>JAQSUU010000088.1:3600000-4200000 GCA_038087645.1 Saccharum hybrid cultivar R570
CGTGGACATGGTGCTCTCGTTGATCCACCTCCGCCACCGCCGGTGACGATTGAACAACTGATGGCAATGCAAGCACAGCTCATGCAGATAGTGATGGACCATCTTGGTGAGCAACCAGCAGGAGCACTCCCACCTGTGCAGGTCCGTGACAAGCGTGGTGAGTTTCTGAAAGGACGCCCACCTGTGTTCACACATGCCTCTGAGCCTATGGAGGCTGATGATTGGTTGAGAGCCGTGGAGAAGCAGCTAAATATTGCACAGTGCAATGATATGGAGAAAGTCTTGTACGCCTCAGGCCAACTCCAAGGAGCTGCTCAGGATTGGTGGGAGTCATTCCAGTATGGACGTCCAGAGAATGCTCCAGAGATCACATGGAATGAGTTCACAGAGAACTTCAGGTCCTATCACATCCCTGAGGGACTAATTGAACTGAAGCAAGAAGAGTTCCGAGCTCTCAAACAAGGGTCCATGTCTGTGGTAGAGTACCGCGACAAGTTTGCTCAACTATCGCGATATGCCCCGACTGAGGTGGCATGGGATTCTGACAAACAGCGCTGTTTCCTGAAGGGACTGTATGATGGACTCCAACTGCAGCTGATGTCCAACAAGTATGCCAGTTTCCAAGAATTGGTGGATCGGGCCATTGTGATAGATAACAAGCGTAAGGAAATGGAACTCAAGAAGAGGAAGCTCCAGGGACAGGCGTCGGGTAGCAACTCTCGCCCGCAAGCTTTCCCACAGCAAGGTTTCCCACAGAGAAACCAAGGGCCACCCAACCAATGGAACAGAGGCCAGTACCCCCAGAGAAACTAGAACCAGCAGCGTCTCCAGTATCCACAGTAGTTTGGCAACCAGAATCAGCAGCGCCCCCAGCAACATCAAGCTAGCAATCAGGCACGACGTCAGGGAGTGCCCAACAATGCCCCAATCAAGAGTGGCACTCCAGGAAACCCCAATGCATGCTACAACTGTGGAGAGGTGGGACACTATTCATACCGGTGCCCAAAGAAGCAGAACTGGTAGGCCCCGCAGAACCAGCAGAGTAACCAGAGGCCCAACGCTTGACCTCCGTTCACCGACAAGGTGAATCATGTGTCGTCTGAATCAGCTCAGGAGGCGCCTGAGGTTATGTTGGGTACGTTTAGCGTCAACTCCATCTCCGCTACCGTACTTTTTGATTCTGGTGCCTCGCATTCTTTCATATCACAAGCTTTTGTTAGAATGCATAGCATACCCCTGTGTGCCATGAAGGATCCTATGTTAGTAAATTCACCGGGGGGTAGCATGCCAGCAAACTATTGGAGCTCTTCTACTAGTATATTCCTAAGGGGGTAGCTTTTAAAGTAAATCCAATTGTTCTGAGAACCGCTGGGATTGATCTCATCCTAGGAATGGATTGGATGAAGCAGCATAGAGCAGTGATACAATGTCAGGAGAAATCCGTTGTTGTGACAGCTCCAAGTGGTGATAGAATTTGTGTCGAAGTGGAAGTGCAAGCTCAACCAACCGCCACTGTCAACCAGTTGAGCGATGTTGCCAACCAGGAGAATCAGGTGGTGGATGAATTCCTAGATGTGTTTCTCGATGAACTGCCAGGTATGCCACCCGATCGCGACATCGAATTCCTTATTGAGCTTTTACCTGGAACTGCACCCATAGCTAAGAGACCATATAGAATGGGGGTAGATGAATTAGAAGAACTAAAGAAACAAATTAAGGAATTGCAAGAGAAAGATTTTATTTGTCCTAGTTCTTCACCTTGGGGAGCACCTGTTATATTTGTTGATAAGAAAGATGGCACACGAAGAATGTGTGTCGATTATAGGTCTCTTAATGAAGTCACGATCAAGAACAAGTACCCACTCCCTAGAATTGATGATTTATTTGATCAGCTGAAAGGTGCTTGTGTGTTCTCAAAAATTGATCTCCGTTCTGGATATCACCAACTAAAAATTCATGCATCTGACATACCTAAGACAACATTTACTACCAGATATGGTCTTTATGAGTATACAGTGATGTCTTTTGGACTGACAAATGCACCGGCATACTTTATGTATCTGATGAATAAAGTATTCATGGAGTACTTGGATAAGTTTGTAGTGGTGTTTATAGATGATATCCTAATATTCTCCAAAAGTGAAGAGGAACATGCTGAACACTTAAGACTAGTTTTACAAAAACTCAGGGAGCATAAGTTGTATGCTAAAAGGAGCAAATGTGAGTTTTGGCTGAAAGAAGTATCTTTTCTGGGACATGTGGTCTCTAATGGTGGAATAGCCGTAGATCCTAGTAAAGTATAGGATGTGTTAAATTGGAAAGCCCCAGCCAATGTTAGTGAAATCCGTAGCTTTTTGGGATTGGCTGGGTACTATAGGAGATTTATTGAAGGGTTCTCTAAGCTAGCTAAGCCTATGACAGCCCTACTAGAGAAGAATGCCAAATTTATATGGTCAGACAAATGTCAGGCTAACTTTGAGGAACTTAAGAGAAGGTTAACGACAGCCCCAATGTTGACCTTACCTGATTTAAGTAAGAGTTTCTCTATTTATTGTGATACATCTCACCTAGGTCTTGGATGTGTGCTTATGCAAGAAGGAAAGGTTGTGGCATACGCATCCAGACATTTGAGAAAGCATGAACTGAATTACCCAACACATGATTTGGAATTAGCCGTAGTTGTCCATGCCCTGAAAATCTGGAGGCATTATTTGATCGGACATAAGTGTGATATCTATACTGACCATAAGAGTTTAAAATATATTTTTACTCAGTCGAAGTTGAACCTAAGGCAACGTCGTTGGCTGGAATTGATTAAAGATTATGATCTGGAAGTGCATTATCATCCTGGAAAGGCAAATGTTGTTGCTGATGCACTTAGCAGGAAGAGCTATGCCAACGAACTTCAGTTGACATTCATACCAGTAGAGTTGCGAGCTGAAATTGAGCATCTCAATTTGAGTTTTATCAATAATATAGTGGAATTGGCCATAGAGCCTACATTGGAGCAAGATATACGCAAAGGTCAGTTGGAGGATGAGAAACTAAAGGAGATTGCAGAGCATGTAGTGGTTGGAAAGGCACCAGGTTTCAGGTTGGATGAGAATGGTACTCTATGGTTTGGAAAAAGAATATGTGTACCTGAAGTGAAAGCTATCCGTGATACGATTCTGTGAGAAGCACATGATTCTGCTTATTCTATACACCCTGGAAGCACCAAGATGTACTTAGACCTTAAAGAGAAGTATTGGTGGTATGGTTTGAAAAGAGATGTGGCTGAGTATGTGGCCCTATGTGATACTTGTCAAAGGGTGAAAGCTGAACACCAAAGACCTGCAAGATTGTTGCAACCAATGAAAATACCAGAGTGGAAATGGGAAGAAGTCGGTATGGACTTCATTACTGGATTACCCCGCACGCAACACGGATATGATTCAATCTGGGTAATAGTGGATCGACTTACTAAAGTAGCCCACTTCCTGCCAGTTAAAACCACTTATAGTGGCGCAAAGCTAGCGAAGTTGTATATGGAGAGAATAGTGTGTCTACATGGGGTTTCAAAGAAGATTGTGTCTGACCGAGGAACTCAGTTTACATCACATTTTTGGCATAAGGTACATAGTGCTTTAGGAACAAAGCTAAATTTCAGTTCTGCATATCATCCCCAAACTGATGGACAGATAGAAAGGACCAATCAAATCTTGAAAGATATGTTGAGAGCTTGTGCTTTAAGTATGGTACTAGTTGGGATAAGAGTTTGCCATATGCTGAGTTTTCATATAACAACAGTCACCAGAAAAGTCTCAAAATGGCGCTATTCGAAGCTTTATACGGACGTAAGTGTAGAACACCTCTATTCTGGAATCAGACAGGTGAAACTCAAGTGTTTGGACCAGATGTCCTATGCAATGCAGAGGAACAAGTGAGAATGATTAGGGATAATTTGAGAGTAGCACAGTCCAGACAGAAAAGTTATGCTGATATCCGAAGAAGAGAGTTGAGTTTCAAAGTAGGTGACTATGTGTATTTGAAAGTGTCACCAATGAGAAATGTGAGAAGATTCAATGTGAAGGGCAAGTTAGCCCCGAGATATGTGGGACCTTTCAAGATTCTGGAGAGACGTGGAGAAGTGGCTTATCAGTTGGAACTGCCAGAAAGTTTGTCGGGTGTGCATGATGTGTTTCATGTTTCTCAGTTGAAAAAGTGTTTGCGGGTACCAAAAGAGCAAATTCCTTTGGAAGAGCTTACTGTTAAAGAAGATCTCACGTATGAAGAGTATTCGGTAAAAATTCTTGAAACTGCAGAAAGAGTTACTAGGAGCCGCACTATTAAGATGTGCAAAGTACAGTTGAATCGATATTCAGAAGATGAAGCTACTTGAGAAAGAGAAGAAGATCTGAGAAAATCTTATCCATAGCTTTTTGAGTAAGCATCACCAAATCTCGAGGACGAGATTTCTTTTTAAGGGGGGTAGAATTGTAACACCCTAAATTTTTCATAATTTCAAAATAGTTAAATATGATTTATCTGTGTAATTGAGTGTGCATTTAAATATAGGGAATAATAATTTTTTGTGAATTTAAAATTAATCATAAGGTTAGCAACTTGTTTTTGCACTCATGCTGTTGCATTATATTTTGTATGATGACTGGTTTTATTCAATTGCCAAAAGGATTTAAAAATCTCTTAAAATTGGATTTGGAAAATCAATTTAGGAAATAAAAAGGGATCCCTATTCATTTTTCCCTCCCTCCCTCTATTTCGGCCCGTTGGCCCGTTTCCTTCAGCCCGCTCGCCTTCCCCCACTCTTTCCTTTCTCCCATGATGGGCCAACCCGTCGGCGCTGACAACCGCCGCTGCCGCTCTCTCCTTTCTCCCCCTTGTGCCGCTGACCGCCTGGACCCACTTGTCGGCGCATTCCTCAACCTCCAGCTTCCCGCGCCTCGGGTCCTTTAAAGGGGGAGCGTAACCCCGTCCATGCCTTCCCCTTCTTTAGTTTTTCCCCCCGCTCCCACTCGCCGAACCACCGAAGGCCGCAACAAAATCGCCGGAGTCGCCGTCCATCGTCTCCGCGTCACCATCGTCTCCGAGCCGCCTCCGCCCCGTGTTTTTCGCACGGTGAGCTTCGCCTCCCTCTCCTCTTTCTCCCTGTACATCTCTGTAAGGTCCTAGATGGCTAGAGGGGGGGGTGAATAGCCTATAAAAAATTCTACAAGCACCACTAAGCAAACTTGTTAGAATAACAAACGGCGTAAAGCGAGTTTTGCTTAGCCAAAGGTTGTGATGCAAGCCTCCTATCCACAAGTCTAGTAGATTATGATCTCTAGTTCACACAAGTGCTAAGTCACTAACTTACACTAGTGAGCAAGCTAACAACTACTAGAAAAGGCTACCACTAGAGCTACACAAGATAATCTAGTAAAAGTAAATGCGAGAGAGAGGATTGTGAATCTTATACCGACGGTGGAGTGAAGATGTTGCCAATCACCAAGATGATATACAATCAATTAATATTGACAACAACACAATATGTAGACCAATCACCGGGAGACAAGAGACACAATATTTTTGTTCACCCGGTGTTCACTTGTGCACCGACAAGCTACGTCACCGGTTGTATCGACCAACACTTAGATGGTTCCTCAGTGTGACCCTCAAGTCACTTGCCCCTCAAGGCACGCCCCGCAAGGCACCGCAAGACACCACTCTCAAGTGAGGTAACTCAATGACACTTACAATCCAATAGAGTTGCTTTTGGCGTCCCGCCGAGGAAAGCACAAGAACCTCTTACAAACAATCGGAGGTGGCCAAGAACAATCACCTTCTCTTGCCAACGCCTCCAACAATCTCCAAGCCGGCTAGGAGCGGTACTCTCCAAGAGTAACAAGAAATCCACCGGCTAAACCACCCACAAGTGCCACTAGATGCCCTCAAGCTATGCAATGCACTTTGGGATCACTCAATCTCACTTTTGATTTGCAATCAAGCAAGAGAGATGAGTGGGAGGAGTAGCTCTAGCTCAAAGGATGCACAAGAGTGTTAGAAATACCAAGAGACCTCCCCAAGGGCCGGCCAACGAGTATTTATAAGCACCCCAAACAAATAGAGCCGTTGCCACTCCACTGACCGTTTTTTTCGGGACGACCGAACGCGCCGGTCAAAACTGACCGAACGCGCTCAATCGCGTCCGGTCGCCCTGCGACGTCCACGTGTCCCTCAAATTTCAAATGCGACCATTAGATCCTCCAACGGTCACTGCGCGCCAACGGTCAAATGCTATGACCGGACGCGCTGCTCAACCGACCGGACGCGCCGGTCGCATAGCACCCGCGCCCGCGAAACAATGACCGGACACGCTCCTCGCAACGACCGGACGCGACAGTGCCAGCGTCCGGTCGGAGTCCAGTAAGCTCCCTCGATGACCGGACGCGTCCGATCGTGTGTGACCGGACGCGCCCCGCGTCCGATCGTCCTTGCGAACCGCAGTTCCTTCTGGGCACTTGACCGGACGCGCCGGTCCCGCGAGTGACCGGGCGCGCTGGTTGCAAACCCTAGCCCGCGCGCCCGATACCGCGCTGTACTGACCGGACATGTCCGGTCACACCGTGACCACGTCCGGTGCAGCGTCCGGTCACCTCAGTGACCCCGTTCGCCTCCGTTTCTTTTCTGACTTTCGGCGTAGTGGAAAATAGGCATTTCATTTCCCCGAAATCGCCTGAATCCCGCGCTCACACGCTCGGCGGGATGGAGAGAGGAACCCAAACCCCTCTCTACCCGCAAACCACAGCGCGACCAACGCCACCTTTGCAAATGTGCCAACACCATCAAGTGTACATCTCCATGTGCTTGTGTGTTAGCTTTTTCTCAATCATTTTCAAAGGTTTTCCAATTAGCTCACTAGGCCCTACATGCAATGCATTTCATGAATTCACCTAGTGGCACCCGTGCATCGAATAACCGATAAGACTTCCCCTCTTAATAGTTCGGCTATCGATCCTAAACCACTCACACCCTCTATGGTGTCTTGAGTGTAAAACAAAATGGCCCTATGGTTATACCTTTGCCTTGAGCCCATTTTGTTTCTCCAAATGATATGATCCACTTCATATCATCACATGACCGTCTCGATCCATCGACCTTGACTTCACTTGCTCTTCACCGTTGCATCGGTCCGTCAGTGCTAAGTCTTGCTCAAGCTTCACCATCGCATGGTCCTTCGCTTCGAAGCCTCGACTTGCCCTTCACCTTCACAACCGGTCCATCGAGCCAAGCCTCATCTTGGTCTTCACCATCTTGGTCATATGAGTCAATGTCATGTCTCATATGCAATGACCACCTTTATCTAAATCATCCACTTAGATACAAAGGTTAGTCCTAGGTTTCATCAATTAGCCAAAACCAAACTAGGGACTTTCAATCTCCCGTGATGATTGGTGGCCTCTAGGGCCTTAGCCAAAAGCACCGGCGAGCTCCTCTGTGGCCGGCCATGGCGGGTGCCATGCGGGCCTTTCCCCGCCCGCACAATGCACTCCTTTGGACTCGCCATCTCCCCAGCATCATCCCTGTGGCCTCGGTGATAGATTTGGTGGCCCGTAGGCCCCGTTTCCCCCGCACCAGCGAGCTTTCCACCGCCGGCAATGGCAGCGCCGCCGTCTCCACCCCCAACTCCGGCGGCCTGCGCCCCTCTTCCCTCCTCCACCTATTCCGAGCCATACATCACGAGATCAATGGCTCATAAAGCTCCATACCCCTTCGTGGGTCTTTTTCTAAAAGAGCCCCTTGGTTTCGGGCGTATCTAACCCGTCGTCCTTGGTGTATTCCCGAAAGACGCATTCTCTTTTTGAAGACGTATTTCCTTCGGTTGAAATGAAAAATACGTTTCTAGATTAATTACAGTTTTGCCACTGCAGTAAAACGCTTATAAAATCGTCGTTTTAGCTCCGATTTGGTCCGTTCAACTTGCGTTAGTTTCATAATTTCATGATCTACGCATTAATGCCGCTGTTAGTTAGGTTTGCAACATTTAAAATTCTTGATTAGGTTAAATTAATTAACTCGCTATAGGAATCTTGTTTAATTCGTAACTTTCGCGTTATAGCTCCAAATTCGTGAACTTCGCGTTGATGTGATCGTAGCGAGGCGTAGAATATTTTTATAAACATTTTATCTTGTTTTTATACTACTGGTGTACTGTTCTGATTATAGGTTTGTTTGTTATGCATGAATGCTCCTGAAATATGTATGTTGCCGTGTTGGTCGAGTTTAGACGGTGAGGAGTACGTTGGGAATCCGGACACGTACGAGGAGCAGCAGGACCAGCAACAGTTTGTGAACCAAGGCAAGTATAGCATGGGCCTACCTTGTTGTCCTATTCATTATATAATGTACTCATTATGCATGTGTCTAATATTGCTCGACTATAAGGACTCCCTAGCTAATTGATGACCTGTACCTTGATCCCTATGGGTTTTATTTGCACATGGGTAGAATGCTAGTGCTTTAACTAAACATGATGTATACTATGACTGATGGAACCATTGGATGAACATGATGGTAACAGTGGAACCATAGGGTAAATGTGCAGATGATGTCGATCATGTTGCCCTAAACCCTCCGTAAGGACTTATCTGTAGGGAAAAAGCTGGGACATATAGTGCAACCGTGAGAGTCATATGGCTCTGATTTTAGCTCAGTAATAGGATCTTTTCTTGCTTGTTAGAGGTTACCCAAAAGGGCGTAAGAGGGGCTTGCCACTTTGGGTATAGAACTGCCTCTGTTCTGATGTGTATAGCCTGCGGGAATTGTGCCATCGAAAGGGGGGTTCTCTATATCTGCCTGCCGAGGAAACCTCGCGGCCCTAACATGTTAGAAGAGGCCTATGGAAGGCTTCATAGTGTACCCTGCCTACTCACCTTGGGAGTGTTAGGGGGTCGACGAGCCCCGGGCAAATGGGCAACACGACTCACGGGTAAAGATGCACAACCTCTACAGAGTGTTAAAACTGTTATAACAGCCGTGCTCACGGTCATGAGCGGCCCGGAAAACTCATAGAATAAATGGTTACTTGACATATGGATGACTTATGATGATGATAAAGAGATTATACTGATGCTCAACTACTCTCCTTAATTCTAGTAGGTGATCATGTGGGTTAAACGGGAGCTTAAGCATAATTTAGTAAGAATAAGTAATAATGAAATGTTGATCTATTAAAAATGCTAACTGCAGTCAACCGTGTCCATCCTTTTTGAGCCTCATGAATCCTCATACTATACTTGCGGAGTACGAGTGTACTCACACTTGTTAATATTTCATTTTTTTTGGATAAAAATCCCGGATGGGTAACAGATGACAGCTTATACGAGGATTTCCCTGAAGAATTCTAGGTTTGGGTCAACCAGTCGGCATTCCCTGTGGATCAAAAACTTCATACGAGAGTGTCGTTTACCTTTCCTTGTGTTATGTTAAGAACTAAGTGATGTAATATCGTGATGTATGTACATGGTGATGATACTTTTGTTAATTTGTCGGCTTATGTGTGCGACTATTCCTGGGGCGCACATAAGATGTATGCACTCTATATTATCCTTTAATTGGAGTGTGACAGTGAAGCCAGTCCTAACATCTCTCTCCGCCTCTTCAAACAGCTCGTCCTCGAGCTAAACGTTGGGGTAGAGGTTATGCAATTCCTGCAGTAGCTCCCAAGTGGCATCATCGGTTGGCAGACCCTACCATTTCACTAGCACATGCCAGGCACCGCGGCGGAGTTGGGCGCGCAGCACACGGTCTGGAGCCGGCAGAAGGTGGCTGTCCTGCACTGGTGGCACTGGCGGAGGAGTCAATGGATGGTCTCCTTTGAAAGGCTTGAGCAGCCCCCACATGGAACATGTCATGGAGATGGGCGCCTTATGGAAGCTAAAGACGATAGGACACCTGTCCCACATGTTCCAGCACATGGAAGGGCCCAGCATAGCGCAGGCCAAGCTTGCCCCTGGGCTGAGCAGCGAGCGAGAGGGTGGTGCGGTGGAGAAGACGAAGCCACACCCAATCACCCACCACAAACTCTAGCTCGCGATGATGATCGTCGTAGTAGCACTTGGCGTACTGCTGTGCCTGGAGAAGATGCTTATGGACCTCCTCAAGGAAGGCATCATGGTCATGGAGGAGCATGTCGACCGCCTCGGTCTGAGCCGCCCCAGGAGTGTGCGACAATAGAGGTGGTGGTGGCCGGCCATAAACCACCTGGCAGGGTGTGGTGCAAAGCGCCGAATGGAAAGAGGTGTTGTAGCAATACTCCGCCCATGAGAGCCAGTCAACCTAGGCACGCGGGCGGTCACCGGTGGCACAGCGGAGGTACATGGCAATGACCTTGTTGACGACCTCCGATTGGCCATCCATCTGTTGGTGAAAAGTCATGCTGAGGCGGAGTTGTACCCCCGCCATCTTGAAGAGATCCTGCTACATGTGACTAGTGAACACCGGGTCACGATCGCTGATGACGGAGGTGGGGAAAACATGGAGCCAGACGATGCCGCCGAAGAACATGCTTGCAACGGAGGCCGCCGAGTAGGGTGGCTGTGGGCGATGAAGTGCATGTACTTGGAGAAGCGGTCGACGACAGTAAGGATTATAGACTTCCCATGGACCTTAGGGAGGCCCTCGATGAAGTCCATGGAGATGTCGGCCCACACCTGGGATGACACCTCAAGTGGTCGGAGGAAACCGACCTGCTGCATGGTCGGTGTCTTGTTGCACTAGCACATGACGCAGGCACGAACGTAGTCCTAGACGAGTGCATGATCACACGGGATGTAGAAGTCCATGCGCAGGCGGTGAAGAGTCATTTGGATCCCCTCATGGCCAGCCACATGGGCCAGCGTGAGAACCTACTAGCGCAAATCCTGGTGCACTGGGACATAGATGCACTTGCCATAGAGCAGGAAGTCGTCGGTGAGACGCCACGACTCTCCGAGAGACACATCCTACAGTTGCTGGCATAGGCGACCAGTCTCTGCATCAGTGAGGGTGGCAGCGTGAATCACATCCAGCAGATGGAATGAAGGACCTGAAAGTGCAGACAATTTAGCAGCGTCGGCGTCGGTGTTGGAGTCGCGGCGTGAGAGGGCGTCAATCGCCGAGTTGAGGCGCCCGAGGCGGTACTCCATGGCGAAGTCAAACTCGAACAACTTGCTAATCCACTGGTGCTGGGGAACAGTGGATAGCCGCTAGTCTAGGAGGAACTTCAGACTGTAATGATCGGTGCAGACGAGGAAGCAACGACCCCAAAGGTATGACCGTCAATGTCGCACAGCCTAGACGAGGCTGATGAGCTCACGCTTGTAAGTCGCCAGTTTGTGGTGGTGGGCGGTGAATGGTCTAATAAAGAAGGCCAGGGGGCCCTCCCCCTAGTGAAGGACAACGCCGAAGCCTACACCCAACGCGTCATAGTCGACGATGAACTACCGGTCAAAGTCCAACATCTGCAAGACCAGTCCTAAAGAGAGGGCACATTTGAGTGTTGCGAACGCGTCTGCAGCCTCAAGCATCCATTCGAAAGCCTCCTTGCGTAGGAGCCGCATCAAGGGTGCGGCAATGGTGCCGAAGTCCTAGATAAACTTCCGGTAGTAGCCCCCTAATCCTAGGAAGCTGCACGTGCCCCAAGGAGAGCGGGGCTCTAGCCAAGATGACACGGCGTCGACCTTCTCATTGTCCATGGCGATGCCATTGGTGGAGATGATGTGGCTGAGGTAGGTGACCAACAGTGCCCTGAAGGAGCACTTCGACCGCTTTAAGTAAAGGCCATGGGGGCAAAGGGCGTCGAAGACGAGGCTAACATGCTGCAAGTGCGTAGCCCACGATGGGCTATAGATCAGGATGTCGTTGGAGAACACTAGCACAAACCTATGTAGAAAGGGTCAGAGGACTTCGTTCATGAGGGCCTAGAACATAGCTAGGGCGTTGGAGAGGCCGAAAGGCATGACGAGGAACTTGAAGTGCCCATGGTGGGTATGAAACGTTGTCTTCTCGATATCCTCTGGGTGCATTTAGACCTAGTGGTAGCTAGATTGCAGGTCCAGCTTGGTGAAGTAATTAGCACCATAGAGCTCATCCAGGAGCTCATCGACAACTAGAATTGGGAACTTTTCCTTAAAGGTCTTGTCGTTGAGCACCCGCCAGTCGATGCAAAAGCGCCAGGTACCATCCGCTTTCTTGACCAACAGGACGGGTGCTAAAAACGGTCGCGTGCTCGGCCGAATGATGCCCTGCTCTAGCATGGCCATGCACTGCCACTCAAGTTGGTCCTTCTGTAGTTGCGGGTAGCGGTAAGGACAAATGGACACCGAAGCTATGCCTAGTAATAGGTGGATCCAGTGGTCATAGGGGCACGTGTGAGGTAGCCCGCATGGCTCGGTGATGAAAGCTCTAGTTTGGTTTTGGTGAATTGATGAAACCATAGATGCTAACCCCTTTTACTCTAAGTGATCATGAGATAGGTTAACACATTTCAAGTGGTGGAGCAAGTGACGAAGATCATGATGGTGGTGGTGATAGCCATGATGGTGATCAAGTTCTCAGACTTAGAAAAGAAGAAAGAGAAAAACAAAATGGGCTCAAGGCAAAGGTGAAATCCATAGGGCCATTTTGTTTTGGTGGTTAAGACACCTAGTGGGTGTGGTCACATTTATGATAGATAGCCATATTATTAAGAGGGGTGAAACTCATATCAAAATACGGTTATCAAAGTGCCACTAGATGCTCTAAGTCGTTGCATATGCATTTAGATTCTAGTGAGCGCTAACACCCTTGAAAATGTTTGTGAAAATATGCTAACACACTTGCACAAGGTGATACACTTGGTGGTTGGCACATTTGAGCAAGGGCGAAGTGTTCATGTTTGAAAAGGAGCTAAAACAAGGGCGTCGGACCCTGCTTCACAGAAGTGTCGGACCAGCCTTTGGCCAGGTCCGATGACTAACCCTTGTAGGGTACTGATGTGTCAGCTTGTGGGTGCTCCTAGGGGAGTGTCAGACCACCCTAGTCTGATGGCCAGGCCTCGGACTCAGTCCGACGGCTGTGGAGTCTCTCAATGTAGATTTGACAGGCGTCGAACCCTCAGTGTCGGATCGGGCTCACGGGAGTGTCGGACCGACCGCGCGCACTGTTCATTTAGTGCCACACGTCAGTCTGGGCATTCAGTTCCTCGGTTCGGTTCGGTTCCTCGGTTCCTAAAGAAATTCGGTTCTCAGAAAATAGGAACCGATCGGTTCCCAAAAAATCTTGGAACCGTCGATTTTGGTTCTCGGTTATTTTGGTTCGGTTTCGGTTCTAAACGAACTAACCAAAATTTCCCAGCATAGGTCAAGACAAGAATAAATATACATGTTCCAAGGCAAATTTATGCAACACTATATCCATTTTTATTAATAATAATTTATAAGGCAATAATAGCAATATACTAACACAAATATATAGCTTTTGAAATATAAAATATCACACATAAACCAAAAATAATCTTTCAAAATATGAGTAGATGAAGTATGATACATGTAATTTGGTTCTTTCAGTTAGTTCGGTTAACCGGGAGTAGGAACCGAATTTTCTTTGGTTATTTCGGTTCCTCAAAATTAGGAACTGAACAAGGAACCAAATTTTTTGGTTTCGGTTCTTTCGGTTTCGGTTCCTCGATTTTGGTTTTTTTGCCCAGGCTTAGCCACACGTGCGAGTGAGCGAGGTGGTGACGCGTGGTGGCATCAGACTCTTGCCTGGGTCCAACGGTGGGCATCGGATCAGGGTCTAACTCATTTTGTGCTCTCTAGTCCTTACTGGACCACGTCGGACCCTCCTTGTGTGGAGTCTGATGGTGAGTCCGACGGTCTGGGTCCGATCGTGGTGGATCAGCGCACAACTGCTCAACCATTGGTGGTAATGGTCAACTCGTTTGACTGTGACGCGTGGAAGTAGGGGAGTGGCCACGGTAGGGCGTCGGACTCTGCATCTGAAAGGTCCTAATATGGCTAGAGGAGGTGAATAGCCTATTTAAAAACTTCAAAACCACTAGAGCAAACTTGATTAGTAAAACAAACAACGTAAGAAAGTTTTGCTCTAGCTCGACAAGGGTTACAAGCCACCTATCCCAACAATTCTATAGTTGCTATAGTATCTAAATCAATCAATGGCTAAGACACTACAAGCTAAACTAGGTGAGCTACACTAGTGAGGTAAACTACACAAACTAATTACACTAAGCTAGTGTGAGGGAAAGTAAATAAGAGGAAATGATCTTTATACTGCCGTGAAGGGAAGTGCACCAATTACAATGTGAAGATAACCAATCACCTAGAGAATACCAATCAATCACAAGAATGGACACCAAGATTTTTCTCTCGAGGTTCACGTGCTAGCAGGCACGCTAGTCCCTGTTGTGTTGACCAACACTTCGTGGTTCGATGGCTAAGAGGTGTAGAACGAACCTCGTCCCACATGGACACCGCAAGAACCTACCCACAAGTGAGGTAGCTTAATGACATGTGCAATCTACTAGAGTTGCCTTTGACGCTCCATCGGGGAAAGCACAAGAACCCCTCACAAGATCACTAGAGTCAGCTACGAACATCACCAACATGTTCTAGACCTCCACCGCTGCTCCAAGCCATCTAGGTGGCGGCAACCACCAAGAGTAACAAGAATCCCGTAGCTCAAATGATCCCCAAGTGCCACTGATGCAAACTCACAAGCAAATGTACTTTGAATCACTCAATCTCACTTTGTATTCACAACCAAGCAAGGGAGATAAGTAGGAGGAAGTATGCTCAGCTCAAGAGGATGTCAAGACAGGTCCCTAGGAGCCGGCCACCAACTATTTATAAGCTCCCCAAAAGAATAGAGCCGTTGGCTCGCTAATTGGGGTTTCTGCATGTCGACCGGATGCGCAGGTGGGGGTGACCAAACACAGGCCCCCAGCGTCTGGTCCTCAGATTTTTTTGCCATGTGTCCTTCCCTTTAAATTCTACGCGTTTGATTCCAACGGTCACTTATCGGTCAATGCCACAATCTCGGCATCAGTTCATTTACAGAGACGATTTTTCAGCGCGAAAACATGACCGAACGCGTCAGGTCAACGCCGACCTGATGCGTCATAGCGTCCAGTCAGTACACTGTTTCTCCACGTGCGCAAGCTACGGTGATGTTAGCGTACGTCACATGTCAACTGACCCAGAGCCTGCACGTTCGGTCAGCGGTTTTGCCACTGTTCCAAAAAGTGACCTGACGCGCAGATGCCAGTGTCTGGTCACTCCTTCGCTCTCAGCCAGACAGTGCACACGGCCGCAACACTTGACCATACGCTGAGCCAGCGTCCAGTCAGGACCTGCTCAACGTCCGGTCACTGTCTGTCTCCTCCTTTTCTTTTTCTAAGTCCACGACCGCTTCACCCTTACTTCTAACTTGCTAACCACATAGTGTAGAACTTATATGCACGTGTGTTAGCATTTTTCAAAGTATTTTTACAAGGGTCGATGTTAGCTCATACTAGGTTCCTAAATGCACTACATGAATCAAATCACCTAGTGGCACTCGATAAACTGTTTAGCCAAAGAATTCCCCTCTTTGTAGTACGACTATCAATCCTAAATGTGATCACACTCTCTATGGTGTCTTGATCACCAAAACCATAAGCAATACCTTTGCCTTGATCTCCATTGGGTTTTGTTTTTCTCTTTCTTCTTTTCTAAATTGAGCACTTGGTCATCTTGTGGTTAACACCATCATCACCATGATCCTTCTCTAGGCTCCACCACTTGGCATGCACCAACCTCAACTACTACATACACTTAGTCATAGAGGTTAGTACTAGAGTTTCATCAATTATCCAAAATCAAACTAGGGACTTTCAGCGTCGGACGGTCCGATGGCCCCATGCAGCCGAGTCCGACGGTCACTTATGTGACCCAACGACTCTCTTTCGTGGGGGTTCTATTTAAACTCCACGGCTGGATCTTGCTTACTCTCTTGGCCATTTCTTTTGAGAATATATCCTAGTGAGCATAGCCATCTCTCTCTCACTCATCCTACTTGATTGATTCATCATTTGGTGAGAATTAAGAGCATCCAAGTGCATTACTTTGAGTGATTGCATATAGAGGCACTTGTTGATTGTGTTTCATTGCGGGATTTGCTTGTTTCTCTTGGTGGTTGCCGCCACCTAGATGGCTTGGTGCAACGAGGATCGTCGAGCGGAGGAAGGTGCTTGACTTCGGCTCCGGTCGTGGTGATTGTGAGGGGTTCTTGACCTTTCCCTGACAGAGAGCCAAAAGATACTCTAGTGGATTGGTCGTGGCTTGTGTGATTCTCATCTTGTGTTGGTTGTGCGGCACCCGATTGCGGATTAGGTGTGTGATGCCTATTAGCGCGTGAACCTCCAAGTGAGTAAATCACCACAAAGAGGACTAGCTTGTTGGCAAGCAAGTGAACCTTGGTGAAAAATCATTATGTCATCTTGTCACCAGGATTTCATTAGTATTTATTGTGATTGATTGATCTTCTCTTGCCACGGCAATATAAACATCACTACCCTACCTTGCATTTACATTTCCTAGTGTAGCTAAGCTCTTTAGTGTAATTAGTTTTGAGAGTTAGCTTGTGACTTGTCTAGTGGTTAGTGAGGCTCTTTAGTTAGTCTTTGAGAGCTCACTAACTTAGTGGTAGTGACCTAGCTTTGTGTACTTAGAGACTATAGCAACTATAATTGTGGGAGGTGGCTTGCATTTTTAGTAGGCTAGCGCAAGAATTGCTTCGCCTCATATTTGTCTAATCACTTTGCTTAGTGTTGTTGTAGAATTTTTTATAGGCTATTCATCCCCTCTAGCCATTAGGACCTTTCAGGCGGAGATGTCGCTGTGCTGCAAGAGAGACTGTCCAGCATCGACTGTTGAGGATCAGCGGTGACAGCGCCGAGGACCTATGGTGGTGCGGCCACATCGGGGGAATCCACGCCCCGCCAGAACAACAGGGTGAGGGCCTCAAAGTCCTAGAGAATGGGGCCCAAGGTCCGAAGGTAGTCGACGCCGAGGATGAAGTCGAAGCAGCCCAAGTCGATGCCAAAGCAAGTAATGGAGAACTCGTCCTCACCAATGCGGAGAGGAACTTTGCGAGCCACGCCCTCACAAGCCAGACGATCCCCATGGCAACTGTGACTCTCAAGTTGGTGATATTCACCGTTGTCATCCGGATACGATGCAGGGTCCCTGCATGGAGAAAATTATGGGTCGAGCTGGTGTCAAGGAGAGCGAGCAGGTGGTGCCCCTTGATGTCAACCTGCAGTAGCATCATTTTCTCCGTGCGGGTCCTGATGAGGGCGTGGAGACAGCCCACTAGCGCGGCGGCGGTGCGTCAGCAAGAGCTAGCTCAGCTCCCTCATCCTCGACCGCATCATCAGCTAGGAAATCAAGAGACTTGTGGTAAAACAGATGCTAGCACTAATGACCCTAACCGTATGGCTCGTCATAGTTGTAGCACAAGCCCTGGCAACGGCATTCTTGCATCTCGGCCAGAGTGAGGCGGCGGAACGGCCGCTCCAATGCTGGAAGGGCCTAGGCTGCAGGCGAGGCCGAAAGAGCCCACGCTGCAGCGCCTACCGCTGGGGTGCACTGGGGCACAGGCAGCGCCAATTGGCACTATGGTGGGCGTGCCGCCTGTGGCGCTAGAGCCGGTAGGGTGGTAGCAACACGATGTTCAAAGGCCCGCACGAGGTGTATCGCTGTTTGCAGGTCCTGGGGTGCCTGGAGTTCAACCTCGACGCGAATGTGCTTCAGCTGGCCACCCATGAACAGATCAACCTTCTGTTGTGGAAACAGATTGGGGTTGTGGCAAACCAGTGTATTGAAGCGCTCCTGGTAGTCCTGGACCGTGTTGTAGAAGGGCAGTCGTGCAAGCTTGGAGAGACGGTTGTAAAGAACCGGTGGCCCAAAGCGTAAATTGCATAGGTCCTTGATGCGCTCCCATGTGGGCATGCCCTCATCTTGCTCCAGGGCATAGTACCATGTCTGTGTCGTGCCCGTAAGATGGTACGAGGCGATCTAGACACGGTCTGAGCCGAGCCTACGCTGTCCCCGGAAAAACTGCTCGCAATGGGTGAGCCAGTTCAGGGGGTCCTCCGTACCGTCATAGGAGGTGAAGTTCAACTTACTGACCGGGGGATGCCTGACCCAGGGGACGGTCTGAAGGTGGGTGCTGGCACGCTGAGGAAGGCGCTGCTGTGGTGTAGTGGGGAAATTCTGACGGCGTTGGAAGCGAGAAGTTGGGCAGCGGCGATGGTGATAGGGGAAACTTGAGCAGGTGGATGGGAACACCAATGGAGGGGGTTGGGGCGGTGGCGGTGGCAGAGGCGGTGGGCATGGGGAGGTAAGCGGCGCGGTTGGCAATGGGGTGGTGCTGGTGATGGTGGAGTAGGTCAACAACAGTGTCGTGTCATACCCTGACATCTCGTTGGAAAAAGCCTTGGGGCATAGCGCTGTTCGAGGAGGAGGCCAGGGCGCTCTTGAAAGTCCCTAGTTTGGTTTTGGCTAATTGATGAAACCTAGGACTAACCTTTGTATCTAAGTGGATGATTTAGATAAAGGTGGTCATTGAATATGAGACATGGCATTGACTCAAGTGACCAAGATGATGAAGACCAAGATGATGCTTGGCTCGATGGACCAGTTGTGAAGGTGAAGGGCAAGTCGAGGCTTCAAAGCGAAGGACCATGCGATGGTGAAGCTTGAGCAAGACTTGGCGCCGACGGACCGATGCAACGGTGAAGAGCAAGTGAAGTCAAGGTCGATGGATCGAGACGGTCATGTGATGATATGAAGTAGATCATATCTTTTGGAAAAACAAAATGGGCTCAAGGCAAAGGTATAACCATAGGGCCATTTTGTTTTGCACTCAAGACACCATAGAGGGTGTGAGTGGTTTAGGATCAATAGCCGAACTATTAAGAGGGGAAGTCTTATCAGTTATTCGACGCACGGGTGCCACTAGGTGAATTCATGAAGTGCATTGCATGTAGGGCCTAGTGACCAAACTAGAAAACCTTAAAAAATGTTTATGAAAATGCTAACACACGTGCACAAGGTGGTGATCACTTGTTGGTGTTGGCACATTTGTGAAGGCGATGAAGTTTGAGCAGTAGAGAGGGTTTGGGTCTCTCTCTCCCTCCCACCGAGCTTGCGAGCGCGAGATTCAGGCGTTTTTGAGGAGTTGAAATGCCTATTTTCCACTACGTTAGAAGTCGAAAAAGAAACGGAGGCGAACTGAGGTCACAGAGGTGATCGGACGCTGCACCGGATGCAGTCATGGTATGACCGGACGCGTCCGGTCAGTTCAATGCAGCAGTCAGGCGCGCGGGTGTTAGGGTTTTGCACCGGCATGTCTGGTCACTCGCAGGACCGGCACGTCCGGTCACACACGATCGGACGCGTCCGGTCATTGAGGGAGCTTACTGGACTCTAATTGGACGCTGGCACTATCGTGTCCGGTCATTGCCTGGAGCGCGTCCGGTCGATGCTTCACGGGTGCGCGGTAGTGTGCGATCGGCGCGTCCGGTCAGTTGAGCGGCGCGTTCGGTCAGTTGAGCAGCGCGTCCGATCGTTGTATTTGACCGTTGGCTCAGTGACCGTTGGAGGATCGGACGCGGTTGAGCGCGTCCGGTCAGTTTCGACCGGTGCGTCCGGTCATCCTGAAAAGCGCGCAGTGAAGGGGTACAACGACTCTATTCGTTTGGGATGCTTATAAATACTTGTTGGCCGGCTCTTGGGGAGGTCTCTTGTGATTTCTAACACTCTTGTGCATCCTTTGAGCTAGAGCTTCTCCCTCCCACTCATCTCTCTTGCTTGATTGCAAATCAAAAGTGAGATTGAGTGATCCCAAAGTGCATTGCATAGCTTAAGAGCATCTAGTGGCACTTATGGGTGGTTTAGCCGGTGGATTTCTTGTTACTCTTGGAGAGTACCGCTCCTAGCAAGCTTGGAGATTGTTGGAGGCGTTGGCAAGAGAAGGAGATTGTTCTTAGCCACCTCTGGTTGATTGTAAGAGGTTCTTGTGCTTTCCTCGGCGGAGCGCCAAAAGCAACTCTAGTGGATTGCGCGTGTCATTGAGTTACCTCACTTGAGAGTGGTGTCTTGTGGTGCCTTAAGGGGCAAGTGACTTGAGGGTCACACCGAGGAACCATCTAAGTGTTGGTCGATACAACTGGTGACGTAGCTTATCGGTGCACAAGTGAACACCGGGTGAACAAAAATATTGTGTCTCTTGTCTCCCGGTGATTGGTCTTCATATTGTGTTGTTGTCAATATTGTTTGATTGTATATCATCTTTGTGATTGGCAACATCTTCACTTCACCGTCGGTATAAGATTCACAATCCTCTCTCTCGCATTTACATTTACTAGTTATCTTGTGTAGCTCTAGTGGTAGCCTTTGCTAGTAGTCTTTAGCTTGCTCACTAGTGTAAGTTTAGTGACTTAGCCCTTGTGTGAACTAGAGATCATAATCTACTAGACTTGTGGTTAAGAGGCTTGCATCACAACCGTAGGCTAAGCAAAACTCGTTTTACGCCGTTTATTATTCTAACAAACTTGCTTAGTGTTTATTGTAGAATTTTTATAGGCTATTCACCCCCCTCTAGCCATCTAGGACTTTACAAGTGGTATCAGAGCCGTGGTCACCGTTTTAATCAAGGCTTAACATCCTTCGGTGTGAAAAATGGCTCAAATTGTGTTCAATCATGTTGGGGGCAAGCCACTGTTCTTTGATGATGTTAGTTATTTTGCTCATTGGAAGAGAAAAATGACAATGTACCTTGGTTCTATTTATGAGAGAGTATTGCAAGTCACCGAGAATGATTTTGCTATCATTGATCCTGATCATCTCACCGATGAAGATAGAGCAAATAAAACATGTAATAGAATGGCTCTCAATACACTTTACAATAGTATTGACACAAAAGTATTTGAGGGCATTAAGGATTTAGAATTGGCAAATGAAGTATGGACAAGGTTGAGTGAAACATATGAGGGCACTAAGGTTGTGAAGAGCGCCAAGCTATATGGGCTCAAGAGTGAGTTTGAGAACTTCAAGATGAAAGAAGAAGAAACAATCTTAGAGATGTTTCATAGATTGTAAGTCATTTTGAATGATCTCAAGAGCTTAGGGCATAAGACACAAGACCAAGATTTTTGCCACAAGTTCTTGTTGAGCTTACCAAGAAGATTCAAAATGTTGATCATGATGCTACAAAGAGATGGGCTTGATGCAATGAAGCCCAATGATTTGCTTGGAGAGGTATTGACCTTTGATAAGTATGATCAAGATGTTGATGAGAAGGAGAAGGAGGAAGAAAAGAAAAAGAAGACCGTGGCATTCAAGGCCACCTCCTCTAAGGGCAAAGCTTCAATTCAAGAAGAAAATGACAATGAAGAAGATGAAGAATTAGAAATTGATGATGAGGCATTTGCTCTTGTAGTCAAGAAAATGGGTCACATGTTCATTAAGAGAAGAGGCTTCAAAAAGAGAAATGACAATTTCAAGAGCAATGAGCAACAAAGGAAGTGCTTCAATTATGATAGCACCGAACATCTTCAAGCCGAATGTCCCTATGACAAGAAAAACAACAACAAGAGGGGCAAGTTTGAGAAGAAAAAGAGAGAAGACAAGATGACTTTCAAGAAGGGCAAGAATGGAGCCTATGTGGTCACTTGGGAAAGTGATGAAGAAGAAGAAGAAGAATCATCATCCAACAAGGCTTTTGCTTCCATTGCTATCAACAAGAAGCCCTCACTATTTGGTTCATCCTCTTCATGCTTCATGGCCAAAGAAACTAAGGTATTATATGATGAGAGTGATGATGAAAGTGAAATAGAATATGTTCATGATAGTGATAATAATAATGATAATGAAAATGATGATGATGAACCAACTAAAGAACAACAATATGACTTGATGCAACAAACTAGAGACATAGCTATTGCCAAGGACAAGAAGTGTAAGAAGCTTTCAATGAAAGTAGCAATACTTGAGAAAGTTCTTAGTGAGCTTAAGACCACTCATGAGAGTCTAGTGGAAGACCATGAGGATCTTGGTAAGGCTCATTCCAAGCTTGAAAAAGCTCACTCATTACTACTTGAGCAACAAGCAAAGAAGAAGGTTGTTGTATCATGTGATATAGGTGTTACATGTGATATAATTGATGAATCCTCTTATGAACCTATCATCATGTCAAATGCTAACCCTTCTTGTAGCTCTTCATCCACCACCACCAACTCTACCTCCACTACTAGTGATGGTTTCACTCATGACGCCTCACTAATGGTTGAGAATGAGACTCTCAAGAGAAAGGTGGATGAGCTCACTCACGCCCTAGGCAAGGCCTATAGTGGTGAGGCCCACTTGCTTAAGTGCTTGGGTAGCCAAAGGTTCTCTCTTAACAAAGAGGGATTGGGCTACACCCCCAAGAAAGGCAAGTCGGCCTTTGCAACTTCAAAGCCTAGCTTTGTAAAGGGCAATGGTCGGTTTTGCAATAGATGCAAGCAAGTCGGGCACCTAGAGCATAATTGCAATAAAAAGAATCAAAACAAGAAACTTGTTAATGCTATACCTTTTGATTCTTGCTATGTGCTTACCAAGAGTGTGAAGGGTGTGCAAGCTAAGTTTATTGGTACACCCATTGTTGGCCTGAAGAAGAAGGCTATTTGGGTACCAAAGAGCTTAGTTACTAACCTACAAGGACCCAAGCAAAAATGGGTACCTAAGCTTCATTGATTTGCTTGTAGGTCAATTACAAAGCCGGAGGAAGGCATTGGATTATAGATAGTGGGTGCACTCAACACATGACCAGTACATCAAGAATGTTTGACTCAATCATAACAATGATAGTGGTGTTGATTCTATCACATTTGGCAATAACAAGAATGGCAAGGTTATTGGCTTGGGCAAGATTGCAATATCAAATGACTTGAGTATCTTCAATGTGTTGCTAGTTGAAAGCTTGGATTTCAATCTTCTATCTATGGCGCAAATATGTAATCTTGGTTACAAATGTATCTTTGGGGTTGATGATGTGGAAGTCATTAGTATGGATGGCTCAAATGTGGCATTCAAGGGCTTTAGATATGAGAATCTCTACCTAATTGACTTCAATGCTAGAGAAACTTCTTTGACAACTTGCTTAATCTCCAAATCAAGCATGGGTTAGCTTTGGCATAGAAGGCTTGGTCATGTTGGCATGAAACAATTGAAGAAGCTTACAACTCACAATCTTGTCAATGGATTGAAAGACGTTGAATTTGAGAAGAATAAGCTTTGTAGTGCATGTCAAGCCAGAAAGCAAGTTGGAAGCTCACATCCAAAGAAGAGTACAATGAGCACATTCAAAGTATTTGATTTGATGCACATGGATCTATTTGGCCCAACAACATACACAAGCATTGGCGGCAATAAGTATGGTTTTGTCATAGTGGATGACTTCACAAGATTCACATGGGTATTCTTTCTTAATGACAAAAGTGAAGTGTTTGACATCTTCAAGACATTTCTCACTAGAGTTCACAATGAGTTTGAGATTAGAATCAAGAAAATGAGAAGTGACAATGGGAGTGAGTTCAAGAATACAAGAATTAAAGAACTTTGTGATCACTATGGCATTAGACATCAATTCTCGGCTAAGTACACTCCACAATTAAATGGCTTAGTTGAGAGAAAGAATAGAACATTGCTTGATATGGCTAGATCAATGCTTCATGAGTATAATATGAGTCAATCATTTTGGGATGAAGCAATCAATACCGCTTGCTACTGCATCAATAGACTATATTGTCATCCATTGCTAGAGAAGACCCCATATGAGCTACTTCATGGAAGAAAGCCAAATATTTCTTACTTTAGGGTGTTTGGTTGCAAATGTTATATCTTAAAGAAGGGCACTAGATTGGAAAAGTTTGACAAGAGATGTGATGAGGGGTTTCTACTTGGTTATTCAACTACAAGCAAAGCTTATAGAGTTTAGAACAATTCAAGTGGCATTCTAGAAGAAGTTCATGATGTGCAATTTGATGAAACCAATGGATCACAAGATGAAGAAGAGAATCTAGATGATGTTGGTGGAACTCTATTGGTAGAAGCAATGAAGAACATGAACATTAGGGACATTAGAGCAAAGCAAGTAATTAATATTCAAGATGATGATAAAGATCAAGTGCTCAATTCTCCATTCAAGCTAGCTAGTAACTCTCAAGTGCAAGATCATGGTGCTAGTTCATCTCATCGAGCCATCCGCCGCCGCGGCCTCTGGCGATGCTGCATTCGCTGAAGTTTAGCTTATACTGATTTATTGTAAGAGAAAAATAATATTTATTCGTTGAAAAATACTGTTAAAATAGTATAGCAGAACAGAGCCAACACTATATAATACCGGTGCCACGGCAGCACGAACAGACAAAAATGTGAGAGCCGGATCGGAGTGCATGCAGTTGGTGGCTTGGAATGGAGCACCACGCAGTGGGACAGGACGAGACGGGAGCACGCCGGCACAGGGCTTGCGGTTGTTTACCTGGCGCTGGCGGAGGATCTTATTGCAGAGTGTCGGGCGCGGCGGACCCGCGGGTACGGCGGTCGGCGGCGGCGAGAATCCTGTAGCGATCGACACACGGGATTAGTCAAAGGCCGGAGCACACACGGCAATTCCCAACAAAAACAATCGACAGTACGGCGGCGGGCCAGGGAATGTTGCTACTGACGAATTGAAGAAGAATGTAGCACGACGGAAACAGCACCTGCGTCGGAGGCGGCGGACCCAAGCAGCAGCACGGCTAACCAGGCCGATGCCACGATCGCCTTCAAGCTGGTCGACGACAACGCCCTCCTCATCGTCATCGCGCTGGGACAGTGGGACGGGACCCTCCAGTGAACACGGACGGTACGGGACTCCACGAGGCACGTCCAAGTCCTGAACAGAGACAAAGTAAAGCTGGAACGAGAATGAAGTACTAGTGACCAACCTGGATTACATTATAAGCATGGGGGAGTTTGGTGGAGCCTTGCCAAATGAGGCCTAACTATAATCACGTACGGTCAATAGATCAAATTTATGTTGGCTAAAAAAGAAAGGCATTATCGTGACCGGGAAAAACTGCCCTACGAGGATGCTCGACCCCGATCCGGCGAAGGGGGCCAAGCCCGACGCGTGCCTTGTTTCGTTGAATTACCGCTGGTGATGATCCGTAGGGGATCGGGATAAGGGGCAGCATGATTTGAATTTTAAATGAAGTCGATAGTAAGTTGATGACTCTTTTGCACGTTCCAAATTTCAAAATCAAAGTCCATCCCGCGTGCAGGGATGAACCGTACCTAGAATGATAGGACTCGTATTGATGGGTATTGAGTTACATGTATGCTATTTTTCTCAATCAGGCAAAAGACTTCTACGTTTTTGTTCTAAGAGAATCGGTAATGCTCTGGTTAAGACATCCGGAACGGACGGACGTCTCACACGCTCACTCTCGCACCCAGTCCCTCGTTTCCTTCTCCCTACCGCGCTCGGGCCCCACGCCTACCCCGACACGTGACCAGGGCTGCCTCTCTGTCCGACGGCAGCGCACTCCCCCGCCCTGGTGTCCTCGTCCCCTACCTCGGTGGCGCCCTCCCCCACTCACATGTCCTCCTCCCTCACCCTGGTGTCCTCACCCACCGAGAACGCCCAACACCTGCAGATCCGGTGGCCCTCTTCCCCACCCCAGTGAGATCCAAAAAAGCCGCTGACCCTCCCCTATCCTGGGCAGCGGTGCCCTCCCTAGATCCGGCAGCATCTCCTCTCCCTCGGCCGGCGGCGGGCATGGAGAGAGTGCAGGCGCGCACCATCCAGCAAGCCTACGCTACCGCAGTTGCCCACCAGATAGGTCATGGCTGCGCGGCGATGCTGTGTTTCAAGTGTTTCTGGACGCTTTTCAAATATGTTTCATGCCCATGTTTTAAGTGTTTCAGTTGTTTCATATGTATGTTTCAATTGTTTCATGAGGATGTTGCAAAAGTAGATCGGTATGTTACATATGTTGCAATGGTTGTACACGTATGTTGTAAGCGTCTATCCTCAATGTTTCATTTATTTTTGGTACACGTATGTTGCAAGTGTTTCAGACACATGTCTCAAGTGTTTCATCTGTCTTCTTTTGTATGTTGCAAGTGTTATATCTAGATGTTTCAATAGTAGATTGGGATGTTGCACATGTTGCAATGGTGTCTCAATTGTATGTTCCAAATGTTTCATGTGTTCTAGACATACGTTGCAAATTGTTCATCTAGATGTTGCAAAAGTAGATCGGGGTGTTGCACGGTGGGGCCGGTGGCTGTCGCTGCTACTGGGGCGCAGCCGTGGCTCAACCCATGTGGGTTCCCCGTGCGGGGCGCGGGGGCGTGGGTCCCTACGACAGACGCGGGCACGGGTGCTGGGGCGGGATGCGGACGCGGGAGCGGTGCAGGTGTCGAAGCCTCTTGCGTTCCTCAGTACTCTTGCTAGCTAATTACTCGCTGAAGCATAGTGATGCCTGATGTCTGATCGAGGCGACCAGTTCCATCAGTTGAGTGGTACCTCTGCGGAAGCACCTTGCGTTCCTCAGTTACATGTATACTATAAATAAAAGTATTTTCCTTTTACCAGTAAATTTAGTGCTATACATACTATTATGTGTGGGCTTCGCATGACTTAGCATGCAGAGACTTAGGATTTATACGGATTCTTCTTCGAGCCTAAACATGTCGTACATCCCGTTCAGATATTGCGTGATCGCGTGTTCGTAAACACGAGCAGGCCCGGCCCGGGCGGGGGGCGGGGAGGGGTGTCGGGTTCGAGCTGTGCCGCTGCACTAGGCCCTCGACCCCCAGGGGCCCAATCCCAAGTATGTAAGCTGTAGGTATAGTGCTGTCTGGCCTATAGGAGAAGAGCCCAGCAGAGGCACTTAGGTGATCTGTCGATTTGCTTCCATCGATTCCGCTTCCGCGTCCGGGACTTCGCGTTTTGCCCTTCGCCCCTTCCGCCGAGCGGCCGCGTCTTCTTCCTCGCTGCTAGGGATGAAAACGGATCGGATACGGACGGATATCACTGATATCGTATTTATTTTCATATTTATGTTCGGATTCGGATTCGAATACGGATAGTATAAAAAATGCCGGATAGTATATGATTGGATATCGACATCATAAATATGTGATTTAAATATTCGGATACGAATACGGTATCGGATGTTAAATATCCGGACTCGGATACGGACGGATTAAAACCCCTCTAAACGGATTCGATCTCGAATACGGTCGGAAAATATCCGTACCGTTTTCATGCCTGCTCGCTGCACGCCGTTCCATCCAACACCGATCGGCAATCGGTTCTGCGGCGCGGCAACAAGCAAGCGGCCGGCAGCCAGGCGTCAGCGCCCACTCCCACTCACTCGCTCACTACGTTCTGGCCTTCGTACGGAGGTATCCCATTGCCCCTAAGCCCCTGATTAATGTATATGTCAAGTCTATTTGTTTAGTCAATATTTAATTTGCTTTTGTTCTCGATCTTTATTTTTTTAGAATACAGACTCGGGACTCTTTTGTAATTCTGATTTTGGATTTAGGAGTCTCTTACGGTGCAGACGTGCAGCTAGGGCATTGAATAATCATTTTCTCTAGTTCTCAACTTGGTAATTTACTGGCACTCATTTTTATTATAATGTTGAATTGAATCTAGCATGACAAATTTCCGTAAATTACTTACTAATTTCGAAACGGTTGGTCTATTCAAAAGATTAAATGGTTTGACAACTTTATGCATCGAGAAGAAATTATTAGATTAAATGGATATTGATGCCATCATCAATGACTTGGCATCAGTAAATGTTTCAAGAAATTTTCAAGATAAGATGTATAACTTTCTTGATAACAATGTTTTTTTATGTATTACACTTATTAGAAACATCATTGTATTATTAGAGTTGTATTAAAGGGCCCATTTTTTTACCTCCGCTTTAGGCCTATAAATTGATAGGACCGGGCCTGAACATGAGGGCTCGATGCTAATAATTTATTTTAGTCAATTCAAATAGGATCTAGTCAATGGAGTGCAATCATCGTTTCCTGGAATTCTTCCATCCTTTCATGTTTTTACACATCAACAAAACTCTTGTAATAATTTCTAAATAAAAGAACATAGATAGTAGTAGTACCATATCACGCATGTTCTCTCATGTGCATGGGGCGGCCACATGTACACGACACTGGCCCGAACATGGAAATTGCATGCCGCTTGTCCTCGTGTTGTCGAGACGGCAGATCTTCGCTGCCGCCTCCCGCGCGCGCCGCTCCGCGTGCCTCGTGGCCATCTTGGCTGCCTCGGTCGTGTCTACCACTGTGTCGAGCTCCAAAAGCAGCGCGTCTGCGTGATCCCTCAGCTGCTGGATCTTGATGGTCGTCGTCATCTCGCGCTCTGATGCCGCCTGCCGCCACCAGGCCCTGCGCCAGCACCGGTGACAGCCAGTCGGCCGAGGCGCTCGGTGGCGTCAGGTCTGGTGCCGGTGTGGTCGTCGACGCCCAACTCGATGTGGAGGACATCGTGCGTGATCGAGTCAGATCGGAACTGTTGCGCACAACACACCTACGAAGTCGGACGCTGCTTCTCGTGTTTGCTTCCGCATCGGTTTGGTTTATAGAAGCATACGTGGGCCAAAAGCCCAAAACTCACATGTAAAAAACCAAGCCCTGTAAACACTGAAAGTGGAACTAAGACAATTTTTTTCTTTATATTTCCTATAATTTACCACTATGGTACTGTAGCAATGAAGGATTTTCTGTATTTTTTCATTGCTCCTATATCTTGCTTGATTTTTTATTATTGTTTATTTAGGCAAATGTATTTTTGTTATTGTTCGGCTATAGAAACAAATTATAAATTATCTCATGTGACCTATCTTTTTAAGTCTGTTAGATTATTACTCCATCCGTCCAAAAAAAACTTTGATGTTTTAATTAGTTTTGTCCTATAAGTCAAATTATTTTTAGTTTGACCAAATCTATAGAGAAATTTGCTAATATTTTTGACACCAAACAAATATACTATGAAACTATGTTGCATGAAGAATCTAATGATATTTATTTGCTACTATAAACATGTCGGTGTTCAGACCCGGGAGGGTCCTAAGCTGACGAGTGAATTTATGCTGCGTGTTCTCTAATCCGGATGGTGATGCAAAGAGAATACACGGGATTTTATCCTAGTTCGGGCAAAGAAGGCCCTACGTCCAGGGGGAGTTTTGTATTTCCTTGCACCTAAGTGCTTGCGTAGGGGTTACGAGCTGGGAGAGAGGGAGGTGGTCCCAAGTCTCAAGAAAAAGGAAAAAAGAGTATATTGCTTGAGATGTTGATCTTAGAAGTTGGGGAATGTCTCGTGGTTTTTGTCCTTCGTCCCGCTAGGAGAGTCCCCTGCCTCTCTTTTTATAGGGCCAAGTGAAGGCAGAGGAGTCGATAAAACCCTAGGGCGGTGCATTAAAGGTGAAGGTTCGACGAGCGCTTGCGGGGGTTGTTGTAGCGATGTGCTCCAGGAATAGCCGGCCATCCCCGGGTACCATGGTGACGTTAGGGATGGGACAGTGAAAGACCCTGGGTCCTGTGGTGAGCGGACGTGCAGGCATTGTTCTTTTGTTGACCGGCGATTAGTCGAGGCCGGGTCGAGACGTAGGCGAGGAGGGTCGACGGGGAATGGATAAGGCCAGGCCCCAGAATTCCCGGGATACGACAGTCGTCGTCTTGTGCCTCGAGGGGGCATCGATGGTGGAACAGTACCCGACATGGCGCGTACAGTGACAGGTTTTCACCGCCCATCTCGGGATGGGTAGTAAAAAGCGGGATTTGACATTGGTATTGCTTCCATGCTGGCGGTGTTATAGCCACGTGGGTAGGAAGTGGTTGACAGTTGCATTAAATGCCTTGACTTTTGTCTATAAGTAGGTGGGTGAGGAAGGGTCGACCGGGTCGACCCAGGGTCATGCGAGTCGGAGATTTCCCTAGGGTCGAGGCGTCCCATCGAGGGGGCCTCGTGCGAGTCGGAACGCAGTCGAGGGTGCCCCATTACACGTATTTGGTTTTTCAAGGGGTTTTACGATGTGGATTCCTTGGGGGTTTGTTCTTTTTAGTCGTGGGTTTTGGGTACCCTGGTTTAGGTACCCAACAGTAGCCCCCGAGCCTTTGTGTGAGTGTGGACACTCTTATAGAGGCTCAGCGAGTCATGAACCGGAGTCGTAGCGTCATTGCTCTTCCAGTGGGTGCGTGCGAGCGCACCCGCTAGGTGTAGCCCCCGAGGCCTCGGAGGAGTGTTTGACTCCTTCAAGGGCTTTAGTATGTTATGTCAAGGGGCGCTCATGCGTTCGAACCCCTGTGGCGCGCTTGGTCCCCTTTCGTTTGAGGTTAGCCTTTTGCGGCCAAGCCCCCGAGCCTCGCGCGCGTGAGGTCGATCAAGATCTTGCCCGTCTTCATCATATGACCTTCACGCATCCTTTAGGAAAGGAGGAGGGGTGGGGAATGTCGCACTACCCTGAGTGGGCGAGTTTCGATGATCTCCAGTGAGCTGCTAGCGGGGGATTCGAGTGTGAGCCCGTGCCTCGTCCGATAAGGGTCGGCTGGCGGCCGCGGAGGTGCTCTCCAAAAGTGCCAAAGAGTAGTCATGTGGATCTCGGCTCCATTCAGTAGGATCCGACGGCTCGATGCCTCCCTCCAAGGGGATTCCACCGTCGACCTCTCCTTTAGCCTCGAATATGTCTAAGGTCGTCTCGAGAAAGTGGCTCGGGCCCTGGCCTTGTACAGGCACGTCCTCAGTCATCCCTAACTCTATTTACTCGAGGGCAGCTGTCGAACCCTGGTCGAGGGCCAGCTTTCGATCCCTCGAGGTTTATAGTGGGCTTGGAGCCCATTGTTCATTCGCCTAGTGTAACAACCCAGAAATTTTCAGGAAACAAAAATCATAACTACAAAAATTTTTTTCTAAAAATAAACCTATGTTTGGTGAGGTGTCATATAGGAAACCTAACCTAGTTGCACAAGTAGCACCTAAAATAGCTAACTACATCTTTGCATTTAACCAAACATGCTTGAGTTGGATTTTATGTTCTTTGAATTGAATTAAAAGCAACAACATTTCTTGAATTAATTGCTTAAGTAAATAAATATAGAAATATAAACCTATCAAATAGTTGGAAACCAAAAATATGCTTAGTAGGACCCACTATGTTATACAAGTGTGGGCAATATGCTTTCTCACATACAAATGCATGGCATATTTAAAATGGGGAAAATACAAAATAGAAAAGCTTTTGAATAAATCAGATAAATGGGAAAGCCTTGGTTTAATATAGAAAAGGAAAAACTCTTTTCGGCCCAGCCTTCAAACCAGTTGAGCCCGGCCTGCATCACGCCATCGGTCTCGCGCGCACCCGCGCTCGCCCGCACGTGGGCCAGCCCAACAATCCGTCGGTGCCCGGCTTGCGAGCCAACCGCCAACGCCAAGGTGTATTCCTCCTTCCCACGTCGCTGACGGGCGGGACCCGCCTTCATCCCCTTCCTCCCGCCCGACGAATCGTCTGCTTCGATCGGAGACAGAGACAGCGAGGGGACAGGGTCACGCACGGGGCGAGGGGAGATTCTCTCTGCCTCCACCACCAGCCATGCGCACCAAGCCACTAACCCGGTCCCGCACGCTAGTCGCTGGCCCTCGCCAAACACGCACCGCGCGCGTGAATCCGATGCCGCCATGGCCACGAAATCGGTTGACACCGCCTGACACTGCCTGACACCACCAACCGTCTATGGTATTCGATTATGGCATCTCCAATTTGAATCACGCCTCTTCCAATCGCCCTAGTCTAGCCTAGGGCAGCATATCGACCCTCTGTGCCTACCGATTGCCATCGCACCGTCCGCCTTGCCATGGGCGAGCACAGGGTATAAAGCTCCACCCCGTGTCGTGCCCAAGCCCCTTCCAATCTTTTTGCCACCGCCCTGGTGGTACCACCGCACACACTACATCTCAAGAAGGGGAGAAAGGGGGAAAAGGCCGCCACCGGAGCCGCCAGCCGCCGCCGAGGAGCCACCGGAGCCTGGAGCGTTGATCGAACAACCACGCCGACGTTGTGGTTCTCCCTGCACGGCACCGACTCTACACTGCTCCAAATCACCTCTGCACCGATATCCTTTCGTCATCGCCACCTACGGTGAGCCCACCGTCTCGCCCCGCTCGCCACCGGTTGTGCTTGGCATAGAACCATCTCGCCTGCTAGTACCGTGGATCACCTAAATTTGTGGCCCTCATGCTTTGATCGCTCACTCACGCACACCTAGTGCGCACATCAGTTGGCCTGGCTGAGCCTCAGAGTTCGGAAATGCCACGACACGCCCCTGCACTGCGCACAGTCACCATGGACACACCCCGCCATGGCGAGATCTTGCTTTTGGTATGCTGGGCAATAGAGGAAGGGAGAAGAGGCGCACAAGGACATGTACACGCCCGCACTCATGTTTCAAAACCAAGCACCACGGTACCGAACGTCAGGGGAGCAGGAACGTGCCACCGCGAGCAGCATCCAGAGCGCGCTCGCCATGGCCAGTGCACGGACATGGCGAGGTCGTTCCTTCCAAATCAAGTCAGTAGAGAAGAAAGGGAGGAGCTAGATCGAATCGCCTTGGCGAGGGACACACCATGCGCACCTTGAGAGAAGGAGGGATCCCCGGAGGCCTGATCGGCGGTGTTCCGCCCGGTCGGAGCCGTCGAGCCACCACCACCATGGGAGGTTCTACTGGAGCTCAATGTCATCGTCTTGACATCACCATCGTGCTCCTTTTATGGCCGCGAATCGGTAGGAGACCATAGCGGCCGAGCTAAGCCACCGTGGAGCGCCACCGTGCAAGCACGCCGCCGGCGGACGTGCTCCGGTGAAAACAGAGGGGGAAAAAAGAACGATCGAGATGACCGGTACACCCAGTGTACCGTGGACCGAGAGGTAAGAAGGGGAAAGTGAACATGGTCCACCGTAGACCCCGTTGTGGCCTATGAACCGCCACCACCTGTCCACCATAGACCGGTCTTATGAACCCAAGCTCGATCCAAATATCCATTTTGTGACATGGCAGCACCAGTGACTGACACATGGCGGGCCTGGCCCGACCCAGACCGGCCCAACCCGGCCCGTATCCAGCCCTGACCCAGCCCACCAAGGCTCAATCTCGGCCCGGTCAGCGTTGATCGTTGACCGTTGACCAGTCAACAGGACCCCACATGTCAGTGACTCGCTCTGTTTCAACCAATCAGAGATTGACACATGTCACTGCCTGGAAATTTCCTTTTCCTTTTTCTTTTTTAGAAAATCATTTAATCTTTAGAAATTCATAACTTATTCATTTTAACTCAGAAAAATACCAAACCAGTCTCTAAATTTTTCTAAAAATGAGCTCTACATCTTAGGCTTGTGTTTGAGTGTATTTGGATCTTTTGAATTTCTATTGCTTCTTTGTGCACCTCTATAGGAGTCGTTAATGTGACTCTACGTTACGATTAACAGAGCCAGAGGACCTGCCGACTGAGGAGTATGACCCCGACTACAGCGAGTACTTGGGTGATGACCTGCCAGGTGCCATGCCCCACCCATCTCCGTAGAACCTATTACGCATGCAAATATAGAATTGCTAGCTCTTTACTTTTTGTAAATTATTATTGATGATAGGCTACATGGTAGATGCTTTACTTTGAGCCCTTTACCTTGTCGTAACCTTACTCCTGCTCACCCTGCTGTTAGGTTAGATGCTCGCATGTTACATATTACTGCTTTTACTCTTACTCGCATTATATTTGTGATGTGATGCCGGTGAGTGAGAGGTGTATATGTGTAAGGCACATAGTGCCAAGAACTTGATAAACCTGACTAAAGAACTGGGGAGATCTTGGCGTGCGTCTTGGGTGAGTGGTGAGGGTTGAGTCGATCGGACAGGATCCTACGACGAGTCTTTGGGACAAGTCTTGCTGGAGGGGTGCGACCTGGGCATCCCCCACGAGAGATACCTGTGGCGGGTATATTTGGGAGGTGAATTGGGGTGTTGGTTATCCCTGGTGGAGGTGCTGTCATGGCATGGGGAAGACGGTGTCTCCCCCTTGAGAAGATATCTTGTCTGGTCACCCTAAGGACTGGTATGTCTTGAGAACCGGAACCATAGGACCTTCGTGCACACCACTCGCTCCCGATGGGCGGGAGACGATTACCCGACTGACTAGGGCGGTACCACTACTACTAGGTTGGAAGGTGATAGTGTAGGGAGGTACGGGCATGGGGACCCACACCCTCCTAAGACAGCGTAGTGACCTTGGGGGCCCAGTACTACGTCTCACAGTCTCAGCGTTTCGGTGGATGCCGGGGTGGCCCAGGGCTGAGTGGTAGGGTGGTACTGTATCGGTTGAAAGGCAGTCAGAATCAGCCTAGACGAGCTGGATCGTCGAGGATGGCGATCTTGTGGATTACCAGGTGTACACGCTTTGCAGAGTTGATCGATCTATACGTATAGCCGCGTCCACGGATATGGACATTCCCATGACCTACGCTTCACTTGATTAGATGAGAGGAGTCCTTTCTACTTTCCCCGGGTTTTGTGTTGGATTCCGGCTTTGGCCGTTGAGACGAGATCTGAGCGGGAGTCAATCTCGTCGCCTAGAGAGAGAGTGAGATGAGATGTGTTGTGTGTGATGGGATTGGGAAAATGTGTGACTAAGATGAATTAAAAAATAAGGAATATCTTATTAAAATATTAACTACTTGCATAGGAAACCCATAGCCTAAGTAGGTCTCTTTCTACTTCCCTTAATGCATTCCACTTTCCACAAAGCATTGCAACCATAGGGTGGGCGATGCGTGGCCAGTACCAAGTGTACTGATAGATTTTTGACAGGTTCCGAGCCCGAGTACGACTACGAGGGCGATGATTGGGAGAATTAGAGGGTCTGTTCTATGCTCAAGCTAGTTCTAGAAGATCTTTTTCCGCTGCTATCTACGTCGGATGCTATTCCGGATGCTTGTGTGAGTGTGTTCCACCCTGCGAGGCGAAGAGAATAAATTATGTAAAACTCTCTATTGTACTCTGATATTCGTGCATGACTTTATGTATCGCTGAGATTTGGGTAAATTGACGGAATGTTTTGTCATTTTACACTTTGTTTCTGTGGATTTTCCTTCATGGAAATCAAGGACGTTTCAGTTGGTACCAGAGCCATGCTGACCCTAGGACGGACCCATAGGATTGGACAATAGAATTAGGAAAGATCTTGACACTTTCGGTTATATTACCGACCGTGCTGCATTTTCGTGCACGGCTTATCTCATTTTCACACTCTCTTACCTACATTTCGTTCTACCTTACCTATCACATCGCTCCGTTCCACCCTGAATCACCATGTCTCACTTAAGAATTCATCAAGTATCACTCTGAGTTACATTGATTCGCCTTGTCTTACCAAGTTTCACTCTGAAATACTCAAGTTACTACATGCACAACAAGGTACTGACTCCGTCTTACGGTTAATTTGCAGATGGCCCCTATTGCCGAGCTCCCTGTGGATGGACTGGCCTACCGTGGGTTCGCCACGATCCTGTACGACGTGCTGGACTCACTAGGCGTTCCCACAGAGCAGATCGAGTACATGTGCCGGGGTGAGCCTAGACCCGACGGGTTCAAGGGCCACATCGTGGTCCACCTCAAGGTCCCCGCCAGCGAGTTTGTACCCGTGTTGCGTGCCTTCGAGACACTGGAGGTGGAGAACTCTATTGCTTCGTGCGTACAGTCCGTCTCGCGCACAGCTCTTCGTAGTGTGATGCGTGACGCACATGACTACCTCAAGACGGGACCGTACCGCCTACTGCCTGCCGCTCTGGACCTAAATAGGTTCTTAGAGCCACAGATCACTGCTTCATATCGTGCTACGCACGATGAGGTCGACCCCTGTCTGAGGGCCTTCGCGCAGTACATCATCGCCCAAGATCGCTACATCATGGATGTAGAGATGCAGAACCGCCGCTACCGAGACCTCCTGTTCCGTTGCGACAAGGAGTTCCTCAAGGTGGAGCGCAAGGAGGGGGAGATGGTTGGCAAGCTCGAGGAGGAGCGCATGGGCTATGATAGGATGAAGACCTTCTATGAGAACCGTGAGTAGTCACTTCGAAAGGAGATCACCAATCTCAAGGACAAGGTTGGGAAGGCCGAACTTCACCATGACTATCTTGAGTCCAAGGTGCTTGAGTGTGAGGATCGGATTGAACGTCAGAGGCTTACCCTGAGAGAGCTCCACGAGAAGGATAAGCAGTGTGGCTTCAGGAAGCTTGCCCTGGAGGCCCCTTGCAACACAATGGAGAAGCTAGTTGTGGAGGCTACCGTCACCACCACCTACAACATGCACCACTTGGTTCACTACATTAAGAGCACCGAATATCTTCAGGACAAGGTGAACTGCATCAGTCAGGCTTGGATCGACGCTGATCGTAAGCGTGTCCAGGATATCGGAAAGGTTCAGGACGTCCTCTTACCTGGGATGCGCAAGAAACCGCACAGACAGCCTTTCAACGTTGAGGCCACCAAGCTCAACTTCAAGGCTTGCCTGACTGAGGGTTACTCAGAGGTTCCGAGGACTGAGATGCTGGACTATGCTCTCACTTACGTCGCGAGGATCCACCACTCCGATGATGAGCTTCGTGCCATGGAGGGCACTCTCGAGGCTTCCACTTCTGGTCCTTCTACACCACCCGCCACTCCCAGACAGGAGTAGTCACCTTTTTCACATAATCATGTAATAAGGTAGTAGTAGAAATGTTGAGCCCTGTGTGGCCAGAGTTATGATGATGCACTTAAGGAGTAATGTAGGATGTCCCACTTTTGGAGCTGCCTGCGAGTAGCACGATTCCCGTGAATCTGTTAGTGTAGCTACTGGAGATATCGCTATGTAATAAATTAATGTAATGGATGTTTTGGATCTTATCGCATCTTATGGTTCTTATTGCATCTTTGTATGAGTGTTGGATAGTTATCTCTTTTTAAATTGATAAATCGCTTAACCATGCATATAATAAAAATGTTAAATAAAGATCTGACCCTGCAGAAAGATGTCTTGCCGTCGATCCGCTCGTCTGAACAACCGCTCGCTTTCCCCCGCGCCTATGGCCCGTGGTCATGGTCGAGGCCGTGGAGGAGACCAGGGAGTTCCCTTCGGTGTTGGGGAGGAGCCTGCACTAGAGGAGCCTGCACTGGGGGCGGGTGCCGCCCAGCATCTTGGAGGAGAAGCACCACCACCGCCACCACCACAGTTGGCGGAGGTGATGGACCGCCAAACCCGCCTCTTGGAGACACTGGCTCAGGGAATGCTTCACCACCACGGGGGTCCTCCCAATGACTTCCAACGGAAGTTGGAGGGTTTTCTCAAGTTGAGGCCTCCTACTTTCGACACCGCCGACGAAGACCCCATCGCCGCTGAGGACTGGCTCCGTGAGATGGAAAAGAAGCTAGACCTCACCACCTGCACTAACGAGGAGTGTGTGGGGGTAGCCGCCCACCAGCTCACCGACGCTGCACGCGCATGGTGGGACAGCTACTGCGACGCCCACGAGGACCCGGGGAGTATCTCTTGGGAGGAGTTCGCCGAGGCATTTCGTGAGCAACACGTGCCTGAGGGCGTAATGGATGCCAAGGTAGAGGAGTTTCGCAACATTTCCCAGGGCTCCCAGAAGGTTCAGGAGTACACTACTCGTTTCACCCGCATGATGAGGTATGCTCCAGGTGAGACCGATACCGAAAAGAAGAAGATGTACTGTTTCAAGAAGGGGCTGAACTCTCGTCTCAAGGTGGCCCTCTCGGGTCATGCTTGTCGCACCCTTCGTGAGATGGTCAACAAGGTGCTGGAGATGGAGAGGGACCGTCTGGAGGCAGACGCCCTTCACAAGGAGAAGAAGCGCCGGTTCGAGAGTTCCTCTCGTGGCCTGGCTCCGCAGAGGCCACGTGCTCACGTGCTTCCTCTGCCCCGCTCTCGCCACACTCAGGGGGCAGTGACCGCTCCGAGCCGTGGAGGTGGTACCTACACCGCCAACTACCACCGCCCCGCTCAGAGCCGACCCGCTCCAAATTGCCCCACTTAGGGAGCTGGCACGTGGAGGACCGCTACGCCTACCTCCACAGGTAGCGCACCCTTCACCTGTTTCGGTTGTGGCCAGTCCGATCACAAGATTGCTGAGTGCCCTGTCAAGAAAGGCACACCGCTTGCTTCGACCCAGACAAGACAGGCTGCTACACCTGCTGCTCCGTGCAAGAACGTTGCTGGGGCTGTCCGCAGTCGTCTCAACCACATGACCACGGAGGACGCCTAGGACGCTCCCGACGTGGTGTACGGTATGTTTTTGGTACAGGGAGTTATAGCTTCAGTCTTGTTTGATTCTGGAGCTACTTGTTCTTACATTTCCACTAAGTTTGCACGAGAACATAGCATACCTGTGACTCCCTACAAGGAGCCCATTGACACTAGTTCACCTTTGGGTCGCATTTTATGCACCAAGAGATGTCAGAGAGTGAGTATCACCATTGAGGGCTACCCTTTTCTAGCCGATCTCACCTTACTTCCATCTGAGGGACTAGATGTCATACTGGGAATGGATTGGTTGACACAACATAAAGGAGTGATATCTTGTTCACCAAGGTATGTGGAGATCACACACTCGAATGGACACATAATCCGCTGTAAGCCAAATCAGGGAAAAACAGTCTCTAAGTTGTGTGCCCTAGAGGCCAAGACAATCGAGGAGGTACCCGTTGTGAATGAGTACCCTGACGTGTTCCCTGAAGAGTTGCCAGGCATGCCACCTGATCGGGATGTGGAGTTTGTGATTGACCTTCTGCCTGGTACCGGTCCTATTGCTAAAAGGCCCTACCGCATGTCAGTCGATGAGCTAGAGGAGTTGAAGAAGCAACTCAAGGAGTTGTCAGATAAGGGATACATCAGACCCAGTGCTTCACCCTAGGGTTCTCCTATTTTGTTCGTGAAAAAGAAGGATGGATCCATGAGGATGTGCATTGACTATCAGAACTTGAATGCCATAACAGTCAAAAACAAATATCCTCTGCCTAGGATCGATGATCTCCTAGATCAGCTGAAAGATGCTAAGTTCTTTTCTAAGATCGATCTCAGGTCCGGGTATCATCAGATGAAAATCAGACCCGACGACATTCCTAAGACAACTTTTGTCACCAGATATGGGCAATATGAGTTCACAGTGGTGTCCTTCGGACTCACTAATGCCCCGGCTTATTTCATGAACATGATGAATAAGGTATTCATGGACGAACTGGACAAGTTTGTAGTGGTGTTCATTGATGACATCCTTATCTATTCTTCCACCGCCGAAGAACATGAGCAACACTTGAGAGTGGTTCTGGAGAAGTTGAGGCAAAATAATCTATATGCCAAGTTTAGCAAATGTGACTTTTGGCTTGAAGAAGTTGCTTTCCTTGGTCATGTACTCACTGTTGAGGGAGTTGTTGTAGATCCTGCAAAAATCGAAGCTGTGAAAGAGTGGGAACAACCCCGCAATGTGACCGATATCCGCAGTTTTCTTGGTTTAGCTGGGTACTATCGTAGATTCATCGAGAACTTCTCAAAGATAGCCAAGCCCATGACTAACCTGCTGAAGAAGACTAATTAGTTTGAATGGACGCCCGAGTGCGAGCACAGCTTCCAGACTCTGAAACAGAAGCTTACCACCACACCTGTTCTTGCCTTGCCCGATATCCAGAAAGACTTCGTGGTTTATTGTGATGCATGTAGACGGGACTTGGTAGTGTTCTGATGCAAAATGGAAGGGTCATTGCCTATGTGTCCCGACAGTTGAAGGACCATGAGCAACGCTACCCAACCCATGATCTGGAACTTGCCGCTGTTGTGCATGCCCTAAAGATATGGAGGCACTACTTGATCGGAAATAAGTGTGATATCTACACCGACCACAAGAGCCTGAAGTACTTCTTCACTCAAGAAGATCTAAACATGAGACAGCGCCGATGGCTTGAGCTTATAAAGGATTATGACCTAGAGATTCACTATCATCCGAGAAAGGCTAATGTAGTCGCTGATGCCTTGAGCCGAAAGAGCTATTGCCACAATCTGTCCATGGAAGCCGTACCACCCGAGCTATGTCAGGAAATAGGCAAACTTCGTCTCGAAATCCTACCTAGGGGTATGTTGAACGAGCTTCGAGTGCAATACAACCTCAAGGATCAGATCCGCAATGCTCAACTGGAGTGTCCTGAAATTTGGAAAATCCGAGAACTCATAAAGAAGGGCAAGTGCCCCGAGTTCAGGGAGGATGAACAAGGAGTGTACTGGTACAAGGATAGAATCTGTGTACTATCTAATTCCGCCTTGCGGCGAGAAATCTTGGAAGAGGGTCATGACTCCAAGTATTGTATTCACCCGGGAAGCACCAAAATGTATGCTGATCTAAAGAAACAGTTCTGGTGGAAGAACATGAAGGCAGATATTGCCGGACATGTCGCGCGATGCGACATCTGCAATAGAGTCAAGGCTGAGCATCAAAGACCAGCTGGATTGCTTAAACCCTTGGACGTTCCGGTATGGAAATGGGAGAGCATATCCATGGACTTTATAGTAGGTTTACCTCGAACTCCTAAAGGCCATGACTCGATTTGGGTGATCGTTGACCGACTGACCGAGGTAGCTCACTTCATAGCTGTGAGGACTGACTACAGAATGGAGAAGCTTACAGATCTGTACATCGAGCACATTCTCAGACTCCATGGAGCCCCCACTAGCATAGTGTCTGATCGTGGTACGCAATACATGTCTAAGTTCTGGAAGAGTCTCCACAAGGCTATAGGGACTCGACTTGACTACAGTACCGCATACCACCCACAGACAGATGGTCAGACAGAGAGAGTTAATCAGATTTTGGAGGATATGCTCCGAGCTTGTGTCTTGAAGTATGGAACCAATTGGGAGAAAAGTTTGTCCCACGTAGAGTTCTCTTACAACAACAGCTACCAGGCTAGTCTCAAGATGTCACCATTTGAGGCTCTGTATGGCAGAAAGTGTAGAACCCCTCTGATGTGGTTAGAAGTGGGAGAGAGATCATTCTTTGTCCCCGCAAAGATCAAAGATGCCGAAGAAGGAGTAGCCCAAGTACGAGAGAACCTGAGGATTGCCCAAAGCCGACAGAAGAGTTATGTAGATAACCGTCGGAGAGACCTCGAGTTTCAGGTTGGGGACTATGTCTATCTCAAGGTCTCCCCACTCCGAGGTACCATCAGATTTCATGTCAAGGGAAAGTTGGCACCTAGGTATATGGGACCTTACAGGATTTGCTAGAGGATTGGCAAGTTAGCATACAAGGTGGAGTTGCCCTAGGAGTTAACAGGAGTACACCCAGTGTTTCACGTATATCAGCTACGCAAGTGCTTGCAGTTGCCAGAACAAGAGGTACACACAGAAGCACTGGATATCCAGGACACCTTGGAGTACAAGGAGCACCCAATCTTAATATTAGACAGAGCTGAGAAGGAAACTAGAAGCACAGTGATACCCATGTGCAAGGTTCAGTGGAGTAACCACACAGAACGGGAAGCTACATGGGAGAAAGAGTCCGAACTCCAGATGCTTTATCCCTACCTCTTGGAAAGGTATGCCACACCTTAAATCTCGGAACGAGATTCCTGTGAGGGGGGAGGACTGTAACAACCCAGAAATTTCCAGGAAACAAAAATCACAACTGCAATTTTTTTTTCTAAAAATAAACCTATGTTTGGTGAGGTGTCATATAGGAAACCTAACCTAGTTGCACAAGTAGCACCTAAAATAGCAAACTACATCTTTGCATTTAACCAAACATGCTTGAGTTGGATTTTATGTTCTTTGAATTGAATTAAAAGCAACAACATTTCTTGAATTAATTGCTTAAGTAAATAAATATAGAAATATAAACCTATCAAATAGTTGGAAACCAAAAATATGCTTAGTAGGAACCACTATGTTATACAAGTGTGGGCAATATGCTTTCTCACATATAAATGCATGGCATATCTAAAATGGGGAAAATACAAAATAGAAAAGCTTTTGAATAAATCAGATAAATGGGAAAGCCTTGGTTTAATATAGAAAAGGAAAAACTCTTTTCGGCCTAGTCTTCAAAATAGCTGAGCCCGGCCTGCATCACGCCATCGGTCTCGCGCGCACCCGCGCTCGCCCGCACGTGGGCCAGCCCAACAATCCGCCGGCGCCCGGCCTGCGAGCCAACCGCCAACGCCAAGGTGTATTCCTCCTTCCCACGTCGCTGACGGGTGGGACCCACCTTCATCCTGTTCCTCCCGCCCGACGAATCCTCTGCTTCGATCGGAGATAGAGACAGCGAGGGGACAGGGTCACGCACGGGGCAAGGGGAGATTCTCTCTGTCTCCACCGCCAGCCGTGCGCGCCAAGCCACTAACCCGGTCACGCACGCCAGTCGCTGGCCCTCGCCAAACACGCACCGCACGCGTGAAGCCGATGCCGCCATGGCCGCGAAATCGGTTGACACCGCCTGACACTACCTGACACCGCCAACCGTCTGTGGTATTCGATTGTGGCATCTCCAATTCGAATCACGCCTCTTCCAATCGCCCTAGTCCAGCCTAGGGCAGCATATCGACCCTCCGTGCCTATCGATTGCCATCGCACCGTCCCCCTTGCCATGGGCAAGCATGGGGTATAAAGCTCCACCCCGTGTCGTGCCCAAGCCCCTTCCAATCTTTTCACCACCGCCCTAGTGGTACCACCGCACACACTACATCTCAAGAAGGGGAGAAAGGGGGGAAAAGGCTGCCACCGGAGCCGCCAGCCGCCGCCGAGGAGCCACCGGAGCCCGGAGCATCGATCGAACAACCACGCCGATGTTGCGGTTCTCCCTGCATGGCACCGACTCTACACTGCTCCGAATCACCTCTGCACCGATATCCTTTCGTCATCACCACCTACGGTGAGCCCACCGTCTCGCCCCGCTCGCCGCCGGTTGTGCTTGGCATAGAACCATCTCGCCTGCTAGTACCATGGATCATCTAAATTCGTGGCCCTCATGCTTTGATCGCTCACTCACGCACACCTGGTGCGCACACCCATTGGCCTGGCCGAGCCTCAGAGTTCAGAAATGTCGCAACACGCCCCTGCACCGCGCACAGTCGCCATGGACACACCCCGCCATGGTGAGAACTTGCTTTTGGTATGTTAGGCAATAGAGGAAGGGAGAAGAGGCGCACAAGGACATGTACACACCCGCACTCATGTTTCAAAACCAAGCACCACAGTACCGAACGTCAGGGGAGCAGGAGCGCGCCACCGCGAGCAGCGTCCAGAGCGCGCTCGCCATGGCCAGCGCACGGCCATGGCGAGGTCATTCCTTCCAAATCAAGTCATTAGAGAAGAAAGGGAGGAGCTAGATCGAATCGCCTTGGCGAGGGACACACCATGCGCACCTTGAGAGAAGGAGGGATCCCCGGAGGCCTGATCGGCGGTGTTCCGCCCGGTCAGAGCCGTCGAGCCGCCACCACCGCGGGAGGTTCTACTGGAGCTCAATGTCGTCGTCTTGACCTCACCATCGTGCTCCTTTTATGGCCGCGAATCGGAAGGAGACCATAGCGGCCGAGCTAAGCCACCGTGGAGCGCCACCGTGCAAGCACGCCGCCGGCGGACGTGCTCCGGTGAAAACAGAGGGGGGAAAAAGAACGATCAAGATGACCGGTACACCCAGTGTACCATGGACCGAGAGGTAAGAAGGGGAAAGTGAACATGGTCCACCATAGACTCCGTTGTGGCCTGTGAACCCCCACCACCTGTCCACCATAGACCGGTCTTATGAACCCAAGCCTGATCCAAATATCCATTTTGTGACGTGGCAGCACCAGTGACTGACACGTGGCGGGCCTGGCCCGGCCCAGACCGGCCCAACCCGGCCCGTATCCAGCCCTGACCCAGCCCACCAAGGCCCGGTCTCAGCCCGGTCAGCGTTGACCGTTGACCAGTCAATGGGACCCACATGTCAGTGACTCGCTCTGTTTTGACCAATCAGAGCTTGACACGTGTCACTGCCTGGAAATTTCCTTTTTCTTTTTCTTTTTTTCAAAAAATCATTTAATCTTTAGAAATTCATAACTTATTCATTTTAACTCAGAAAAATACCAAACCAGTCTCTAAATTTTTCTAAAAATAAGCTCTACATCTTAGGCTTGTGTTTGAGTGCATTTGGATCTTTTTAATTTCTGTTGCTTCTTTGTGCACCTCTATAGGAGTCGTTAATGCGACTCTACGTTACGATTAACAGAGCCGGAGGACCTGACGACTGAGGAGTATGACCCCGACTATAGCGAGGACTTGGGTGACGACCTGCCAGGTGCCATGCCCCACCCATCTCCGTAAAACCTATTACGCATGCAAATATAGAATTGCTAGCGCTTTACTTTTTGTAAATTATTATTGATGATAGGCTGCATGGTAGATGCTTTACTTTGAGCCCTTTACCTTGTCGTAACCTTACTCCTGCTCACCCTGCTGTTAGGTTAGATGCTCGCATGTTACATATTACTGCTTTTACTCTTACTCGCATTATATCTGTGATGTGATGCCGGTGAGTGAGAGGCGTATATGTGTAAGGCACATAGTGCCGAGAACTTGATAAACCTGACTAAAGAACTGGGGAGATCTTGGCGTGCGTCTTGGGTGAGTGGTGAGGGTTGAGTCGATCGGACAGGATCCTACGACGAGTCTTTGGGACAAGTCTTGCTGGAGGGGTGCGACCTGGGCATCCCCCACGAGAGATACCTGCGGCGGGTATATTTGGGAGGTGAACTGGGGTGTTGGTTATCCCTGATGGAGGTGCTATCATGGCATGGGGAAGACGGTGTCTCCCCCTTGAGAAGATATCTTGTCTGGTCACCCTAAGGACTGGTATGTCTTGAGAACCGGAACCATAGGACCTTCGTGCACACCACTCGCTCCCGATGGGCAGGAGACGATTACCCGACTGACTAGGGCGGTACCACTACTACTAGGTTGGAAGGTGATAGTGTAGGGAGGTACGGGCATGGGGACCCACACCCTCCTAAGACAGCGTAGTGACCTTGGGGGCCCAGTACTACGTCTCACAGTCTCAGCGTTTCGGTGGGCGCCGGGGTGGCCCAGGGCTGAGTGGTAGGGTGGTACTGTATCGGTTGAAAGGCAGTCGGAATCAGCCTAGATGAGCCAGATCGTCGAGGATGGCGATCTTGTGGTTTACCAGGTGTACACGCTTTGCAGAGTTGATCGATCTATACGTATAGCCGCGTCCACGGATATGGACATTCCCATGACCTACGCTTCACTTGATTAGATGAGAGGAGTCCTTTCTACTTTCCCCCGGGTTTTGTGTTAGATTCCGGCTTTGGCCGTTGAGACGAGATCTGAGCGGGAGTCAATCTCGTCGCCTAGAGAGAGAGTGAGATGAGATGTGTTGTGTGTGATGGGATTAGGAAAATGTGTGACTAAGATGAATTAAAAACTAAGGAATATCTTATTAAAATATTAACTACTTGCATAGGAAACCCACAGCCTAAGTAGGTCTCTTTCTACTTCCCTCAATGCATTCCACTTTCCACAAAGCATTGCAAGCATAGGGTGGGCGATGCGTGGCCAGTACCAAGTGTACTGATAGATTTTTGTCAGGTTCCGAGCCCGAGTACGACTACGAGGGCGATGATTGGGAGAATTAGAGGTTCTGTTCTACGCTCAACCTGGTTCCAGAAGATCTTTTTCCGCTGCTATCTACGTCGGATGCTGTTCCGGATGCTTGTGTGAGTGTGTTCTACCCTGCGAGGCGAAGAGAATAAATTATGTAAAACTCTCTATTGTACTCTGATATTCGTGCATGACTTTATGTATCGCTGAGATTTGGGTAAATTGACGGAATGTTTCGTCATTTTACACTTCGTTTCTGTGGATTTCCCTTCATGGAAATCAAGGACGTTTCACCTAGGAACGTCCATCTGCAGGTCTCCCTTTTGGCCCGTTGGAGCGTGTCTTTTTTGGAGGGGAGCGAGAACGGTGTGGTAGCGGGCGGCGTGGTGCGACGGTTGTGGAATGGGCGGTCAACATGTGTCCTGATACGCGGGTTTCGAGGGAGCGGTTAGGTAGGAACATTGAATGTGAAAACTATTCCTACCTTTTCATCGGACACGTCTGTTCGCCTTCCACTGGGGTACAAGTACAAAGCCCGGGGTTCCGCGTGCCTCTCACCAGCCCTTTGCGATTGCCCTTTCTTTCCTTCGCCTTCATCAGGCACTCTCCGCCACCGCCGTCATCTCCTTCCCCATCGCCACCGTAAGCCGATCTTCGACGCTCATGGCGGGAAAGAGTCAAGTTCTCCCTGCGGACGTGTGGGTCCGTTCTTCGGTAATGGAGAGGAAGCTGGAGGACCTAGTTCGCGATGGTCTCCTGCGACTGAGGGCGAGTTAGAGCCAGCCGGAGTGGAGGGTGTCGTCGTCCAGCCATCGGGAGCCGGCACCCCTGGAGGGCTATGTGGTGAGCTTCATTGCCTTCCACGAGAGGGGGCTCGGGGTGCCGCTGAGCCGGTTCATGCGGGCACTCCTGCATTACTACAAGGTGGAGCTCAATCACCTTGCCCCAAACTCCGTCTCGTAGGCCGCCATCTTTGCGGCAGTCTACGAGGGGTACTTGGGGATGGAGCCCCCCTGGAATCTGTGTCTCCACCTCTTCAAGGTGGAGCACTTTGCCAAGAAGGTGGACGAGAGGGGAGTGCGGCGTGCGGTGCACACTAGTAGCTGCACCCTTCAAGTCCGGGCAGGTCGAGGCGAGCTCTACATCTTGGCGCAGCTCATCTCGTCGAACAGCGGATGGCACGATGGGTGGTTCTACCTGCGCAACGACGATGACCGCCTGCCAAAGTTCTCTGATCATGTCCTGATGTCGCGCGAGGACAACTGGTCATACAGCGTCGTTGAGGAAGACAAGCCAAAGCTGCAGCCACTCCTCGATGCGCTAAGGAGACTTCATCAGCGCGGATTGACCGTGGGGATGGTGGTCGCCACATTCCACCATTGGAGAGTGCTGCCATTGATGCAGTGCCGACTTCGGATCGACGAGATGACGCTGGGCGTCTCGTTGGAGGGGAGTCGGATGTCGCACGAGACCCTCCCCCGTGATGAGGTTGCCCGGCGCGCGCGGTGGATGATGGGTAGCTTCAAGCAGGAGGACATCGACAAGGTCCCGATGCGACCCAACCAGGATTTTGAGCCTCTGGTAAGTGTTGTTTTGCTAGCCTTGTGTCCTTTTGCTTCCTGGTTCTCTTGATTTAGTCCATCGAGGCTTCCGTGCAGGATCTATTAGCGATCAAGGACTCGCGGCCACCGGTCCTGGAGGATCACGCTGCTCGAGAGGTGAGACGCCTTTCTGCGGCTCAAAAGAAGAAAGAGAAAGACGCTGCGAAGAAGCGTCAGATCAGGAAGGCCCTTGAGCGCGAGGCGTTGAATAGGCGCCGCCGCCAGCAAAGGCTCGAGGGTCTCCCTGTCGAGGAGTCCCCTACTGAGACGGCCTCGGAGGAGGATGAGGATGAGGATAGCGACGATAATGGTGCTGAGTCGTGATACGACACTATGACTTTTCTCGCGCATCTTCCTGACATGCGGTCCCTGCAGGGGACCATCGGTGGGGGGTCGACCTCCCAAGCGTCGAGGGCAGCCTCGGCGCCCGTCGAGGGGGAGGAAGAGCCAGCAGGAGGAAAGGCCTAAGAGGGGCCTTCAGAGAAGTTATCCGCCACACCTAGGGTCCCTCCGACGATGTCGATGGCACCGCGCCCGCACGTCCGATCACCCCGAACCTCGTTGGCGGGTGGGCCAATGATGTCAACGCCTGAGACCAGGGCGTCATCATCAGGCATGAGGACCCATGGCCAGATGGCCTCATCGGCGTAGAGGACCCCAGAGGCCTCGTCAGCCTAGGCTCCAAGGAGCTCCGGGCCGAGCGGAGGCTCGATGGAGGGGCCATCGCAGAAGCCATCGAGTGGCTCGGGGACGCTGGGGATGAGGCCCCTAATCCCCCATGTCTGGGTAAGTGTTTCAATTCACCTTTCTGACAAAGTTGTCTCGCTTTTCGTTCTGACGTGATTGTTTTCTGCGCAGCCATAAGCGTAAGGTGGAGCTTGCGGCTATGAATCCTGTCAAAGCGCTCAAAGCTAGCACTAGCCTGATGATGCGGACACTGGCCGACAACACTGCCTGGGTCACAAAGTGCCACACTGCCATAGAGCGGCTCAAGGCGAAAGAGGCCGCTGCTAAGGCAGGTGCGAGCGCCCAGGAGGGCGCCAGAGTTGGCGAAGCCGCACGGGGGCCGGAGCAGGTCGAGGCAGCTCCGAGCGGTACCAGGCATGACGGGCCTAGAAGCGGTGGGCCAGAGCCGGGGTCGACCACGAGGACCCCGGAGACCGTCGAGTCCAGTAGGGCTGAAACATCCGTCCACGATGCGAGGCAGACGGATGTAAAAAAGACGAAAGAGGTGGTGGAGGCCTCGCAGGATGTGGGGAAAAAGGAGGAGCAGCCAGAGCTACAAATAGAGCGGGGGGAGCCACAACGGAGGCCGTAGCAGCAACAGTAGGGAGAGCGGCTGTTGGAGCCATAGCCGGGAGCAGAGCGGGGCGAGCTGGACCAGCCGGGGGAGCCGGTGATCGAGGCGGAACAGGAGGTGGCCATGCCACCACCCAACCTGTAGGTGGAGGCATTGGCTGATGGGAGGCCAGTCCCGCCCCAAGGGTCGACTTCGGCTATGATCGATCTCACCATCGATGACTCTCCTTCCGACAAGGGGAAGCAGAAGGCGGACATCGAGATGGTCGATGCCCCGGATCAGCCCAGGACTCCCGTAGCGCCAGAGGACGACATGGTAGAGGCGTCCGCCAAGTGGCTTGGTTTCACGAAGCTGGCGCTTGTGCGGTCGGAGGAGGAGCACCTGCGTTGGGGTCGGTCGACCCTTGAGTTTAGGGATGCGGCTAATCCTAGAGTCGGTGCCCTTCTTTGCCCTCGACGATAAGGATGAAGTGCAGCACTGGGAGTACATCGAGGGACTCTGCAAGCATTCCATGCAATCTCTGCGGATGGTCGTGGATACCCTGGTGCGGCAGATGTCAGAGGCCTTTGAGGTGAGCCGTGTTTGTTATTTTATTTGGCTCGTACCCCCTTTTGCCTTGGTTCTGACTTTGAGTTTGGCCATGGTCAGGAGCTCAAGGAGTGATCACGCCGCAAGTCATTATTCATCTGCCACGAGAGTGGTGTGTGGGTGGCGCTTCCGTGCCAACAGGCTCTGGTCGAGGAGGCCAACCAGTGGCTGTCCAAGAAGAGCACCGAGGCGGACAAGCTTCGTGTCGTCACTACGACGCTTAAGAAAGAGGCAGCACAGGCACGGGATACCGTGGCCAAAGCCCTAGAGGACGCGACCAAGGCTCGAGAGGAAGCGACCAAGGCTCGTGAAGATCTTGTGCCGTTGTTAGCACGCGTGAAGGAGCTCGAGGAGGATGTCACTCTTGTCACCGGTCAGCGCGACGCCCTCAACATTCAGATCGGGCTGGTGTCCGCTCACGTCGGGACCCTAGAGAACGAGGTCACGAGAGAGGGACAAGGCTCTCTCGGGCAAGGCTCTCTCGGGCACCGATCGAGAGATCGAGACGCTGAGGGTGACCGTCCATGACAAGGATGAGGCTCTTTAGGCGGTAGGAAAGGCGCATGACGAGTTGCGTGATGAGATCATGGGTTGGCAGACCCATGTGGAGGGTAAGCCTTTGTCGAGCTTTGACCTTGACTTTGAGCTCCTGTGTTTTTGCTGACTTGGTCTTTGTGTTTCAGAGCTGGAGAAGCAGCAGCATACGACCCAGGCGATGACTACCTCGTTCCAAACCCTCCTCAAGGCCGAGGCCAGGCAGAACCAACTACTCCAGGGCGCGATCACCTCGGTGTGCGATGGCCTGGGGGTCAAGTCCGATGCTGATACCGAGGAGGATGCGCCAGGGAACTCGTTCGTATGCCGGATGACGGCGCTAGGTTGCCTTGTCCACGAAAAGATCCGAGGTGGGCTGCATCATGGCGTGAAGAGGGCCATGGCGGTCATCCGGTCTGGGTTCAAGTATGACATGGGCCTTATTGTGGATGGCTTCATCTTAGACCCAGACAGGACTGAAGAGGAGAATGAGGCGGTCTGCCTAGGATTGATCGAGGCTGCGGAAGAGCCCGGGGGTCAACTCGTGAGGCTGTTTGAAGACGAGGTGGTCCCGCCTGCCGACGATGAGGGCATGTGAGCCAAACCTGGGCATGAAGGCCCATGTAATATGTTAGTTAGCATTCGTGACTCACATCGTCGTGGCCTCAGGGGCCTTAAAACATCTAGATGTAAATATGTACTAAGTGTTCTTTTTTGTTCGAGTCTTTTGTTCCCTTTCCGTTCGGATCGTGTTCTTATGCGATCTTCTTGGCACACGGTCGCACCCCTTGGTGTGGGGTGCGAGTGGAGATATCGTAGCCCAGAGGCGTGGGTGGTCTCATGGCTCGACTGCCCCTCATCCTTAGGATGACCTTGCGGCCTCGTCGATCATGTAAGAACTCGAATCGAAGCGTATAGGGACATCAGACATCAATTTTTTTTGAGATTGTATGCTTTTACAAGGTCTTCTTAGCACACGGTCGCACCCCTTGGCGCGGGAGAGTGAGTGGAGGTGCCGTAGCCTAGAGGCATAGCTGATCTCGCGGCTCAACAGCCCTTGAACCTTAGGGTGCTCTCGCGGCCTTGTTGACTACGTAAAAGTTTTTTGAAAAATGCGAGCTAAAATGTGAGCTTTTTAGGGACACAGGGGGTTTCCCCCCTTTTCGGCCCCCGAGGGAGGGTCGATCCTGAGAAAACAGGGTCAAACCTACCTATTTTTTATGAAAGAATACTTTGAACATATACTCTTTTTTATTCACATGAGCGATGATAAAGGTACAAAGTCTCGAGGCTCTAGGGGTAAAAGCGACGTAGCTGTTCGATATTCCACGCGTTGGTGAAGATTTCACTCTTTTCATTTGATAGCTTGTAGGTGTCGGGCTTCAACACCTCCCGTGGCAGAGAAAGCTTATGTCGTCCCTTGTTGCTTTGGCTTCGTCGGAGCACTAGGTCACCGACGTTGAGGTCTCGACTGCGTACGTGCTTGTCATGGTAACATCGGAGACTCTGCTGATACCTTGCCGAGTGCAATAGAGCTATATCGTGAGCTTCCTCGAGCTGGTCGAGGGCGTTTTTTCTTGTGACATCGTTGCCTTGCTCATTGTAGGCTTTCAGCCTTGGAGATCCATACTCTAGGTCAGTTGGAAGCACGGCCTCGACCCCATATACTAAGAAAAATGGAGTGAACCCTGTGGCTCGACTCGGTGTTGTTCTTAGGCTCCATAGGACCGAGGGGAGCTTGACAACCCATTTCTTGCCATGTTTGTTCAATCTGTCGAAGATTCTCGGCTTTAGGCCTTGTAAAACCATGCCATTGGCATGGTCTACTTGGCCGTTTGTCTTTAGATGAGCTACGGCTGACCAGAGCACACGGATGTGGTGGTTGTCACAGAAATCCAAGAACTTTTTGCCGGTGAACTGGGTGCCATTGTCCGTGATGATGCAGTTAGGTACTCCAAAGCGATGGATGATGTTGGTGAAAAATAGCACGGCTTGTTCAGACCTGATGCTGGTAATGGGGTGGGCCTCAATCCACTTGGAAAACTTGTCAACGACGACGAGCAAGTGGGTGAAGCCCTTGGTTGTTCTCTTCTAGGGTCTGACCAAGTCGAGCCCCCAAACAGCGAACGACCATGTAATGAGAATGGTTTGCAGGGCGTGAGTCGGGAGATGAGTTTGCCTTGCGTAGTACTGGCATCCTTTATAGGAGCGTACTAGCTTTATAGCGTCGGAGACTGCGATTGGCCAATAGAAACCTTGTCGGAACACATTTCTGACGAGGGTTCGAGGTGCCGCGTGATGACCAGAAGCCCCCGAGTGTGGGTCCTTGAGCAGGTTCTTGCCTTCCTTGATCGTGATATAGCGCTGTAAGATGCCCCTAGGGCTACGTCGATAAAGTTCTTTATCGTCGCCGCATATCACAAAGGTCTTGGCCCGGCGAGCGATCCATCGAGCCTTGGTCTTGTCCAAGGGGAGCTCCCCTCGAGTGAGACAGTCAAGGTACGGAATACGCCAGTCAGGCTCAAGGTTGGCTAGTAGGGTCGAGCCTTTTGTCTGTATGACGTCAGCCCTAGTCGAGGGGGCTTCCGCCTCAGGTAGGGGTCGAGCAATGGACTGTTGACCCCCTCAGTCATCCCGGTGTCGATGGAAGGTTGGTGAAGATCCCTCGAGAAAACATCAGGTGGAACCGTGGCTCGGTTAGACATGATTTTCATGAGTTCGTCGGCAGCCTCATTATATCTGCGCGCAACGTGGTTGAGCTCGAGGCCGTGGAATTTGTCCTCAAGGCACCGCACCTCGTTGCAGTAGGCTTCCATCTTGGGGTCGCGGCAGCTTGAGTCCTTCATGACTTCGTCGATCATGAGCTAGGAATCACCACGAACGTCGAGGTGTCAAACCCCGAGTTTGATGGCGATGCGCAAGCTATTAACGAGAGCCTCGTACTCAGCTACATTGTTGGAGGCAGCGAAATGGAGTCAGATCACGTAGCGCACGTGAATTTCGAGGGGCGAGATGAAGAGTAGGCCTGCGCCTGCTCTCGCCTTCATCAATGACCCATTGAAGTACATGGTCCACAGCTCAGCCTGAATCTGAGCGGGAGGTAGCTCGGTATCGGTCCATTCCGCCAAAAAATCTACCAACACTTGGGATTTAATTGCTTTACACAGCGCGTAAGAGAGGGTCTCACCCATGAGCTTGACCGCCCACTTAGCTATCCTACCCAAGGCCTCCCGGCTCTGGACTATCTCCCCCAGAGGGAAGGAAGAGACCACGGTTACCGGGTGGCCCTCGAAGTAGTGCCGGAGCTTGCGCCGTGTTAACACGATGGCATATAACAGTTTCTAGATTTGTGGATAGTGAACCTTGATTTCTAAGAGTACCTCACTAATGAAGTAGACTGGCCTCAGAATAGGCAGGGCGTGTCCTTCCTCCACCCTCTCGACGACTACGGCCGCGCTGACCACTTGAGTCATTGCGGCAACGTAGAGTAAGAAGGGTTCCCCCGTGGCCAGAGGGATGAGGATCGGAGGATTGGACAACGTTGCCTTGAGCTTGGTGAGAGCTTCTTCGGCCTCGAGGGTCCACAAGAAGTGTTTTGATTTCTTTAGGAGATGGTACAGAGGGAGTGCCTTCTCGCCGAGGCGTGAAATAAAATGACTAAGGGCCGCGAGGCAGCCCGTTACCCTTTGCACGCCCTTTAGATCTCGGATGGGGCCCATCTGAGTGATCGCAGAGATTTTTCTAGGTTGGCCTTGATGCCGCGCGCGGAAACGATGAACCCTAGGAGCATGCCTCGAGGAATGCCAAAGACGCATTTCTCGGGGTTGAGCTTGATGTTCTTAGCCTTGAGGCATTTGAACGCAATGTCGAGGTCATCAACCAGGTTGTTGACCCTCTTGGATTTGACTATGATGTCATCAACGTAGGCCTCGATGATTGGCCCAATGTGTTCCCCAAAAATGTGTTGCATGCATCGCTGGTACGTAGACCCTGCGTTCTGGAGACCAAAGGGCATAGTAACGTAGCAATACATGCCGAATGGGGTGATGAATGAAGTCGCGAGCTGGTCGGACTCCTTCATTTTAATTTGGTGGTAGCCAGAATATGCATCTAGGAACGATATGGTTTCACATCCCGTAGTAGAATCGATGATTTGATCAATGCGTGGCAAAGGAAAGGGAACTTTTGGACATGCTTTATTTAAACTAGTATAGTGTACACACATCCTTCATTTCCCACTCTTTTTCTTAACTAATACAGGATTAGCTAACCACTTGGGATGACGAACTTCCTTGATGAATCCAGCCTCTAAAAGTTTGTGGATCTCCTCGCCGATGACCTTGTGCTTCTCATCGAAGCGGCGCAAGCGTTGTTTCACCGGTTTGGAGACGGCTCGGATCTCCAAGGCATGCTCGGCGACCTCCCTGGGTATGCCCGACATATCTGAGGGACTCCACACGAATATGTCGACATTCACGCAAAGAAAGTCGACGAGCATTGCTTCCTATTTGGGATCGAGGGTGGCACTGATGTTCAACGCCCTTCTGTCCGGGTTGGCGGGGTCAAGGGGTACGAGCTTGATGTCTTCTGCGGGTTCGAAGCTGCCGGCGTGCCATTTGGGGTCGGGGATCTCCTTGGCCAGACCATCGAGGTCCGCAGCCAAGGTTGCTGACTCCAAAATGGCCTCTCCGTGCTCGACGCACTCCACGTCACACTCATAGACGTGCTCATAGGAGGGCCCGACGGTGATAACACCCTTAGGGTCTGACATCTTGAGCTTGAGGTAGGTGTAGTTGGGAACTGCCATGAACTTGGTGTAGCAAGGACATCCAAGGATGGCGTGGTAGGTCCCATAAAAACCAACCACCTCGAAAGTGAGTGTCTCCTTCCTGAAGTTGGCGGGGGTTCCGAAGCAGACGGGCAGGTCGATCCGCCCGACGGGCTCTGCTCGTTTTCCCGGCATGACTCCATGGAAGCCCCCGATGCTGGGTTAGAGGTAGGTCCTCTTGATCTCCAGAAGGTCGAGGGTCTAGGTATAGATGATGTTGAGGCTGCTGCCCCCGTCCATGAGTACTTTAGTGAGGCACGTGTTGGCGATGATGGGATCGACGACGAGCGGGTAGACTCTAGGATTGGGGACATAGTCCGGGTGGTCATCATGGTCGAAAGTGATGGCCATGTCAGACCAGTCAAGGAAGAGTGGGGTTGCCAAGTGTACGGAGAAAACCTCTCGGCGCTCCTGCTTGCGCTGGCGTGATGATAGACGCATCGAGGGTCCCCCATATATCATGAAGCAGTCATGGATCTCAGCAAACCCCTCATCCTTGTCGTCACCCTTTTCTTTGGGGTCCTCCTTCTTGTCATCTTTCTTGATGCCTAAGCTTTCAAAGTATCTCCGCAGCATGTGGCAGTCCTCGAGGTTATGGTTCGTGGGCCCTTTATGGTAGGGACATGGTTCTTTGAGCATTTTGTCGAAAATGCCTCCGCCGGGGGGTCCTCGAGGCTTTTTGTGGTCGGCAGCGGCGACGAGGTCATCGACCGCAGCTTCGTGCTTGCCCTGCTGATTCTTTTTCTTCTTGTTATTGTTTCTTTTGGCGCCCCGGTTAGAGCTCTCGGGTTCCTCGTTCTTGTGCTTCCCCTTGTCCTGGTCACCACCAAAAATGGCACCAACCGCCTCCTCGCCGGCGGCATAGTTGGTGATGATGTCCATCAACTCGTTGGCAGTGGCGGGGGTGTTGCGGCCCAACTCCCGGACAGGCTCCTTGCAAGTGGTTCTAGAGAGGAAAGCCATGATGACGTCAGAGTCGGTGATGTTGGGAAGCTCGGTGCGTTGTTTGGAGAAACGCCGGATATAATCACGGAGAGACTCGTCCGGCTTCTGTTTACAACTCCTGAGGTCCCAAGAGTTGCCGGGGCGCACGTAGGTCCCCTTGATGTTCCCTTTGAACACTCTCACCAAATCGTTCCAGTCGTGGATCTGTCGAGGCGGGAGATCCTCAGCCATGTTCGAGCGGTGTCCGATAGGAACAGGGGAAGTTATCGGATGATGACTCGGTCGTCGGTGGCGCCGCCCAACTGACAAGCCAAGCGGAAGTCAGTGAGCCAAAGTTCGGGTTTGGTCTCGCCATTATACTTGGTGAGAGTCGATGGGGGCGAAACCGGACTAGAAGTTGGGTGTTTCGAATGGTCTTGCTGAAGACTCGAGGGCCCGGTGGCTCGGGTGATGGACTACGATCCTCGGCGCTATCGTAACGCCCGCCCCGGTGCTCGTGGTAACCTCGAGCTGCACCATCACCACATTTGCGCTTGCGGCGCTCGTTGATGTTGTCACGGGCATCTTGGGGCTCGCGGTTGTCGATGATGCGTTCATGGACAGAGGCAGCCTTGTTTCCTTGAGGTGCGGGCTCGGGATGGACTGAGGCCTCCCTTTCTTGCCGGGAGGGCTCCGCAGGTTGCTCCGAGGCAAGCCCGTGGCGCCTCGAGGTGGAACTCTCGGCCTGCTGCATGGCTGTAGTCTCGAGGAGACCTTGAATCTCATCATGGGCCCGACGGGCCACAGAGGTAGATGGTTCGGGCATGTTGCGAAGAAGCATGGCGGCGGTGATGACGTTCTGGCTGGCTCGGTTGAAGATCGGGGGTTCGCCCGCCCGATTCTCGATGATGCGATGATTGACATCGCGAGCTCTCTCTCAAGCTCCTCTACCATGTATGCGCGCCGCATGCTCCCGCTCGAGGGTCTGCTGAAGTAGGCACAGGCATTCTCGCTCTTCGTCGAGCTTGGCCTGCAGTTCTTGAATCTGAACGAGTTGCGCTCCCAGGTCTGCTTCAAAAGGTTGGGGTCCGCCCCATGCGCCAGGGTGCGCTACGTGGGGTGGTGTGGCGTTCCCCCCTCCAGCGGCAGCCTCAGCTTTTGAATCCGATGCGATGGCCCTGTCAATTTGGAAACACTTGCGGGTCAGATTGTAGTTGTCATCGGCAGAGTCGGAGTCGGGGGCGCCAAAGTAGTAATACGACGGATGCATGTGGGGTCGTCGATTAGTGGAGTCGTAACGGCGAGAGGTGATCGCACGGAGTTCCATGCCAGGGGTCTCCGTAGAGTCCAGATACTCGGAAGCTGGCGTGGATGCCACGAGGTCAAGGGCAGAACGTAGATGGTGCCCGGGGAGCTCCTCGTAAGCGCTCATGCTGGTACTTATAGAGGAAGCACATGCCCGGGCAGCCGTGTTCAGCCCATACAGGAATGCCCATGGAGGCATCGTCCCTGGTGTCGGAGCAGTCGATCCTGAACCGGCTAGAGGTGGCGCCGCGCCGGATGGTGGGGTGATGGGATGCCCCATCGGATCCTTACCCTCAGCCAAGCTCATCCTACATAGGTCCTCAGCGAGGAAATCCGTGTCGGCGTCCGGCTGAGGGGCGCCGGATCGGGGAACACCATCCCCCCCTACGAGGCGATGGTGGTGGCTGCGCTGGGCACGCCGTCGCCTGGCTGCACGAGCCCGACGAGAGCGATGGTACCGGCGCAGCGCTCCCCCTGGCTGGGAGAGCTCGTGGTCACCGTCGGTTGGGTGTATGTGCGGGAGGAGGACCATGTCATAGCCGTAGCCGAGAGACATGAACTCCAAGTGATGAGGACATGGCACCTTCGGATACGAACAATGATTATAAGGTGCGCTCGTTCCTACATTTGCATAGTGACTTTGGTTATAATTTACTTGGTTCCACATGTACATGTCACTATTTGATTGTAGGTTCAAATGTGTTTCATAATGGAAGTTCATCAAAGTTAAACTTTCGGTTCGTCGGCAGCCCGACAGTGCCTCATTGGGAAGGCCATAACTCATCCATCCGGAGTGCGATCGAGGTCAATGAGCACTTGATGGAAAGCTTGTTTGATAAGCTTTCAAATAGATCTGGTCCCATCTCAATATCACGTCAGAAAGGCCTCCAAATCACCAATATATTCTGTTGCTATTTCTGGCGAGAGCTACACTGTCGTCATGGGCTTGTTAGACATCCTTGGGACCCAGGCTCAAGTTGGAGCATGCCCCAAGAAGATAGAGAACACCTAAGAGATGGCCTTGGACGTCCACCTCCTTGGCCACCACCTTAAGAGGCCAGCAAGGACGTCCAAGCCAAGCCAGAGGCCCAGTCTAATCCGAGTTCGAGTCTGCCTCGGCCATCAGGACCAGTCTGCAATAAAACGGATGCCTAGGACGCATCCGAACTCCGTTTTAGATGATCCACATATGGATGGAAAGATAATTTGATAAGGAAGCCAATCCAAGTGGTTTCACATAAAAATCTCTTCGGAATCAACGGGAATCATCGAAACAAATCAGTATCCAGAATCTATCAGGGTGCTGCAACACCTTCTTTTGGGCCGTTGGGCCTTGTAACGTGTTGGGACACCTTTAGGATGTGAAGAGGGATCCTTGGACGTCCCTTAGGCTATATAATCAGTAGCCATCACCTACTTTAGGGTTTGGGTTTTACTTAGATTATTCTGTTGATAACAGTTTCGCCGCCGCCGTCGGTTTGTGAGACCCCAACTTTGTGAGATTAATCATTCATCTGCAATTTGGTTGCATCCCTTTGTGTTCTTGCGTGTGTTCTCGATTTGCAGGCAAGGACTTAGCCTTCTTGGCGAGGTCGACCGTGCAACGCCGGTTCGATAACCAGAGGGGTCGTGGTGCTGCGATTGCGGGGTTTAGAACCGAGTTGTTCGGAAGATCGGGAACCCTAGTTCACATCAATTGGTATCAAAGCTTCAGGTATACCGTCAGGTTCAATTTTACCCTAGTTTAGTTTGATTTCGCATTCATCCCATAGTCCAGTGCCATACTTGTTTTTCCTGTCCTAGAACCTTCCGCGCCATAGCCTTTGCATATTTCAGTTTCAGAGTTCGCTTTGTTGAGTTTGTGTCCTAGGTCAAAGTCTTGTTACTGGTTTAGATTGTGTTCTTTTCTAATTTGTGTTGATTCCTCCACCCGCCGCTATTCCGTATCACCATCGGTTTGCATCTTGTGTCCACTAAAACCCTGATTCGAGCAGCTTCCTTAAAACAGTCATAACTTTTGTATCCGAACTCGAAACGGGGAAAAATTTATATCTATGGAGAACGCCAGAAAATTTTAGATCTATTTCATCCCAGCTTTGCTGGGTTCGCAAAAATTAGATTTGCGAAATTCGATTAGGAAAATTAAGTTTCTGGGCCCACAAGTTTTGGTATGTTTTTTAGAGCACAGTCCTAATTTTCTATAGGCCACATCTTTTATTCAGTTGAGCTCAAATTTTTTGTGGTTTATTCTTGTGTGCTCCTTGCTGAGAAAAAAATATCAAAAGAGCAAAATCAAGAAAAAAAGATTGGACAAAAAAAATAAAAGAAAAAAAATAGTAAAAGAGAATAGAAGATATTGAAAAGGAGCACATAAGGAACACTCAATAGCTCTATTGTTTGTGGTACCTTTTGCCTTGTTTATATCTGTTGCTACCTTTAATATTTGTTTCCTTTTATCCTTGTTTCCTCTCTTGTTTGTCACAACTGGTGATAGGAACACATATAGGCCAGCAACTAGGATAAGTGCTCTGGACATTTATTCAATATTGTTGTCTGTCACTGACTTGTGTGCCACATATATATATTTGTTTTTTTTTGTGCCTCCCAAACTCCACATATATACTTCAGATCAGTACAGAAAAAAGGTCCTTGCAATCTCGGTACCACTACCTCATAGGTATCACGAACCAGCCGCCGGTTGTACCGCCCACTGCTTGCATTGGTAAGAACTTTGTAAGAGCTTGGTAAGACGCTTCCACTTGCTGTCAAAAGTGATACCACTGCAACCACGTAGTCATTTGATAGGGATAATATTTTTTGTATTGTCTTTTGCTGTCTTCTAACAATGACAGGTTGTTCGTATCCACCGACTTATGATGGTATAGGTGCTGATGAGTACATGGAGTGGGAAATTGCCATCGACAACATATTTGCTACTCGCTTTATGTGTCCAAGGAGGAAGGTAAAAAATGCAGTTAGTGTTTTACGACATTCTGCTTTATCTTGGTGGGAGTCTTTAGATCCTTCTGATAAGCCTCAAACTTGGAATGATATGAAACTTCTTATGCGAGAAACCTTCGTTAATCCACCTCCTGTTTTGACTTCATATGATGAGGTACACCATTTAGAGGAAGAGTCAGTTGTTATTCCTCCTGCTATGCCTAACCTTTTGCAGGACAATGTAGAAAAGAGCAAGGATGACGTGACAGAAAATGAGAAGCTCACAGCCTCATGTGAAAATTCAGAACCATCAACTATTACCCCTACTGAACATGAGAGCAAAGGTAATGCCCATGATGCTAAACTCACAGAATGTGAGAGTTCTCTTGATGTGTTGAATTTTTTCACCAATCATGCTATGATAGAGAAAATTTTAGTGGAGCATTCGCTTGATTTACCTTTGTCACAAGATGATTTGCTTGATGTTTCTTATGACGAAGATGACTTGCATCATGATATTTATGTTATACCCATGTAATCATTGAAGAATGATCACGCTATATGTGTGCTAAAAATGAGCACTTGTGCTGAAAATAGACTTGTTATTCATAATGCTAGTGAAGTTGATGAGCTGAAATTATTGTATTCTTTAAATACTTTGGGTTATATTGAATTTGATGTTCCGTGTAATCTTAGTTCTTTAGAGGAGAAACTTTATGCCTATGCTGATTTGCCATGGTTCTCTAGACATACATATCATTTTATTGGAAAATATAATTGTAAAGGAGAGTATAAGGTGCATCATGTCTATATTTGTTCAAATCTGAAATCTCCTTATATGGTGCAAAAGTATGATCAACCAAAGGATTGCAATTGCTATAATCTTGTCATGTTGAGTTTCCCTAGTTTTATTATAAATAAACATGTTAAATTTCAAGAAGGGGAGCAATGTTGGCTACTACCAACAATGTTTTCTTCATCTAATCCCAAACCGAGGACGGTTTGTTGTCAAGAAGGGGAGGATGATGAGGACATGGCACCTTCGGATACGAACAATGATTATAAGGTGCGCTCGTTCCTACATTTGTATAGTGACTTTGGTTATAATTCACTTGGTTCCACATGTACATGTCACTATTTGATTGTAGGTTCAAATGTGTTTCATAATGGAAGTTCATCAAAGTTGAACTTTCGGTTCGTCGGTAGCCCGACAGTGCCTCATTGGGAAGGCCATAACTCATCCATCCGGAGTGCGATCGAGGTCAATGAGCACTTGATGGAAAGCTTGTTTGATAAGCTTTCAAATAGATCTGGTCCCATCTCAATATCACGTCAGCAAGGCCTCCAAATCACCAATATATTCTGTCGCTATTTCTGGCGAGAGCTACACTGTCGTCATGGGCTTGTTAGACATCCTTGGGACCCAGGCCCAAGTTGGAGCATGCCCCAAGAAGATAGATAACACCTAATAGATGGCCTTGGACGTCCACCTCCTTGGCCACCACCTTAAGAGGCCAGCAAGGACGTCCAAGCCAAGCCAGAGGCCCAGTCTAATCCGAGTTCGAGTCTGCCTCGGCCATCAGGACCAGTCTGCAATAAAACGGATGCCCAGGACGCATCCGAACTCCGTTTTCGATGATCCACATATGGATGGAAAGATAATTTGATAAGGAAGCCAATCCAAGTGGTTTCACATCAAAATCTCTTCGTAATCAACAGGAATCATTGAAACAAGTCAGCATCTAGAATCTATCAGGGTGCTGCAACACCTTCTTTTGGGTCGTTGGGCCTTGTAACGTGTTGGGACACCTTTAGGACGTGAAGAGGGATCCTTGGACGTCCCTTAGGCTATATAATCAGTAGCCACCACCTACTTTAGGGTTTGGGTTTTGCTTAGATTATTCTGTTGATAACAGTTTCGCCGCCGCCGTCGGTTTGTGAGACCCCAACTTTGTGAGATTAATTATTCATCTGCAATTTGGTTGCATTCCTTTGTGTTCTTGCGTGTGTTCTTGATTCGTAGGCAAGGACTTAGCCTTCTTGGCGAGGTCGACCGTGCAACGCCGGTTCGATAACCAGAGGGGTCGTGGTGCTGCGATTGCGGGGTTTAGAACCGAGTTGTTCGGAAGCCGGATCGAATTGTGTCGTGACTCCACCAAATCGAGAGTTATCAGAACCTTTCGGAAGATCGAGAACCCTAGTTCACATCACCAAGCTCCCAAACCAGATCACCGTGGCCAACGGAAGTGAACATTCGGGGTCAGCCATCCTGAAAAATGGTGGGAAAACGATGTTGACACGCAGCGCCCCCTACCTGGCGTGCCAACTGTCGGTGTTCGGACCCGGGAGGGTCCTAAGCCGACGAGTGAATTTGTGCTGCGTGTTCCCTAATCTGGATGGTGATGCAAAGAGAATACACAGGATTTTATCCTGGTTCGAGCAAAGAAGGCCCTACGTCCAGCGGGAGGGGGGAGTTTTGTATTTTCTTGCACCTAAGTGCTTGCGTGCTGTGAGAGAGAGAGGCGGTCCCAAGTCTCAAGAAAAAGGAAAAAAGAGTATATTGCTTGAGATATTGATCTTAGAAGCTGGGGAATGTCTTGTGGTTTTCGTCCTTCGTCCCCCTAGGAGAGTCCCCTGTCTTTTCTTTTATAGAGCCAAGTGAAGGCAAAGGAGTCGATAAAACCCTAGGGCGGTGCCTTAAAGGTGAAAGTTTGACGGGCGCTTGTGAGGGTTGCTGTAGCGACGTGCTCTAGGAATGGCCGGCCATCCCTGGGTACCATGGTGACGTTAGGGATGGGACGGTGAAAGACCCTGGGTCCTGTGGCGAGCGGACGTGCAGGCATTGTTCTTTTGTTGACTGGCGATTAGTCGAGGCCGGGTCGAGACGTAGGCGAGGAGGGTCGACGGGGAATGGATAAGGCCGGGCCCCAGAATTCCCGAGATACGACGGTCGTCGTCTTGTGCCTCGAGGGGGCATCGATGGTGGAACAGTACCCCGCATGGCGCGTACAGTGACAGGTTTTCACAGTCCATCCCGGGATGGGTAGTAAAAAGCGGGATTTAACACCGGTACTGCTTCCATGCTAGCGGTGTTGTAGCCACGTGGGTAGGAAGTGGTTGGCGGTTGCATTAAATGCCTTGACTTTTGTCTGTAAGTAGGTGGGTGAGGAAGGGTTGACCGGCTCGACCCACGGTCGTGCGAGTTGGAGATTTCCCTGGGGTCGAGGCGTCCCATCGAGCGGGCCTCGTGCGAGTCGGAACACAGTCGAGGGTGCCCCGTCTTCACACGTATGTGGTTTTTCAAAGGGTTTTACGGTGTGGATTCCTCGGGGGTTTGTTCTTTTTAGTCATGGATTTTAGGTACCTCTGGTTTAGGTACCCGATAAAACATTAATATAAACATCAAGTTTTTAGGACTTTGGTGGTAGCTGGTTGTATAAGATTTTTGACTTACAGTTCCTAAACAAAATTAGGCACTTGAAATATATAAAACTTTTTTTTGTGGACTTTCATATCCTTGTAACCTCGCATCTAACCTTCAGATAGGAAGCTAATACAGGGATACACAGATGCATGTTCAGGTCGATAGATGCTCATGCCCTGAAAGAGAAACAGTAGACATACACGAGTACAATACAGAGAACACCATAGCAGCGTGAGCTTTGAAAGCTGCAACTGATGCTGAGAGCTGCCACGATGGCCTTCCTTTCACCGTGCTTCAGTCGTAGGCAGTGCTGAAGAAGGCCTTCACTGCGTTGGCGGTGAGGATCTCAAGGACGCCGGCGGCAGACGCAGAGCTGGACGGCGCGACGCACCGCGGCAGCTTGAATTGGTTCATGGGGGTGCCGAGGGAGAGGTAGTGGCGGAGCACCTTCTGGAAGGTCCCTCTCCGCAGCACCCGCAGCTCCAGCTGGCCGATGGCGCGCGCCTTCCGGGACCCCACGTACCCGGGGTCCGTGAACGCCCGGTCCAGCTCGTCGCAGCAGCTCTGGAGCACGTCGTCGTTGCCGTCCGCGTTCAGCTCCCAGAACACGACGTAGTGGCCCGGGTCGCGCGACACGTCGGCGTGGCTGGTGTAGTCCACGACCTCCAGCTTCTCCGCGGCCAGGATCTTGGCCGCGCTGTCGACGGCGAGCTGAAGGTCATGCTCGCTGTTCTTGTCGATGTTGATGGACAGCACCAGGTTCCGCCGGCACACCACCTTGAGCTTGGGCGTCGAGTTGTAGAAGCCGGACACCTTCACCACGTCACCCAGACGGTACCGGTACAACCCTGCGAAGGTGGTCATGACGACCTCGTAATGCTCACCGACGGCGACTTCTGTCAGGCCGACGGGATCCGCTTCCGTGTAGCAGGCGTCTGCAGCAGTGGCTCCGTTGTCGTCGCCGTCGCCGTCGCCGTCGCATCCCCTGAGACTGAGAGGGATGAATTCGAAGTAGGCGATGTTGGGGAGCACGGCGAACGTGGCGGACTCCGGTGGCTCCAGGGGCTCGACGTTGGCTGCAATCATCCCCTCCGTCGCGCCGTAGTCCCAGGCCACCAGCGGCAGGCCACCGGCGTAGTGACGGAGCTTCTTCACGTAGTGCTCCATGGACCCCGTCACGATCGTGTGCACGTACCTAGCCTTGGGCCACAGCTCCGGGATCACGCCGTGCCAGTTGATGAGACCGCGGCACCTGCGCGCCACCTCGTCGGCGAGAGCGGGGTTCGGCGCGAGGAGGAGGGCCGACACGGCCTGACGGACGGCCGGGCTGGTGACTCGCGTCGACGACAGGGTACCGTCGCGGATGTCTGCGCACAGCTCCTCCCACAGCCGCTCGATTGTCTGGAAGGCGAGCACGAGGCTGTGGGCGAAGGTGGCGGACACCGTGCGGACGTCATCGGCGAGGAGCAGGCCGCAGAGGAGGTGGCAGTAGAGGGACTCGGCGAAGTCCGGGCAGAAGAACACCTCGTTGGGGCAGCAGCACTCCGACTGGATGTGCCGCATGTTGGCGTTGAAATCCTTGTGGCGGTACACATTGGTGGTCGCCGTGAGCCCGCCCTTGGTCTTGAATTGCTGGCTGGCGTAGATGAACTGCAGCGACTTGCCGTCCTCGACGGGAAAAGCCCTGCTTTGTAGATCTCAGACAACATTAGCAATTATTAGGACAACTCCAATTAAAACAGTTGCAATCTAACTGCTATAAGAGTTGCACACTTGCATGTGTTACTACTAGATACTTCATGTGTCCTCCCTGAGTGAAGTTTCACTCGGTTTTCACTTTTCAATGGGTTTGAAAAGGTGGGCACTAGATTTCACTTAGATAAAACTAAGGAATAAGATACTTCCTTCGTTCTAAATAGTAAGTTGTTCTGACTTTTTAGATAAATATACATCATGCCTACATGCATACCTTTTATTATAATATAATTAGAAAAGACAGGCCAACTTATTTGGAATAGAGGGAGTAGAAAACAAACGGTGAGCACAGAGTTTCTCTAGATTTTGGCCCAAATTGTTAGTACTAGCTAGATTTTGAAGGCCAAACTTCAAAAAAAAAACCCAACATTGTTGAGTACTCTAGCCTCTAGATAGGAATAAGTCTATTCTACCTCCCTAAATTGTTGTCGTAGTATGATTTTCCTTCTGAACTCAAAAATCAGACATCTTATCTACTGAACTCTTCAAATTACCTCTGTGTCCTGGTTTGGAGTGGTTTTGAAGACGATTTTGTCTTTTTTAAGGTTAAAAAATGGTTAACACTTGTTCATAAGGTTTTAAAACCACAAAAAGATGTCTCTAAGCTTTTAAAATTTCTAGAAAAAGGCTGGAGATAGATTGGGATAACAAACCTGAATAAAATAATTAGGGCTCGTGAAACTTCTTTAGAAACTTCAAAAAATTATGTTTAGCTCTAGAAAAATGGGGAAAATATCTTGAAAATTCTATAAAAGTCACAAAACACTATAATTGATGTATAAACATGTTTTTAAAACTGCGCGCAAAAATATAAAATGCAATCAACATAAATGAAACATACATTAACGTTGAATGCATTCGTGCTAGTTGTGTATTATGATTTTGTTGCCAAAAGTTTTCAAAACACGTTTACATATCAATAAGATTGTTATGGAATTTTTTTGGATATTTGTTCATTTTCCTACAATTAAGTCTATTTTTTAAAAGTATCTAGGGATATTTTCATGATCTACAAATATTTTATTTTGATTTGTCATGTCCTGACCTATCTCCATAATTACTTTTTAGATTTTTTTAATAGAGACATTTTCTATGGTTGAAAAAACTTATCAAGTATTTACCAATGTTTTTAACTAGAAAAATAACAAAACCGCCTTCGAAACCACTCTAAACCAAGACTAGGAGGTAAGTTCTAAGAGTATCTGATTTTTGTGTTCGAGAAGAAACTTACCCTAACTTACTTGGGACTAAAAGACTTTATTGTTGTTGTTGGTGGTGGTGAATTATACCACGTTGAATCTTAGATATTTTGTTCTGCGTATCCTGGTTTAAAACTTTAAACTCTGGGTCTAGAGTTCCATATATTTTGAGCTCAGTAACATATCGGCTCCACAAGCAAGTACTTCCTCCGATCCGTTTAGAAAAGAATACAATTCTAACACTATAACAAGTTAAAGTATCTTGAGTTTGATGGTTGACTAACTATATATTAAAAATATCAACATTTATAATATTAAATAAACTCCACTAGATTCATCAAGAGATATATTTTTTTACTATATTTATTTAATATTAATAGTTTTACCTATGTATTTGGTTAAACTTTAGACACGTAAATCAAAAAAATGCACCTAGAATTATATTGTTTTTGGACAGTGGTAGTAGATCTAAATAGTTTTTTAGGGAATAGATCTAAATAGTTTTTTCTCGATTACGCAAAAGATTTAAATGCCTTCGTATTAAGATAAAAAAAAAGTTTCAATATAACACGCCTTAGCAGTGCCCCGGGAGATCAGTAAAGTTGTACACAATCTGGTACCGCACCTGTTCCTGAAAGCGAAGGAAGTCCGGTACGCATGCATCGTCAGCTTGAATAGCTTGAAGGGCAGGTACTTGCGCTTCCCCTGCGTCGTGCCGGAGCTGCATGACATGGACACAGGGCATCATCGTCATGGCGAAAGGTATCGATGGAGGGGCTGAGCTCGTCCTCTGCAGCGTATTCACATTGGTAATGACTAATGACGAGACTAACCTGAGGGAGATGGAGGTGACGGGCGTGTCGGTGAGGACGTGGGAGGCGGTGTCGCCCTCGTCGGCGATGCGCGCAATGTAGGGCTCCAGGTCCGCGTGCGTGGCGAGCGGCACGCAGGCCTGGAAGCTGTCCGGGTCGGTGCGGCCGGCGAGGCCCAGCCCTTGGAGGTACTCGGCGGCGGCGTTGCCGGCGAGGATCCGCCGCAGCGTCTCCCGCTGGACGGCCGCGGCGTCCCGCGTCAGCCGCTCGAACTCGGCGATCACCTTCTCCGCGCTGAGGGTGAGCTCGTCGTCGCCCCTCTTCTCCGCCATCTTGCTAAATGGTAACTAGTTTATCTATCTTGTTTTAGTTTGACGATGAAGATAGAGGTGGGAGGGTGCCCTGCTAGTAGGTTTATAGAAGTCTGGAGAATCAATCAGGAATCAGGGTGCGTTCACTTCGCGAAAAGTAGGTGAAAAGTTACTGTAGCATCTTTCGTTGTTATTTGACAAAATTTGTCTAATCATGGACTAACTAGGCTCAAAAGATTCGTCCCAACATTTACAGACAAACTATGTAATTAGTTATCTTTTTTACCTACATTTAATGCTCTATGCATGCGTCAAAAGATTTGATGTGATGAGTGAAAAAGAAAATATTTTGGATTAGGATGAGGAAGTGAACAAGGCCTCGATAATAGACGGTGTGCGGATAGATGAGGCGTGAACAACAAGTTCGCGTGCTGCATGCATATGGATGTCAGGCCATGACTAGCTGGCGATCTCGGTATCCAATTCATGTCACTTATAAAATTATAATTAATAATATAGAGAACTAGTAGGATCGTACTACGCTAGCTGTTAATTAATAGCAACGAGGTCAGCGCGCAAGGGCAGGCGAGAGAGATACTCCGGAGAACTACTCAGCCGCGTAGGGCAATGAAAGAAGCAGCACAACAGCACGGCAGCACCTGACCGACGTAGGCGGAGCGCGGAGGATGAATGTGACTGCCGGATCGCACGACGGCGACCGGAGGATGCACGGGGGTAGGCGGGACTGCCGGCCGGACTGGTACTAATATTTCTGTCTCTATATCTACACATGTGAATTTTATTGTACGTCTCTCTCTATAGCCGGACCGGTACTAATATTTCTGTCTCTATATCTAATGTGAATTTTATTGATATCTAGTACGTCTATATCAATAAAATTCACATGTGTAGATATAGACATAAATATTAGTACCGGTCCAGCCGGCAGTCCCGCCTACCCCGTGCATCGGATCTATATATATATATATATTATACTATATATATATTATACTATACTAGATATACTATACTAGATACGTGCCCGTGCGTTGCACGGGGGTCATGAGTTTTGTCCACACCTACAGCGATGGTTTTGATCATTTTACGAAATAATAAAAAGCTAATAAATGATTTTGCAGTGAGAACCTTGAACTATGTTGAGTTTCATTCAGACCTCTTTTTTCTTGTCTTTAGTTATTTATGGACGTGTCAGCTGGTTACATAGACCTATGTATGGGGCGGTGGTTCGAGGACTTCGTATCGGATCTAGTATTCGTAGAGGTGGCGGCACGACACGGTCCTCTAGTGCTTCATGCTGCTTTGGTTCGTGCCCTCTAGGTAGCGAGACACGTCGGCTCAGTGAATTTTTTCTTCGGCTCAAGCACGGCCCATGGCACGCCGGCACGCCTTTGGGGTGTGCCAGCCCATATAAAAATATATTTCTGATGTGTACTATTTTCATACAAGTTTTAATTATTTTCATAATCTATTCAAGAGTTTGACGAGAGATAGTACAGTAAATGCAAGCAGATTGACTTGTAGTGTTGTAGATGTGTCTATGTGCCATTTTTGTGTCGTTCCGGTCCAAGCACGGCCAAAAATATGGGCCCGGCCATGTAGCCCGCCGTGACGAGAGATCCTAGGCATAGCATGGCCCTCGTGTTCGTGTCATAGTAAAGTGTACTGGCGGTCTTCAGACTTGTTCGACTGTGTCACCTCGGTTCCTAAACTCGCAAATCGACCGTTTAATTCTTCAAACTTATTCATCTGTATCATCCCGGTCCATAAACTCTCAAATCGCTCGTTTAGGTCCTCAAACTTGTTCGTCCGTACTATCTAGCTCTCTAAACTTGCAAATCACTCATTTAGATACTCAAACTTATTCAGTTATATCCTCCCAGTCCCAAAATACTATAAACTTGTAATTTCAATATATAATTATAGAACTGTCCAAAAATTATAAATCTAATTTTGTTAGACTCCTGGTAACATGTACTTTAAATTAGAATAAAAGAAATCACCATGTATTTTCTATCTTTGACTCTATAGTTCAATAACCAAATAGACACGTACATTTTTAGGATTTATAAAAATATATGTTACCATTTAGTTATTTAACTACTAAGTTAAAGATAGAAAGTAAATGGTGATTTCTTTTATTCTAATTTAAAGTACAAGTTACCAAGAGTCTAACAAAATTAGATTTATATTTTTTTGATAGTTTTATAAATATATATTGAATTTACAAGTTGACAATATTTACCACATTTAGGGACCAGGATGACACAACCGAACAAGTTTGAGGACTTATACGGGTGATTTGCATGTTTAGAGACCTAGATGATACAGTCAAATAAGTTTGAGGATTTAAACGAGTGATTTGCGAGTTTATGGACCAGGATGACACAGATTAACAAGTTTAAGGATCTAAACGGTCAATTTAATTATGAGTTTAGGGACCACGATAACATATCCGAACAAGTTCGAGAACTGCTAGTGAATTTTACTCTAATAATAAATACATTCTTCGGAACGTGTAGCATGGTTAATTTAGTCTTCATTTAATTTTGAAGCGCCTGAAACATATTGAAGTTTTAGATCCTTCCAAACAGGACAGCTGCGCAGATGCTCACGATGCACTATGATGCGGTTTAATCGGGTGGGGCTTACGCCAACGGCATTAGTTTAGCTGAGAGCCCGTTCAGTTCAAAAAAGTGAACCTAAAAAGTGCTATAGTACCTGTCACATCAAATCTTGCGGCACATGCATGAAGTACTAAATGTAGATGAAAGAAAAAACTAATTACACAGTTTAGTTGTAAATCACGAGACAAATCTTTTGAGCCTAATTAGTTCATGATTGGACACAAATTGCCAAATAAAACGAAAAATGCTACAGTAGCCAAACCCAAACTTTTTCACCAACTGAACAACACCTGAGATAGAAACAAAAACATCGTTAGTTGGGCAAGTACGTACTGCATTGTTGGTCAATGTCAATGGTCTTTAGCATATCTTGCCGTATCACGATGATCTTTTATATAGTGGGAGACGAAGCTGAGACACAGGAGTGGTTGTTTCACCAGGCGACCAACCTCATGTGAAACGGAAATACTAGGACGTGGGCGTTCGTCCGCTCGCGTTAGTTCGGACGTAGCTTTCACTCTGCCTCGTTCATCTCTCTATCTCTCCGCTCTATCTCGCCCTCTCCATCTCTAGGTCTCTCTCGTTTGAGATCAAAAAAAATTAAGGTCCCTCGCTCGTGTTCGCTGGCAGCAGTAGAGCCACGCGCTGCCACCGTTACCTCTTCTCCACCTAAGCCAACCATGTCATCTCCTCCCTCAGTTCGCGCAGGACCTCCTCGGCCTTCTCCAACCCAATGCTATCAGGATGCGTCGCCACCGCGGGCCGCCGCCACTACCCCTGCCGATGGCGGTTGAGCACAGGTGCCAGGGTGTCTCCAGCCGAGCCAAGGGGCACACACGAGTGCGGCCGGCGCTGGTGGTGCTCGCACGCCACTGGCTCCTACCCTAACGGCCAGAATCGACCGGCCTCGTTCTCTCCCCCTATGTTGCAAACGTATGTTTTAATTGTTACAGATGTTTCAGAGGTATATTGCAAGTGTCTCGTATAGATGATCTAAAAGTAGATCGAGATATTGCATATATTGCAATGACTATACATGTATGTTGCAAGCATCTGTTTTAAATGTTTTATTTGTTTTTTCAGATGTATGTTGCAAGTATTTTTATTTGGATGCTGCATATGTTTCACACATATGTTTGAAAGTGTTTTTGTCATAATATTGTATATGTTTTGCAATGACTTTTCAAGTGTTTTTAGGTGTTTTTGCAAGTGTTTCATATGCATGTTTCAAGTATTTTATCTTTCTTCAGACGCATGTTGCAAATGTTTAATATGAATGTTTTATAAGTAGATCGGGTGTCGTACATGTTGCAATGTGACTCAACTGCCACAGTCGCTATCGATACAGGATCTACCGGGTTCTGTATCAGGTCGACTTCTATGCATGGGCCCATGGTCAATTTTGAAGGACACGAACTAAGATGGCGTGGACTTCAAACTGTAAAGACCGATCTAGTCGAAATATTAGAAAAGTTAGACTCTGTAGTAGATCTAGAACTCCTCAATTGTATCCGACTATAACTAGAATTGCACCTAAGTCTTCTCTCCATATATAAAGAGAGGCTAGGGGCACCCTTTGTACACATAATCATACAATCAATCCGACGTAAAGGATAACGCTGACTGGACGTAAGGCTTTTACTCGGTCACGAGAGCCCGAACTAGTATAAATTGCGTGTCCCTTGCGTTACCGTCGAGTTCCCAAGTTCGCGGGCCCTTCGAACAATCATCCCGGGTAACCCCGTGACGAGCTGCCGGTCATCAAACACCGACAGTAGTCGGATTGTAAGCTCGGGGGCTGCGGGATATATATCCTCAGAGGATGGATTCAAATTTCTTCGAAAATGAATTACAGACAAGAACCTCTAACTCTTTGTTCCAAATAGCAAGAGGCTCGGGAGGCTACACTCAGTGAGTGCACTTTTTCGAAAAGTGCACACCACTCGACGACTCCAAGAAGCACTGTATGGTTTCACTCAAGAAAGCATTCGGATAACCCTTGTTTCTACTCGGCAAGACCTGGAGGAACAAGAAGGCTTCCAAAGTTCAACCATATAGTGCTCGGGGGCTTATGGGACATAGTCCCTGGGTCCTCGGGTACCCCGCAAGGAAGGGAGAAGATCTAGTCCGACTAGGATTCCCCACATATAATCCTATTAACATTGCTATCTTGTAATCCTACTAGAACTCTTACATTGTAACCAACTAGGACTCTTATCTCTTGAGCTATATAAAGGAGGACAGAGCTCCCTAGATTGGCACCTCTCCTCAGAGGAACAGACCTCACGGTCCAAACCCTAAGCGCAGGGCGCAATATACTTTCCACCTAGACTGGACGTAAGGACACTATTCCGACGGACCGAACCAGTATAACTTGTTGTCTCTGCGTTCACTGTCGAGTTCTGCATATGCCGAAGCCCATCGAACATCATCCCGGATACCCCCGTGATGGGTTGCCGGTCATCAAACACCAACAGTCGCCTGCTGCAGCTCTTGGGGCGCCATGCATGTGTGTGGGAAGCGGAGGGATGGAGGGTTGCGTGACTATGGGCGTGCAGCAGCCGCGGGTGTTCAGACGCGGGCGTCCGTCCGGACATCCTAGCGCTACTATGTACTGTCCCATGTGAAAATCAGAAAATAGCACTCCTTTGGAGTTTGGAGTAATAATAATAATGAGGGCAACTAGTATGCTCTCACTATGGTTCACTTTTATATCTTTCGTGGTCTATATATATCGTGCAGGTTCTTGTTGACCTCATGAATTTGTTTGGTACCGTGTCTCAGAGTTATCATGCATATTATTCCTATTAATGACGATTGTGATATAATTTCATTAAGAGATAAATTTGAAAATAACAAAGCGATACAATTTGTTTTATTCTTTCTTCAAGTCAAAAAAAGTTCTCTATTTTTTTTATATACATAAGACTCCAATTTGGTATTAGAAACAATGGGCTAGAACAAACACCTATAATTGGCTATTATTATATTATCTAAAAAACATGGTGCCCTCAGTGGTATCCATTGATTTTTCGTGTTGCTTTATGAATTCCTCATCTCAGGGCCAGGGCGCTGCGTTTCTCCGTGCGCCAAATGAATGAACGAAAGTAATAACGCAAACAACATACGTACGCACATACGTGTACACAGAAGGCATAACAATGAAGGGAACAGTAGACATGCATGCATGGATGGCCCCGGAAATAAAACATGCAGACGCCGCACGTGTCTTGGGATCACTTCCTCTTGGTGAGGATGGTGTCCACGATGGCCGCCAGCACCTTGATGCGCCCGTCCTTGTCCCTGAGCTCCTGCTCCAGCTCCCGCAGCTTGGCGCACTGCGTCTCGCCAGTTCTCGCTGCGGCGTAGAGCTCGGCTGCCGCGTCTCGCTCGCGCCTCTCGGCGTCCCGCGTGGCCGCATCAGCCGCCTCCGTCTCGACCACCACCGCGTCCAGCTCCCGCCGCAGCACGTCCGCGCGCTCCCGCAGCTGCCGGATGGCCTCGCGGCGCGGCGTCGGCATTGTCCCGACAGACGACGAGCGCTGCAGCAGGCTCTCCCTCAGCGCCGCCACCACCGCTGGCGTTCCGGCACCGGGGCTTGGCGTCGGCGCCGACGACGTGATCGACGCTACGGACATTGTTGGATTGGCCGCCGATTCTGTTTCCTATGTCGGGGGTTGTGTTGTGGGTCGCTGCAAACTACGTTTTGTTTTTTCGTGGCAATACGAGCTTTGCGAAACGCCGTGGGTATTTGAAGACGGGCACCCGTTAATTACGAGCAAGCCGACTAGGAATCGACTACGAATCGGAAAGCTCCCGCCTTGACCGAGTTTAACGGGAAATCCGTCACACATTGGGGACGTTCTCCCCCCAATTGACCGTAAATAAAAAATAATAATTACAGGATACCTGGCCCATCTGGAGCGTGGGCTGCAGTGCCGGCCCATCTCTGTGGGATCCTTGGGCCGCATAAACCATCCCTCCAGAAGACTCGTTGAGAAAGAAAAATAATGTTATTAGCTAGCATTTTATTATGTATGTACATCTCCGTGAGCATCACTGGTGTCGGGAAGAAAATGAGAGAGATTCATGAAACGTGCCCATGCGTACATATTTAACACTTAGGGAGGAGTGGTGAACGGAGCACAGCTGATGAGAGGCTTATTACCGAAATTGAAAACAAAGGCGTAACATGAAACTCGAACAAATTTCTAATCCGCCCACGGTTATATATAGGGTAGTTCTGCTGAAGAAAAATATATTTATAGGGGTAGTTTTCTAGTGCAAGCGACATGCGATTGTATACACTAGCTAGGCTTTAACAATTAATTCATGGTGCATGCGCACATTAGCTAGCTTTGGTGAGCGTTGACCCCCCCGCCCCCCCGCCCCCGCCCGCCGCCCCCGTCGCGGCTGTGCTAGGGTTTCGCCTCCCCCACTCCCACTGCCGCCTTGGCCATGCTCGCCAATGAGCACAACCGCGACACCCCCGCCCTGACCTGGCCTGGACGCCTCCACCGCCGCCAGGGCCTCTAACCGCCCGACCGCCATTCTCACCATCTAGCCAGACTACCTCCCCTTGAACTCCCTTCTAAGCCCACCGGAGTTGGACAAGAAGAGGGGGAGACGCCAGAACCCTAGCTGCCACCTTCTTCTTCCTCTCCAGCGGGCGCGAGCGCAGGAGGGGCACGGGGTCGCCTGGAAGAGGAAGAGGGTTGGCTGGGCCACGTCACGTGGGAGACGAAGAGGGAGCCCGCGTCACATGGGAAAGGAGAGGGAAGAGATGGTCGGCACGTGGCTTCCTACCACCTGGTCAGACTAGAAGATTTCCGTTGAGCGAAGCCTAACATGCACCAGCATACACTTGGCGCCTGCCATGACTAATCAATGCTGCAGAATGCACAATAATGGAGCAATGTGTCTTCCGATGCTGCATGGCTTTTATCACAATGACTAAATGTAAGGATCCCAGCTAAGCCTAGAGAGGGGGTGAATAAGCTTGTTTAAACAAAACTCAAAACTTGTTGTCAGATCTTACGCGACACTGTCGCTCGAGCAACATTGTTGGGCACTCACGCAGCACTACCGTGTGAAAAGACACACTTGAGTTCACAATTCAAAATCTGTATGTATGCCCTGGCAAAGTTAGATCGAGTAAATTACTGAGCTCCTAGGGTAGCACTGAACCTATTCCACAACTGGAATCGAGTCAAAAGCTTATGCACAAGTAGATCAGGACCAAACCCTAAAATCAACAACTAACAAGTAGAGAGCAACACAAATAGCAAGAACACAGGAGACAGGGTATTTTATCCCGTGGTTCAGTTCGCCACAAAGGCTTGCCTACCTCCATGTTGTTGAGGAAGCCACCAAGGCTTGGGTTTCAAGAACCCTATCCTTTTTCTCAAGTCAAAAGATCAAGTCTCTTGGTTGAGAGGTTCTCACTACATGCTTGGGTGATTACAAATGTTTCAGAGCTGCCACGCACGAGATGGAAGCTTCCGGGCGATGCCTAGCCGACTAGGAGCAAAGCTCCAAGAGTAACAAACAAAATTCACCGGCTTGAATGTGAACCACGTGCTCTAGAAATTTGAAGATTAGGTTGAGCAGCTCTCTAATGGAGTTTTGGAGGCTCAATCTCTCAAAAATTTGCAAGAGAATCAAGGGTAGAAAGGTTGGGAGCTTGGGAGCCTTCAATGAAGAAGAGAGAAGTGCCCTGGTTTGCTGTTTGCGTGGAATGGTCGAGATGACCATTGGGGGTGGGAAGGGAGATGTAAAATATCCCCAAACACCTAATGGTTAGGTCAAGTCGCGGTAGTGCCATGTGACCCGCGATAGTGCCGCTTGCACACGCGACAATGCCGCTCAGCCCAGACAGCCAAAGAGTAGAAATGAGGTGTTTGCGGTCTTGGCTAAAGGCATGAGGATATTTTTGGTGGGTATTTGAGCACATGGTTGCACATTGAAGCTTGTGCATTGTATCCCCCTTTATAGTACGGCTTTTCCTAAATTCAAATCCAAAATATAAAAAGAATTGAAACGCCTTTGAGTCGATCATCGTGTCCTTTTGTAAATATGGCGTCCCACCAACACATGTATTATCCTCCTTTTCATTTTACCTGCTTGTCATTTCGATAAACTCATTAGTACTCTAATCGTGTGGTCATTATCACCAAAACCCATAATTAGGGCTTGATTGCACTTACACTAAACATTCTCATCCTGAATCCACAGTGACATTGGGGCATTATTTTGTGACTCAAGGATGAAGAAGCGGACTGATGTATGTGGATTCAGAGTAAGCATATGTATGTGTTCAACATCAACCTCGGTTCATCTACCTTTCCCCAAGCCAATGCAATACTCATCGGCTGCAGAGTTGGTGATCTACGCAACAACCACTTAATTTCCCCAAGACAACTTCAGTCCAGACATGTACTTCCGCTGTTATGGCTACTACAACTACATCAAATACAACAAGCACAACTGAAGATTCAATCGCAAGCGCCAAGCAAAAGGAACTAGGGGAGCATACTAGAGGACTTGACACTCCATAGGATGAAGTCTTTTGGCTGACACTCATGGAAGAAGATTTGGAGGCATCATGACAACTCGTGGCTATACCTCAACTACATTGACCACGACGAACACACCTATTTGTGAAGAAAAGGTGTGTCTCAAAGCGAACCCTTAGACAAGAAGGTCCTAGAGGCGAAGATCTACACGGCGAGATGGTCCTAGAGATGAAGATCTACGCAATGAGAAGGTCCTAGAGGTGAAGATCTACACGCTGAGAAGGTCTCGGAGATGATATTCTACGCATGGAGAAGGTCCTAAAGGAAAAGATCTGTGCGTTGAGCATAGCTAACAATCCATGTCATAGAAGTACCCGAGGAAGCTGGAGCCTGAATATGAAGATACCGGGGAGATCGACATCGAGGCACTTGGAGTCAGTAGCTTCTGAGTTAGCACTTGTATAGACTAGATTGGTATGCATGCTCTTTTCTCTATGCCTTTTCCTGCAAGGTTTTTGGGATGGAGTTTTTAGTGAAGCGCACACACATAGGTTGTGAAAGGAGATCCTCGCAACCAAGGTTCGAGTTCTATTTGCGCCTCTTTTAGTATGAGCATCTATTAGGTCATGTCATACTGGCCATAATCTAATAGTTGAGGGGCTACTTTTGAGGAGCCCAAGAGGTATATGGGCTAAATCTGCCCCTAAAAGAGGCTCAACTAGTAGCTAGAGTAGTATGATGTGAAATCCAATCCCATCAAGGGGGGCACTTACAAATAGCCATTGCCTATATAAGTGCCCAAGGGCATGGGGGCAAGGGACCTCACCTCCCACTCATTTTGACTTGTTCAAAACCCTAGTGTGTCCCCTCTCTACTGCCGAGCTCTCTTCTCCCCCCTCTCTCTCTTGTTCAGAACCATCAATTCCAAAATGTTACTTAGCATTCATCATATTGATCAACATATTGTTGTGTTCAATACTCAATATTCAATATTTCAATAATTATTTAATGGTTTATTACATTGTTTATTAAGTAAATAACCTAAAGGACATAACAATGAGGGGAACACATGCATGCAAGGATGACATCAGAAATAAAGCATGCAAACATCGTACATATCTTTGGATCTCACTTCCTCTGGGCCAGGATGGTGTCGACGATGGCCACCAACATCGTGATGCGCCCATCCTTGTCCTTGAGCTCCTGCTCTAGCTCCCGTAGCTTGGTGCATTGTGTCTTGCCGGTCCTCGCTATGGCGTGGAGCTCGGCTACCGCCTCGCGCTTGTGCCTCTCGGTGTCCCGCGTGGCCGCCTTTGTCCCGTCCACCACCCGGTGTGGCGTCGGCGTTGTCCCGACAGATGATGACGAGCGCAGCAGCAGGCTCTCCCTCAGCGCCACAACCGCTGCTGATGTTCCGACACCGGGGCTTGGTGTCGGCATCGGTGTCAGTAACGATGACGTGATCAACACGATGGACATCATTGGATGGACCGCTGGCCACCAATTTAGTTTCCTGTATCAGGAATCGTGTTGTGGTTGTGGGTCGGCAAACTATTTTTGTTGTTGTTGTTTTATCATGGCAATGCAAGGAGGTATATACGGGAAGGTGCGGCCTTGACGGAGCTTAATGGAAAATCCATGACAGGTTGGGGACGTTCTCCCCCCGTAAATAAAAAATATTAATTACAGATACCTGGCCATCTAGAGCGTGGGCTGTAGTGCCGGCCCATGTTTGTGGGATTCCTTGGGCAACAGAAACCATCCCTCCACAGCAACAACAACGTTACTCGTTGTGAAATAAAAATAATGTTATTAGTTAGCATTATTATGTATCTCTGAGAGCAAAACTACTTTCGGGGGGATGAGGTAGAGACATAGCCCACAAAGATGTCGTGAGAATCTATAGAGACACACCTGAGGGAGGAGTGGTCAACGGAGCACAGCACAGTTGATGCGAGGCCCATTACCAAAATTAAAAACAAAGGCATAACATGAAACTAGAGCAAGTTCTAATCTGCCCAGAGCTTCCATGGTCGTTGTTGCCCGTGATCAGGTAGGGATGTTCTTGGGAGCTTCGGATGTGGTTCTTGAAGGTATTGCTAACATTGGAACAGTCGAGGCTATTGCATGTAGGGAAGGTTTAGCGCTGGCTTCTGATCTAACACTCTGATCCATCTGGTTAGCTTCAGACAATGCTAATGTCATAAGAAGTTATGCATGCTGATAGGGAGACTATGGCCTTCTTTGATTGAGCTGTGGCTTTTGAAAAGCTGTCGTGGGCTATGACTTTTAGAAAAGCTGCTTTGAGATGTGGGTAGTGACAAAAGCCAAAAGCCCTTTGGTTGAGACCCCGTGGCTTCTGTCAAAACTGCTGCCATACTGTCTCACTTACAACCGGACCCCGCTTGTCATCCTCACATCCCGTTCATCTTCCTCTCGAATCGCACGGAGAGAGGCCGCCGGAGGGAGAGGAGCTCGTCCGCGTGACTAGAGAGGTGCTACCGGAGGGAGAGGAGCTCATTCGTGCAACTGGAGATGGGCCACCAGAGGGAGAGGTGCGCTGCTCCTAGGATGGTGTCGAGCCCGCTGGAGGGAAAGGTGTGCACCGCAGGGGCAGGGGGCTACACCCGTGTCGGAGCCAGGGCCACCGTTGGTGCCACACCGCGCCTGGGCAGGGCAGCGCACGCAGCAACGGCCGGAGCTAGGGACCTGCGCCCGTCGGATATGTGGACGGGAGCGAGCCCACTAGAGGGAGAGGTGCGTGTCATCAGGGCAAGGGGTTGTGCCCGCGTCGGGGCCGCGTCCGCGCTAGGGCTGGGCAGCGCAAGCAGCAACGGCTGGAGCCAGGGACCTATGCCCCGCTGGAGATGTGGATGGGGCCATGCCCGACGGAGATGGGGATGAGACCGTGCCTGCCGGAGCTGGGGCTGTGCTCACGCCAGGGACGGTGCCGAGCCCACCGGAGCTGGGGCCTCGACCGCATCGTGGAAGAGAAGCCCGGCGGCGGAACTCTACAACGTGAGAAGTTGCAGACAGAAACAGAATATAAGAAAAAAAAAACAAACTAGTATCCTCATAACCAGTGGCAGGTGGGTAATTTTTTTGCCCCAAATGCAGCTAAAAGCAAGGGTGAGGCTGCTTTCACTTTTGTACTAGAACAAAAGCAGCTTTTGGCCTAAAGCACCTGGTGCTTTTAACCTCTTTGGTTGGCTTTTGGCTTTTGTAAAAGCAAAAGTAGGTTCAAAAGCCCAACCAAAGGGGGCCTATAATGTCTATACCTTTCTGCAATCGTCGACAACCCGAGTTTTGGGCGTGGCATCATGACAGAAAGGGGATCTTCACGGTGCGTTCTGCCTACAGAATGTTAATCACAAGACGTGTTTTGTTGGAGAATGTCGGAAGGTCAAATAGGGGAGAGGCAGAGAAGGAGTGATCCTCTTTGTGGCCGGTCCAGGTTCCTTCAAAGATAAGAGTCTTCCTTGGCACCTGGCTCAACACTCTTTGCCATCGGCAGACGTCCTTCATCACCAGAACATGGCAGACCACAACAGTTGTGCTCTATGCGGTGCTCAGAACTCTTGGCGTCATGCTTTGCTTGAGTGCAATATGCACGGTGTGTGTGGGCGCTTGAGCAGGAAGAGATTGTAGAACATCTGAGTGAGATACAAGAGGAAGACGACAGGGCATGGGTGGCTGCTTTGATCAAAATAGTTTCCCATGGCGATCTCATTCGAGTGGTGGTGACGATGTGGGCTATTTGGTACGCAAGAAGGAAAGCAATACATGATAACGTCTTTCAGAGTCCACTATCGACATATAGCTTTGTTAATAACTATGTGTCTGATCTTCTAGCGTCTAAGCCGCCTCGGGCAGTGAAAGCGTCAGTCCAGACCAAGCATCCGAAGTGGTTACCGTGCTACAGCAGGATGCATGAAAGTTAATGTTGATGCCGCAATCTCCAAGAACTTGGGTAGAGCTTCCACGGCCGTTGTTGCCCGTGATCAGGCGGGGATGTTCTTGGGAGCTTCGGGTTTGGTTCTCGAAGGTATTACTAATTTTGAAACAGCCGAGGCTATTGCATGCTGTGGGGCCTGCTACTCTTGTTTTTCTCTTCACATGACAGCTCTGGATAGGCTGTGAATGCACCGCTGCTGGTCTAGTACTATCTTGCAATTGAGAGATGAATTTTTTATTCACCTTGGTTCGACTCTTGTGCAACATCCGATTCAAAATCTGACACAGATGGTTCAGCTACTGCAGTGTGCTCGGTTCAACTTTTCACTCCCACCGTTCAATTCTCGCACACATTGGAGCTGCTCTTAGCACTGGCTTCTGATCTAACGCTTCAATTCATCTTGTTAGCTTCAGACAGCGCTAATTTCATAAGAAGTCTTGAAGAAACGGGCATGGGCCCGTATGGCCAAGTTGTGAAGGAGGTGAAGGCCAGGGCTCATGATTTTAATTTTGTTGATTTTGCTCATCAGAATAGAAGCTCAAATGTTGATGCTCACAATCTGGCTAGGAGTTTAATCTCTTTTGTACTAGGCAGGCATGTCTGGCTGCTTACTCCGCCTGAGGGCATTTGTAATTCGTATGATCAACTCAATTAATGAAGAGTGTGGTGTTCCTAAAAAAAACATATATATAGGGGTAGATTCCTAGTGCAAGCGACAGGCGATCATACACACTAGCTAGCGTCTTTAACAAATCATGGTGCGCGCGCACATTAGCTAGCTTTAGTGAGCTTTGAGCGGAGCCTGACATGCACCATCGTACACACACTTGGCGCCTGCATTGACTAAACAATGCTGCAGAATGCACATCAATAGAGCAATGTGCCTTCCAGTGCTGCATGGCTTTTATCACGATGATGACTAAACATTCTCATCCTGAATCACACAGAGACCCTATTTTGGGCATTGTTTGGTGACTCATCGTCGCTGAATAAGTGGACTGATGTGGATTCAGAGTAAGCATATGTATGTGTTCAACCTAGTTCGTCAGACCTTTATTTTTCCCAAGCCAATGCAAGCAATACTCATTGGCCGCAGAGTTGGTTTCCACGTACGGTTGGTGATCCACGCAACAATCACTTAATTTCTTTCTGCTAGTGCAGTATATATATATAATCAGTTTACCTTTGGGCATGCATAGCACGCATAGAAACAAAAACTAAAAAATTGTTCAGTCAGCTGCAGGGATGTCTATCATCTTCCCTCGGGCTAACTGGAGCCACACAGCTGAGTTACATGGAGCCAGGCCTTTTGCTTCTTGTGGCACAACCACTCATTGTGCAATTCAGTTGTGTTGCCTCAGGGCTCAGCCAGTATAAATTGGTTGCCTCCACTTGAGGCAAACATGCTACTCTGCAGGTAGCCATCGGCACATTCAGCCATTGCATGCTCAGTTTGGAGAGTGGAATCCTTCGCAGCCGCGACAGCAACCAAGAATGGTTCCAAATACAGTTCGTGTTGCAGTAGGAATCCTAGGTGTGTGTGACTAGTTCACATCTACAACTACCACATGCTGTTCGAATCATATCATATTGTTTCCCTTCTTGAATATAACAGTAATGTAAAGCATATACGTCGCTCTCTCTGTCTCTGACTGGTCTCTCTTGCAGGAAATGCCGCTTCCATGCTCCTCTACACAGCCCCAATGTATGCGTCATATATATCCTGAATTATTATATTACTATGCATGTATGATCATCCGAAACTGGCTAATACTACAGCGCATGCAACATATGTTGGACCAGATTGACGTTCAGAAGGGTGGTGAAGAAGGGCAACGTGGAGGAATTCTCATGCGTGCCATACATCCTAGCGCTGCTCAACTGCCTCCTGTACACCTGGTACGGGCTCCCAGTAGTGAGCTCCGGATGGGAGAACCTGCCCGTCGCTACCATCAACGGGGTGGGCATCCTGCTGGAGATCTCGTTCATCGGCATATACGTATGGTTTGCACCAGCAGAGAAGAAGGCAAGTGGCTGTGCCGACGACGCATTATATATCTTCTTTCGTTCATTATTCACACGTACGTTTAATTTGTCTGATGAGTGAGCCTGAACTGCTGAATGGTGTGGTAGCTGATCCTGATGATCTCTTCCATCTGCAGAGGTTTGCCTTGCAGCTTGTGCTTCCTGTGCTAGCGTTGTTTGGCTTGACAGCAACTTTGTCGAGCTTCATGGCACACACGCACCGCATGCGCAAGGTTTTTGTGGGCAGCGTTGGGCTGGTGGCTTCCATATCCATGTACACCTCTCCAATGGTGGCCGCTGTGAGTATTTATCTGTCATGAGTAATTTTCCACTCTTGACACGATTTGTCTCCTGCGGTCAGTCAAGTGTTCTAACCCAAGGATCTTCTGGACCGAACGCCTGTGATTGCAGAAGCGCGTCATAGGGACGAAAAGCGTGGAGTTCATGCCGTTCTACCTGTCGCTGTTCTCCTTCCTGTCCAGCGCTCTCTGGATGATATACGGGCTCCTCGGGAGGGACTTTTTCATCGCGGTTAGCACATCATCTGATATGATTCTGATCAAGCTCACATGTTCATGGATAAATAAAAACATATACATACAGAAGTACAGAACTCAGTTAACCACCGGACTGACGCTTCTGTTTGCTTGCTTGTTCTTGATCCTTTGCAGTCGCCAAACTTCATCGGCGTTCCGATGGGCATGATTCAGCTGCTGCTGTACTGCATCTACAGGAGAGGCGACGGGGCAGCAGCTGAAGCAGAGGTGCGTGTGCATGGCGCCGCCGCTGATCAGGAGAAGGGCCTGAAAGTAGCGGTGCCGATGGCCGTGCAGGTGCAGCCGCAGGAGACAGCTGCAAGCACTAGGGTCAATCAAAATGTCTGAAATCAAAATCATTTGTGACTTTCTTTACCTCAGTCTGCGGCCCAGCCCAACGGCCCAAGCCAACACCTCACTTGTGAATGAATAGAAAGTTGGGCTCATGGGCTGTACGACCACGCAGCAGCGACCCTCCATGCTGTAATGTCACAAATCCTTAACGGGGCCGTGCGGAGGCCATACAAGGACTACTTTGTCAGGAGGCCCGTACTGCTTGTGTTTTCGCTGATTCCATAGTCCCCCAATTGGTGGCCGGTGCCTGGTGGGTCGTCCGGGCCATCTCCAATAGATTGATTAACAATAGTTCATCTAAAAAAATGCACATAAGCTGACCCCCCTGTCATTTGCAATGCATCTTTTCATTTTCATTGATCACCTCCTCTAAACAGATTACCGAAACCTTTCATAAAAACAAAAACATTATCAAACCTCATATCCTATTTTTCTTCCATCTCTCTTTTTATTGTCCATACACACTTTATTATAACTATACTTCTATATCACAATAATTTTGGAATTTCATATTCAACCATGACATATATAGGGTCCAATGCACCAAATAATCCATGAAAAACATGATGAAATCTATTGTCCATGCAGTTGCTACATATATGCTAAAAAGGTTTTTTTAAACAATGGCAGGAGCTATACCGCTCAATGTGCTTAAAAGGTTATCACCAAGTTGTTCATCTTATCTCACACTTATAGAAAATCTTTAGGTCCAGTCTTATTCTTCTCTCGAGCCTGATGGTTGTATCCACTTACTTGACTCTTTCGACTAACCTTGCTTGTTCTTTTTTGTCATGTTGTGTGCATGATCATTTGTGATGTCATAATGTGTCATAAAGTTTTTTAATCCTAAAATCTACTAGACCCACAACTCGACGCATTTAGGAGTGAGGAGGGTTGTGTGTTTTGATATTGTAAGTAGGATGAACAATCAATCATAGATCTCTAATGCTCTCTCCCAATTTCCCCACATCTTCAAACTTCATCCAAAGTTGGCACTAGCCTAACTGTCGCCCACCTGTCCCCACCCCATGGCCATCTACCACTTGTGCGCCTACCACCACCACTATCATCACCTATGGCTTGTGGCAAATGCCGCCTCCAAGCCGCTCCAACTATCCCTTTAACCATGGGAATCTCCAAATTGACCTAGACGGCCCCTAAATACAACCCCCTCCCCTCACGCCCCTAACCAAGCCTAAACATAAAGGAGGAACAAAGAAAGAAGCTGACAAATTAACCCACAAAGATCCTAAAGTAGTTCCCTCTGAACTCTCTAGGAAAATTGAAAAAAAAAATCAATAGGAATGGTCTCCACGCAACAGTCATGGGCACCTGTCGATTGTCGTGCACATGCAACACAAGAAAGAGATGTACTTTTTCTTTTCAACTATGGCTATGTTTAGTTTGCAAATTTTTTTTGAAAAGCACTGTAGCACTTTTCGTTTGTATTTGACAAACTTTGTTCAATCATGAATTAACTAGGCTCAAAAGATTCGTCTCGACATTTACAGACAAACTGTACAATTAGTTATTTTTTTTACCTACATTTAGTACTCCATACATGTACCGGCATATGCGATGTGCTGGATAATCTTGAAAACTTTTTGCATTTTGAAGTGATCTAAACAATTCCTATTTCCCCTAAATTTAAGCAACAGTCCCGTGTAGATGCAAATGTATGGACACATGTCATGAATCCAAGTTAGATGCCCGCAGCTACTCTCTAGGGGGAACTGTCCTATTGAATTTTTTTTCCCAGGAAAATTATACGCCCCTTATTTGGAGCACGTTTGATATACCAAAGCAGAGTAGAAGATAGAACTGCTGAGCGGTCTGAAAAGGTCAATTATTTCACATGGCCACTACTTTGTGGATGATGCCATGATGGTGATATCTGATATATATGTTTACCTTGGGAAGGATGTTTCAATCACATATATGCATGTGCCATATCTAATAGAAAGATGGATATTAGTGTTGAAGCATATGTGAACTGTCTATATTTTTTTATAGAGAAAAATTCATAGACGGTCCGAGAGGTGTCATTTAGGTCTCTCTACTATTAAAGTGTTATTTCTGGGTCATGAACTTGGCTTCGGATGTCATCTAGGGGTGTGTTCACTTCGCGAAAAGTAGGTGAAAAGTTACTGTAGTATCGTTCGTTGTTATTTGACAAAATTTGTCCAATCATGGACTAACTAGGCTCAAAAGATTCGTCCCGACATTTACAGACAAACTATGTAATTAGTTATCTTTTTTACCTATATTTAATACTCCATGCATGCGTCGAAAGATTCGATGTGATGGATGGAAGAGGAAATATTTTGGGTTAGCACGTGAGGTGAACAAGGCCTAGGTCCAAACGGGTCTTAATCCGCTTTGCAAGCTGACGTGGCTGCTGACTCTGCATCTAACGTGTGGGGCCCTGGTCCACCTCATCTTCTCCTTCCTCAACACGCTCTTTCTCTCTCCATCGATTCAAAGTCGGACACTGGGTAGGAGCCCGACGCCGGCACGCCGCCGCCCCCTGCACCATCCCCACCAGGCCAAGCCCCCGCAGCCCCCTGTCTCTCTCGGTCGCCACGCCCGCTGCCCGAGCCCCCACAGTGACGAGGCCGCCGCGGTTGAGGCCGGCTCCGCCAACCGCGGCGTCTTGGGCGACGGCGACCCCGCCGCGGCGAGCATCCTGTGGCCATGGTGGGCGCCACCGCCAGCACGGCGGTCGTCGTCCAGCCTCTTGGCCGTGATGAGGATGAGCGTCTCCTGGAGGATCCAGTTGCCCTTGCGGTAGTCCCTGGGAGCGGATGCCGGGGACGGCGGCGGGGCTCCAGCGACGCGCCACGGCCACCACCTGAAGCGCCTCACCGCAACACCGATGATGCAGCAGCTGATAATGACCGCGGTTCAGCAGCGGGGCTCGCTCGCTACCGATGGCCCACCGCCGCCGTGCTCCTCGTCGCCGGCGTCCCGGAACGCGCGGTGGAGCTCGCGGAGCGGGGGCTCGACGGCGCGCCACCAGGAGCCTCCGCGCGAATGGAACCACGACGGCCCCGTCCAGCGCGGTCGCGGACAGGAGGAGAACATGAACTCGTCCTCGCCCTCCAGGAGGTTGAGCCCGTGCGCCAGCCGTCTCCCTCACACCGCACCTCTACTTGCCGTCATCCGCAATCGTTTCCGCCGCCGCAGCTGGCGTCAGCACCACCGCAGCGTTGTCGCCAACGTCGTGCTCCAACGAGTCCTACTCGGAGGTTATCGACGCGCCCAACGCGTCCCGCACGCCGCCGTCCGAGCGGAGGGGCTGTGCGTCGGGTCGGGCCGGGACTGCGCCTGCGCCCGCGCCCTCACTGGCCGGGGCCTCGCCCGCTGGCAGCCGCCACGATAGCGCCCTTGCCCCCTGGGGTCGCGCTCGCCGGCTGGGCCCATACACGCCCGCCCTACCGCAAGCTCCGGCGCTTCCTGCGCACGCGAGCCGGAGGAACAGGAAAAGCCATGTTTTCATTCCTCCCCACGCGTGGGCCCGGATGTCATTGAGACAGGAGAAAAGAGAGGGCCTGACAGGAGGGCCCCACATGTCAGGTTGACTTCCATGCACAATCAGCATGCCATGTCAGTGTATAGAACGGGTTAAGGCCCGTTTGGACCTAAATAACACCTCGTGTCAAGTTCACGGACTCAGAAATAACATTTGAAGAGTAGAGGAACCTAGATGATAACTCGTGCCAAGTTGAAGGTCCGGCCATGAATTTTTCTCTTTTTTATAAGTTAGTGGTTTTTTTGAACTTGTCGGCTCGCTTGAACTTATGTTGATGCTGAAAAGTATTGACTGTACAATGGCTGATAAGTCGTACTAATAAGTTAAAGTGAACAGGGCAACCATTTATCTAGTTATGGATTTGGGCAAGCATTTATCTAGATTTATAGCTACAAATTATATTCTTTTTGGGTCTGAGTGTATAGATTACACGTTGAGTCATCTCTCTTCTTTTTACTTTAATTTGTTGATCTGATATGTACAGTCCCCAAGGTTTATCGGCTGCCGAAAGGGCATCTTTCGGCTGCTGCTCCACTGCAGTCTGCGCCTCCTGTGTATTACTGCCTCCGTCTAAAAAATAGAGTCCTTAGGGAAATCGTGCTTGCCAAACTTTTTCAATTTTAACTAGGTTTATAAAAAATACGTGCAACATTTATATTTTCAAATAAGATTATTATAAAAATATATTCAATGATCTACCTAATGATATTAACTATATACTATAAATATTAATATTTTCTTAAATATATTTGATCAAAGTTAAAAGTTTCTAACTTTTTGAGAGGAAAATGACTTTTTTTTACGGAGGGAGTACGTACATGCATGTCGAGTTGTCGACTGAGGTGCAGACTGGTGGAAAAGGCCCACGCATGCATGACACCGATCAGAAAGATACATGCCTCAAGTAGTAGTGGGAGCCATGCCGCTCGCATGCATGCAGATGCAGGAGATAACTGGGTGCAGAACCAGACGTCCAGAAATACAAGATTGATGTGTTTTCTCTGAATCTGAATGAAATGGTAGCAGAAGCTCAGAATGAAGTTGCCCTCGGAAAATGGTGCCGTGGCAGCCTGCGATGACTGACGATGTGGCTCACGGTGGGCCTATATCGTCGTCACATTAGCCGCCACATCAAATCTCATGGCTCATCAGTCGTCAAGAGTGTCAAGAAGGAGAATTACCATTATCTCCTCTCCTCGACCTCTTCTACTAGTACTACATCTGTACACGCTAGCTTTTTTATGGAGTGTATAGTAGTACGTGTATATACGTATGTACACTGCATGCATGCGTGTTCCACCATGTGAAGGAATGCATGGACTACAGGAACCAAACAATGCAAGCAATTACCTAATTAATTAACCTGATGGAGCCTACTAACCAACACCGTATATACTCGATCGCTGCATGATTCGCCGGCCTGCATATGCATGCGGATCGGATATCCATCCATGATTGGTTCTTGCGTTGCCGCTAAAGCTGGACTAACGAGCCAGCTCGGCTCGTTTGGCTCGGCTGGTTCTGGCTCGTTAAGATAACGAGCCAGCTCGGCTCGGCTCGTTATCTTAACGAGCCAGAAGTCCGGCTCGGCTCGGCTCGTTTACGAGCTTGAGCTGGCTCGTTTGGCTCGCGAGCCAACCATATTAAAACATAAAAAATGTAATATGTGTATTATCTAAAGTTTGATAATGGTAATAATATAAAACTAGTCCATTCATAAGTCTTAATAAATCATACAAAAATAATATGTACTATTATATTATAATACTATACACCATACATTGTCTATAGTTCATACTCCATACCATATATGATGCATCCATTATCCATACATTCATTTAAAATAAAACGAGTCAAATTAATCTAAAATTTATAGAGTCAAAGTCCAATCATCAACAAATTATAAAGTGTAAGACATAAAGTTATATAACACTAATAAAAGTTTAAGGCCAACAACTTTGGCTCGTTAGGCTCGCGAGCTGGCTCGTTAAGACACGAGCTAGGATGCTTGCTCAGCTCGTTTGAAAAATTAAACGAGCCGAGCCGAGCCGAGCCACTATCGATCCGAGTCGAACGAGCTATCGAGTTGCGAGCTTTTCGTCCAGCTTTAGTTACCGCCCGGCCGGCGACGGCGAGCGAGAGATTCGTTTTGCTGGACTGCAGCCCGGCCCGGTCCCCGGCCGCCGCGCGCACCTTGGACGGTCGATCGGTGCTCTGCAATCTGCATGTTGTACCGTGTCTCGGTTCGTGGGTGCAGGCCGGCGTCGTGAGGTGTGGTTGCGTCGTCGTCGTCGCCGGCCTCGTGCTGGTTTCTAGCTAGCTCATGCACTGCCATTGTTGACCCTTGCGCACGCGCGCACGTGCTCTCACTGTCTCACACAGCTCATCATGCATGCATGCACATCGTACCCAGCGTGCAAGTTATCTACTAGTACTAGGCACTACTAGCTGATGATGGAGCTTAGATTGGAGCACGTACGTACAACGTTCATGGCCCAGTTGCAACAGTCTCTACTGCTGCTCATGTTTGAACACGACGATCCAAAAGGTCTAGCTAGCTACCAGATCGAGTCGATCGATATATGCATGATGCCGATCGATGATGCATGACTCTTCTTGACGAGAATGAATAAAGTATCCAAAGCCCGGTGTGGATGAAGACAATAGACAAGGTTCACGCACAGTAGGACACAGATATCTATCCACTACCTACAGAGTGGCTACAGTTGCACACTGCTTGCATCTGCACAGCTTCATATGATACATACACTATACTCTAGCTAGTTACCGTCCTGTTTGGAACGGGCGTGAGCGTGACCAGTGGTTTCCCTGCATGTCGGCAAACAGCGAGCACCCTGCTGCATGCATAGGGTTGGCTTCTGCAACTGCGGCCTCGTTTAGTTCGGTGAATTGGGGAGAAAAACACCGTATCAGAATTCCTGTAGCATTTCGTATGTATTTGGTAAAAATTATCCAAATTTTGACTAACTAGGCTTAAAATGTTCATCTCGCAAAGTACAACAAAACTGTGCAATTAGTTTTTAATTTCATCAACATTTAGTACTCCATGCATTTACCGATATTTTAATGTGATAGAGAATCTTTATTTTGCATAGTAAAATTTGGGGAGAATCGGAGGAACTAAAGAAGGGCTGCAACCACATCTCTACTAATGCAACTGGAGCGACTGACGACGACTTCTCTGGATACCTATGGGCTATTGCTGCTAGGCCGGCCGGTGGCCAGCATGGTGGTGGAGCTCAACGATCTCGTCGTCTGCTGGCTGTTCATGCAGGGCCCGTCCCGTTGCAGAGGCCACGTGGACGCGTTGGCCACTTATGTGTGCATGATTGGCTTTAGGGGTGTTTAGTTGGGTGTTAAAGTTTAACAAATACTGTAGCATTTTCGTCTTATTTGAAAAAAGTTTCCAATCTTGGACTAATTAGGCTTAATAGATTCGTCTTGTAAATTACTCCTTATATGTGCCGACATACATGCAATTAGTCTACATTTAGTACTCCATGCATTTGAGAAAACATTAATACGATGAGAGTTAAACTTTAACTCTAGAAACCAAACAGGCCCTTAATTTAGCTCTGTCCCGTCGCTACCAGGCGTGCTCGCGCTACATGTACCGCCACGTACGTACCATCAACTTGCATTGCATGCATTGTCACCCAAGGTGCGTGCAAGCTGAATATATATCCTCTAGTATTCCTCTTCTATCCTTAACATGCATGCAATTTTTTTTTGAGAGTTCAGCGTGTTTTTAATTATTTTTATAACACTTTTCCTAATGGTCAGATGCCTGAGTTCTCAGGCGATACCGTATTCAGTCTTGCCTTGATTTTTTTTCTCCATCTAGCTAAATCTCAGCCTTACATGTTCATGAGCCAACGGTGAAGATTGTTGTCAAAACATACTATATTTTAGGCACTTGAAATACAGAGAGTTCCTCTTTACAAGCTAGAAAAAAGCTATAGCTAATCCAAACAATATAACCTATTGTGTATACAATAGAACATAATAAGGTCAGGGGCAGAGTTAAAACAAATCGAAGGGAAGGATGAGTTAATTGATTTATGACATGAGGGGTATTTTTGCATTTCTACGTGGTTGCACCTGCGCTCCCTAAATTAAGTGTAGGTGCACCCCTGAATAAGGTAGTACTTACTCTTAGTTTTTATACACCACATCACAGGCTAGTACTTTTTAAAAACATAAGTGTTAGAAATTCTTGGTTAAGTTGAGTGCCGAAAGCTAATCAAAATTGTTTTTCCCTCATTTATTCATATTCTCATATGACTAAATACTTATCAATCCTTATTCGGTTATGACAATTCACATTTACTCCATATGGTTAGTGCGAGGACCTTCCATGTTAATCTATCTAAACTGAGTGTCATCCTCTTGACCAACTCGGATTACGTAATTCAACTCTGGTAATCCCTGGAGATGACATCTGCATACTCCACTAGCGCAAGACACAGGATCTCAGTTGCATAATATCCACATATAGCGCCACAGCTCAAGATCAAAGAGAACATAACTATAGATTCAATCAACTAGTATTGCCAAAACATAATGTCCTCATCAATAGCACCAAGACATGCTTCTATTAGCCCAAATCCGAGAAGATATTTTAGGTGGCACTAGCATTGTGTGGTGGTGGTTGATCATACACCAAAAGATGGTAAACAAAAGCTACCCAAGTGCATGTCGTGAATCATCAGTTGGACGGCACCAATATCATCTTCATCATGATCTTCCTTAGTGATGGTGATCTGCAACTTTCAAAACTACTGAACAATGACTAACAACTTTGGACACTCGTGTTCCCCAATCACAAAAACCCCAAAGAAGAAATTTGGGCCTAGATGTGTTGAACCGCGCAAGGGGCAAATATCCTTGTGCATCCTGAAATGTTGCTAGTGAGAGCTGATCGACTCAAGGCAAGCATGGATTGGTAGCTCATTAGCATAATCTTTGAGTCCTAGGATTTCTACAGCAGGGAGAAGACTGTGAGCGAAAATGGATGGAGGAATGAGGAACATGAGGGCGCAACAAGGATAACGTTGTATTTGGCCCCGCATATTGCTATCGGGTTTGACCCAACCATCTGGCCGAGATAGATTGAGTCAGGAGCATAAACGACAACCATAGTGGTTTATCTCCCCAAACTACATAAACTCTTATTTTATTACTTGCGGTGTCAAGCAGCAAAGATCCCCAAAATCATAATGGTACTCATATGAGAAGTAGTGGTGCAAAGCAGCTAATTCCATGAAACTTCAGTGTCCCCCTCAGCAAAATTTGCCAAAGAACAAACTTTTGTAATAATCTCATAGGGGTGTTTGATAACCTTTTGTCAAAACAAGCCAAAGAATAAATTTTTGTAATAATCTCGTAGGGGTGTTTGATAATGTTTTGTCAAAACAAGCTCCATTTCAACACTTTCCAGATGGCCCACACATAGTAGATACAAGTAAACCATGCATCCACTATCATAAGCTAGCCATTTGTTCATTCAACTCCAACATTTTTTTGATGTTCCCAGGTATATCCTTAGCACCAATTACACATGTCAACACCCCTACTACTAGCTATAACCACCTTATGGTCCCAAAAAACAAATGGGTTTCGCTAAAAACAAAATAAAACATGTCCCCATATCATCAACATAGGGAACAATGGCATGTGAGTCCCCCTGTGTGGCTAAAGTTTTCTTATGAAGCAGTCTTTTCACAAAACCTTTTTCTCTCACATTCACATGTCATCTAAAATCTTACATGGCAATGTCGAGGACAATATATGAGATGGCTCATGGAACTGTAAATTCCCTAAGACAGATACACTAAGTTAGTGGACTGTAAAACCTTTCTTGTACCCTTTCTTATATATATCGTGTGCATATATACAATGCATATAAATGCACACTTGTTTGTGATGCGGCAAATAAAGCCAAATATGCAAAGCTATCAATGATCCTCCTATATTGGAATAAAAAAAATCATCTTGTGGTCACACCATCTACACTGTCCCCCAACAATCCCTTTATTTTGAATGGTCAATGTAACAACAATACGACAAAATTAATAGTATGTGCAGCTAGATTTTTCTTTTTAAAAAGGTACATTTAAAATGCTACAATTTTCTACTAATTTCTGCAACTGTACATAACAATAGAAAATGATGTTTGAGTTCACCAAAAATAAAAGAAGAAAAAATGATGATTTCTGGTCCAAAACACTAAACAATATAATAGTACTTATTTGTGGTCTAATAAACGACTCTTCTCAGTCATCAAAGTTGGTTTCAAGGGCCGGATATCGAGCCAACCGTAGTTTTTTTCGAGCTTTTTTAAAAATTGGTATAATTTTATTCATCATTATTTCCTGCATTGTTTAAGACCCAACTTCACGACGAGCCTGACGAGCCGAGCCTAACGAGCCGAGCCGAAGTTGAAAGTCGTTCCAAATCAAGTCATTTTTATTTTAAAAGATAAATGAGTCCAATCGGAGCACTTTTGTACCGAGTCACCGAGCCAGCTTAACGAGCTTTTTGTCCAGCCCGACTTTCAACATAATGAAAAACATCGGCACATGTTATACAGATCAATCGTAAGTTTTTGTGCTTGGCCATATTTTTTTGAAAAGAAAGGATTTTATTTATATCGACTTGATATAATAATCCTGAATCCATTTCTGAAGCACACAACCTAAAAAAAGAATTTATATGTTACCTTCTGGGAGAATCGAGATTTCCTTACATGCTGATCTAGTAGAAGATAACATAACGCACATATATATATATATATATATATATATATATATATATATATATATATATATATATATATATATATATATATATATATATATATATATATATATATATATATATATATATATATATATATATATATCCCTGCTGCCTGCAATCCTGTATGGCCACTCAAATTTTGTTGGGGTGGACGCATGCATTAGTCCATGGTGGAGCTAAGAGCCATGCAACCCTATCTTGTCCAGTTGGGACCCTGGAAATGACCCTAAAGTTTGGAACCGGGGAGGCCTGCCAGCCAAATGGAAGGTGTAGCAGCAAGCATGTGATTCCCCGGGAGGAAACCTGTAACACCCCGGTGTTACGCGTGCATTTAGCATCTGTAAATCATGATCATAAGCACCATCATGCATTCATAAGCATTTCATGTTATATAAATAAAACATCCAAAAACATGCTAACGAAACATGAGTGTTGCATTTACTTATTTTCATTAGAATAGTACCGTGATCATGCTTGTTTGAGTATTTAAACAACTTAAAATTGGTCATCAAGTAATTTGGAGCAAAGTTCCTTTTGAAAATTTTCCCAAAATTTTGCTTTTAAAATCATCCTTGAAAAATAAGGTTTTTATTTAAAAATCAACTTTTTAACCCTAGTTCAAAATCGGTTGGGATTTTGGCTTTGTGTCTTTTAACAAAGTTGTAGACATTGAAAAATGGAGCAACTTTTGTTTTTGGACTTTTTCTCAAAAAGGTTTAGAAAATGCTCCAAAATGTAATTTTATGTGCTGCTATTTAGAAATAAAAAGAAAAAGAAATTTTTCCCGGCTTCGTGGGCCTCGGCCTCGCTTTCGGCCCAATTGGGCTTGCCGGCCCGGCCTGCCCGCCCGCGTTCATCCGCGCGCTCGCGCGCGCCGCGCTGACCGCCAGCAGGTCGCAGACGCCGCGTGGTCGCCGGCGTCCGGCGCCGCTCGCCACGCGCCCCTGGGTGGCCCCCGCGCGCTCCGCATGCTTGTCAAAACGCAGCAGCTCTCCTTCTCCCTCGGCTCCCTTCCATTCGCCCGCCTCGCCCTTCTCGCCTCGCCAAAGCGCAGCAATGGCCGCGCTGGCAATTTCCGCCGCCGCGCAGCTCGCCAACCGGGGCGCCTCGCCACGATTCAGCTCGTGAGGAGCTCCGCCCCACCCTGCTTGACCTCGCAAAGCCACTGCGCCGCGCACCGTGCGCTGCCGGGGCCGAAGACGGCGAGTTCACCGCCGTGCCGTGCCGCCACACCCGCCATGGCCGCCGGCGTGCCTGCTCCCCTGCCCTATTGAACCCCTTTTCTACCTCGCTGTGTTCGCGCCGCCTTAGGGAACCTGTCGGTACTGCCCACTCCACCGTAGACCTCGCCGCCGGCGAGATCCGGCCGGCGGGAGTCCCTCCCCTTCCCTGTGCCACCGACAGGTGGGACCAAGGGGCCCGCTGTCAGCTGCTCAGTGACGCTCTGGGTGCACAGAGCTGGGTGCGCTTAGCTTTTCTGCAGCCGGGTTTTTTTTAAAAGGTTTTTGAAATGCTTTTCTAGAAATTGTATAAAAGCTTTGGAAATTGATATCTAGGTCAAAATTGCTTCAAAAAAATTGTGGAAACAATTTTGTTGTGTTCCTTGTGATTAGATCTACAGCATAGATGTGTTGCATGTCATGTTTGTGAAAGTTTTATATCAGGTTTTAATTAATTCCTTAAATTGCTGATATCTTGTAAAATGTATAATTAATTCTGTGTAACTCAGAAAAATAAGAGACTTGTTTTGTTAGGCTTCTTGCATGATATAATATCTGTAAAAATTTTATGGCATGAATGTTGTATAGAAAAATATTGATGTGTAGTTCAAGTACCTTTATTTGCCTAGATTTGTTATTTTTTCTAGGGCTAAAATGTGAACAATACATGCATGTGCAACTTTTTCTATGATGATTAGTTACCGTGTAAATCATAAGAAAATTATGCCATGGACTGTTTGGTACTTTTTGTAGTACAAAGTATTTTCCATGCATGATGTAGCACTGCTTTTGTCCTTTTTGTGTAGGGTGTTATACATGTCCAAATGCAGTGAAATTTTGGTGGCAGTCTATGTTTGACATGATTAGGCTACTGTAATTTTCTGAGAATTTTCTGTGAACTAAAAATATAGGTTGCTGTTCAAACCTAGATTAAATTAGGGTTTAATTAGGAGTCTCTTTTATTGCATGTTTAGTTAATAATGTTGTTTTGGTGTATCTTTGAAGCGCCAATTAGCTTGCTGGTGTGTTATGCCATGTTGTTTCATGTTGTAATGCAGCAAGTAGTTAGTAGCTAAATACTTAGGTGTGATTGCATGCATGTGTGTTATTCCATGTGATTAGTAGATAGAGAAGAAGTATGAACTTGCTTTGTTAAGTAGAATGTGATTAGTAGATAGAGAAGAAGTTCTCGAGGAGGCCGTGCAACGAGTGTTGCCACCCCTGGGAGAACCAGAAGTCGAGGAGCCAGACGGTGATATGCTGAAGTGCCGGGACCACCGACTGTCAACCTTCTGGAAGGCAAGCCCGGAGCATTATAAGTCTCCCTACTTTATCAAAGGAAGATAAATATATATGTTATATGTATTGTTGCATTAAGTTATAGGAGTTTATTGAAACCGTTGATGCATATCACTATGATATTCCTTGAACACCTTGATATATCTTGATATCCTATTTAAGTCTAGTTCCGGAATATCTGCTTAGCTATGCTTAGTCCGGTAGAAGTGGGTGATTTCCCGTCACCTACGATTTAGGTAAAAACATGTCATGTTTAGCAATGTGCTATCATGGAAAGAGAACCATTTGTGGTTAAATAAATAGAGACCGGGCGGAATGTTGGGCAGCAAGGCATGGGTCTTGTGTGCTTGTAGTTTCCGTCTGTGTCGATTAAGGATCGTACCGTTGTCGGCCCTCGGTCCTTTTTGAACGCATGCCCCACATTTAGCTGGCCGGATAAGTACTTCCGACCGCGAAGCCTAGTAGCTCCGTTCGGACCGGTGACCGAGATGATGCCAAGACCACCTCGGGCCTGTTGACCGTGGACAAGAATGACCTGGCTCTAGCGTGGGCAGGCATAACTTGAGTGACCTGGCGCGGGAGGAACCCAAGGTGTATAGGGTTCATGGCGGTCCCGTGATGTTTTTTTCTGAATAGTACCAAGGGTGACCTGTAGCTCACTGGGCCGGTGAGTGTGGTTTATGTGGGGAATACATCACCAACTGGTTAGTAATCGATTCGAGTCGCCATCGCTCCTGGATAGTGAGCAACTGGACTGAGTTACGTCATCGTAGTAATATGATTATGGAACATGATGATGGTTATGGTTATGAGTGTGATGTGGAAAATGCTAAACAGAATTGATTACTATTGATTGCTTAATCTTACCCAAGTGATTGCTCTAGTATAGGTGCAAATCTAGATAGGTTTAAATGAACAAGTTAAATTGATGCTAAAGATTTATATTGCAATTTAAGTGCTATCGCTTTTTATGCAAAATGTTGTCAAGCCAACCCCACTATAAAGCCTTACATACTCCTTGGTGTCTTGTTGTTGTTTTCTGGTTTTTGTCGGGTAAGTCTAGCTGAGTACCTTCTTGTACTCAGGGTTCTTCTCCCCCTTGTTGCAGGAGTTTATTAGGACCAAGGGCAATGGTCGCTCCATACTTCTTTTTCTCGATGCTTTTGTTGGAGGAGACTATAGTATGGCACTATTATTTAAACAAAACGGTGTGTGTTGATTTTGGACAATAATGCTTCCGCTACCTGTTATTTCAAACTCAGTGTTGTAATACTTTAATTGAACTCCGATGTATTTGAACTATGTACGCATGTGAACTGTAACCACTAAACCAGTACGGTCCTGGCTGTTTGTTGAAAAATTTGAGATCCCCCGAGATTTCATGGACTACCGGGTTATACGGGCTTAAGTTTGCTAGATTCTCTGTCCTGGCAGGAGAATTTTCTTACTTAATTTTGTATAATTGGGCGGTTCCGTTACAGCTGGTATCGGAGCAAGGTTTAGTGCGTTACTGTTCATGTGGTATTTGAAACAAAAGAATTTTTGCTTTACAAAAGTAATTACCAACTTGTAGTTCTATATAGGTGTTTAAAACTATGGTTTAAAAGTTAAGAGTGTGCCAGTGGTCATATCCTTTAAGTCCAGTTAAGGACTCTAGGTGGCTATCTAAGTACTGACTTGGGGGTTGTGCATCATATTTCTATTTAGTTGCTCATACAGCTTGAAATTATATGGGTGCCATTCACTTGAGTGGTAATGTGTGGATCAATTGCCTCTACGTCAAGGTAAGTGTGAGTTGAGAGAGCATGATCGGATACACCGCCGATCTAGGGAGAGTGCTTATTTGATGCTGGAGTATTACATGTTACACACATGCTTATACGAAGGTATCCCATGTGTGGGTTGTGCCGTCCTGTGGTGACGATGCCGTCAATAGGACGATGGTTCGGGTAGTAAACACTACATGTATGTGTATCTGGGGATATACATATGTGGAGTGTATAAATTTTAATTCTGCAATGCATTCATTGGGTTTGGGCTGAAATGAATCTCCTGCAGGTACATAACAGCGCTATCGTTTAGAACATATTAGTTACGTATATGAGAGACCGTTTGTACGCCACCGTCTATATCGCTAGAATTTATTATTTCCTAAGTTTGTGAGAGCGTACAGAACGTGCATGCATCATGTTGTCTATCCACCTCATGTCATACCATTGCATCTTTCCTCCCCTTATAAGAAGATTATCTCTTTTTGATAAAAACTACAACTTAATATCCGTCTCTCGAGCATAACAAAAACCTTGTTACGTTTGGACCGTATCAAGCAGACAACTATGGTGTGAGCATGAGAGTAAGGATGATTCAGACTTGAGTTAATGTTGGAAAACTTAGAAGTGTTGTGGCGATATCCGAACGCCAAAAGTCCGGTATATGTGAACTGGAAAGTTGGTTGCAATTGCACGCAATGTGATGCACTTAAGTAATCTAATTAGCGATGTTGTGTTAATTGAGAATGAATTATTGTGCCTCTGTTTTATTGTATGAATTTATTCTCTCTAGTAAATTCAGTATGGCATAATCATTTGTTCCTATGCAATTATTGCAACATCACCTAATAATTACTTATTGCTGAAATATGCAGATGGTGAGCCATACTCGCAATCGCACCAACGGTTCTGAGACTCCTAGTGTGGGTGCTGACATTAGTGGTAGTGATGGAAACCGTAATACCACTAAACCACATCCATCACCTCCTCCGATCACGCCAGAAACTTTCTTTACACAGTATCTGAAAAGTCAGCAAAATGTGGAACATTCGCAACGAAATATGGAAGATATTTTCCGCACTATTGCTGACCATTACCAAGATGGTAATCGCCAAGGTGATAATGAGGTAGCTCAGTACAGCAATTTCAAGGATTTCTTGGATACCGAACCGCCGATCTTCAGGGAGGCTACAGAGCCACTTGATGTTGAGGAGTGGATCAACACCATGGAGGATAAGTTCCGTCTGTTGAGGATGACTGAGGTGCTCAAAACTGAATATGCTGCTTATCAGTTGCAAGGACCTGCAGGTATATGGTGGAAACATCATCGCACCATTTTTCTTGATTATACACAGATTACTTGGAATGAGTTTACTAAGGCTGTTCGTGGAGTTTATATTCCACCAGGGCTGGTTGAAATGAAACTGCAAGAGTTCCTGGTACTAACCCAAGACACTAAGACTGTGACATAATATCTGCATGCATTCAACAATCTGTGTCGCTATGCTCTGGACCTGGTTGACACGGATATCAAGAAAATCGCAAGTTTCAAGAGGGGTCTCAACACCAAGATGCTGAAGCACGTGGGTACTAACCCCAGGACTAGGTTTAATGATTTTATTAGTGACTGTCTGAAGCAGGAAAAGAACAATAATGTCCATTCTGCATTCAAGGCACGCAAGAAGGTTTCAGACTCAAGTCCATCACAGGCAAGAGCTCCCATGCAAAGACGCCCTCCGTACCATTCTCCTGTACATGAGGCTAAGTTCAAACCACCGCAAAGAAAGATTCCTACCAAAAAGAAGCAATCACAGACTAGTCAGAAAAGTTCCACGGGTCCCAAGACTTCTATCATTGGGTCGTGCCACAATTGTCATCAACCTGGCCACCTTATCAAGTATTGTCCATACCCCAAACAGCGAGCTGTATATCCTGGTCGTGTGCACTACACCACTGTTGAGGAAATTCTGGAAGGAGAGCCCGTGACTGCTGGAAGGTTTCCTGTGAATCAACATCATGCCATTGTTTTGTTTGATTCTGGTTCGTCGCATTCCTTTATGAGTCAAGAGTTCGCATAGAAGCATCATCAGAAAATAGATGAATTGAGTTTTAGCTACCGCATCAGTTCAGCGGGAGCTGACGTATGCACTAGAATGGTGGTGCGAGGAGTGACCATCGACTTTGGGAGTCGAAGATGTTCAATGGATCTAGTAGTGTTACCGGGATTATCTTTGGACGTGATCTTAGGAATGAGTTAGATGAAAAGTTGGAAGGCGATGATAGACACTGCTGGTAGAACCATTTCCTTTACTGATCCTAGGGATGGTGCTAAATTTTAGGTAATGCTACCTCAGAACGCCAGTTTGAATAGCTTAACTTGTGCTACTCAAGTTGTTGAACTTGCCAAAATTCCGGTCGTATGTGAGTTTCCTGATGTATTTCCTGATGAGTTGCCGGGTCTTCCGCCCGATCGTGATGTTGAGTTTGGGATTGAATTAGTTCCTGGAACAGCTCCAATCTCGAGGAGACCCTATCGTATGCCTCCAGATGAGTTAGCTGAGCTGAAGAAGCAACTGGAAGAATTGTCGAAAAAGGGGTTTATCCAACCAAGCAAATCTGAATGGGGATGTCCCGCCTTATTTGTGAAAAAGAAGAAAGAGGGCACATTGAGAATGTGCGTGGACTATCGACCACTTAATGCTATCACCATCAAGAATAAGTATCCCTTGCCTCATATTGATATTTTGTTTGATCAGTTATCCAGAGCCAAGGTGATCTCTAAGATAGATTTGAGGTCCGGTTATCATCGGATCAAGATTAAGCCACAAGATATACCGAAGACCGCATTTTTGACCAGATACGGGTTGTACGAGTGTCTTGTCATGTCCTTTGGTTTGACAAACGCTCCTGCATACTTTATGCTTTTGATGAATTCGATCTTCATGTCAGAGTTAGATAAGTTTGTGGTCGTGTTTATTGATGATATTCTGGTGTATTCCGAGAATGAGCAAGATCACGAGAAGCATTTGAGAATCATCCTGACCCGACTCAGGGAGCATAAGTTGTATGCCAAGTTTAGCAAGTGTGAGTTTTGGTTAAAGAAGGTTCCTTTCCTTGGTCACGTACTGTCAGAAAATAGAATTTCAGTAGACCCTAGTAAGGTACAAGAGGTTATGGATTGGAAAGCACCAACTATGGTTCGTGAGGTCCGAAGTTTTCTTGGATTAGCTGGTTACTATCGTCGTTTCATACCAGGTTTCTCCAAGATTGCTAAACCAATGACAAGTCTGTTACAGAAGGATCATAAGTTTGCTTGGACAGAAGAGTGTGAGACAGCTTTTCACACTTTGCGGAAACTGTTAACCACTGCTCCTGTGTTAGCGCAGCCAGATATAGACAAATCTTTTGATGTGTTTTGCGACGCATCGAAAACTGGATTAGGTTGTGTGCTTATGCAAGAAGGAAGAGTCATTGCTTATGCCTCTCGTCAGTTGAGAAAGCACGAGGTTAACTATCCAACACATGATCTTGAACTTGCTGCGGTCGTACATGCACTGAAGATCTGGAGACATTATTTGCTTGGTAATGTGTGCAACATTTATACAGATCACAAGAGTCTCAAGCATATTTTCACCCAACCTGACTTAAACATGAGACAGAGAAGATGGTTAGAGCTGATAAAGGATTATAACCTAAATGTACAATATCATCCAGGAAAAAGCCAATGTTGTGGCAGATGCACTGAGTAGGAAGTCTCATTATCTTGATGCGCAACTGCTATTCGAAGAGGGATTCAATCTTATGCATCCTGCTGTGTTGCATAATATTCAGATCAGTTGCTCCTTGGAAAGTAGGATAATAGAAGGCCAAAAAACAGATAAAGGGATATTCCATATCAAAGAGAAGATGAAAAGCGAGCCACCCAAGCATTTTAGAATTGATGAACAGGGTGTGTTATGGTTTGATGATCGTCTTGTTGTACCCAAGGATCGAGAGCTTAGGAATAAACTTATGGATAAAGCTCACCTTTCTAAGCTATCCATCCATCCTGGAAGTAGTAAGATGTATCAAGAACTGAGATCTCGTTATTGGTGGACGAAGATGAAGAAAGAAATTGCAGCTTATGTCGCCAGATGTGACACGTGTTGTAGAGTGAAAGCACTTCATATGAAACCTGCTGGTTTGTTACAACCACTGTCTGTGCCGGATTGGAAATGGGATGAAATATGTATGGATTTCATCACAGGATTACCTACTACTCAGAAAGGAAACAATTCAATTTGGGTGATTGTCGATCGTCTTACTAAGTCAACGCATTTCATTCCAGTTTAGACGAGTTATCGACCACCTGAATATGCTAAGTTGTACATCTCCCAAATCATTCGTTTGCATGGTATACCAAGGGTTATCGTATCTGACAGAGGGTCGCAGTTTATTGCTCACTTCGAGGAACATTTGAACAAAGGTTTAGGTACTAGTTTAGTCCGTAGTACTGCTTACCATCCACAGACCGATGGACAAATAGAACGAGTAAATGCTGTTTTAGAAGATATGCTTAGAGCATGTGTATTATCCTTGAAAGGATCATGGGAATAATGGTTGCCTTTGGCTGAGTTTACTTACAATAACAGCTATCAAGAGAGTATCAAAATGGCTCCGTTTGAAGCCTTGTATGGCAGGAAGTGTAGAACACCGTTGAATTGGATCGAGCCTGGAGAAAGAAGATATTATGGTATTGACTTTGTAGAAGAGGCTCAGAAGAGGGTTCGTATCATTCAACAAAACATGAAAGCTGCACAATCACGTCAGAAAAGTTATGCGGATAAGAGAAGGAGACCGCTTGTATTTGAAATTGGAGACTATGTGTATCTAAAAGTCACACCAATGAAAAAGAAACGGTTTGGAATCAAAAGAAAGCTTGCTCCTAGGTTTGTGGGGCCATATAAAATATTGGAAAGAAAGGGTCCAGTAGCTTATAAGTTGCAGTTACCAGAATCAATGAGTGAAATCTTTCCAGTCTTTCACGTTTCAAATTTAAGAAAGTGTTTGTGTGTTCCAGAAGAAAGGGTAGAATCCCGAGGCATTAAGATTAAGTCAGATTTGGCCTACCATGAGCAACTAGTACAAGTGTTGGATGTTAAGGACAGAGTTACACGAAACAGAGTAGTGAGAACTTACAAGATACAGTGGAGTCACCATGATGAGGGTGATGCGTCTTGGGAAACGGGAGACTACTTACAGAAAGCTTATGAAGATTTTTATAACAATTGGTGCGTAACTCAAATCTCGGGACGAGATTTTTATAAGGGGGGAGGGCTGTTAACACCCCGGTGTTACGCGTGCATTTAGCATCTGTAAATCATGATCATAAGCACCATCATGCATTCATAAGCATTTCATGTTATATAAATAAAACATCCAAAAACATGCTAACGAAACATGAGTGTTGCATTTACTTGTTTTCATTAGAATAGTACCGTGATCATGCTTGTTTGAGTGTTTAAACAACTTAAAATTGGTCATCAAGTAATTTGGAGCAAAGTTCCTTTTGAAAATTTTCCCAAAATTTTGCTTTTAAAATCATCCTTGAAAAATAAGGTTTTTATTTAAAAATCAACTTTTTAACCCTAGTTTAAAATCGGTTGGGATTTTGGCTTTGTGTCTTTTAACAAAGTTGTAGACATTGAAAAATGGAGCAACTTTTGTTTTTGGACTTTTTCTCAAAAAGGTTTAGAAAATGCTCCAAAATTTAATTTTATGTGCTGCTATTTAGAAATAAAAAGAAAAAGAAATTTTTCCCGGCTTCGTGGGCCTCAGCCTCGCTTTCGGCCCAATTGGGCTTGCCGGCCCGGCCTGCCCGCCCGCGTTCATCCGCGCGCTCGCGTGCGCCGCGCTGACCGCCAGCAGGTCGCAGACGCCGCGTGGTCGCTGGCGTCCGGCGCCGCTCGCCACGCGCCCCTGGGTGGCCCCCGCGCGCTCTGCATGCTTGTCAAAACGCAGCAGCTCTCCTTCTCCCTCGGCTCCCTTCCATTCGCCCGCCTCGCCCTTCTCGCCTCGCCAAAGCGCAGCAATGGCCGCGCTCGCAATTTTCGCCGCCGCGCAGCTCGCCAACCGGGGCGCCTCGCCACGATTCAGCTCGTGAGGAGCTCCGCCCCACCCTGCTTGACCTCACAAAGCCACTGCGCCGCGCACCGTGCGCTGCCGGGGCCGAAGACGGCGAGTTCACCGCCGTGCCGTGCCGCCACACCCGCCATGGCCGCCGGCGTGCCTGCTCCCCTGCCCTATTGAACCCCTTTTCTACCTCGCTGTGTTCGCGCCGCCTTGGGGAACCTGTCGGTACCGCCCGCTCCACCGCAGACCTCGCCGCCGGCGAGATCCGGCCGGCGGGAGTCCCTCCCCTGCCCTGTGCCACCGACAGGTGGGACCAAGGGGCCCGCTGTCAGCTGCTCAGTGACGCTCTGCGTGCACAGAGCTGGGTGCGCTTAGCTTTTCTGCAGCTGGGTTTTTTTAAAAAGGTTTTTGAAATGCTTTTCTAGAAATTGTATAAAAGCTTTGGAAATTGATATCTAGGTCAAAATTGCTTCAAAAAAATTGTGGAAACAATTTTGTTGTGTTCCTTGTGATTAGATCTACAGCATAGATGTGTTGCATGTCATGTTTGTGAAAGTTTTATATCAGGTTTTAATTAATTCCTTAAATTGCTGATATCTTGTAAAATGTATAATTAATTATGTGTAGCTCAGAAAAATAAGAGACTTGTTTTGTTAGGCTTCTTGCATGATATAATATCTGTAAAAATTTTATGGCATGAATGTTGTATAGAAAAATATTGATGTGTAGTTCAAGTACCTTTATTTGCCTAGATTTGTTATTTTTGCTAGGGCTAAAATGTGAACAATACATGCATGTGCAACTTTTTCTATGATGATTAGTTACTGTGTAAATCATAAGAAAATTATGCCATGGACTGTTTGGTACTTTTTGTAGTACAAAGTATTTTCCATGCATGATGTAGCACTGCTTTTTTCCTTTTTGTGTAGGGTGTTATACATGTCCAAATGCAGTGAAATTTTGGTGGCAGTCTATGTTTGACATGATTAGGCTACTGTAATTTTCTGAGAATTTTCTGTGAACTAAAAATATAGGTTGCTGTTCAAACCTAGATTAAATTAGGGTTTAATTAGGAATCTCTTTATTGCATGTTTAGTTAATAATGTTGTTTTGGTGTATCTTTGAAGCGCCAATTAGCTTGCTGGTGTGTTATGCCATGTTGTTTCATGTTGTAATGCAGCAAGTAGTTAGTAGCTAAATACTTAGGTGTGATTGCATGCATGTGTGTTATTCCATGTGATTAGTAGATAGAGAAGAAGTACGAACTTGCTTTGTTAAGTAGAATGTGAATTGTGCATTTACATACACATGCAAGCATGAGCATCATGTGCCATCCCATTGGTGCACCTTTTTCCATCAGCACTTATCCCCATGCACACATGCATCATACAGGATCGGTGCCGAAAGCAGTACACGTGGAGCACAGAGTTCTCGAGGAGGCCGTGCAACGAGTGTTGCCACCCCTAGGAGAACCAGAAGTCGAGGAGCCAGACGGTGATCTGCTGAAGTGTCGGGACCACCGACTGTCAACCTTCTGGAAGGCAAGCCCCGGAGCATTATAAGTCTCCCTATTTTATCAAAGCAAGATAAATATATATGTTATATGTATTATTGCATTAAGTTATAGGAGTTTATTGAAACCGTTGATGCATATCACTATGATATTCCTTGAACACCTTGATATATCTTGATATCCTATTTAAGTCTAGTTCCGGAATATCTGCTTAGCTATGCTTAGTCCGGTAGAAGTGGGTGATTTCCCGTCACCTACGATTTAGGTAAAAACATGTCATGTGTTAGCAATGTGCTATCATGGAAAGAGAACCATTTGTGGTTAAATAAATGGAGACCGGGCAGAATGTTGGGTAGCAAGGCATGGGTCTTGTGTGCTTGTAGTTTCCGTCTGTGTCGATTAAGGACTGTACCGTTGTCGGCCCTCAGTCCTTTTTGAACGCATGCCCCACATTTAGCTGGCCGGATAAGTACTTCCGACCACGAAGCCTAGTAGCTCTGTTTGGACCGGTGACCGAGATGATGCCAAGACCACCTCGGGCCTGTTGACCGTGGATAAGAATGACCTGGCTCCAGCGTTGGCAGGCATAACTTGAGTGACCTGGCGCGGGAGGAACCCAAGGTGTATAGGGTTCATGGCGGTCCCACGATGTTTTTTTCCAAATAGTACCAAGGGTGACCTGTAGCTCACTAGGCCGGTGAGTGTGGTTTATGTGGGGAATACATCACCAGCTGGTTAGTAATCGATTCGAGTCGCCATCGCTCCTGGATAGTGAGCAACTGGACTGAGTTACGTCATCGTAGTAATGTGATTATGGAACATGATGGTGGTTATGGTTATGAGTATGATGTGGAAAATGCTAAACAGAATTGATTACTATTGATTGCTTAATCTTACCCAAGTGATTGCTCTAGTACAGGTGCAAATCTAGATCGGTTTAAATGAACAAGTTAAATTGATGCTAAAGATTTATATTGCAATTTAAGTGCTATCGCTTTTTATGCAAAATGTTGTCAAGCCAACCCCACTATAAAGCCTTACATACTCCTTGGTGTCTTGTTGTTGTTTTCTGGTTTTTGTCAGGTAAGTCTAGCTGAGTACCTTCTTGTACTCAGGGTTCTTCTCCCCCTTGTTGCAGGTGTTTATTAGGACCAAGGGCAATGGTCGCTCCATACTTCTTATCTCGATGCTTTTGTTGGAGGAGACTACAGTATGGCACTATTATTTAAACAAAACGGTGTGTGTTGATTTTGGACAATAATGCTTCCGCTACCTGTTATTTCAAACTCAGTGTTGTAATACTTTAATTGAACTCCGATGTATTTGAACTATGTACGCATGTGAACTGTAACCACTAAACCATTACGGTCCTGGCTGTTTGTTGAAAAATTTGAGATCCCCCGAGATTTCATGGACTACCGGGTTATACGGGCTTAAGTTTGCTAGATTCTCTGTCCCGGCAGGAGAATTTTCTTACTTAATTTCGTATAATTGGGCGGTTCCGTTACAAAACCAGTCCCCCACATCTCCGACGACGCTCTCACATTGGATGGCTGTTGTGGTGTCCAACTCATGCATGCATGTGACCCTGATCTTAACCTCTGGGCCGGGGCCCCATGCTTTAATTTGCGCCTCAAAAACGGCCAAAAGGAACTATATATAGCTACACAAAAGCCAACTAATCATGCTTTGCAAAAGAAAAAAACATAATCAGTTCATTTATTTGCTTGCTTTTTGTACGTGTAGCATGTCTCATGCGTTTTTAAAACACATTACAACACATATGTTCATCACATAAGAGTATACACTAAACTCACTCTATAGGTGACATGCGCGCGGACTCCTACAGCTATATATGACCACCCGCAAGCAGTGGAGGAAGGATTAACATATCAGATTGAAGAATCACCAAAGGAGCGAGCAACATTGTTGTCAGGCATCAGTATCATCTATCACTACTCCCTCCGTCCAATAAAGAGTGTCATTTTCGCTTCTTAAGAAGTCAAAGTTTTTCAACTTTAATTTGACCCAATATATATAAGAAAACCTAAATGTGTTTTTTAACAAACTTATGTATGGTGCATAATTAGTATCATTAGATGAACCACTAATTATGTTCTTATAATAAACTTGTTCACAAATATTTGATAATATTTTCCATAAACCTAATCAAACTTAATAAAGTTTGACCAGCACCAATTTCATAGCGACACTTTTTTTGACGCAAAAGACCGTGGGGGATATCCCTACGGTAGAGCAAACATATTTTATTAAAAGAAACAAAAAGGTACAGAGAGATACTTTCAAGGGAAGAGAGGGGGTGGCACTATACAACAAAGCAAACAAGGGAGAAAAGAGGCAGGAGGAAGGGGATGAACAGAGCAAATTACAAGGCATCGAGCCACAAACAAGCTAATCTTCTATCATCTTGTCCTAGCCGATGAGATTGCAGTGTAGCTTCGTCCTTAAAGTTTCTGATCCACCTTGCAAAGGTGGCTTGAACACCATCGAAAACCATCCTGTTCCTAAGCTTCCAAAGCTCCCAAGCTGCTAAAAGAAATATTTCCACAAAGAAGGGGATTCCTGCCTTCTGCCCGGTAATCAATATCCTTCTGTGTATGTCATCTTCTGAAATCCAAACAATGCTCAACTTGTCCCAGCACCTTTTAGCAAAAGCACACTCAAAGAAAAGGTGTTCAATTGTTTCCTTTGTACTTGCAGAGCAAAGCACACATAGGGTATTGGGTTGCACATTAAAATGCCTTCTAGACAGCATGTTTTTAGTATTCAGTCTGTCCAAAAGAATTAACCAGGCGAAAAATTTGACTCTGGGGTTACTTTGGATTTCCAGATTGCATGAAAACTAGCTGGGACAGGCATGGTCAGAAAGGCTAGCTTGTAAAGTTTAGCAGCAGCATATCTACTATTGCCCCAACAAAAGATTCTCAGGTCAGGTTCATTAGTTAAATTGAAATTCCGTACTAGTTCCCTGAGGTCCTCCAATTCCTGGGCAGCAGCTTGTGACACATGAATAATGAAAAGATCTTCAAGGCAAGTGGCTTCACATACTTCCTTTACTGACATTTCAGGGTACCTAGCAAATTGAGCAATGTTGGGAAGAGAATCCTCAAGACATTCACCTGCCCAATTATCTTTCCAAAAGAGAATGGAAGAGCCATCACCAAGCTGACAGGTAGTAATGAAGCCATAAAGCTCCTTCAGTTTGAAAATATCCTTCCACCAGAAGGAGCCCATTTCTCTTTGCACATGAGGAACTTTACCATCATAATATTTGAACCATAATTGATGAACCTAGGGAATGTCAGATTTAGAGTAGAACTTATGAAGTTGCTTCATCAACAAAGTATCGTTCTGTAAGAGCAGGTTTTTGATACCAAGGCCACCTTTCTTCTTGGGTCTTTGTGCAAGAGGCCAAGCCACTAGATTTCCCCCACGTTTTCTTTCTAGATTTCCTCTCCATAAGCATTGCTTCCTTATTCTATCAATATCATGTATTACTCCTTTATGTAATCTGAAGGTACACATGGCATATGTAGCAGTAGGGATTATAACAGTATTAATATACTCCACTCTCCTAGAATAAGACAAAAAGGAGGAGCAAGCAGTCAACTTTCTCTCCACCCTATCCAAGAGAGGAGCAAAATCCTCCATCTTTGGCTTGGTTGTCCCCAAAGGCAACCCTAGGTAAGTAAAAGGAAAGGATCCAATCTGATAACCCAGGGTACCAGCTAGGATCTTCATTTTCTCACTTGAGACATTAATAGGCACAATAGGGCTGGACAAAAAGCTCGTTAAGCTGGCTCGGTGGCTCGGTACAAAAGTGCTCCGATTAGACTCATTTTTCTTTTAAAATAAAAATGACTTGATTTGGAACGACTTTCAACTTCGGCTCGGCTCGTTAGGCTCGGCTCGTTAGGCTCGTCATGAAGTTGGGTCTTAAACAATGCAGGAAATAATGATGAATAAGATTATACCAATTTCTAAAAAAGCTCGAAAAAAACTACGGTTGGCTCGATATCCAGCCTCACAATCATAGACTTGCTAAAGTTCACACAAAGCCCAGTGGACATAGCAAAGGTGTTAAGAATGGCCTTTAGACAGAAGAGTTGCTTGGCATCAACTTGCATGATAAGCAATGTATCATTTGCATATTGTACTATGGGAAAATCAATTGTAGGTTGTGGAATGGGGAGCTTCAGAATCCCTTTGTCTTTTAGGTCGTTTATAATATACTGAAGAATCTCTGCTGCTAGAACAAATAATAGGGGAGATAAGGGATCACCCTGTCGAACACCTCTTTTGCAGGTAAAGTTTTTTCCTAGGATCCCATTTAATAGGATAGAAGTTGATCCAGAAGAAAGAATAGCTTTAACACAGTCAATCCATCTAGGAGGGAAGCCAAATCTTCTCAGCATCTCAAGAATAGCAAAATGCTCCACTGTGTCAAAAGCTTTAGCAAAGTCCAGCTTTACAATAACAATTTCCTCCTTTGACTGCTGACATTGATGAATATACTCAAAGCTCCAAGCCAGACAGTCTTGAATTGTTCTATGCCTGATAAACCCATACTGATTCTTATGTATTAATTTCAGAATGACCAATTGCAGCCTCTCAGCTAGGAGCTTGGTGAGCATTTTCACACAACAGTTTAATAATGATATTGGTCTAAAGTCTGAGGCAGAAACTGGACAGCTGACCTTTGGAACCAGAACAATGTGTGAACTGTTGATGGCGGACAAATTCACCTTGTTCTCATAAAAATCAGAGAAAAGTCTATAAATATCTTCTTTGATTATGGGCCAGCATTTTTTGATAAAAACTCCATTGAAACCATCTGGACCTGGAGCTTTGTCGGCAGGCATTCTCTTGATGATATTGTCTACTTCAGATCTCAGAATTGGAGCTACCAGGTTATCAAGAACATCACCAGAGGAGACTGGCACCAAGGAGCTCAGATCAAATTCCATTTTCACCTTGTTTGAGATCCCCATCCTGTTTTTAAAAGAACACCAGAAATAGTTGGCTTTGTCCTCATGTTGTATCAGGGAGACTCCATAATCATCCTGTACTTGAGCTATTAAGTTCCTTCTATAGTTCACAGTTGCCATGGAATAGAAATATTTAGTGCATTTATCCCCATATTTTATCCTATTCACTGTGTTCCTTTGCTTCCAATATTGTGCTTGATATTCTAGCAGAGAGCAAAGCTTCTTTTTGATTATATTCCTTAGGTTCCACTCAGGATTGAAAAGAGATCTGAACTCCTCAACAGTATCCAGGTATTTGATGACCTTGTTGCAATTTTCAATGAGCAGTTTGATATTTGAAAGACCCTTACTCCACTGTCTCAGGTCATACCTCAGTCTCTTGAACTTAGCAGAGATAACTGAAACACTGTTATTCAGACTTGCAGTACACTTATTCCAGGAGCTTTCAACTCTTGAAAGAAAGCTACCATGAGATGCCCAATAGTTTTCAAATTGAAATACATTAGATTTTGGGATCCTGGTCCCAATTGAAATTCTACACGGCACATGGTCAGAGGTTGGTCTGGCCAAAGGAGTCACCAAAGTGTTAGGGAAATTAGTAGTCCAATTAACAGAGGTAAAGAACCAGTCCAGCTGCTCAAGGAGGGGATCAGCCTGCGTATTGCTCCACGTGAACCCCCTACCTTTTAAAGGCAATTCAACTAAACCCAAGTGGTCAATGGCCTCATTGAAAATCAAAGTATCTTGAAAATTCCCTCCACTTCTGTTTCTGTTTTCAAGAGACCTATAAAAGTTGAAATGACCAAGAATAATCCAATTCTCCCCTTCCGGAATATCTAAGCTCCTGAACCAAGAAATAAAAATAGATCGTGCAGGATCAACACAAGGTCCATAGACAGACACTAGGTTCCAGATGTTCAGGTCCATTCTTGAAGAGAAGCTGAGCGAGATAGCAAGAGAATGAATTTCAATGACTGTGCCTTCAAACAAACTACCATTCCATCAGACTAGATACCCCCCGAAGCTCCCATAGAAGGAGCAAACACAAATTTATCAAACTTTTTTGGAGCAAAATTCCTGATGAAGGCCGAGTCAAAGTGCTCCTTCTTGGTTTCTTGAAAGCAAAAAATGTCACAATTACTTTCATCTATTTTGTTCCTGATGGTCAGCCATTTCTCAGTGGCATTAATCCCCCTGACATTCCAATATAAGATATTGCACGATCTATTCATTGGGGAAATGGGTTAACGGGGAACCAACATGATCTCCATAGGGGACCAAGCACAGAACAAGAACTAAACATAGAGCATACATCACATAGATCATCATGATAAGAAGCACATAACCACATAGCTTAGCACCACCATACTCGACATGACTTAAGACACATAACATGTTCTAGAACTTGACACAAAGCAAATAAAGAGAAACGACAGCATAGTTTAAGCCAAAAAGGAACAGCATGAGCTCCAGACCCATAACAAAAGAAAGCAGGCACATCATCATTAGCCTTGATTTTCTCCATGCCCCTTCAACAGGGCATCATCAATTAACTCCTCAGGAGCAACTCCACAAGCTCTCGCCCACTCCTGAATTTTCTCAAGGGGAATTGGATCAATGACTTCACTAGCTTCAGTTGGGAGATTGTCTAAGTCGAATTGCAGGCATGTCTTCTTACGGCGCTTGGATACAAGTTCCTTCATTTTCACAACCTGATATCCATCAACTTTAGAAGGATTGATGCGTGGGCTCCTTCTGACCATAGTGTCAATCGGCGGAGTCTTGGAGCCTGGCTTCTTGGACACCATCTTGGGGATGGAGATATGCCCACTAGTGACCCTAGCCTGAACAGGTTCTCCAAACTTGAGCGCCCAAAGCCTGATAAGAATACAGCCCAAAACCGACTGTACAGGAACAATGACCTTCTAAATGTCCTCCTTCCACTCCTTGACAACAGACAAGGATATGGTACGCCCAACTAGCAGCTTCTGACAAGCTTTCAGCAGAAAGTCTGGCACTATCACACTGGCTGAGCGGACCGAGGTCACCACACTTGAATCATCAGAAGAGGCTGACTCAGAATTGATCTGTTCATCACAAATACTAGCCAGGACCTCCTCGACAGACAGGTGAATGTCAGGGCTGGTAGCCCGGAGATAATTAGTTGTGCTGCCCGACTGGTTAAAGGTGATTGTATCTTAGGATTGCTCCGAGTGCTGAGGCACCTAGTTCTCCATCATCTCCATCTGAACATTCTCCTCAGGCGCTTGCATATTAGCTATATTGATGTTGTTCTGATTCTGCTCCACCTGAACCTGAATTTCCATGTCAATATCCTGCATCATCTGACCATCAATTCCAACATCTCTCAAGACATGTTACCCTGCCCCAGCGTGGTCATGCTGCCAATTCTGAAAGTTGTTTGGGTTCGCTACCAGAGGATTCCCATGTGTCGGGTGAGGGTTGCCATCTGCCGGGATTGGATCTTCATCGCCTGGGAAGCCATCAGGAAAGTGTCCACCCAGGATATAGGTTGGGACCGACCATGATCTACCATTCCCACCAATTGTCGTACCCTACGAGATCACCACGCTACGGGGAACCCTTTCTAGAGCAATCAACAAGCAATGCGCAAGGGTTCTACTCTTGTTTGGGCCTTGATGCCAGTGAAGAGCCTACCAAAAGGTGCAACAGCAGCCTTGATGAAACCTTCTAACTGATAATCCAGAGGAAAGGCTAAGAACATAACCCAATAGTCTCTGGTGTACTGGCAGGACCTGAGGTTGATCGCTTCATCATGCTTAACCACACGCAAGATAGTACCCTCATTGACATCAATTGGACTAATATCTAGCATGCTCTGTCTCTGAACTGAAGAACCAAATTCCAAAAGCCCCAGGCCTAACGGGGAGAGGAAATGAGAGAGAACCCTGACCGGGAAGTTCTGCTCCAGAAGATTGATGACATCAGTGAGCGCCATCCTTCCGTGCGCCGGGTGCGGTGGCGGCTCTAGGGAGACGATGGCGTACTCCTCATGACGACGTGGTGGTTCACCACCAAGCGCCATCCTCGTGCGCACCGGGCGATGCCAACCATCCTCCACATGAGCACCAAACGGGAGGAAAGGAGCGGGATCGCAGGCAAAGTTTGCCATGGCAGCGGGGTGGGGTGGAGGTGGGAGCACTTGTTCAAGGATCTCAGTACTGGGTCTTTCCACGTCGCCGGGATGGGGAGAAGAGCTATGTAGGGAGGAACTCGACTGAGAAGTCGAGGAGGCCGACGCTTGCGTTTCCCCAGCAGGAAGTGAATTATTTTCCAGCATACACGTTTCCTTATCTCTGTTGGGCTCCTAATCCAATGGGATTTTGGATTTCCATTCAAGTTTTGAGTTGGGCTGGCTTTTGGGTTTCCACCGTAACCGAGCTTTGCGCTATAAAAGACATTGCTTGGCCCGATGCCCATAATTGAAATAGATTAAACACCATGTTGGAAATCTACAAAATTTAATGGAATGGCCCCTTCGTAGGCATCTCGAGCAGTGAGCATTAAGAGCAAACTGCCTTTTACTCAGATACATCATATGCTCTTGATTACTGACAATGAAACCTGAGCCAAGATTCAAAATATCAAAGTTAGTTGTATGCTTCAAGGCCGACTTACAGGGCGGGTCCACTGGCAGCCGCTGTTCCAAACACTGATCTGAACTGAACTGCAAGCTAGATGGCTGGACTGAAGAATATGAATGAACTGAATGTTCTAACGAGAATTGATCAGAAGAAGCAATAATGAAAGATTTGCCAATCTGGGCATGGTGGTCAATAGCAGTGCTGATTGAGCCAAAATAGATTGTCCTGGCTTTCGGAATCGCTGGGTCAAACTTCTTGGTTGGCGAAGCAAGAATCAACTGAGGATTAAAATGCACTCTTTTGGTTGCAGAAGCATGGGCTTTAGCATCACATTTCTGACACTTAGTAAGAACAGCAGTCCATTTATTAGCTTCTTCTGCCTCCCACAAGCGCTTCTCACGCTCCCAGTGGGGGGCGCCATTGCTCTAGAGGTGAAAATACACGTCAAAAGATACCCCAATGACTCTTCTAAAACCATAGACAAAGAAACCCACTGCTTTGCATGAGACCGAGAAGCGGAAACGATTGTGACTCACTTCAAGCACATGAAAAAGGTGGGCAGAACCTCCCAAGCAAGATTGCAAGACAAGAGCAACACTGTCTTCTGACAAACGAAAGAGAGAACGGTGAAAAGTAGCCAACAAGAGAAACGGACTGTGTGAGCTAGAGGAGTCATGATGCACCTGAGAACCAAAATGGCGACGAACTTGATGCTCGAACTCTCTTCCCACCGAGAAGTCCAGACGCTCCACCAGGAAGGATGAAGAGCCCATCGCCCCACCAAGCAGAGGGAGCCCAGACAGCGACGGGCTTAGCACCGAGGAGCAGCATCACTGACGGGGAGGATGGCGACGGTGGAGGAGAGGTCGGCGAGGAAGGGGGAGGCCGAGGGGGAGGTGGTGTGGGAGGCGCTCATCCTGGAAAGTCCCTAGCGACACTTTTTTCGGGACCGAGGGAGTAGTCATCAAAGATTCGAACTCATGCAGGCACAAGTTTCATCACAAAAAAATCTAAGCTGCTTTGTTATACACACACATATCTAATCATGCTTTATTAAACATATATGTAGTTTTTTGCGAAGATTATCCGTATGAATGGATTGACCGCTCATGTACTTCCCGTCCACAAAAGAATGCAATTATGAGAACCGTGCTGGTTAAACTAGCTCAAGTTTGACCATATTTATAATAAATAATATTAACATTTATGTCTACAATTAAATTTATTATGAAAATATTCTATAACTAATCTAATGGTATTTATTATCTCTCATGATTGTTAGTATTTTTTCATATAATTTTAGTTAAAATTTTAAACCGTTTGACTCCTCGAAATTAATGTGAGCATTGCATTCTTTCGTGGAGGAAGGGAGTATGAATTTGGAGCTGTGTGCTTGTATCCATATATCTATCCTCATTTTGGCTCCAAAATCAGCGTCAAGAACAGTTACAAGTGTCACATCACAAATACTAATCCGATTGCATATGTCTCCGTCTGGCGCGCTATACAACAAAAGAAGGAATTAAAAAATAGCACGCAATGCTTGCTGCACTTGCACATTGTGCTGCCCAAAATACAGGCACAGAGGGCCGGGGCAACGGCAGGGAACAAAGAGACAAGCAACACGCTACGTAAGTTCCAGAGTTATCGCTAGCTACTCGTATAGTAAAGATACATATCAATGCATGCATGGAGACACAGTGGCATTCATGCATGCATAATACACGTCGATCTACTCGGCCGGTCTACACGCGCGTACATCCAAAACCTCTCCAGAAGCGGAAGCAGAGGCCGAGGCAGAGAGAGAGAGACATGCATGCATGGCTGGGGCGTCGTGACATGCATATATACCTCTACTATAGTCCCGTCTCAGAAAACCGTGCATTCAGTTAACTGTGCGCGGTCACAACACTTTGTACCGTGTGGCAGTACATGCATGCTGTGAATATGCACACAGCACTAGCTAGCACATTACTGAAAATAATGCACATGGAATCGTACGTTACCGCGAGAAGAAGAAGGACACATGCTGCAGTCATGCATGCATGCATGGAATGGAGTGAAATGATCGAGCAACAAGTACTCTCGCACAGTATAGCGGAGGGACGGATGTGATGAAGGCCGCCGCGCCGCATGCAAGCACGCACGACACGGCATATCGGTCGCAGAGAGAGGCAGAGATCGCCCTGTCTTTCCTTGCGCCTGATCTCGTGCGTGCGTCCGGGCCCTGGCATGCGTGATGCAGCCAGGGCCAGCTGCTGCGCCTGCGTCTGCGTGCTGACTGCTGAGACCGGCCGGCCGGCGGCATCAGCTGCAGCGTGACATGGTCATGGATCCGATTCCGATCAGCTACATGCATTGCCATGCATGCATGCACGTCACCTCCTCTCTCTCTCTCTCTCTACTAGTAGTAGTAGTCTCCAGTAGTCCCTCTGGTCGATCGGTTCAGCTTGCCAGAAGACGCAGTGGTGGGTGCAGAGATTTCGAGTCCTTGATCTCTTCTCGCCCTGTGCAAGATTCCATCTCCATCAATCTATCCATCCGTTGCAATGTTTAGCAATGCCATACCCATACGTATGCATCGAAGAGACATTCTTTTGGATATCCCTCTCCCTCACGAATGAACAAAAACACAAGGATATATCTTGCTCCCTCCCTCCGTCCAAGAATAATTTATCTTGTTGACTTTGAGACATTATGTTTGATCGTTCGTCTTATTCAAAAAAAATTATATAATTTATAAAATAAATAAATTATTATTAAAGTAACTCTAATGATAAAATAAGTCATATCAAAATGGATGATGTTTATATAAAAATTTTAAATAAGACGAGCGGTCAAACGTGATATCTTAAAGTTAAAAAAGATAAGTTATTTATGAACGGAGGGAGTATATATCTTTCTCTCTTAACTCTTCTCATTTGTCTAGCTAGCTAGCTTCTGCAGCACGACGTATAAAATATATACGGACTTGACTACTGTGCATGCACCGATCATATGCATCTCGGCCTGCCGGCACAAGTGATAGATCGATGACTGGGCCGGGGACACATGTGCTAGTGTGCTTATTCTATGCGAGATGCTCTCCTTCCCGGCCCGCGCGGCGCGTCCTTGACCAAATCAGCCCTTGGTGAGAATGGTCGTCGCCGTTGCTTTTGTTGGGTTGTGCTTAGTTATTAACTCATCATCACTACTCTAGCTTAGCTAGATCTAGGCTAATCTGGGTACAGTTAACAACCCTCAGCTCTCACACTTCCACTGCCGCCAGCCGGCTATAAATAGCGGCCCATTGCAGTGATATACCACCAAGCGAGCAATACGAGCACAACTAGTTGCGAGCTCTCCATAACTAGCTAGGACTACCAGCAACTGGCTAGCTAGCTCTCCACTATAACTGCAGTAGCTAGTATAAGCTGCAGAGACAAGATAGAAGAAGGCCACATATTTCGAGCTAGCTAGCTAGAGAGCAGCAATGGCGAAGCAGCAGCAGGAGGTGTACTTCGTGTTCATGAACTTTGACCCCGTGTATGAGCACCACAGAGCTGATCGGTAACTAGTCTACTTTCTTGCATTGTTCTTGTTTCTTTCACACTGCTGCATATATATACACTGTTATACATACATGCTGGTTCATCAGGTCCAAGGAGGGGTCGGCCACGCTGGACGCGTACCTGAGTCACAAGCACGACAGGCTGCTCGCCAAGCTCCTCCAACCCGACTCTTACCGGAAGAGGTCGTCGCTCGCCATCGTCGACGGCTTCGCCGTCGAGATAACTGAGGATCAGGTGATGACCGCTCCTTCAATCCTCTTCAACCCTCATGGAGGATGGGTGTCTCCAAACTATCCTTTACAAGCATTACGGATCCTCTTCACCTTCATTATTACATCATGATGACGACAGGCAAGCGTTCTGAGATCGGCCAAGGAGGTGAGGGTGGTGGAGAAGAACCAGGAGCTCGCATGACATGATCCCTCTGCTAGCTATCTCAGTCAAACGGCAGGACGGGACTAGTTTTATGCATAGATGCTCTGGCACGCATCAGCTGGTAGCTATGGCTATATATATATGCAGCTAATTAAGCTTTATATATATATATATATATATATATATATATATATATATATATATATATATATATATATATATATATATATATATATATATATATATATATATATATATATATATATATATATATATAGCGTGTGTTGTTTACTAAGGTGAAGGAGAGTCGTTGAGTTGTTCTTGTTCCTAGCTAGCTAGCTAGTCAATCGTGTGTTAGTTGTGCGTGAGTGTGAACTCCCATGCATGCATATGGCTTTGTTGACTCCCTAGTCAAACTTAGCTGCTGCTAGTAGTACTAAGTAGTACCCTAATATATATTAGTATATAATATAGTTCTTCGCTAGCTAGGGCCTAATGATCATCAGAGGATCGACGACTTCGAGACGACTATATTGAACTCGATCTATCGGTCTGTAACTGTAATGGCTGTGATTTGTTCAAAAGCTATATATGTACTGTATTTATAAGTAAACTTATAACTGTGTAACTATCTTCGCCAGTCATGCAGTGGCTTCAGTAGTAATCACGTCCACAAATTAATGGGCATCAATGATGTGAACTCACGTATATATTCTGTGATTTTGGTTGTTACTTCTTTGTATATGTGTATATAATATGCATATGTACTAGCTATATGGATACTTTGGGTGCCTATATATATGTATTAGGTACATATGCATGGCAGAATGTGATGGCGTGTGCTTTATTTGAGGCATTGCATCGGTTGACCTGTTGTTGAAACGAGACAATAATTGAAGAGCGAACCTCTTGAGAAGAAGATCACAGATATGATTCCTAATTGGCAGTTGCAAGGCTTTCGAGGTCTTGATATATGCATGGCGCTGGCGCCAAAACTAAACTCGATGCCGGCCTTTGCATTGGTCTGATGAGCTAGAACGAAAACACACCTAGCTAGCGTGCATGGAAAAGCACATCTTTTCGTGATGCATGCAAAGCTGTGTATCTATCTGGGGAGGATATGTGATTTTTTTTCAATAAACGAAGATTTTATTAATTTTCAAGAACATTACATCGAAGTGATACTAGATGATGATGGATGATGGAACTTGTACGTATGACACCTGCTTTACAAACTGTCATCCGTGTATTATACATACTTGCATATCAATACATCAGCTACATAAAAGACACAGTCGATCAAAAAATTACTTTGTAGACATTCAAAAAAAATTACTTTGAATGCGTGTAGATATATAGGCCCTAGATGGCTAGATCACAATATGCCAATGTACAATGTCCGATTAGGAAACAGTAGTACAATGTAGATGCATGGACATATGTGATATGCCACCTGCCGGAGCTGTAGCCGACACAGGGTTCCTGGATGAATAGAGACCGAGCACAGTCCATCACACTACTACTGATCGACACGTTAGGCGCCTAGACGGTGACACGGCAATCAACACGATATATGTTTATTCTCACTTCTCCTAGTCTAAATTATAGTAAGTTGTTTTGGCTTTAATAGGTATATAGTTTTTGGCTTTTTTGCTATGTATCTAGGTGTATAACAAAAGTTATGTATCATCAAAAGCTAAAGCAATTTATAATTTAGAACAGGGTGAGTACTCTATATCTCAAGTGCCTGATTTTTTTTATTGTTGTTTGGACAACATATAATTTTATTATTGTTTTTCTATATAAAAACATTTTGCAAGTTTCATATTGATGGACAACATAGGATCCATTATATTGGTATTAGTGGACAACATATAATTTCAAATTTGAAATATTCGAAAAAATTCAACGAAACGAAAAAAAATTAAGGAAATACAGTAAAAATACTCAAAATTGCACAAAATTTTGAAATTGAGATTCAATTACTGTAGCAAGGCCCCAGAAAAAATGAGGCAAAAAAACAAAAAAAAATTTGCCGAGTGCCAGGTCATGGGGCACTCGGCAAAGAATTTTAAAAAATCTTTGTCGAGCGCCAAATGGTGGGGCACTCGGCAAAGGCTAACGGCAAGTGGCCGCCGTCACGCCGGCCACCTTTGCCGACGGCTAAAATTTGCCGAGTTCCCAGCCCTCGGCAAAGGAAAAATTTGCCGACGGTCCACCTTTGCCGAGTGCCTAGCACTCGGCAAAGGCTGCTTTGCCGAGGGCATTTCTTTGCCGAGTGTCTCTGGGTCTGGCACTCGGCAAATATTTCCTTTGCCGAGTGCCCGAGGAAATACGCTCGGCAAAGAATTTTGCCTTCGGCAAAGCAGCTGTGTCCTGTAGTGATTGGTATTAGTGGACAACATATAATTTTAAATTTTTACTAGTCAAAATGCAAGTTTCATATTGATGGTATGTCAATTTATAATAGACTAGAATTTAAATTTCTGACCAGATCATATGAAGTAATATAGGTTGTTTTCCCATGGCCTCGCAACCCAATTGTGGCTAAGCAACTCAAGATCCAAGATAAAACAGTGTGGCACTTAGCAGACATGTTTTCCAAAAGGAATGAGAAATAAAACAGGAACGTGGAGCAATACTTTATAATGCTTTTGTACTATGAGGACGTAAATGTTCCCACAATGACATTCTCATAGCAAGGAACATTGTTATATTCTACGTTTCCAGCTGCTAACGTCTAGCATTTGTTGGGCCTTTTACGTGGCTTCAAGAAGAAAATCAATTCCCTGTTCTATCTATCCTCCATGTTATACAGTACATATTTATTAATTAAGATTCTCCCTAAGGCCCGTTCGGTTAGCCTTGTTCCGGGCCGGAATAGCGTGGAACCGTTCCCAAGCTAAACAAATTATCGAAGGAAGCCTCCGGCTGGGAATCGTTTCCCAGAAACCGAACGAGCTAGGCCTACGAAATTTGTAGCCCCTCTTGTTGGTATGGTCCGCTTTGCCTGTATATCCGACCTTTTAAGATGCTACTCCTAGTCTCCTACTAATGAATAACCAGCAACTTTCCTCTGAGCAAGCCGGCGAGGCGAAGCTTTGAATTATCCTATGTACAGATGACACGTTAACATGTACAACGAACAAGTGCTGTGTAGAGGAATCGATGACACAAGACAAACTAATCCGAAACCAATGACAATTAGATACGTGGAACTAGATGGACTGGAGATACTATTCAAACAACGTCATTGACATTGCCATGTCCCCAAGCTCTGAAAGTCTGTAAGAATATGCCAAGCTCGGCCCATCTCATACGTCTGCAACTGCAAGGACAAAGGCAATTTGTCAATCCATTATTCCCTTATGTTTAACAGTCAGATTTCTTAAATATGGCTCATTTGAAAAAAAAAAATATATAGGACGTGATTAGACACGGACAGTCCATTTGATCTTCAAAGTCAAGCTTCCTTCAACCATTATTTTTTATCATATCACCACCCCCACGGTCACAAACAAGTGGCGTTTTAGAGTTACCTTAAGTCAACCATGCCAGACTTTTGTAGCATGTTATTTTTGGGGTGTGTTGATTGTGGGTGTTTGAATAATAATACCAATGTTCACCTAAATGGTTGTTTAAACGCTACACAGTGGTATAGCATTTCCATTTAATCAGTTGTTTAGCCCATTTAAGTGGCAGCTAGGCCGAATAATGGCTAAACGGCGGGTAACTAACTGTTTACCGTTTACCGTTTAAGATAACACTGAACAATATACACTGATTTGTCTCAAAATTTAGTTCTATAAAAAGTATACTTTTGCTATGTTTAATTATTATAGACATTTCATACAAAAATACTAGTCAAAGTGATATTTAAATACATGTTTCATATCCATAATGTCACTGACTTGTGAACAGAGTGAGTAAATTGTTGGTCAGCACTGAGTCGATCATAATGATAACAAATCATTTTCACATATACCATTTTTTGAATAACCTACATATTGCAAGCCTAATTGTAATTAGCTAAACATTACAAAGTTTGATTCTTGAAATGTGTGTGCCTTGTATATAGTCAAAACGGATAATTACCAAAGAGACGACCAATAATGTGGTACCTACATATCAAGTAGTGGATAAATTATAAAATGTAACTACTTCACATCCATCTTATATGGCTAGGAAGCAGTGGTACCTATATATCAAGTAGCTGATAAATAATAAAATGCCACTACTTCATATCCATTCTGTATATATCAAGTGGTTGATAAATAATAAAATGTCACACTTCACCTTCATCCTGTATGGCTGGGAAGCATGCTGACTTCAACACCCCTCCCTTGTTTGTAAATACAACTTGATTACCTACAGACACTAATATAATATCCTATGTTTATTTGAGTTCACACTTGGCCATGTCTCGCATATACACAATCACTAGATGACAGCGTAAGAGCGGCTCCCAGTGTGACATTCGAACCAAGGAACAGGGTTCGATTTGTGTTTTGATTGTTCGGTGGTTACAGTGTGTGTATGTTCATAGACTATTAAAGAAACTAGCATGATAGGCGCGCCAGTTTTTGGAGGGGAAAAACTCGTGAGAAGAAGGAAGGGAAAAAAGAACAAAATAGTAAAAATTTTAAAAGAAAAAAAGAAAGTGACCAGTGGCCAAACCTGTGAAAAGAAGGAAGGAAAAAAGGGAAATAAAAATTAAAAATTAAAAAGGAAAAAAGGAAAGTGAACAGTGGCCGATGCCCCTAGTGTCTAGGAATTCCTGGACGCTTAAAAAGAGTAGTTATATATACTATCTCACTTCTTTTTTGTTTTTCTCTCCTTGCAAGGCAAGACCGTGCGGTTAGAGACGTAGGAAACGAATTTGTTAGCTGGGAAAGGAACCTGTCAGCAGCGCTACTTCGGCCAGGTTTAGATTCTAAAATTTGGAACCAAATTTTGCATAGTAAGCGTCGCATCACACTATAGCAATTTTATTTTTATTAGGTAATAATTGTCCAAACATTGATTAATTATGCTTAAAATGTTCGTCTCGCAAAGTATAACAAAACTGTGTAATTAGTTTTTTATTTCATCTATATTTAGTACTCCATATATGTGCTGGCATTTTGATGTGACGAGGAATAGAAATTTTGTAGAGTGAATTTGGTGGCCAAACTCTCTGAATTTCGTGGACAGTAAGTGCAGACACCATCGACTCAGCACAAGATAGGGAACAGAGCGCAGGCCTAGTACACGAGTCTAGGGACCGGAGTGGGCTTGAACCGAACCAGCTGGAGCCGATGTGAGAAGGATAGCATAAGTAGCTGAGAGAAGGGAGAGGAGAGGTTACCAATTAACAACAATATTGTAACAACTCTCCTTCACTCCTCTATTCTTAAGTTCTAAGCAGGCCTCCGAGCTACGATTCTACTCTCGATCCCCTTGCTTGTTCTTCTAATCCCTACCCCTTGCTTACATCTGGTATCAAAACAGTCGATTTCTTCCACCGTTTTTTCTTCCATTTTGTCGATTGCTCGCAACTGCCTTGGGTTGTTGAAATCAGATCCATTAGCCGGATCTCTGTTTTTCGTAATTCCCAGGCTCGTGAGTAATCCAATCCGATCTCTCTGGCTCTGGCTCACCCTCTGGTTGCACCGCCACCACCGCCGCCGCCACCGACACATCCCCCACTTCACCAGATTCGCCCGTAGCCGTGTTGCCATGAATCCCGACTCGAAGCTCCTGCTCGACGAGATGCATCGTCTCTTCGCCGAGCAGAATACGAAGATTGACGCGATCGATGCCCACATCGCTGAGGCGGATCGGAAACTCGATCTGAGATTCGCCGACAGCGACCGGCGGCTCAAGAAGCGTTTCTCCGACGTCGACGACTCCATCAACAGGCGCTTCACCGAGATTGACGACTCCATCTCAAAGTGTTTCATCGAATCCGACCTCAACCTGGAGTGTCGCATCACCGACTCTGAGCTCCGTCAGACTGCTCTCCTCACCGAGGCTGAGCAACGCCAGGACAACCGTGTTAGCTCCATCGTGCAGGCCGCGGGCTCGCTGGAGAATTGGCGCCAGGAGTCCGAGGGAGCGGTTGATGATCTCAAGCTGAAGGTCGACAAACTCACTAAGTATTGGGATCGATCAGTCCTCGACCACGCTACAGCGTCGACTGGGCTGATCTCCCCCGTACCTCAATTGTTGGAGCAAGCCGCCGCGCACGCATCTGCCGGCAGCACGACTACTCGGCCCAGCAGGCACTACGTCGAAACGACTCCATTGGTGGACGGAATTGGGGGAACTTCTTCCTGATCCCATTATGGGGGTGAGTGGGGGGTGGGGGTGGCAGGGTTACAACATAGCGCTTGAGTTGAACCGAGGTTGGAGTGAACAAGCCGTCGATGCTTCCAGTGTTCTCGGTTGGATTTTGCTTTCCCTCAGTTCAGTTTCGTCCAACACTGGAGCTGCTCTAAGGTAACCAAAGTCAACCATAAAACCAACCTGTCGGTACCAACAGTACGGGGGTACCCACACCTATCGCCAAAACACTAGCATAACCGAAACCACAATAGCTCGCTCGTGCGAGGCCCGCTCGACGGGGCGCCTCGACCGCGTCCCGGCTCCGACTCGTGCGAGGCCCGCTCGACGGGGCGCCTCGACCGCGCCCCGGCTCCGACTCGTACGAGGCCCGCTCGACGGGGCGCCTCGACCGCGCCCCGGCTCCGACTCGTACGAGGCCCGCTCGACGGGGCGCCTCGACCGCGCCCCGGCTCCGACTCGTACGAGGCCCGCTCGACGGGGCGCCTCGACCGCGCCCCGGCTCCTCGACACCCTTTCTTCACCTACCCAGGACAAAAGCCATAGCATTCAATGCGGTTACCTACCACCACCGACCGGCATGGCTACGGCATGGGTCAACGTGGGAACAATACCGACGTCGAGTCTCACTGTTTTACCGCCCATCCCGTGATGGGAGGTGAAAGCCGTCACTGTATCCACCCTACCGCGCACTATTCACCATCAATCACCCTCGAGGGAGGATAAGACAAGGTCCGTCCCCCGCGATACCAGGGATTCGGCCTTATCCATCCGACCTCGACCCGGCCTCGACCCGGCCCCAACGCTCGATTTAGCTCGAAGGACGGTATGGCATGGCGCTCTGGGTCATTTCACCCTCTTGTCCCGTACCACGTCAGGGTACCCGGGGATGGCCGGCCATCCCGAAGCCACGTCGCTACAGTCAACTCAACAGGAATCAACGAAACATCACCTCAAGGCCCCCCTCGACTTGGCCACCCCTCGCCCTATAAAGGGACAGGCCAGGGCGACGAATAGAGGGGCGAAGCATCACGGAAGGACGAAACAACCAACCACCCGACCGAACAACGAAAGCAAGAGATTAACATCTCAAGCAACCACCTTTCTCCTTTTTCTCTTTGAGACTTGGGCTCGACACCCTCTCTCGCCTGCTTGTAACCCCTACACGAGCACCTCGGTGCAAGGAAATACAAACCTCTCTTCCCCGCTGGACGTAGGGCCTTCTTTTGCCCGAACCAGGATAAACCTCCGTGTGTTCTCCTTGCATCACCATCCAGGAAAGAGTCACGCAGCATTTACTCGTTGGTTTAGGACCCCCTTGGTCCGAACACCGACAGTTGGCGCGCCAGGTAGGGGAGCGCTGCGTGCAAACCTCGCTTTGTCGCCGTTCTTCCTGGATGGCTAACCCCGAACGCCCGATCCCGTTGGGTACGGTGATCTGGTTTGGGAGTTTGGAGTTCATGTCGCTCGGCTCTGGCTACGACATGGTCCTACTCCCACCCAGGCACCCAACCGACGAAGATTACGAGCTCTCCCAGCCCGGGGGAGCAGTCAACCGGCACCGTCGCTCCAGGCGGTCGCGGGCCGCCCGGCGACGGTGAGCCCGGTACAACCACCGTCTCCACCTGGCAGAGGGCGATGGGATCCTCCGGTCCGGCACCCCCCAGACAGGCGCCAGCCTAGATCTCCTTTTGGAAGATTTGGGAAGGACGAGCCTGCCTGAGGGTGGCGTGCCGACGAAGAATCCCGCCGCTCCCCCGTCCAGTGAGACACCACTGTCCGTAGCATCTATCTTGCCACGGGCAGTGACCTCCCCATCACCATTCCCGTTTGGACTAGACTCGGTCGCCCGGGTGTATGCATCCTCCGTGAGCACTCGCATGAGCGCTTATGAGGAACTCCCCGGACACCATCTACGCTCCACTCTGGACCTCGTTGCGTCCACGCCGGCTTCTGATTATCGGGACTCTACGGAGACACCGGAAACAGAACCTCGTGTGACTGCTTCTCCACGTCACCACCTCGGTGATGGTTGGCAACGGCCACACATTCCCCCCTCATATTACTACTTTGGCGCACCTGACTCCGACTCGGCTGACGACACCTATGATCCGACTCGTGAGTGCTTCAACATCGACGTTGAAAGCACCTCGGAATCAGAGGATGAAGAGCCGGTCGAAGAAAGGCACACGCCCCCTCATGTCGAGCTTCCTGCCGAGCGAAACGAGCCTCGGTTCCTTGCGGATCAAGGAGCGCAGCTCGAACAGATTCGCGAGTTGTAGGACCAGCTTGACGAGGGACGCGAAAACCTAGATCTTCTCCAGCAAACCCTCGAGCGTGAGCGTGCGGAACACGCATTTGGCGGGAGAGCTCGCGAGAGGGCTCGCGACGTCAACCGTCGCATCGACGAGGACCGGGCGGTCGACCCCCCGGTTTTCGCTCGAGCCAGCCAAAACGTTGTCGCCGCTGCCATGCTCCTGCGCAACATGCCCGAGCCGTCAAACCCTGACGCCCGTCGGGCTCGAGACGAAATCCGAGGACTCCTCGAGACTGCCGCCATGCAGCAGGCCGAGAGCTCTGCCTCGAGGCGGCGCGAAGCAGCCTCGGAGCGGACCCTCGAGCCTTCCCGACTGGAGAGAGAAGCCTCGGTTCATCCCGAGCCTGCCCGGCGAAACCGGGTAGCACCTGCCCCTGAGCCCATCGCCAATGACCGCGAGCCTCGAGACATCCGTGGCAACATCGTCGAGCGTCGCACACGCAAACATGGTGACGGTGTAGCTCGAGGCTACCACGTCCACAGGGGCGGACGCTACGACAGCTCGGAAGACCGTAGCCCTTCACCCGAACCTCTAGGCCCTCGGGTGTTCAGTAGGGCTATCCGTGAGACGGTGCCCCCGACTCGGTTCCGTCCCCCCACGACTCTCACCAAGTATAACGGCGAGACCAAACCCAAACTTTGGCTCGCCGATTTCCGCTTGGCGTGTCAGTTGGGCGGGGCCACCGACGACCGGGTCATCATTCGGCAACTCCCCCTGTTCCTCTCTGACACCGCCCGAGCCTGGCTCAAGGATCTCCCACCTTGGCAGATCCACGACTGGGACGATCTTGTGAGGGTGTTCGAGGGAAATTTCAAGGGAACCTACATGCGCCCCGGCAACTCGTGGGACCTCCGGGGCTGCAAGCAGAAACCAGATGAGTCCCTCCGGGACTACATCCGGCGCTTCTCCCGGCAGCGCACCGAGCTCCCCAACATCACCGACTTCGACGTGATTACGGCCTTCCTCTCCGGTACCACCTGTAAGGAGTTGGTCCGGGAGTTGGGCCGTAACACCCCGCTCACTGCCAACGGATTGATGGACATCGTCACCAACTTCGCCTCCGGCAAGGAGGCGGTTGGTGTGATCTTTGGCGGCGAGCCGGCGAGGGAGGAGCAGAAGGTCGACGACCCCGCAAGTTCCACCCGAGGCCCCAAGAGAAACAACCGCAACAAGAAGAAAGGCCAGCAGGGCAAGCTCGAGGCCCCGGCCGATGAGCTCGTCGCTGCTACCGAGCACAAAAAACCTCGAGGCCCCCCCGGTGGGGGCGTCTTCGACAAAATGCTCAAAGATCCATGTCCCTACCATAAGGGAATCACTAACCATAACCTCGAGGATTGTCACATGCTGCGCAGGTACTTCGGGGGTGCCGGCGCCAGGAAGGACGACAAGGGGGAGGACCCTAAGGGTGACGACAAGGACGGGGAATTTCCCGAGATCCGCGACTGCTACATGATCTACGGAGGACCCTCGACCTGCCTCTCTGCGCGTCAGCGCAAGCGAGAACGGCGCGAGGTCTTCTCCGTACAATCGGCAGTACCCCGTTTCCTTGATTGGTCTGCGGTGGCCATCACTTTCGACCGTGATGACCACCCAGACTACGTCCCCAACCCGGGGGTCTATCCCCTCGTCGTTGACCCCGTCATCGCCAACACGCGCCTCACCAAAGTGCTCATGGACGGCGGAAGCAGCCTTAACATTATCTACTCTCAGACCCTCGACCTCTTGGGGGTCGACAGAGCGCGCCTCCAGCCTAGCGCCGGGGGCTTCCACGGAGTCGTGCTAGGGAAACGGGCGGAACCCCTCGGGCGGGTCGATCTGCCTGTTTGCTTTGGCACACCGGCCAACTTCCGAAAGGAAACTCTCACTTTCGAAGTGGTCGGATTCCGTGGAACGTACCACGCTATCCTGGGACGCCCATGCTACGCCAAGTTCATGGCGATCCCGAACTACACCTACCTCAAGCTCAAAATGCCTGGCCCAAACGGTGTCATCACTGTAGGGCCCTCGTTTGAACATGCCTACGAGTGCGACGTCGAGTGCGTCGAGCACGGCGAGGCTATTTTTGGGTCAGCGATCTTGGCCGCAGACCTCGACGGTCTAGCCAATGCGATCCCCGACCCAAAACGCCATGCCGGCAGCTTCGAGCCCGCCGAAGACGTCAAGCTCGTACCCCTCGACCCCGCTGATCCCAAGGGGAGGGCGCTGAACGTCAGCGCCACCCTCGATCCTAAATAGGAAGCAGTGCTCGTCGACTTTCTCCGCGCGAACGTTGACATCTTTGCGTGGAGTCCCTCGGATATGCCGGGCATACCTAGGGAAGTCGCCGAGCACGCCTTGGAGATCCGGGCCGGATCCAAACCGGTGAAGCAACGCCTGCGCCGCTTCGACGAGGAAAAGCGCAGGATCATCGGCGAGGAGATACACAAACTGTTGGAGGCCGGGTTCATCAAGGAGGTTCATCATCCCGAGTGGCTAGCTAATCCCGTCTTAGTTAGAAAAAAGAGTGGGAAATGGAGGATGTGCGTAGACTATACTGGTTTAAATAAAGCATGTCCGAAAGTTCCCTTCCCTTTGCCACGCATTGATCAAATCATTGATTCCACCGCGGGATGTGAAACTCTCTCATTCTTAGATGCATACTCCGGCTACCACCAAATCAAAATGAAGAAGTCCGACCAGCTCGCGACTTCATTCATCACCCCATTCGGCATGTATTGCTACGTTACGATGCCCTTCGGTCTCCGGAACGCAGGGGCAACGTACCAGCGATGCATGCAACATGTTTTTGGGGGGCACATTGGGTCGACCGTCGAGGCTTACGTCGATGACATCGTGGTCAAAACCCAACGTGCCGGCGATCTGGTCAGCGACCTCGACGTTGCATTCAATTGCCTCAGGGCAAAAAACATCAAACTCAATCCAGAGAAATGTGTCTTCGGCGTCCCACGAGGTATGCTTTTAGGGTTTATCGTATCTAAACGTGGCATCGAGGCCAACCCTGAAAAAATCTCTGCAATCACCAAGATGGGCCCCATCCGAGATCTCAAAGGCGTACAGAGAGTCACAGGTTGCTTGGCGGCACTCAGCCGTTTCATTTCGCGCCTCGGCGAAAAAGCACTCCCTCTGTACCGTCTCTTGAGGAAATCAGACCATTTTTCCTGGAACCTCGAGGCTGAGGAGGCTCTCACGAAACTGAAAGCCACCCTCTCTGACTCACCAATCCTCGTCCCTCCGACCCCGGGGGAACCACTCCTACTCTATGTCGCCGCGACGTCACAAGTAGTCAGTGCCGCCCTGGTCGTCGAACGGGCCGAGGAGGCACACACCTTGCTCGTCCAGAGGCCGGTCTATTTCGTTAGCGAGGTGCTCTCGGAGACAAAGTGTCGATACCCACAAATCCAGAAACTGCTGTATGCTGTCATCTTGACACGGCGCAAACTCCGGCACTACTTCGAGGGTCACCCGGTTAATGTGGTTTCTTCTTTCCCCTTGGGAGAGATAGCCCAGAACCGGGAAGCCTCGGGTAGGATTGCTAAATGGGCGGTCGAGCTCATGGGCGAGGCATTATCCTATGCGCCGCGAAAAGCTATTAAGTCACAGGTATTAGCAGATTTTCTGGCCGAGTGGACTGACACGCAACTCCCCCCTGCACAGCTCCAGGCGGAGCTGTGGACCATGTACTTCGATGGGTCATTGATGAAAACGGGAGCAGGCGCGGGCTTGCTCTTCGTCTCACCCCTCGGGGTTCACATGCGCTACGTCATCCGGCTTCATTTCCCTGCGTCTAACAACGTCGCCGAATACGAGGCACTCGTCACGGGGTTGAGAATCGCCATCGAGCTCGGGGTCCGACACCTTGACGTCCGAGGCGACTCCCAACTCGTGATCGATCAGGTGATGAAGAGCTCGAGCTGCCGCGACCCCAAGATGGAGGCCTACTGCCAAGAAGTACGGTGCCTCGAGGACAAGTTTCACGGCCTCGAGCTCAACCACATCGCACGCAGGTATAATGAGGCCGCTGATGAACTGGCAAAAATCGCGTCCGGTCGAGCCACGGTTCCACCGGACGTCTTCGCGAAAGACCTTCAGCGCCCATCCGTCGACCTCAGGCCAGACGGGGGGGTCGACGAGGCGTCGATCGACCTTCCACCTGAGGCAGAAGCCCCCTCGACCGGGGCTGAAGCCATGCAGGTGGAAGACTCGACGTCACCGTCTGACCTTGAGCCTGATTGGCGCGTCCCGTACCTCGACTACCTCATCCAGGGGGACCTCCCCTCGGATAGGACTGAGGCTCGACGGATCGCACGCCGGGCCAAAACTTTTGTGATCATGGGCGACGGCAGGGAGCTCTACCGTCGTAGCCCTACCGGTATCCTCCAACGTTGCATCACAAAAGAGCAAGGCCGAAATCTGCTCAGCGATCTTCACTCGGGGGCTTGCGGTCACCACGCTGCGCCTCGAACCCTTGTCGGAAATGCCTTTCGACAAGGATTCTATTGGCCGACCGCGGTCTCCGATGCTGTCAAGCTAGTACGCTCCTGCGAGGGTTGTCAGTACTATGCGAGACAGACTCATCTTCCGGCACATGCCCTACAAACTATCCCCATCACATGGCCGTTCGCCGTTTGGGGGCTCGACCTTGTCGGACCACTGAAAAGGACGACCGGCGGCTTCACCCACTTGCTCGTCGCAATCGACAAATTCTCCAAGTGGATCGAGGCCCGCCCTATCACCAGCATCAGGTCCGAACAAGCTGTACTCTTCTTCACTAACATTGTTCATCGCTTCGGGGTCCCCAACTGTATCATCACGGACAACGGCACCCAGTTCACTGGCAAGAAGTTTTTGGATTTCTGCGACAACCACCACATCCGTGTGCTCTGGTCGGTAGTGGCTCATCCAAAAACAAACGGGCAAGTGGAACGTGCCAACGGCATGGTTCTACAAGGGCTGAAGCCCAGAATCTTTGACAAACTAAACAAACATGGCAAAAGATGGGCTGTCGAGCTACCCTCGGTCCTGTGGAGCCTAAGAACAACGCCGAGTCGAGCCACGGGGTTCACTCCATTCTTCTTAGTCTACGGGTCTGAGGCTATGCTACCAACCGATATAGAATACGGATCCCCGAGGTTGAAGGCATACAACGAAGGACACAACGACGCCACAAGACAGGACGCCCTCGACCATCTCGAGGAAGCCCGAGATGTGGCTCTGTTGCATTCTGCCAGGTACCAGCAGGGTTTCCGACGCTATCACGATAGATACGTCCGCAAGCGTGACCTCAACGTTGGTGACTTGGTGTTACGGCGGAACCAGAACACCAAGGGACGGCACAAGCTCACACCACCATGGGAAGGGCCGTACATCATCGTAGAAGTACTAAAGCCGGGCACCTACAAGCTATCCAACGAGAAGGGCGAAATTCTCACCAACGCTTGGAACATTGAACAGCTACGTCGCTTCTTTCCTTAAAAAGCCTCGAGGCTCTGTATTTCCTTTTTCGTCAATAAAGAATACAGCGATGTTCAAAAATTTTCGTTTCGCAATGAGGAAGGATCGACCCTGCACTCCTAGAGTCGACCCTCCCTCGGGGGCTGCAAGGGGGGAACCCCCGGTCCCCGAAAAAACTTATGCTCTTTTTTAAAATTTAAGAACCGCTTCTTAGATCGACTTCGCTGAAAGAGCATCCTTAGGTTCGAAAGGGCTCTCGAGTCTGGAGCATCACCTACGCCTCCGAGGCTACGGTACCTCCACTCAACCCTTACGCCTTTTAGAGGTACGCCTTCACGCTGAGAAGATCTAAACAGCGGTTCCTAAAATTAAAAAAGAACATACCCCCTGTCGTTTTGATCAGGCTCTCACACGATTTACTAAGCCGCAACATCACCCTGAAGCTCGAGGGCAGTCAAGCCGCGAGATCACTTACGCCCCCGAGGCTACGGTACCTCCACTCGCTCCCTTACGCCAAAGGATGTAGCTGCGCGCTAAGTAAATCACGCGAGAACACGATCCGTGCGATAAAGGGAAGAAAAGCTCGAGTAAAACTGAATCAACCGCGAACCGGTTTATGTTTCGAGTCTTTTAGGCCTCCGCGGCCACCACGATCACAATTCGAAATACTAACTTATTACATAGGCCTTCATGCCCAGATTTGGCTCACAGGCCTTCGTCGTCGGCAGGAGGAACCACCTCGGCTTCAAAAAGCGAGGCCAGACGACTCCCAGGCTCTTCGGCGGCTTCGATCAGCTCCACGCAAGCGTCCTCGTTCTCCTCGTCCGTCCGATCGGGGTCTGTGATGAAGCCCTCGGCAACGAGCCTCATGTCAAACACAAACCCCGAACGGACGACGGCCAGCGCCCTCTTCACGCCATGATGGAGGTTGTTCCGTATCTTCTCCCGGGCAAGGCAGCCCAGCGCCACCATCCGTCGGACGAAGGAGTTCCCCGGAACATCTTCCCCGGTGTCGGTGTCGGGCTCGACCCCTAGGCCATCACACACAGTGGTGATTGCGCCCTGGAGAAGTTGGGTCCTCCGGACCTCGACTTCGAAGAGGCTCTGGAAGGAGTTGGCGCACGATTGGGCTTCTCGGTTCTCTCTCTCCAGCTCTGAAACACGACTAACAAATTAGTGCCCAACGCGGGGCCTTCAACGTCGTGACTATAGCAACCACACTTACCCTCGACGTGGGTCTGCAAGCCCACGACCTCGTCGCGGAGTCCCCCACATGTTCGCTCGAGCCCCAGGAAGGCGCTGTCCTTGTCACGGATGGCTACCTTTAGCGCCTCGACCTCCTGCCGAGCAGACTCGAGAGTTGCGTCCTTCTTTTGGACGGCTCCCTGCAGCGTCGTGATCTCGGCATGGAAGGCGTCGCGCTGAAGACTGACCTGGGAAACATCCTCCTCGAGCTCCTTCACCCGCGCAGACAAGGGCTCGAGGTCCCTGCGCGCCTGGGCAGCCTCCTCCCGAGCCTTGTCCAGGCTTGTGCGCATCACGGCCTCGGCCGCCCATGCCTGCGTCGCCTCTTCCTTCAATATGGCGTATGCGACGCGCAGTTCAGCCATCTCGGCGTTCCGATCGGATAGCCGTTTCTGGGCCTCCTCGACCAGAACCCGTTGCTGAGACAGCGCGCCCCACACGCCACTCTCGTCCCGGATGAAGAGCGACTTGCGGTGGGAGTACTCCTTCAGCTCCTGAACGCGATTCGAAAAGGTCACAAATCCGAAGAAAAAACAGCCTATCAAGCGAGCCGACAGGTCGATCATACCTCGGTGGCATCCCCCATACTCCGCACAGCGCCAGACGCCACTCGAAGCAACCGGTCGAGGTGCTGGCAGACGCCCTCGAGGTACTCCCATCGGTGCACTTCGTCTTTGTCGCTAAGGACAAAGATAGGCTCGGCGTCGGGGTTCGTAGCGTCCCTGAACTCAAGGGACGCCCCCCCCCCACTTCGGCAGCTCCGTCTCGACCCGCGCTATCGCCAGCGCGGCGATGTCGGGCCACGAGGAGGACGACCCGGCCGGGGCGTCTCCCGGTCCCGCGGAAGGACCGGCCTCGCCCGCGGTATCCACCTCTCCAACGGCCGTCGCGACACCAGCCTGGTCCGCGACCTCACCCCCCTCGACCCCTATCGTTTGTTTTCCCTTGTCCAGGGAGATGTTGTCGAGGGGAGCGTGAGGGCGGGCACTTACGACCGCCGGCGCCTCGACCGACGACGGCTCCGGTACCCGCGCCTCGACCGTCGGCACCGCCAGAGCCGGCGCCTCTTCTTCGGGTGCTCCGGATAGGGACTCGACGGCCCCGACCTCCACCATGCCCGCTGGCTCTGCCAACGGGCCTTGTCGCGCGCGTGAAGACCGATGCCGGCACGCCGAACCCCCGCTCATGAAAGCTGACGAAGCTCACCACGTACCCTTCAGGGGGCGCTGGCTCCTGGTGGGCGGGGGGCGGCGCCACCCACTCCGGCTGCGCCAAGTTCATCCTCGGCCGCAGCAGCCCGTCCTCGACCAACTCCCCCAACCTCCTCTCCGTCACCGAGGAGGCGGCCCAGTCGTCGGCGGGAAGGATCTGGCTCTTTCCTGCCATCGATGTCGTCGGAAGGGGATGGAAGGAGAGGATGCGGTGGCTGCGGCAAGACGGGCGGAGAACGCGATGTGGCAGGGGATGTCTAGGGCAAAGGATTGCAGGGATGCAAGTAACCGGTGGGGAACGAAGACCCCAAGGCCTTAGCTTTATATGCCCGGATGGAAGCCCAACGGCCGCGCGAAAAGTAAGGAGCAGTTTTTCGCGATAAACACGCTCACCTAACCGTTTCCTTATATCTCGCAGGAACCGAGCACGTGGCCGCTCCCCACGTCGTAACCATACGCCAATACCGCGCCGATCTCGTCTCCCGAAAAAACGCGCCCGGCCAACGAAATATCTCCAGGTATGTCTTAAATGGGTGCGAAACCCGCAATAAGTCTCGAGGGAGCGAAAGCTGGCCCTCGAACGGGGTTCGACAGCTGCCCTCGAGCAACAGAGTTAGGGACGACCCAGGGTGCGCCCGTACATGGCCAAGGGCTCGAGCCACGCTCTCGAGGCACCCCAGGACGTATTCGAGGCCGAAGGAGAAGGTTGTGGTAGGAATCCCTCCGGGGGAGGCATCGAGCCCTCGAATCCTGTCGAAGGGAATCGAGATCCACACGACCGCTTCTTGGCATTTTTTAGGGCGCCTCCGGGCCACTAGCCGACCCCTAACGAACGGGGCACGGGTTCTCACTCGAATTCCCCCGCTAGCAGCTCACCGGAGATTGTCGTAACTCGGGCCCAAACGAGGGTAGTACGACATTCTCCACCCCTCCTCCTTTTTTCGAAAAAGGAGCGTGAGGGTCGCGAAAGACGGCCGGGACTCTGATCGACCTCGTGCGTGCGAGGCTCGGGGTCCCGACCGCAAAAATGGGTGCGAAGCCCGCAATAAGTCTCGAGGGAGCGAAAGCTGGCCCTCGAACGGGGTTCGACAGCTGCCCTCGAGCAACAGAGTTAGGGACGACCCAGGGTGCGCCCGTACATGGCCAAGGGCTCGAGCCACGCTCTCGAGGCACCCCAGGACGTATTCGAGGCCGAAGGAGAAGGTTGTGGTAGGAATCCCTCCGGGGGAGGCATCGAGCCCTCGAATCCTGTCGAAGGGAATCGAGATCCACACGACCGCTTCTTGGCATTTTTGAGGGCGCCTCCGGGCCACTAGCCGACCCCTAACGAACGGGGCACGGGTTCTCACTCGAATTCCCCCGCTAGCAGCTCACTGGAGATTGTCGTAACTCGGGCCCAAACGAGGGTAGTACGACATTCTCCACCCCTCCTCCTTTTTTCGAAAAAGGAGCGTGAGGGTCGCACAGCGAAAGACGGCCGGGACCCTGATCGACCTCGCGCGCACGAGGCTCGGGGGCTTGACCGCAACGAAATATCCCCCAATCAAACGCGAACAAGACCTCGGAGGAGTCTCCATACTCCACCGAGGCCTCGGGGGCTACACCCGGCGGGTGCGCTCGCGCGCCCCCATCGGAAAAATCACGACGCTACGACTCCAGTTCTAACCAACCTCTGGGAGAGTGATCACACACTCACCCAAAGGCTCGGGGGCTACTGTCGGTACCAACAGTACGGGGGTACCCACACCTATCGCCAAAACACTAGCATAACCGAAACCACAATAGCTCGCTCGTGCGAGGCCCGCTCGACGGGGCGCCTCGACCGCGTCCTGGCTCCGACTCGTGCGAGGCCCGCTCGACGGGGCGCCTCGACCGCGCCCCGGCTCCGACTCGTACGAGGCCCGCTCGACGGGGCGCCTCGACCGCGCCTCGGCTCCGACTCGTACGAGGCCCGCTCGACGGGGCGCCTCGACCGCGCCCCGGCTCCGACTCGTACGAGGCCCGCTCGACGGGGCGCCTCGACCGCGCCCCGGCTCCGACTCGTACGAGGCCCGCTCAACGGGGCGCCTCGACCGCGCCCCGGCTCCTCGACACCCTTTCTTCACCTACCCAGGACAAAAGCCATAGCATTCAATGCGGTTACCTACCACCACCGACCGGCATGGCTACGGCATGGGTCAACGTGGGAACAATACCGACGTCGAGTCTCACTGTTTTACCGCCCATCCCGTGATGGGAGGTGAAAGTCGTCACTGTATCCACCCTACCGCGCACTATTCACCATCAATCACCCTCGAGGGAGGATAAGACAAGGTCCGTCCCCCGCGATACCAGGGATTCGGCCTTATCCATCCGACCTCGACCCGGCCTCGACCCGGCCCCAACGCTCGATTTAGCTCGAAGGACGGTATGGCATGGCGCTCTGGGTCATTTCACCCTCTTGTCCCGTACCACGTCAGGGTACCCGGGGATGGCCGGCCATCCCGAAGCCACGTCGCTACAGTCAACTCAACAGGAATCAACGAAACATCACCTCAAGGCCCCCCTCGACTTGGCCACCCCTCGCCCTATAAAGGGACAGGCCAGGGGCGACGAATAGAGGGGCGAAGCATCACGGAAGGCCGAAACAACCAACCACCCGACCGAACAACGAAAGCAAGAGATCAACATCTCAAGCAACCACCTTTCTCCTTTTTCTCTTTGAGACTTGGGCTCGACACCCTCTCTCGCCTGCTTGTAACCCCTACACGAGCACCTCGGTGCAAGGAAATACAAACTTCTCTTCCCCGCTGGACGTATGGCCTTCTTTTGCCCGAACCAGGATAAACCCCCGTGTGTTCTCCTTGCATCACCATCCAGAAAAGAGTCACGCATCATTTACTCGTTGGTTTAGGACCCCCTTGGTCCGAACACCGACACAACCTGTAATATAGATCGTGTAGCAACCATTTGGTGCACCAAGCGATGGTGCTGTCGGCAACAGCCTGCTTCCGTCGTCTGCACTCTGAAGTCGTCTTCCCTCTCGTAACACGAAAACGACGAGGGAAGCTTCCTTAGCGACTAATCCAGCGCCAAATCCTCCACTAAATTTGATACTAATCTCATGCTCGCCGACTCCGTCCATTACTCCTACTCCCTCCCCCTCTCGTTGGCTCTAGTCGTCACTCCTAGTAGTAGCTGTTAGCTTAGCCACATGGCCCGCGCCCGCGCCGCCGTCGTGCTCGCCCTCGCGGTCTGCTGCCTCCTCGTGGCCACCGCGCCGGCGCGCCGCCCCGTCGACCTTCCGCCAGCACGGGCGGCCGACGCCGTCGTCCTCGTCGACCGCGAGGCGGCCGCCGAGCCCCTGCCCAGGCCGGGGCCGGTGGGGGCTGCCGCGGGCTGCGCCGAGGCAGCCACCGAGGAGCAGGGCGCCACCGCGCTTGCTGTGCCCGAGGAGGAGGACGACGCCCCCCGCGTGGAGGCGACCAGTGGTGGTGCGTCAGTGTTAGAGGTCCGGCCCACCTCCGAGGAGACGACGACCGTGGAGGAGGGGCCGGCCATGTCGGGGAAGGCGGAGGACGACGAGAGGCGGGCGTACGACTCCGATTCCGACTCTGATTGCGACTCGGACTCCGACGACGAGGACGAAGGCGGCATCTTCCGGTGGCTCTGGAGGCTGGCGGATCACTTCTTCTGAATTCTGAATTCTGATGATCGATCCTAACCTGCCGCCGTTCCGATGCTTCGATCCTTGTCTGGCACAGATCATATATATGTAGCAGCAACACCTCTTTGTACAAAATTATATCGATGAAATAAATGGTACACCTGTGTTGTTGTATGAATGGATCAAAGATTCAAACTGCTGTAGAATCTGGTAGTAACTGTCAGCAGCAGTAGAACGTTATACACCATGCTTCCAACCAAGAAGCAGAGCACGCCTGAAACATGTAATGGCATGAATGCTCGACAATGCAAAAGTGTGTTAAAATCAAGTTGATAGGTTCTGCCTCTCATCCTATCCTACAACTTTATAAAAAGTCAGCGATATTACAGAGACAACATTTGATTTCAAAGAAAACGCATCTGCCAATACAGATGAGACTGCAGAAACCTGGCCAAGCAGTTCTACTTCTTCTTCTCCTCCTCTTCCTCCTCCCCGATTGCATACTCGTCGTCGTCCGAGTCGTCGTCGTCCCAGCGGTCATCATCAGAGTCAAACTCAATATCGTAGTCATCCTTCGTATGAGCTTGGCTGTAACCGCTCAGCTCGTTCCTCCCGTCATCCTCGTTGATGAACTCCAGTCCGTATACCGCGTCTCTGTGCTTCACAACCAGCCAGCGAAGCAGCCTGTCCTCCTTGTTCAGATAGTGGAGTTCTTGCGGGAACGAAGGTGGAACCATCATGGTCATTTGCATAAGATGGCCCTGTAAATGGAATGGGGAAGCAATCTTTAAGACAACTACACACGAGCAGGTTCTCAAGCTATACACAAGAGCAGGTCAAAAAAGAATTGTGTCCAGGAAATAGGTTCAAACAAAACTTGGCAATTGTTTAAGCGTCACAGTTAGCACACAACTGAAAACATCCATTGTGCCCCTATCAGCTGCTTTACCCATTCTACTTCATCTGCTCTGCTGCTTGGCAAATCCTTAGAAGAGGAATTGATAAATCAAGCCATGCAGATAAAGCCACAGCAAGGGTCTAAAGTTCACCTTAAAGCAGCTAAATCATTTTTTGGGTAGTAAATCATCTCATCACAAAATACTTTCATTAACCATGACGAAGGATAAGCACTAATAAATTCTATTTACATGTCAACTGTGCTTAAATTACCACCCAATGATTCTTAGAAGCGTTTTGGTTACCTATCCCTTTTTTTTTTGGGGGGGGGGGGGGGAGTTATGCTCCTAGGCAACCCAGTTACAATTTGAGCATCCTTTGCTGAATCAAAAACACTCAGGCCTTACATTCTCTAAAGTTATAACAGTGCAATTTTCCTTTCTAATCAGAACAAGCTAGCGAGTTCCAGCCTTACTATCATATATATTGTGTTTAACAAGACTGGCTCAATCGTGGCAGTTAAGGTTACCAAGAGGACAACCGAGGATGGGAATATACAAATCTGACAGGGACCAAGAACAAAGCCACAAAGTCATACTTATACTGACAACCAAGACCCAACGATGGCTTCTTCCAATATGCTAGTTTCAGCAACTCTCGTTCTTTACACTTCTTCTTGGCTGCTTGGCCTGTAGTGGGGATCTGGTTCACTGCTTTAGGTATTAGTACTATGGCATTCAACCTAAATGGTTTCAATTTCAACCAATCTGTAGTTGCTAGCCAAGGTCACGTTATTAATACTTGGGCACTGAAACTCATCACAGTTGCATACAAGCTACAAGCTGGAGTTACAGCCACAACATCTGGTGTCTAGAGGTTGATGCAGCACAGGATTTTTTTCTCTAATTTTCACAAGACACTGTAAGGTAAACTCAACTACTTATCTCACAATAAATTCCTAAACTACATGTTTCGAAACATGAAACTCTATGGCCTGTTTGCATGGCAGCGTAGAAAAGTTGCCTGTGCCAGGCATCGCTCCCAGGCGTTCGATTTCGAGCGCCTGGGATCGGATGCGCCTGCCTGCCACGTGTTCCTAGGGCAGGGCTGCATCCAAACACACCATAATAGCGCTATGGCACTGTTTGTATTAGCTTGCAGACTCTGGACCACACCTTGCAGGTTGTTAAAACAAAAACCTGAAAGCTGAAACAAACAGGTTCCAGATTGTAACAATCTACATGCTAGATTGTTACAATCAAACAATGTGCTCCCCCTAGTATGCAGATTGTAAAAATCTGCAAGGTGCAATCCGCAACTAAAACAAACAGGGTTGTCAAAACTAAAATAATAGTGCTTACAAACAATCAGCTGATCTTGGAATGCTGATAGAAACCTACATACAGTATATGCTATAATCTCGTCACAAATTTGGAGCAATACTTAAAATTTGACCACAATGTCAATCTGAATTAGAAAATGTTGTAGCAAAGCAATAGTCAACATAAAAAGCTCGTAGCACGAAGTGGAAAAGGATACCTCAACTGAAAGAGAAAAGTGTAAAGAAAATTACTCTGCAGGACACTAGTTAAAAGTGAGTGGTATGCACTATGCAGAACGCTGAAAAAACTTTGTCAGCAGGGAACTAACTAGTTTCCTACATCAAAAAAATTCAAAGCCAAAATCACACAAAAAAAAAACAGTGTCCTACAGACAAAAATCCCAAAAGTACAACTACTACTTTGGTCAGTTTTGGCAACCTTGCAGAAAGAGAAAATTACAAGGAAGGTGCAATATAATAAACCTTTGTTAAAGAAATAGATAACTAAACTGATGTACCTAACTCAAAGCAATATACAATTTTGGTATATGGCACTGAAGGGTAGCACTAGAGGATTCAAATTAAACTCCTTTGCTGTTTAGTTGAACCATAGTTGAAATGATATATTGTCATGCGAGACAATGCTTTTGGGTACAGTTCTAAGCTTCCTAAGACCTAATCTGGTGCCTGCAACAGTAATTTTTTTAGCTTCCAGTTCAAGGTTTCAGGCAGGTCCAAGTTTAGGCCTTTAGTCTGAAAAAAAGAGCTACTGGTTGAGAAGTGTAGCTCTTAATGCAAAGTAAAAACATAAACGCACTTGGAACTGATGAATTGTTTGTCATGTTCAACCGCCCTGTTCGCTTATGCTGAAATTTAGCTTATGTTGATGCTTATGCTGATTTGTTGTTGGAGGAAAACACTGTTCATTGGCTGAAAAGTAGTTCAAGCGAACAGGGTGAACATTTGCACTCTGTGCTACCGAGAAAACTTCTATCCAGGTAAGTAAAAGATTGGAATGTCATAGCTTAATAACTTTCTTGTGATACAAAGATGTGAACAATTGATTCTACAAACAAAACTACCGAAGCATGACCAAGGTAAATCTTTTTTCACATGTAATATGGCTTCAAGAACACAATTTTATGTTTCATTCAGGTAGTCCATAGTTCCATACAATATGTATGAGGGGAAAAAATGTTCCCATAATGTCATCGGAGCCACTCCATCAGTGCGATCATATGATTTCGGACTCGCAAACACTAGCTCCATGTGAACTAACAATCACAAGAGCACTAGCCTCTTTTGCCAGAGAACAATCCCGAAGATAATACGAAGGCCAATGACAATGTACACTAGAGAACCCTGCGACAAAATCTACTAGGGCATTTCATCGAGCACGCCGCAGGCACCATCCACCGCCAAGTCACAAGTTCGAAACCCCGAACTCACGGTTCCTTCAGGCATTTCGATCGGACACCATTCAATTAAAGCATGCACCCATCCGGGAACAAGAGCACGCGGGGGCGAACCGGAGAAGAGGAGCGGCGGAGCAAAAGTGGGGGCGGACGGACCTGGTAGTGGCGGCCGTCGAGCTTCTTGATGCCGTAGCCGAGGTTGACCTTGCCGAAGGACTTGACGTCGGTGACGACCCCGTTGCGCTGGCAGGCGCGGCGCGCCACCCGCGTCACCAGGTCCGCTATGACCTCCCTGGTCACCGTCGGCTTCACCAGAAGCATGCAGTCGTACAGCGGCATCTCGCTTCGCTTGTCGGAAAGGGGTGGAGGAGGTGTTGGGGAGGAGCCGAGGTGTTCTCCCTCCTCCCGCTCGATGCTGCTCGGCGCCTCGCGCTCGCTCCGCTCTGCCGCCGCCGAGCTTGTGTCTGTGTCCGACGATCCCGAACTGGTGGGGGCGGGGCTGCGGAGGCGTCGGGGAACGGACGGAGGTTTGCTTGGGGTTTGCCTGTTGGGCCTTTGGGGCGTTGATGGACCTAACTGGGCTGGGCTGTCCACGTAGGAAATCAGAGTTATACTGGGCCTGGCGGGTAGCTTCTTGTGTTGGGCTGCCTGGGCTGTGTGTGTCCAGTTTTTTTTTTTTGAGAACAGCCGGAGCTTCATTCATCCATCATGAACATGATTACAATCGTTTTCTATGATACCCCTTAAGCCCGGTGGTGGTACAAGCCACTCCTCCACCGGGTGCGAACGGGATACTAGCTTTGCACATTCATGAGCTAGACTATTACAAGATCTACTAGAAAAAATCAAAGAGAATTCATATAAGCTCCGGCTTAAAATTTCGATCTGCTGTAGGATAGGGCCGACTTCAGACTGGTACCGTCGTTGCTCCCACAAGTTGGCAAGCACCTGGCAGTCAGTCTCCAAGACCAGACGCTGCACTCCTCGATCTAGGGCGAACTGGATTCCATCACGGCAGGCCAATGCTTCCGAAGTCAAAACATTTAGGCAATGATTATACCACAACGCTCTTCCTCCGCAAGCTCGTCCCTCCTCATCTCTGAGTACCATTCCAGTTGCTCCTCGTCCTTCGTCAGCTATAAAAGATGCGTCGACATTGCATTTGGTCCAGCCCGGCGGTGGACTCTTCCAATGTTGCGGCACTCTCGTCGGCCCTTTGTGCTTGATCGGGTGCGAGAGTTGCCACAGATCAAAAGCAGTATCCTTGAGCCACTCAACAGCCCTCTTCATCGGAATTTCCGGTTCACCATGTTTCCTTTTGTTTCGCCCCATCCACAAAGACCACATACCACAGAGGATGATCGCCGCATTCCGCTCCGGGCAGTGGCTTGGGTTAATCAAATCCCACGCCCATGTCTGTGGATGAAGCCTCGGCATCTTGACTCCCGTCAGAGCACGTGTTTGCTCCCAAAAACGCCGAGCTATCGTGCAGTCCAGGAGAACGTGTTTGATGGACTCCTCCTCCGAGCCGCAGACGTCGCAATTCGGGATGGGTTCGATGTGTCTTCGATGGAGAATTCCTTTGGCCGGCAGGAACTCGTTCACCACGCGCCACCAGAAAACACGGACCTTCGGGGGAACACATAATCGCCAGATGCGTTTCCATGTTTGGTCACCCGAGGACGATGCCGCTCTTTGATCACTTTGGTGCCACTGCTTACTATATATGTGCCTGTAGGCAGATTTTACTGAGTAGTGACCATGAACCTCCAGCTCCCAGGACCAAAAATCCTCTCCAGCTCCTCTGATCGGTGTGCACAAAATAGCGTGAGCATCAACATCCACAAACTGGTGCTTGATCAGTTCTTCATTCCAACCACCACTATCAGTCATCAGATCAGACACCGTAGTAACCTGCGGGTTGTCGGGCACGATCAGTGGACGCCCATCAAAATGATTTGGAATCCACCGGTCATGCCAGATACTAGTTGAATTTCCATCACCAATCCTTTTTAAGAGCCCTTTCTCTAGCACTTCTCTGCCTGCTAAGATGGCACGCCAAGTTTGGCTAGCGTGCTTCCTCCTTGTTGCTGACAGGAAGTCCGTATCATGATAATATCGACCCTTTAACACTCTTGCACAGAGAGAATTTGGCTTGTTGATTAGCCTCCATCCCTGCTTTCCCAACATAGCCAAATTAAACATCTGTAGATCACGAAAGCCCATACCTCCATCAATCTTTGGTCGTGTGAGGAGCTCCCAGCGCTGCCAATGCATACGCCTGTTATCTGCAGAACCACCCCACCAATAGTTAGAGATAATCGTTTTCATTTTCCTGCAGGTGTCTTTGGGAATAAGGAAGCAGCTCATAGGGTATGTTGGCACAGCCTGTGCAACCGACTTAATCAAGACCTCCCTGCCAGCGCTGCTGGCCTCCTTCCTCGACCACACACCCACGAGCTTTTTCAATCTTGTTGGCATGTATTCAAAAGCCTCCTTGGTCGAGCGCCCAAGAGCTGTAGGAAGCCCCAAATATTTCTCTGCCAAAGCTTCGTTATCAATCTGTATAATAGAACTCATTTGTAGCTTATCATCATCCTGACAACTGGCGCTATAGAAAATTGCTGATTTTTCTTTGTTCACCAACTGTCCAGAACCTCTGCTATAAATATTTAGAATGCTCTGAAGTCGGTTAGCCCCTGTCTGCGATGCTTCAGAGAACACAATGCAATCATCCGCAAACAACAAGTGCGAAATCCAGGGGGCATGAACACCAACACGCACTCCCCTTGAAAGGTGCACCGGACCAATCGATTTCAGAAGACACGAAAGCCCCTCTGAACATAACAAGAACAGATACGGAGAGATCGGATCACCTTGTCTTAGACCCCTCGATGGGGTGAACCGGTTGGAAAGATTACCATTAACCCGAACAGAGAACGAGACCGAGGTGACACATCTCATGACCGTTGATACAAACGCCTCTGAAAAGCCTAGCCGAAGCATAATACCTTGTAGATAAGGCCACTCCACTCTGTCGTAGGCCTTGGCCATATCTAACTTGACTGCGCAGGCCCCTTTTTTCCCCTTCTTTCTCTTAAGATAGTGAATGCACTCATAAGCCACAAGGACGTTGTCCGTAATCAGGCGACCCGGGACAAACGCACTTTGCTCAGGTGAAATAATATCTTCAAGGAAAGCCCGCAGTCTGTTAGCAATCACTTTAGAGCACAGCTTGTAAATTACATTGCAGAGAGAAATTGGCCTGAAATTTTTAAGATCTTGCGGGTTCTTGACTTTGGGAATAAGCACTATAGTAGTACGATTGACCCCTGCTGGCAGTTCTCCTCCATTCAAAAAATTTAGGACTGCATTTGTGACACTTGGCCCAATCTTCTCCCAATGGTGCTGGAAGAACCCGGCTGTGAAGCCGTCCGGCCCCGGTGCCTTACCAGCACCCATCATGGATAGCGCCCTATTCACCTCCTGGGCAGTGAACGATGCATCGAGAACTTCGTTCATTTCATCTGTGACCTGCACCGGAACATGAGTAAGAATTCCTTCAATATCCAGTTCAGGTTGAGCGCTAAAAAGCTCCATATAGAAATCGTTAGCTAGGTCCTCGATATCCTTTTGGTCGGTAACCAGCACCCCATTGGCGTTCCGTAGTGCACTGATATGGTTGCACTTTGCCCGCTCTTTGGATCTAGCTTGAAAAACCTTGGTATTCCGATCACCCTCTTTCAACCATGTAATTCTTGACCTCTGTTTCTCCATGGTTTCCTCTCTAGCTAGCAGCTCAGCGATATTAGACATGAGTTTCTGTTCTCGTCGAGATGGTCCCGAATAAATAGTTCTACGACGTTCAATCTCTAGCTCTTTCCGCATAGTTGCCAAATCCCGCTTCACTGAGCCGAAGACTGAACGCTCTCATTCCTGGAGAGATGACTGCACCCTCCCAAGTGTGGATTGGAGCTGATCCATGTTCTGGACGGTCGAAAGAGCGCCCCATGAATCCTCAATCAAACTGACATATGAAGGATCTCGGCGCCACATATCCTCATACCGAAAATTCCTCCTCCTCCTACCCCTGTTTCGCCTTCCACGATTACATTCAATAATTAGGCAGCAATGGTCAGACTCAGTAGTTTGCACATGCCACACCTTGATGTCGTTAAACAAATCTGAAAAGGCCTCATTTGCAAAGGCCCTATCCAATCGCACCTTGATATTATGGTTGCCCTGCTGACGGTTATCCCATGTGTAGGGCAGGCCAATAAAACCAAGATCAGAGAAGCCACACGTACCAACTGCATTCCGGAAACCATCCATCTGGCTCTCGGGCCTAGTCGCTCCCCCAAATTGTTCATGAGCATCTAGAATCTCATTGAAGTCCCCGGCACAGAACCATGGGGCATCACTCTGCGTGCTTAGGAACTCCAAGCACTCCCAACTCCGGTACCTTCGCTCCCTTCTCGCTTCACCATAAAACCCAGTGAAGCGCCAGATCACTGCATCCGTGGTCTGATCCACAATCGCCACATTAATATGCATCTTGTCATAGCTTTGCAGCTTGACACAAATCTCATGCGTCCAGAGGAGAGCAAGACCTCCCCCGCGGCCAAAACTACCAACACCCAGGCCATTAGGAAGGCCAAATTCTCTTCTCAAAACATCCACAGAATCACTGAACAGGCGTGTCTCCGAAAGAAACACCAAAGTGGGGCGGTGTAGCTGTATTAAGCTACGGACTTCTTGAACTGCCTCAGATCGCCCCAAACCCCGGCAGTTCAAACTCAATACGGTTATACCCGTATAATAAACGTTAAAACATACGCCTCGCTTACTGTTGAAACAACGATTCACCACCTATAAATAGTGTTGTTTTGTAACCTCTGGGGTGGGCGTGTTAGCCCTTACTCGTGGTGATCCGAGTCAATCCGGCACCAACCGATAGTTGGACACATTAGATAGAGGCAGACAACGAGATTTACACGCAGACGCAGACGCAGAGGCAGCATCCCTCCCTCCCTGCCAAAAAAAGAACTTGTTTGGACTGTAGCCTCCCTCTGAGACAACTAAACTCTCACAGGCCAGGCAAGCGTTTCTTGTCTGGCGCTGGAAACCGAACGTCGGGGATTCGGAGCGGCAGACGAGTCTGGGCAGAGATGAACAACCAAACCGTCCCTGTAAACACTAAACAACGATTGTATGTGTCATCGTCCATGGATCAGCACTTGAGCAGAGGCCAGAGGGGGGGGGGGGTGAGGAAGAATGGACGGGTGACGCCGGCAAAATCGATGCCGACAAGAGCATCTCTTTCTGGCACCGCGCGGGACGGCCGGATGCATGCGTGATTGATATCTCCAGGACGGGACGGGACCCCCACCCGCCGGAGGCCGCCGGATCCGCGCGGTCTGGTCCCAGGACGAGTGGCGCCCGTGGTGGCCACGATCCGTCGCCGCGACCCGGCCGCGTGTAGAGTACGTCGCTGTGCCGCCTTGGCGCCTTGTTGTCCCCCTGCCGCGCGCCTGCTCTGGCTGTACTGACCACCCCAGGTAGCTAGCATCTCCGGTCAAGGCTCTTGCTTGGACTCGGACGACGCGACGCTGCAGAATTCGCTGGAGGCGGCGACGCCGGCCGAACGATACTTGCACTAGTCGTCCTTGCTAGTACGTGAACAAACAAATGTCAGGGCCGCCGGGCATATCGTGTCGCCGCAGGGACATCACCGGCCGGCCGGGGAGGGTGAACGGACGGCCCGCCGGCGGCTTGCTGGCCGCAGGGATAGATACGATATCGATGCCATGCATGCCCATGCCGATCGAGCATGCTGCATGCGTCAGAGCAGGGCCCAGGACAGTGGCAGCGGCGAGCAAGGTTTCCTGCGGTCTCACGTCACGTCGCCCTCCGCCGGATCCCGCGCGCGTCGTCCGGTCACCACACATGCCTGCCTGCCCACGGCCTGGTATCCATCCATCCTGCTGCCGGCCGCTTCTCTCTCCAGTGGGCAGTGGCAGTCGCCAGAGGGGACGAAAACGAACAAGCCCTGTCCGCCTCACCGTCGCTCTCGCTGAGGAGGCGGCCCCGTCCCACCCGCCTGGCCTCTCCGGCCACGTTGCTCCCGGGCGGCGCGGGCCATGCCGGGAATAAATCATACTCTATGCATCAATGCATGGCATGGCACGGCGCTTGCCGATTGCCATCATGCTACGGTGCTACCCTTGCCGGTTGACTTTAGAGGGCGCGCTCTCTGCGTCCGTCATCCCATCCGTGTCCGTACGTGCTGGAGGAGATCGAGGTAGATAGCCCTGGCTGGCAACCATGCATGATTGCTCGCCTTTTCCGCTTCCAAATAAAAGTTTGTGCGTATTCAGCGACGCCCATGATGAACACAGCTTTTGGCTGCTTTTGTTTTGTTTCTAAAAAGTATGGCTGCTTTTGGTGATTACACGAATTTGTTGCCACAAAAATAAAGCTGATTTGAAGATAGGAACCGGCAATATCTAGTGCTCTTATCTGAATTCTGAACTCAAGAAGGGAATAATTAATGGGTTCATGCATAGATTGAATCTCTACTCCCACAAAACTTGATGATGTAGGATTCAGAATTTGTCCTTAAAAAACTTGATGTGTTTAGCTCTTGCAAGATTGTGATATGCTTGTCTCCATGTATTACTTTTAATTAGATGTTTATTCCTCAATTCGTGTGGATCACCTTAAATAGATAAGGGGACACATGGATAATTTTCATCAAAGATCTAATTAATTCTAAAAATCTTAAAACATAAGGGTTTTTTTTGACGAGAGAGTACTCAATCAGTTACTGTATTACCTCTGTAAAAAAACGCAACTATATGTGCATTTTTAGTTAACATGTCTACAGTTGACCAATCATATATATAGGTAAAAATATCAACGTTAATGGCACCAAATAAGTATAGTATGAAAAAATATATCTCATGACAAATCTAACAATATTTATTTGATACTATCAATATTAATATTTTTTTAATATATAATTAGTTAAATTTAAAATACTTTAACTTGATATTGTGCTAAGGGAGTACTAGTAACTAGGGGGAACAAGAGAGTACTAGTTACTAGGGGAACAAAAAAAAGGGAGTCAGGAACAGGATATTCTATCCAATCCAGTACTACAGTGATATGTCTAGCCTCTTCCCCCCTCTGTCTCTTTGTCTCTTAAACACACATAATACAATTATAGCTTTATTTTTAATCAAAATTTCTAATTTTAACTAAATTTATAAGAAAGTATCAATATTTATAACTTAAAATAGATGCTCCTATGCTATAAAAAAATATCTCATGACAAATCAAATGACACTTATTTATGCCAGAGATATTGAAATTTTTTATAAATTTGATCGAACTCAAAATGATTTGGAAGAGTACCATGCTACTAGAAATGCGTTCTTTTCCTGAAGGAGGAAATAGTACGAAAAAAATTGTCTCAGCTCACAACTTGTGCAATGGAGTGGCTTGTACTTGTCCAATAATTGAAGCCGTAGAGGAAGGTCATGTGATTGGGCGTGTTTAGTTGGCTACAGAATCCAAAAAAGTTTGCGCAGTATCTGTCATATCGAATATTTGGATGCATGCATGGAGCATTAAATATAGGTAAAAAAAATAACTAATTGCATAGTTTGTCTGTAAATATCGAGAAGAATCTTTTGAGCCTAGTTAGTCTATAATTAGATAAATTTTGTTAAATAACAACAAAAAAGTGTTATAAGAATTTACCTAAAATTTTTTACCAACTCAACAGGCCCATTGCGTAGCAGGACCACTAGCTCACTCAGCTCGCTCACGCTCGCGGCTCACCGGCGGACCGGATGGTGCTGCCAGGCCAGGCAATCAGGTACATCTCCCTGTCGGTACTAGGTTTGTTGCGGAATTATTGCTATAGCTTTCAAGGAGGCGTAACATTAATGCTCTGACTGATTTCTTTGTTTTAGCCTTTGGATCTTTTGATCCACTAAGCTAACTATTAGTAGCTATGTTATTGTTAGCTGACAAAAACCAACTAATAGTTACTAATTGTTAGTCGAGTGGTAAGTAAGACATTACCAAGCTTATCAGTTAAGAATCTAAATATGATTAATTTTTAGCAGCTAACCATTAGCTACGCGGGCTCAAACATGCCCTTAAGCCAACAAATATATAGCCTTGAATGATGATTAATTGCTTTGTCTCCTCGCCATACTAAAAATGACAGCTCTTTATCTTTTCGATAAAGCTATAGCTCACTCGAGTGATTTAGAGCAATCCATCACTTGAATTTTCTCTTCTCCAAATTCGGCCTGTCTCCCTCTTCTTCTCCATAAGGGGCTCGGGGGAGCCAGGTCGACCAGACGATGAGGACGGCTGGAGGGCGGCGTTTGGGTTCCAGCGTCGGTGGAGGCGGTTGGGCCAGGTCGGGGACGGGAGCACCCATGGCCATGGAAGGAGGGGGAGACCCTACTGTGCCGCAGCGGGGCGCTGGGCACTGGGCGGCGACGGTGTGTCGGAAGGAGGAAGATGAACAGTGATCCATCGAGAGAGGGGAAAAATCGAGTGATCCGTCAATCGGCTGACGGATAGAAAAATCCTATCTTTTTCCCTAAAATAGTAGGTACCAGACACGAATGCTAGTGTACATGCTGCTTCTAGCATTTTTTTTTTGATGAAATGCTTCTAGCAATTATTCAGGCTAAACCCATATTTAGACGGATTAAACTGCCAACCAAACAGAATAAACGGTCAACCAAACAAAAACAAGGTACCACCATGTAGCGTCTATATGATGTTATTTAGACGGGCTAAACAACCCTCCAGAACAAACTTGATGTATCCGTGCTGGTACCGAGTTTCAGTGTCAAGTTCTTCAGGCCTGCTTTGCATCCGTGCTACTGGAGTGGCAAACAAAATCAGGTCTAGGTGTTATTATGTTTCCTAATACGTATTACAGAAATAAACCCGTGCTGTTGCTGTCCAACTGATGGATGGATTCCGCCATCTCTTGGTCGTTCCCACTCTCTGTCGGCTGGCCGGGGCGAGAGCAACCCATGAGGCGACTGACCTCGACGTCTAGCTAGCGAGCCCATCACGGCTTCCAATCCCGTAGTTATCCGGCCACGTCCAGGGGGCAGACACAGCGGTGGTGCCCCTCGCCGAGAACGACTGGACGGGGGCCGGCGCGCGTGTTCCGGGCAAGCACGCAAAGCGCTCGCGCGCTGGATGTCGTGGCCCTCGCCGCAGCCACTCGATCGCGCAAGCTCCGCTGGGATTTCCGGTGGGCGCCGCCGAGCCGCAGCTGCTGTTTGCGAGGCGCCCGGCCGGCAGATTCTTCACTCGTCGATCGGTAGCTTGTCACGGCCACGTTCGCTGAGACGTGTACTAGAGCGGGCTGTTTGTTGGGCACGGCCGGACACTGCTCGCCGACTGGATGGAGCAGTGTCACAAACGGGAACGGACGGTGGTCACAGAGCCACCAGAGCCGGAGCGGCTGTGTCAGTGTACTTCTCTGTGCTGTGGAGGAGCAGTGTTCTTGCATTGGACGTGCCGGCAGCCAGCTGATGGAGATATGATGCTGATCAGAGTGGTGGGTGGTGCTGCAGCACAGCTACCGGTAGGATCTTCTCCAATGGCGAGTGGACGGAGTGGCGAGACGATCTGATTGACTGATTCCCTTGGTTTTCTGAACCCGGCAGGGCTGTGACCACTGTGCAGGCGGCTGATCCGGCCGGGTCCGTCCACCTACAATCACAGGGGGTTTGTCACTCGTCAGGGGTTTGTCATATGCTCACAATCACAGGACTGTTTCTCTATGATGGCTGTTGGTGGAACTGAGCTGTTGCCATATTAATTCCAGCCGAGCTGAGCTCGGGCTTAATCTCTTTCAAGGGCTGTTGCACACTTCTTTGGTTGGCGGCCAGGAAAAAAGTCGCCGAAAGGGGGAAAAATGTGAGGTGCACACGTGACGTGCCTTAATTATTTTCCAGCGGGCTGTTTTAGCAGTTGATGATTGAGGAAAGCGAGGTCAGTTAGACGACGACTCCCCACGGTGTACTGTACTGTACTACGTGAAGCAGCCAAGCAGGAGGAAGGCTCTTCATCTCAACTGCTCAGCCATGGAAGCGTTATGCCGCTGTAGATGCCATGCCGAATTGCCGATGCTGGAGTGGGGGGAAAAAAGGCATGCACACCCTGCGTGTGAACTGTGGAGCATATGTTCATGCCTCCATGCTTGCTCAATGCTCAACAAATAAAAAGGCAAAGTTGTCAGCATTGTTACGCTGTTGGTAGCTAGCTTTACGTCGATCCACAGCAAAGTTGTCATGGCCACGAGTGGACCCAAAAGTTTTTAGGACCTCGGACATTTAGTTGGCTATAAGCAGTAGAAAAGATCTAATCTTCTCTGTATATAGACTACACAATAATAAGATCTAGGGAAGTTGAATGCTGAAGAGCCCGGGCGAAGGTCCAAAGTCGCTAGGCCCTGGGTGCACCAGTGCCATAAGAGCAGTTAAAAGGCGAGAATAGAACGTGTTACACCATGGAGTTGAGCTTGAGCATCTCCTAGTTTCCCTTGCTGAATTCCATACTAGCTAGCCACATCTTCCCTACTCTTGGAACGTTCATCTATTTTTAACTCTCACAAAAGTTGCTACTACAAGGTTACCAACCACGGTTTTCACAATCTAGTTTTGTTCAACTTGCTCTAGGGCAGGGCTCGAAGAATGGCAGAGCTCCAAGAAAAGGACCTAGTTGTATCCTTTATATGTCAAAGACCTCTGCGTCATATGTCCATTTATTTTCTTTCTAGTTTGAATTGATATAATTACTTCCTACTAAATAGTGTATACAACCCATCGTCTAAGCTCAATTTAATCATTGCCTCTTACCCCCTCTGTCACATTAATTCCAATCACGATAGCAAAACAAGAGCGCGATGTAGGCTGAACCAGTGGAAGAATCATGAAAAAAAGGAAGGATATGAGCTATGTAATGTAACACATGTTAAAAAGGTAACTTGCTCCATAGACTAAGCTAGATGATAACATGACCGTGCCAAAGGGATAGTTTATTATTATTATATGAAATAAAGTGTAAAATGATACCATGAAAATGCTACCAAAGGTAGTGGAGCTAAACTCTTCATTGCCTTTTTAGACTTTTCTACAATAGTTATAGGATATCTTTTTCTATAGTCCTGACTGTATTATTATTTTATTAAAGAATGGTTAAACATGTTTTTCCCCTTTGAGTTATTAAGGGTCTGCATGTCCTCTCTCGGTTTGAATGATGCCAAAGGCGTTCAATATAATGCAACACAACTTGATTAAACTAGAGCCTGAGACAAGGGTATGATATGCCAAATGACAATCATCCAAAAGGAGAGTCCATGGGTGCCACGGTAGAGTATGGGTTACAACAGGACTAGAGGCTTGGCACGATCTAACTTTTGCAAAAAGTGTTTAGCCACACGTGTTGATAGCTAAAGAAAAATAAGTCCACTAAACAGTGGGCGTCTTTTTCCAAAAAAATCTCTCATTGATTGCATCACCTTTTGTCTAACCCTTTTCTTCCTCGTCATCTCTCATATTCTCTGTAACCTTTTTCCCTTCCTACCTCCCTTTACTACCTGGTTCCCTCTTATCCCTAGTTGCACTCTAACTAAGTTATTATCACCAAATTTCTCCTATGAACTCTAACCATTACCTTGAGCAAGAATGCTTTAGAACCACAATAAACCAAAGCACAGGAGGAGCATACCTTTTTGTTGACCAAGTTTGTTTTCTACTCCTTGGTCAATCCGACTAGAACCCCTAATGGTTAGATCGACCCTAGGATGGAAATTTTGATCTTATCCAACATCCACTAAGCCAAGCCAATTTTGATCTTATCAACTAAGCCATAGGTGCGGAATTACTGGTGGTTGGAACATATCTAGCAGTGACTATGTCACTTCTTAAGATCGGCACAATAATCGGCATGTTAGGCACTCACCCCTACCCCTTAGCCCCACATGTTAGCCCGAATTTGCCACCACACAATCATCACTCCCCTAGCCCTCTTCTCACTCTCACATTCTTTATCCCATCTCTTTCCATCTCCAGCCAAGGAGATAGGAGTAAAGTGATAAGAAACCAAACTAAGAAATTCCCTAATTAGGCCTTCTTCCACCTCAATAAATTGTCAGAGGTCCTCAAAGAACTTCACCGGAGCTTCGCTCTACTAATCTTCACCATGGCTTGTGGGAACTCTCCTACATTCTTCTTCTTATGCACAACTAGGGCTTGGATGGACCGCTACATCAATATCCCTTTATGCTCCAACTAGGGTCCCCTTGCTTGTGATCTTCATTCTAGTGAGTCATGTTCACTCACCAACCTCTCTCTTTGAACCCATATCAACTCATGCATCAAATGCGCATATATAGGGATCAAGGCACCAATAAGTGCAAATACCAAGGCATGCCTGAAAAGACATCGAGACGTTCCTCGAGTATCAAGCAAGCACAAATACATGATGAAGCCCTACTTTTGTTCAAATTTGTTGAATCTAATAATTGCTCGTGCATGAGATACCTCTGCCTACTGTTTGTCATGATCCTCCCTTTGATAGGCTTTACCTTGTTATGAAACACGTTTGTCTAGGTGTCTCACATCATATGCTTAATGTGAGTGGAAGTAGAGAAGTGGCAAGGTCACCACTACTCATGAGCTCGTAGGAATTGCCATGTATAGATTACAACTTCCCGTTGAGAACGAGCTAACACACGAGCAATGATGAATGATGACTTGAGGTTTGTTGGGAGTTGAATCCTATTGGCATATGCATGTTTAAGGTGATCAAGAAGCACATTTTTGTTGTAATAATTCTTGAGCACCTTCCTGTACTTGATGGATTCGATGTGGTTTAGGATGACTTTGATGAGGTGTACCTAATTGCAATGGCAGTACACCTATCCACTCCTGTCGATAGGTGGCTTGTCAAAAAATCACGAAAGGTCAATTTCATTTCATGAATCAACACTTACATGTGGTTGAGTGTGCGGCGTTGGTCTTGTAATCACGTGGGAAAAGGTGTACACCTTTACATCGGTTTCAATCAATTCGAATTGCTACACTCTCAATATGAGCATGCTCTTGATTGTCTGTCCACGATGTAGGATTTCAAACTCGGGCTTACAAAAAATGAAGCTCATGAACCCGATCACTTTCATCTATACAATTCCTGGTGTTTTATTTAGAGATCACAGAGACTATGTCTTGATTATCATAACTTGATGAAATGCTACGTGCTGATGACTTTATGTGTGTATTAGCCTATAACATGTCCATTGTCGTTTTCTATCTCGAGAGTTGGTGAATTTATATATGGAAACGGCGAGATAGTGTTTTGTTGTGGTTGTAATTATGCATACATGCAACACCTGATTCTCTTTTTAAAAATATATTAGTGGGTGCACCGTGGTGTGCCGTGATTAATGTTAAAATATCCAATAATTCAATTTAGATGTCCATTTAAAGTATGAGTTTATAAAATTAAACTGATTTCTATCAAGTTATACGGCTCTCATGAGATTCATGAGCTCCAAATCCAACCCATCCTGGTCCCTTCGACACCAAACTATTCCAATTTCCATCTCACAAGTCACAACCAAAAGACACGCGGATGCCAGCTCTCTAGCTACCTTGTGCCCAAAGTGCCAAACGGCCCCTTAACCACCTGCTTTATCTTCTCCCGTTCACCCCGCGTGCGCGCTCTCCCTCCCTCCCTCCTTCCCTCTCGCTAGTGGCGACGACTGGGCGACTGCCTCCGCCGCATTTTGCTAGGCGCCCCACGGCCCTTCGCCGGCGACGAGCACCCACCAGGTATGCCCGCCCCTTCTCTTCCCTTCCTGCTACGCGAAACCGAGCACCCAATCCCTAAGGTTATTTGTAACTCTTTTTACGGCTCCTGCTCTCCCTCCTGGCGGCCGCCGCGTACGGCCGCCTCATCTCCGACGGCGCCCCGTCCGCGCCGCTCCTCTCGGTGATCCGCCTCTCGGGCTCCCGGCCTCCCGCCGGCCGAGAAGTGCGAGAAGTCCTACTGCTTCCTCCCGTGCACCACCAGTCCACCACCGTGCTCGGGAACCTCTTCCTGGTGCTGGCGTACGGATTCCTCCTGTACAAGGCGGCCACGTACCTGTCGGCCCCTGCCGCAAAGTCGAAATCTTTATTAGGGCTTAGATTCTGCGACCCTGTTAGTGTGATTCTTATTCCTCTCTTTTTGAATCCTCGTAAAGAATCTTACTTTGCAAATCTGTACTTTTTTCTAAGACTGGTTCTTACTTTACTGTAAGCTTGCAGGAGGATTTTTTCTTTTCCTTCATCATTTTTTGGGGGCTGAGTCACATGGGGCCCTTTGTGTTTTCCAAACAAAGCTTGTTGTTTCTTTCCTTACCTTTCCAAAGTTCCTGGCAATTCCTATGAGGGGTGTTGTTATAATCTGAATTTTCCTTATTGAGCGCTAGTGCTAGACTGCTAGTTTTTCACCAATAAATTAACTTTCACATTCAACGATGCATTGCTACCCATTAGTATAAGGTTTGCTATTTTTTTGGCTACATCTTTGTGATGCCACCAATATTATGATGGTGTCAGGTGAACATGATTATATATTATAAAGCTCATGAGTTTTAAGTTTTAACCTTGTAAACTTCAAAAAGGCCATTCTAGTTTCTTATAAGAAACCCCCAAACCAACTAGATTTCATGTAACCTTAAAGGACCCGTAGGCCATAGTGCATTATCTCTATTAAGTTACTATATACTGATTCTGTTTGATTAGAATTATGAAATTCGTTTAACTTCGTTGCTATACTAACATAAAAAATGGGATAGGTGATATAGTGATATGACTTTCGCATTATAGTGTCAGAAAGATTTTTTTTTTTGGGGGGGGGGGGGGGTGTGCGCGCGGAGGGGAGGGAGGGGGCAATAAAATACAGGGATTTTTATGGTTATATTTCTCCCTTCTGAAATATTACACCATTTTACATGAACTCAAGAATAACCACTGTTATATTTTTCTTGTCAGAAAAAGTGTTGCTCCTACGACTAGTTCTTTTTATGTATAACCTCCAATGAAGGATTCTCAGGTTAGTTTGCTTGCTTTTGCCTTCAGCCCTTCATTCATTACTGAGTTGTGTTACTTTTTTGTTTTTTCTTTGTCATCTACAATAAAGATGATGGCTGGTTGATTTATTCAGTGCAAGCGTGGACAGTTTTTCCTTCAGCAGACTGCTAGTGATATGCTATATGCAATGCGTATTTCATGCTAAACAGTTACTTTTTTTTCTATAGTTTTTTAATGGGATATTCTGTAGCTGATACTCAAATTTTGCACTTAAATATAAAGAAAATGGTGTTGCACTGAAGATAATACATTCTTTATGCTATGAATATATGTATTTAACAGTTGTGGTGTTGATAATGAAATTCTATTATCTTGCTTAAACGATTCATCCTTTCTTGCCAAGACCTCTGTTGTCCCCTTTCTAATTATTCCCTCTTTAATGCTAGGGTACAGTTTTTTATTTCTGGCTGATACGCTCACAATGGACTGATGTTGCTTTCGATACTACCAGTTTTGCCCCCTTTTTTGCCTTCATCAGGCAGTTGAATTATGTTACTTAAGGACTTGTTCTACAGGATATTCAGAGCACGACAGGGTTGCAGTCATCAGCACAAGGTACTAATGAAGTGCAAAGTCAGCAACCAAACCCAATGGCCACTGATGCTCCTGCAGGAAATTTGGGTTCCTTATCTGTAGCTAGTAATGACAATAAGAAGGTGTCTCGCGAAGATATTGAACTTGTAAGCTTTCTAGCTATCTAGTGGCATCCCTTCTACATTGACAGTTTTATGCTTTGGCCAACTAAATGAACTTAACATCCTGTTGCAGGTTCAGAATTTGATAGAGCGTTGTCTACAGCTATACATGAACAAAGGAGAAGTTGTTAGAACTCTTTCTACTCGTGCTAGAATAGAACCTGGCTTCACTACTTTAGGTGACGTGCTCATGTTTATATGTTTTCTATATTCACTACTTTAGGTGACGATGCTCATGTTTATATGTTTTCTATATTCACTGGTTTCGTCCCCCACAATGGACTTTTGGTGGGACATTTATGCCACCCTTTGCTTTATTTTCACATGTTTAAGCTTAGGATAGGGAAAATATTGCAGTACTGCACTACTGCTTGAAGTATTGACCTTTTGTCTTAGTCTTAAATAACCATGCTCAATCACATTAGCGACCAAAATTTTTCTCAACATTAATGTGCAGTTTCTCCTTGGGTTGTACGTGCATTTACCGTGTGGATCAATGATGATCGATATATACTGGAATGCCCAGAACAAACAAACATTTTTATATGCTTTCTGAGCTCGGCCTCTGCGATACTGATCTGAGCTCTTAATTCTACTCATTTTGTGTAATGTTCTCTTTGTGTTCAGTATGGCAGAAACTTGAAGAAGAGAACTCAGAGTTCTTTAGGGCTTACTATATACGGCTGAAATTGAAAAGGCAGATCATCTTGTTCAATCATTTATTGCAACACCAGTACAATTTGATGAAATATCCAGCACCTCCAAATATTCCATTGGCTCCAATACAAAATGGAATTCACCATATGCCAGGTAATGTCCCTGTTTATAAGTCTATCTTGGAAAGATGGCTCAGTTAATAGTCTTCTATTTCGGATTTGCATTTTTCATGTTTTCCTTAGATTTAATGTGTAAATTTGTTACGACTTGGAAGTCTTCACATTTTCTGTTAGACAATTTCTTTCTCTTTCTTGGTTTCACTCATTGGTGCAATGTTGGCTCAACGTAGGCACTTGTCATGCTATATCTGGGAATGCATTTGGCTTGCACTGTTGATAGACAAGCATTTACTGTCTAGTCACTGTTTTATGTATGTTAGTTAAATTTATATTCATTACAGATTCATACTATTATCCCTGTTTAGCAGAATAATACTTTTACCCCTGTTACATTTTGTAAGCTGTGTTTTTAATGTAGAATTGACCACATTAATACTTTCATCCCTGCTTAGCAAAATAATACTTTTTATCCCTGTTTTATTTTTAGCTGTGTTATTACGATATAATTTTTATGTACCAAAAATCCTTGTTTAACACTTCGTTATGGTTTAGTAACAGAACAAGTGTGGCTTTAATCCTTGACAAATTTACACATGTATGTAGAAAGGTGCTGTTACCATTCTTATTTAATGAAAACCTGGTTCCAGTGCAGTTAGCAATTTACCAATGGGGTATCCAGTACTTCAGCAGCCTATCATGCCTGCTCCCGGCCAGCCTCACATGGATCCAATGGCCTGTGGTCTGTCCAGTGGTCATGTGGTTAATGGAATACCTGCAGGTGGTTATCATCCAATGCGCATGAACTCCGGAAATGAGTAAGTATTATCATCTCTGTTTTTGTTTCCTAAATTCTGAACTTTTCATTATAAGTCATATCTGTTTAATCATTCCTGAGTATAATTTGTTGTACCTTACAAGTGGTTTTTCTGCCAATTGAAAAAGCATATCCTGCTTTTACCATTTTTCTTTCTTTTGTGAACGAACCGACACTGATAGTGCCTGTTTCTATTCTAGAATACAATATGCAGTTTCTAAGCCTACTTTTAGAAGTGATCTTTTACTCCCTCCGTTCCAATCTATAGGTTGTTTTGGCTTTTCTAGATACACAACTTTTGTTATTTATCTAGGCACATATCGTTTATCTTGGTGCATAGCAAAAGCTATGTACCTAGAAAAGCCGAAACAACCTATAATTTGAAACAGAGGGTAGTTGTTAACTTGATATGATAGCACTGCACAATCAGGCTGCTACAGATTACAGAACACATATTTACTACACCACTTGTACTTTGAATGACACATGTTGCTATCCACTGGTTTCCTGACTTGGACACACCATTTCCTTGTCAGTTTTTCCCTTGCCATCCAGTTTCATGTCAAGCTGATTGTCCTAATTATTTATTTTTCTATCCCTTGTTTGATGTCTTCTTATGGACTAGAGATTATCTTTTTCCTGGGGCTGGATTGAATTTTTGGTGCTGTTGCCCATGCACTTGTTGAATTGTCTAAAGTTGCCCCCCTCTTTTTTTGACCGTTATGGTGTGCTCTTATGTTGCTGCAGCATGGTTGTGGACAATGGAGCGCCTGAAGCACCACATGCTGGTGCTACCGGTAGTGCTATGTCATCTGAGATGGTTGTGAGTCCCTCATCAGCGGCTTCAAGCAACCATGCTCCTTTTACGCCATCAGAGATACCAGGCATGACCATGGATGTATCAGCCCTAGACTCGGCATTTGGATCTGATGTGGGGAATCCTGGATGTCTGCAATTAGGACCTGATGGCTCATCAAGAGACTCTAATAGATCCTTCGGGCAGCTCTGGAATTTCAGCCTCTCTGATCTAACTGCAGATTTGACGAGTTTGGGAGGTAAACCTTCTGGGTTGAGAAATTTACCTTATGTTTTTTTTGGTTAATCAGCGCTGAAATCATTGAATTTATGAAGTTAGCATTACTGATATTAGATTCAAAACTAAAAGGAAGACGTACATTTTACTCCCTGAAGTATAGCAAGAGTCCGCTTAACCCCCTAAAGTTTGTTTTGGTTTACCTTTTTTTTCCTGAAAGGTCGGGGTGGGGTGGGGGGATCCCCACCTGATTAGTTCATTGATATTGGTTAATTCAGGTATTACATTGAAGGAAATTATGTACAACACCAAGTATCTGTTTTCTGTTCTAGGTCATTGTACCATCCACGAAGTTGTGTCACTGTTGACCTTGCAGCACAACTTCAAGCCAACGAACAGTGAGTAGAAGCCGTTAGAACTATACAAGAGTATAGCCATGCAGACTTACATCCATGTTAGCAGAGCTGGGAAATGGTTAGGAGCAAAATGTCAAAAATTGCCCAGTTTAATATAACATGGGGGTTACGTGAACCAAAACATATATTAGGGGTTATGTGGACTCCAGCCATGCTTCAAGGGACTAAAATTAACTTATTGCATTAACCTAAAAGATATATGTACTCTACTTTGATTGGATAATGTAGTGCTGCTGATTGTAGTAAATAAATACATTTGTACATTTGTGCGTCAAGAAAGAGAAGGAAAGCAGAAATAGGCTGTTACAAATGCATTTGTATGTCATGTTTTTGAAAAAAAAAATGCATTTGTATATTGTAAAGGTGCATTATTGTTTTCATGCAGTACATATGTTATTGGTAGAATCCTAAACCCACACATCTAGTGTGCTGAATACTTCAGTAACGATCTTTTTCCAGAAGATTATGGCCCAATCAGCATTCTGGTAATACCAATTCCTTTGTGTGCACACGTGTATCCCCCTCTGATAAATGAAATATCTGCTCCTATTCACAGCAGATTTGGACGTGCTGGAGAACTACACTGGCACCCCTTTCCTGCCTTCAGATTCGGACATTTTGCTTGATTCCCCAGACCATGATGATATAGGTAACCGTGATTCTCATCCGATGTATGTATCTCATTCGAAGTGTAGCAACCCTGCTGAATCGTCACCGTGCATGTCAATTCTTTGTTGCAGTCGAATATTTTGCTGACGCCATCAACGGGTCTCAGTCAGACGAAGAGAAATCATAGCGAAGCTATAGTTTCGTAGACGCCCCTCATGCATTCAGGTTCAGGCAGGGCTGTCATCTCATCTCATGTAGTGTAAGCTTGCTGCTGCTCTCATGTAGTGTAAGCCTGCTGCGACGCCGCGGCAGCAAATCTAACTGTGTATTTGGCTTGTGCGCCCCTGTGCGGTGATCCGGTAATCGGGCCTCTGCCACTAAAGAATTTTGTAGCGGTTAATTAAAATCCTAATTCTTTGGAATAAGTAGCTGGGATGGCCAGATAGTAGTGTTGTTGGCTAGGTATGCTGCTGGATGCAAAGCTCACAGCTGGTGACTCTGAAACCACAGGAACTGTTTTTGTATTTGCTGCATAAGTAAACAGTTGGTACGGGTTCACTCCTTTGTGTTGCCTCTTGGTTTGCCTTGCCCAGTTGCTCTTCGCACAGCAATTGTCCAGCGTAGCAAGTTTAGCTTCTGGTTTGGACAGGGTTTTCAAATGTCTGAGCTGAATCTGAACTTGTCTGATATGTGTCCCCATGCTGTTTGGGCTCGCTTGGCGACTGATGGTTGGATGAGCTAGCCGCCGTGATGTAGCGCTCTAACCGTAACACCAGATCATCTACACCATCCATCCTGAAAGAGAACAGGGAGAACACTTGTTCGCCGTTGTCAGATTGGCGGGTTTGCTTGAATTGAATGCATCTGCTCTGCATATTGGTTTGCTTCAGAAAACTTCCAGTTCAGAGACGGCATGCGCGGCCGGCGTGTTTCCTTTATTTATTTATTTATTTCAGCAGAGCAGAGGCGACATGTGTGGCATTTCGCTCCAGAGCGTTGGAGGAGCAAGGCCGCCCGTGGCGTTTCTGGTTGGTTGCTTGAACCGATCACACGAGACGACGGCACCGGCGGGACAGGACAGATGCGTGCGTCCGTTCCGTTTACGGCGCGGCGGCGGGCGGTAGAGTAGGGCGCGTGAATCCGGGGCGCGCCGCAGCAGAAATCATGGCCGACCACCACGGCGCTCCGGGCCGGACGCGGCCGTTTGGTTTTTGGAACGTTGGGCGGGCTCGGCTGGCAGCTTGCGCCCCGGCGAGCCCAGCGTCACCGGCTGCTCTCGTCACATCACAGGCTCGAGGCATGGGCATGCATCGGCAGCTCCAGCTCCGAGATCTCACTAGTAGCTGCAAATGAGACATGGCAGCAATATATATATATATATATATATATATATATATATATATATATATATATATATATATATATATATATATATATATATATATATATATTATATATATTTCAGTGTCGATCTCTCTGGTCAGTGGTCACTGCTACATCCACTGACGAGAGAGTCGAAGGCCGGGGAGGGGAGGATTCGTGCGGCAGAGCACCCGTTCATTCAGCTGCTCCGCGCTGCATGCATGGCTGAGCAAGCAATTCTCCACTTGTCCACCTGGACTGAAATTGAATCCAAGCGGCATGCATGCAGCCGCACCAGAAAACCAGGCCTGCCTGCTTCCGGGCGCTACATCCGGAGTTGAAAATTCAATCCAGACACCGGCCGGTGCAACGTAGCCAGGGGGAGAGGTCACGCGCACTTCCTTCCTCTCCGACATTTCTCATCCATTTCTATAATAGATAGGCCGGTCAGTGTGACTCCATGTATCAGCAGCATCTGCGTCTCGTCACGCCAATTCCCATTCCTGGGTAGCTCAGCATCTGCGTCTCGTGCAGGCAGGCGAGCACGCAACGCAACGGATGGCACTTGCAGCGCGAGGCTGTTTTCACCTCACCTGGCGTGGGCGTGGGCGTGGCGTACTGGCACCTCGCGCGCGCTACCGGGGCCTTGTCCGCCGGGCTGCACGCGCTCGCGCGCCGTAAATACGTCGTCTCCCCCCGTGACCGTGAATCCACAAGATTTCCTCTGCATGTTTCCATCTCCTCTGCTGCGTGCCAGGAATCGCTGCAGGTCCGCAGCGCCGGCGCGATTCAGGATCCTGACAATGAATTAACCGATCCATCCACGCATTCATGAAATCCAAAGGCAGCCTCGCGGAATAAATGGAGGCGATGACGACGATTATGCTGCCATGTTACCGCTGCTTCTAGTTCTATGATTCTATCTTCAGCGGGCGCTGCTTTCTGACGGAGACAGGGAGGGAGTGAATCCTGGTTTCCAAATGCAGGGGCAGGGGCACTCTCTGACTCTCACTCTGCGAGCGAAACCCACGCCAAGGGCAAGGGGGCTTGCTTTCATTTGATTTGATCCACCTGTTCACGGACACATCTTGTTTTATTTCCTTGTAGTATACGAAAACGTATTAAAAACAAAAAGTATTCACCCGACCAAGCGAGAGTTGGAAATTCAGACTTCATGATGTCTGCAAACAAGATAACTTTGCAGGCTGTATACCCAACTTCTCCACTTAACAAGCAGATGCAGGTTTCTTCTATATTTCTTGAATAGATACACGAAGGTTTATATTATATATACGTTCCCGAAATACGATAATCTGAAGATCTAGCTCTCCCTGAGTCAACATACATATTCAACGTTCCCATATCCCCAGACCACCAAGACTAGTTGTTAGTTCTTGGAGCCAGGCCGGGCGTCAAGCAGTGAAGACACAGGAATTATGCAGCCAAGTGTGGACCCTGTCGTCGTCGCTTTCTTCCTTCCGTTTCGGTCTTCCGGAGCTCAGAGAAACGGCCTCTGCCTTCTGATGATCTGATCTGATCTGATCCCCTCTGCAACTGCCGTTCCAGCAGGAAAGTTTCATCATTTTCTCAGAAATGGACCTGTTTCCCTGATGGGATCGGGCAAAGAGCCAAAGAAGCTCAGAAGAAGCACATGGCCATCACTCCGTTCCATTACTCTTCTAGCTTAGCTTTTTGGCTGAGTGCGTGTTTAGTTCGCGAAAATTTTTAGCTTTGGCTACCGTAGTACTTTCGTTTGTATTTGTCCATTAGTGTCCAATCATGAACTAATTAGGCTCAAAAGATTCGTCTCGTGGTTTTCTATTAAACTGTGTAATTAGTTTTTTTTATCTACATTTAATGCTCCATGCATGTGTCCAAATATTCGATATGACGGAGAATCTTGACAATTTTTAGGAACGCTACGTTCAGTTCAGACGGACGAGCTCAGGTTTATCTGACAGATCAACCAGAAAATGCAAAAATCCGGTTACAAGATCTTACTGTATTTCCAACCGGCGCTAACTTCAGACGACTGGTAGAGAATTCGTAATCGTCCCTAACGTTAACGTTTTAAATTACCCGGAGAAAAAAAATGTTTTTATCGTTGGCACTCCTAACTCGGCGGCCTATCCCAACGTTAAAAAAAATATTTTGCTTTTAACGTTAGGATTTTTTCGACGCCACTAATTGGTGAACGTTCATTCAAACAAATATGAGCGAACGATTCTCCGACCAGTAGACTTGCCTTAATAGAAAACCATTCATTCCCGCCTGACACTTTTTTAGGATAGTCTGATGACGTTCCTTCTCTGGCTCTTTTCGAGCAGACGTCCCCGCACGCTTCTTTCTCTTTTCGCGTGTTTCGGCGAGCAACAGTTTTCCCTTTCACGCTCTCACGTGCGCCCATATTTTATTTTATTTTCTGAAAAGCACACGCGAATAACTTACACTAGCCGAGTTAGACAACGTAACTTCAAGGAATAAATTAACCATGCAAAGTTATACAATATTACTTCTTCTTTTTAATGAACTGAGACCTGTACGTAATTTAAATTTTGAGAACAGTTGCGAGAGTAACATTCTCTTTAGGTTTCCTCAACATTTTTTCTTTTCAGAAACTAATCAATCGAGGACATGGGAAAAGGATTTAAAAAGGGTGGGGGAGGAAATAAAAGTAACTTTTACAACCTATACTACAGAACAAATTCTGTAATATGATGGAAACTCGTAAAAACTAGATAAATAATAATTTTCATAACTTCTACATGTATGATATTCTCGGCATCTCTATAACTATGATATTAAGCGTATCTGTGTCTTCACTTGGAATATCTACAAAATATTTTAATATTTAGAATAACAAATAAAAAATAAAGTTGACAACAAGAAAAACATAAGTTAATAGAAAACGTAAGATGAGTATCTGCCATACACATGAAAACAAAAGTTAAATACATAACTCTAAACAGTTAGTTGATGAAATAAGTTAAGTAGCATACATATAAAAAACACAAGTTAGATACATAACTATGTACAGTAAGTTAATGAAATAAGATAGGCAGCATACACATAAAAAGAAAAGTTAGATACTAAACTTAGCAGAATAAGTTAATGAACTAAGTTAGATAGTATAGACATAAAACAAAAAATAGATAAATAACTCTGTTATTTAACATAGCATCAAAAAAACTATATAGAACAAATTAAGAAGCACCATTTATTGAAGAATCTCATAAAAAACAGAAGAAACTATTTCAATAGCAATGAATATAATAAGTTAAGTAGAAAATCATACCTGTTATACCTTGTTGATGCAGAATTCGAAAGCTTTATACCCTGATAAGTTTAAGAAGGAGCAAAGATAAAGATTCCATCAAAAGACAAAATCATAGGTACAAATATGAAATCTTATATGTTGCTCTGTTATGTCACGTATTGTAGGTAATAAGAATTGATTCTCCTCATGAGTGCACAAATAGTATGTCATTGCCTCACGAAAAGGCTTTGCTTGTTCCTGGATCACATAAAAATTTAGAAAACATCTTGTCAAATAATCTAAAATGTAGGCAATATGCCTTAATCAAAATATCATACACAACATCAACATGCACCTAACATGAATGGTCAAATAATCTAAAATGTAGGCAATATGATCATGTATTTAGTTGTCCCCTAATACCTAGAGCATCAACATGCACCTAACAGCCACACACAACATTATTTTTTGCCCGTGGCAATCGAGCACACGAGAGAAACAGTAAAGTAAAACCTATGATGGGGCATGAATGGTGGATACTTGTCGAGATCTTTTCCTCCATGGAGCAGCAACTCTTCCTTCCTCTGCAAATCCAAACACAAACCCAAAGTGAACATAAAACACAAACAGATTTAGCAGAACAAAGATCAGAGGAACAGGGACATGAGTTGCTCACCGTCACGGACGGAGAGGTCACCGTCGGCTCCGCGGGCGTAGCAGCAGTCGGATCGAGCGGCGCGCCACCTCCAGATGCCTGTTGCCATACAAGTGGTCGAGATCCACCATCTCCGGGATCCTGTAGTCAGATGGGAGGCAAAGATCCCCCCATCTTTGATCGCCGATGGTTGGACAGGAGACCGAGATTCGTCAGCTATGGAGGCCAGGGGCCGGTTGGGAGGGCGAGATCTGCTGCCTCTGGTCACCGGTGGCCGGGTGTGAGGATGAGATCGGCTACCTCCTAGCATCGGTGGCTGGACGAGACAGACGAGATCTGACGCCTTCATGTGCCGGTGCCCAAACTGCAATGGGAGAAAATGAAAAGCACGGGAAAAAGAAGGAGATAGGAAAGTGACGGGAAGGGGAGGGGTAGTGAGAAAAGTGAGGGGTAGATGGAAGGTGGACCCAGGGCTGTTAAGATGCACGCGGTTGGGTCGTTCGCTCTAATCCAAACGGGTGAACGCTCGTTATAATGGAATGGGGGGATTTTTTAATTTGAAAAGGTAACGTTAGGATTGAGTTGAACGCAGCAGGGCGCATTCTACAGCCGTAAATGGCGGTCAGGCCTGTTTAGTTCCAAAAATTTTGCAAAAAACTACTGTACCATTTTCGTTGTTATTTGATAATTAGTCTTCAATCATGGACTAACTAGGCTTAAAAGATTCGTCTCGTGATTTACAGCTAACTGTGTAATTATTTTTATTTTTTATCTATATTTAATGCTCCATACATGCGTCCAAAGATTCGTTACTGACTTACTGTAGTTTTTTTTTTTAACTAAACAGGCCCCCAGTTTCGCCTCAGAAAGAGTGCTGGCACTTCTGAATCGCAGGAGTTCATTCAGCACAGTAGTAGCCGTTGTCTTGTTTCGCACAACCAACCGTCCAAAGATTTTGGAAGGATCACAGCAAGCAAATGACAAGCGGATGAGTAGCCCCGGGGCTGGTGCAAAGTTCCCTGAAACCAGGAGTCCAGGAGCACAGCACATACGGTCAGCCTTGCCTTTGTTATGCAACAAAAGTTTCCTTTCCTCGCTTCATCGTCGGCCTCTCGGCTTCTTCCCCAGCGCTGCTATAAATACACCCTCGTCGGCCTCTACTGCTTCCACCCAAAGCCCATTGCGCCGTCCCTTCTTTCCTTCCTTTCTCGGCTAGCTGCTTCTGGGCCCTCGGCCATGGCCATGGGAGGAGGAAGAGGGGGATCGCGCGGCGCGGTGGACTCCATGGCCGTCGTTCTTGTTGGCCTCGCCATGGCGCTCGCCGCCGCGGCGCAAGTGGCGTCGGCCGCCGGGCACGACTACCGCCAGGCGCTGAGCAAGAGCATCCTCTACTTCGAGGCGCAGCGGTCCGGGCGGCTCCCCGGCAGCCAGAGGGTCGCCTGGCGCGCCGACTCCGGCCTGCTCGACGGCAAGGCCAACGGGGTACGCGTCACGGATCCCAGACCCCGACCTGCTCTCCTTATTCTTGGATACTTACCATCTTTTGCGTGCGCATGCACGTCCCGCATTTTTTTTGGCATTTAATTTGGAAACAAATCAGCATTTTCTATATTATATCTCGACTACATACATGGATACTAAAACCAGCATTTGCAATTACCATGGATTACACTTACACCTGCCTTTTTTTTTTGTTTCCCTTCTTGTTGGTCGGTCCAGGTGGATCTGGTGGGCGGCTACTACGACGCCGGCGACAACGTCAAGTTCGGCCTGCCGATGGCGTTCACGGTGACCATGATGTCGTGGAGCGTCCTCGAGTACGGCAACCAGATGGCGGCGGCCGCCGAGCTCGGCCATGCCGTTGAGGCCATCAAGTGGGGCACGGACTACCTGGTAAAGGCGCACCCGGAGCCCAACGTCCTGTACGGAGAGGTGTGTTGGTTGGCTCCTCTACACCCCGCCGCGCCGCCTGGATGTCACGCTCTGCTTCCTTTGTCAACCCTCCGTTTAATTCCATTGAGCCCATCACACCTGCACCCTGCATGCATGCATGCACATTGCACTAGTCGTTGGGTTTAAACTTTTTTAAACTACCTGGTTGTCAAGTGTCAAGACTGTACATGATTCCTGATGATCTGCCGCATGCATGCAGGTCGGCGATGGTGACTCGGACCACGACTGCTGGATGCGGCCGGAGGACATGACGACGAACCGTCAGGCCTACCGCCTTGACCCCCAGAACCCCGGGTCCGAACTCGCTGGAGAAACCGCCGCGGCAATGGCGGCGGCCTCACTCGTGTTCCGCAGCTCCAACCCCGGCTACGCCAACACTCTCCTCCAGCACTCCAAGCAGGTACGTATGGCGGAGACCTGGATCGACATGCATTGTACGATACATCTTCTCCAAGATTGTTGACGAACACGACACGATGGAAATGTTCGTAGCTGTTCGATTTCGCCGACAAGTATCGGGGGCGGTACGACAGCAGCATCACGGTGGCGCGCAAGTACTACGCGTCGTCGAGCGGGTACGGGGACGAGCTGCTGTGGGCGGCGGCGTGGCTGCACGAGGCCACCGGCGAGTCGCGGTACCTGGACTACCTGGCCACCAACGCCGACGCGCTGGGCGGCACCGGCTGGTCCATCAACCAGTTCGGCTGGGACGTCAAGTACCCCGGCGTGCAGGTCCTGGCCACCATGTTCCTCCTGCGCCGTGGCGGCAACGACGCCGCGCACGCCGACGTGCTGTGGCGGTACAAGCAGAAGGCGGACCTGTTCGCGTGCTCCTGCCTCGGCAGGGGCGGCGCCAACAGCGTGCGCCGGACGCCCGGCGGCATGGTCTACCACCAGAGCTGGAACAACGTGCAGTTCGTGACCGGCGCCGCGTTCCTCCTCGCCGCCTACGCCGACCACCTCGCCGCGGCCGGGCAGGCCGCGCAGTGCCCGGACAACGGCGGGTCCGCGCAGCCGTCGGAGCTCCTCGCGTTCGCCAGATCGCAGGTGGACTACATCCTGGGCAGCAACCCGAGGGCGACGAGCTATATGGTTGGGTACGGTGCCACGTACCCGCGGCAGGCGCACCACCGCGGCGCGTCCATCGTGTCCGTCAAGGCCAACCCATCGTTCGTCAGCTGCCAGGCCGGGTACAGCAGCTGGTACCACCGCCGGGCCGCCAACCCCAACCTGCTCGACGGCGCCACCGTCGGCGGACCCGATGAGTACGACAACTTTGCTGACGAGAGGGATAACTACGAGCAGACGGAGGCCACCACCTACAACAACGCGCCGCTCATGGGCGTGCTCGCTCGATTGGCCGCCGGTCACGGCGGCGGCCGGTTTGGGCACCACTCTGTCGCCGCCGATGGTAACTACTAGTCTACTACTCATGCATTCTGAATTTCTGATGAGCTTGGTGATTTTCGGACAAAAACTAAACTGGGCTGAATCGATCGGTCTGTTTCTTTGCCTGCAGAAGCTTCTTCCTCCACGGCCATTAATGGCGCCAATCGGACCTCACTGCCATCTCCTTGTCCGGGTAATCACTAAGATTTTCTACTTCTTGAATCTTGATGCAGTGACTCCATGAACATGCATGTCATCTGGCTATACATCGCCGTTCTCGAGATTTTTCTTCACTGATCCGAGCTTCGTTCTGTGCATGCTGCTGCAGATTCTGAACACGCGTCGCCCATTGAGATCGAGCAGAACGCGACGGCGTCGTGGACGGAGCGGGGCAAGACGTACTGCCGGTACGCGGTGACGGTGACCAACAGGTCGCTCAAGACCGTCCACGAGCTCCACATCGGCATCGCCAAGCTCTACGGCCAGGTGTGGGGAGTCGACAAGGCGCGGTACGGCTACGTGTTCCCGAGCTGGCTGCCGTCGCTGCCCGCCGGCAAGAGCGCCTCGTTCGTGTACGTCCAGGCCGCGCCGCCGGCCGACGTCTGGGTCACCGGCTACAAGCTCCTCTGAGACGGCACCCGAAGTAGCGAGTGCCCCTGTGTGTATGTGTGGAACGAGTGAAATGAATGTTCGTTAGGTTACAAAAAGGGGCAACGAGTGATGGGGCTAGTAACAATCTCGGTCATCCTCATTGTCCGTTAATATAAAAGCTAAGCAATCCACTAGCAGCTATAGTGTGACGCTTGTGGTGATTGGAATTGGAATAGTAAGATGAATTGTATGCTACAACTACAACATGTTGGAATTTGAGATTCTGAAAAGACTTGGTTTGCATAGATGCGCAGCGGTTTGATCTCTTCTTTGTTCTTTTCTTGCATGTAGCTTTGTTATGCAGATGTTTGGCCACTTGAACCCAAGAAGTTTTATTCACTGGTTGTAATCGTTGTTGTTTTCTTTTTATTCGTCTAATAAAAATCGGCAGAGCTTTTGCCGCCTTTCTAAAAAAAAGTTTTCTTCAGTGGCTAAGTTTGTAATATTTGGATACTGGTGGGAATTTTGTTCACTTGAAGTCACAGTTACTGATTGGTTTACCAAGATTTCTATTCTCGATCAGCACTTTGACTCGCTTTCCAATTGCCACTCTCTATGAGCACTTTGACTCGCTTTCCAATAGCCGCAGTGTAGCCCAGGAAACAACCTTCCAAATCCAACGGCTCATCGAGTTTGAAACGATATCTTGTCGATGGCCTGATGCTCCGAGTTTGCGCCTCTTACAGAGGCTCCAGCCTCCAGGCCTACACGAGCCTTCGTTATACATTTTAAGGGCTTAGATGCAACAAAAAAAAAGTGCACTCTAACGGGACTATGATAGAACCCTCAAATCCTCCTCCCACCTCTCATTCCTAGGGCCCTAGACCAAACCTTCAAAAGTTTGTTTCTACAATTTATGTGCGCGCTTCTCCTCCCATGCCACATAAACCCACTCGTGCGCCGCTTCCCCGCTCGTGCACGCCGCCTCCCCTGCCGCCTCTAGATCCAACCTCCTTGCCGGCTCTTGGCCAGAGACGAAGCCGTAGCACGAAATCTTCCTCTCTTAGCGCGGCCACCGAAGAAGTGCTGCGGCCTCCTCTCCTCCTCGCGTGGGCGTCGGAGAAGAAGCCGTGAGGTCCCGTCGCCTGGAATCCCCTCCCTCCCGTGGTACCCGACTAGATGCAGCTCTCGGCGAGCGACCTCCGCACGTTTCCTGGCGCTATGCTCTTCCTCCCAATCTGATCCCCAACCTTTTGGCTGAGAAAGTCAATGACAAGTAGGACCTAGCTATTGGAATAAATTTGATGGCTCTATTTTATGGACCACTGCTAGCACATCTAAAAAAATAAGGTCTTCAAAAGTGAGAAAAGTCCTTAAATAAAAATTAGGGGTCCTATTTTGAGAGTCATTGGTGGAGTTGCTCTTATCTTCAAACTTGATTTAGGGTGTCATTCAGGTCCTAAAACTTAAAGTCCCTAATGGTATAACGTGAGGTCTAAATCACAAGTTTAACTTCTAATAAAGTCCCAAATCGTATAATGTGAGTCCAAATAACAATAAGTCCGTATAATGTGAGGTCCAAATACTGTAAGTCCCTAATCGCATAATGTGAGGTCCATCTCACAATAACTTGAGGATGCTATCGAGGTCCCAAACTTCTAAACTGAGTCCCTAAACTTCCTAATCGTATCACATGAGGTCTAAATCACAATTAATCTGCCCGCGCCATTAAGGTAGAAAAATATATTTCAATCAAACTCATATTCTCCTATACATCAGACTTAAATATGATTTCAATCAAATATCATCAAATCAAATATAGAAAAATAGGACCTTGGCACATTCAGATAAGATATGTATTGCTCAGTATAGCTTTGTTAAGATGCCGACAGATGTTTATACTTTTGTTTCATACAGCAACACAATAATGGCCTTTCACTCGTACACAAACATAACACGATGAGAGCTCTCAACTGAACCAATGCTTTGCTGGTCTTTCACTCGTACACAAACATAACAACGATAAGAGCTCTCAACTGAACCAATGCTCTGCCATACAAGGCGCGGAGACATCAAAGTTGTACACGGCGGTACCATCACTTCATGTACCTCTGAAGAAATTTACGGTGGAAATCACTCCTGATGGTATCGTTGATGAACCGTTTCGGTGTCTTGGTCTCTCCACGTGCTTGGTTCTTGAAAACCACATCATCGTCCCACCTTCTCTTAACACTGAAGGAGCCAGGATTGTTGATATTAATCAAAGGGTTTCCCCGCATCAGTTCAGCCTCCTTCATCTTGGCCTCCTCTTCTGCTTGTTGCCGCTCCTGAATGGAACAATTCTTGTTATGTTCCCATAATCCAAATGTACAAAAACATAAAATCATGACACAACGACAAAGATGCAACGATAACAAACCTTTCTAAGCTTCTCCTCAGCTCTTTCTTTCTTAATCCTCTCAAGCTCTGCCATTAGAGCTTCAGTGTCGTCGTCATCGTCATCATCTTCATCGCTGAACACAATTTGGCATTCAATGTGTAAGAGCAACCAAGCATAGTTTAGTGGTAAACCGAAATAAGATATTTGCCTAAACAATGTCAAGAATGTTGCCTTATCTTCTGTGCACATTTGAAGTGAAGGAAGCCTTATCAAAGGAAACTAAATGTGCTACTATGCTAGGCAATGCGCAATAATGGATAACAACCACTACTCCAGAAGTGAGTAGCCTTGTGGGTATACGAACCACTACCCCAGAAGTGAGTAGCCTTGTGGCTATACAAATTTTTATTGAAGGTGACGCGTTGAAACCATTCTAGAAAATAGTTAATGCAGTTGCAAGTCAAGTTCATCCTGCTAACAAAAGAAAAATCCTAGCAGCATTTCAGAAGAGTAGGGTTCATAAAACACTCATCACTGAGAAGGACAATGGTACAGACCTCTCATCATCACTTTTAGGCTCCACATCAGAGTCATCTGCATCGATTTCTCGTGGAACTATCTTATCCTCTGCCTCTCTCTTTGAACCTACGAGTTACAACAAGAAAGGAATAAGTCACCACTAAGCCACAACATAAACAGATATTGATGCTGTGTTCGTTCCACCAACCTTCTAAGAGTAGCTGGCTTGAGCTTTTCCGCCGGTCTCTTTCTTCTGCAGGCAAGAAAATACACATTGTTACTTATTGTACATACCAGTCAGAAACTTATCCTGAAGGGAGAAAACAAAAGAACGAGACAGAGAAAGTAGGTGTACCAGCATAGGACTTATCCTTGGAAGAGTAGTGCTTGCGCTCGCGTTCCTCAAGTTCCTCCCTGAAGTCCCTCTTCTGTAACTCCTCTTGGGTTTGTTGACCATCTTTTCTGTACAAATGGGCAAAAATAGTGAGTTATGGAGGGACAAACCTGAGCCTGACATATTCGCAACAAAAATACACAGCCAGCGGAAATATATATCTTAACCATGTCTGAGGGGGCTAGTTGTGATTCCCAGATACTAACAGGGAACATATACATCTTTGTAACCAATAAGTTGGTGATGCTGAAATTTTCTTTGCCTTAATGAAGCAAAGGCAAAGATTAAGATTCGTAAATGACTTCAGTTGACATTGACACAATCATGTCAAGGGCTTTGGTGCCCAAGGTAGAAGGCCCTTGGCTTCTCAACTCGTAGCTAGAACCGGGTAAAGGTGCCAGGGTTTTTGCCTGGCTACCGAGCAGCAGGGGATGAGATTAAGAGTAGCAGAGGTAGATTAGCAGATAACTTGTTTCTTCATTGCCTCCTCATAAGCTGATTACATAGTCTATATATAGAGCAGCCCAGCCACATGCGCCCAGCTCTGCTCTCACGCGCCCAGCTCTGCTCTCCTCGTTTCTCTCCCACTAATCACTCTCATTACTCTAATCCCTTCCCCATAAACCTTAATTGCTGCTGACTACAGCTGGTACCTCCTTGGATGCTGCTCTGGCCCTTCTGGCCACATCTCTCATTAATTCTATCCTTTCCCCTAGTAGACTACTAATTGTCATTAACTACAGCTGGTGCCCCCTTGGCGACTACCCTGGCTGCGTCCACATGACACATCACCTCTCCAAAGTAAAAAAAACAATAATACATTATACAACAGACAAGACATGTAACCAAAATATATATTTTATGCCTTGTTTTCCTAGACAATATAGAATCTCGAGTTACTAGCTGGATATTGGGAAATCTTCAAACTTGCATAAGAAACTCGCTGGCCCTTTTAGATTTGCATATGTAATCCAAATTACATACATGGTGGCAGTCATAAAATCGTTGGAGGCGGAGCAAAAGTAAATGCATATTCTGTTGTTTGCAAGCAGTCAGGTGGCGCAGATAAGCTAAACAAGCGGGATTAAGCACTGTATAATTCTCCTAGGAGACACCATACCAATTCAGTGTAGTAAAACATGCATGCCTTACCAGAATCTTTAAAAATGAACAGCTATCTACATGTAACGCAATATTAAAAGAGGTTGTTGAAGAAAATAATGAACACTTCTTCAGGTCCCTCCCAAATCAAGCATAAAGAGAGTGTGAATTAAATTTTTGCACCTCATGAATGCAAAAATAGATAAGTCTTAGAAATGCCCGATGCACCACACTATATCCACCTTTCCTAAATACCAACTAGGAACTGCATATCCTGCATCTTGCCAGCTAACTATGAATCTTGTTACCAAGTCAGGATCCCTAAAATGATTTGCTTTGTGTTTGTCAATAGTTAATTAGGCAACTGGATCCGACAATATAACATGTTTACATGGATTAGGATTAAGGAAAATCCTGTCAGGTTCTATTTCTCAAAATTCTTCAACCACTTCATTTTTTGGACTACAATCTTAACGGTAAACTTGTGGAAAGTGGATGCTGTGGAAGCAAGATGCCCTGCTGGATGTCGGTTGCAATCAAAGTTCAGCTAGGCGCTGGGCGGAATCTAGGCGCTGACCCTCAGCCTAGCGCCTAGGCGGGATTAATCGCGCCTAGGCGTTCCTAGGCGTTTTTCTAGGCGTTTTCCAATACATACTTAAATTTATTAATACATACTTAAGTACTTAAAAGAAAAGAAAAAATAGAAGACCAATGGTCATGGAACAGGGAGAAAAGAGAAGAAAGGCCCATAAAAACGGCCCAACCCACCTTATCCACCGTTAAAAACGGCCCAGCGCACCTTATCCACGCCTCCTCCCACACCGCCGCCGCCCGCGCCTGCGCCCGCGCGAGCGACCGCCGCCGCTCGCAGCTCCTTCTCCCCCAGCGACGACCTCCGCTAGGCGCTCCTCCACCACCACCGCCGCCCGCGCAAGCCCGCGCGAGCGCCCGCCACCGCTCGCAGCTCCTCCTCCCCCACCGACGACCTCCGCCAGGCGCTCCTCCACCACCACCGCCGCCGCCGACGAGCCGCCGCCGCCTAGGGGTCCGCCTACCCCCATAGGCGAGGCGGACACCCTCCGACTAGAGCCTAGTCGCGCCTAGTCGCGCCTAGGCGAGCGCCTAGCGGAACCATGGTTGCAATAAGTAGATGATCATGGCAACTGAACAACAGCAGGCAGCCATCTGCTTCTGTTTTTGGTAGACTCTGCAAACAACTGTTTGATGTTGTACTTACAAAGATTATAACTAATATATCAGCATGGCATGTTTTGTAGTCATGAATGAGAACTTCTGTTTTATCCCTTATGAACTGAAAACCATGCCACTCCCAACCCCCCCCAATAGAAATACTAATATGTAAAGTGAAATGAATAGTCAAACGGCTTCGACATCAGCAGATAGCGGCGGTAGACATTACTTTGTACTGAATGGGCATCTTAATCTATGGAAGTAGTGGTAGCTAGCAGTAAAGCAACTCCGAACAGATGTAAGAAAAGAAAATGATGCTGGAAGAAATTAAAACCACGACCTCTTATTGATATTTCAATATACTCAATAAACTGATTCTGAAACATTAACACGGGCAGTCGGGCCCTCGATGTAATTCGATTTTTTTATAAGTAGTAATAGATAACACGTGGTACAGAGAGGCTATCAAGCAAGATTAAGCATCCTGTACTAGGCAATTGGCGTGGCAAGCGCGAAAATCTAAAGGCTAGGGTTGGGCACCGGCGTATGAGGCGGACACACCATGGCGATTATGTCATGCTAGCATCAAACCGACGGCAGGTGCTCTAATCGGGGAATCGGCCCCCAAATCGAAAATCCTGCCCCCAAAAGTCGAGGAAAGTTCCAGATTAGAAAGGCAGATGGAAGGGAGAGAGAATAGAATACCTGGGCTTGAGGGAGGTGTGCGCGGCGAGGTCGCGGGAGGAGTACTTCTGGGAGGGGCCGAAGATGCGGGTGCCCCCCTGCTCGTTGCCGCCCTTGGCCGGCGCCCAGGTGGGGCGCGCCGCCGTCGTCATCTGCAAACCCTAGCCGACAAGGGAAGCTGCGGAGAGGTGAGGAGGAGGGAGACGACGCGGTCGGGCTCGGGCGGTCGGGTTCATCCCTAGCTATGAGACAGCAAGGAGAGGAAGGCCGACGCACGAGCTGACGTCACGCAGCGGCGGAGGGGAAGGACGGTCTGGCCCGTGGCGACCGACCAGTTGCGTACGTGGGCTTAGATGGGCCACTCGACTGACTGTCATGACCCATCCGTGCGGCCCGCTAGCAGACCGATCCGAGCTTTGTTCTGTGCACGCTGCCTGCTGCAGCTTCTGAACAATTGACATCGAGCAGAACAATTGCCAATTGCTCATCGAAGAGCCGTCCGGCGACAACCTGCTGTTCGGTGACGGGACTGGGGACGCTACACGACGTGGTAGTAGGGTGGGTGGTGGACGACGGTGATCTCATGCGGGAGTCGTCCATGATGAGGTGGCGGCCAGCCAGGTTGAACACGGCGAGGACACGACGGCCATCGTCGCGCTGGTGCACGAGAGGTACCTCGTCGCTCGTCGGCATCTACGCACGGCGCCTCCAAGCCGGCCGGTGTTATCCCGCGACCGCGAGCACGTATGCGTGGATCGAGCAAACTGCTGAGCTGAGCACAGGGTGAAAGCTAGCTAGCTGCTTCACCATTTGGTCGCAGCTCGCTCTAGGATCACCGACCTCCCACCACCGTACCCAACCACGTCGTGCGACATTCCCTCATCGAACGGCGGTTTCGCTGGTGTGGTGATTCGAGAATAGCACAAGATGAACTGTATGGCACTTTAATTTGAGCCATAGGCTACTAAACACATGCATGTTTGATCTCTTCAACGCACAATTGCCAAGCTGGTACGCGGGCAGTCCCCGGAGCTATACCTGCCGTACGGCATGGTGGCGATCAAGGTCATCCGCCCAGCGCTGACAGACACCGTGCCGGCCGCGACGTCGTTCACGGTGCTCGACTACTCCACCCTCAATATTGGACGGCCGCCACCTCGGCGTGGTCGCCGGCGCAGAGCCCGATCGAACGCCTACTTGCGCCGCTGCGGGACCGGTCGCTGGGCAGGTCAACGTAGAGCTGTCCGGCGACAACCTGCGGCTCGGTGACGGGACGTCATGCGACGACGTGGTAGGGTGGTGGACGTGGACGACGGTGCTGTGCGGCAGCCAGGGCGAACCAGTGGCGAGGACGCGCCCGCCCGCCGCTGCGACGGCCATCGTCGCACCAGTGCTCGAGAACTAACTCGTCATCTCGAACGACGACGCCTACATGGCCGTGATATCCCTCGGCGGCGACCGAGCTTGTGGAGCTCACTGACGAGCATGTGCTCGGAGATGAGCTCCAGGGATCGAGCTCGCGCGCGGTCGCGGGATATATCGCGGCCATGGAGGTGCCGTATTTCGTGACGACGAACCTGCTTCTCCAACACCAGTGCGATGACGGCCATACGCCACGGCGGCGGCGGTCACGTTCTCGCCAGGGTCTGTACGTGCTGTCCGGCGTGTGGCGTCCGCGCCTCCTCCGCATGGACGACGACGGAACAGCTCCTGCAGCATGACCATACGTCCTCCACCACCCAACCACGTGGTGCGACGACGGCGGCGTCCCCTCCCCAAACGGCAGGTTCTCGCTGGACACAGCTCTCTCTCGATCTGCACCGCGATCGTGCCTCACAGCGCAGGAGTAGGCAGGCCCTCGGGCTCGGCGGCGGCGGCGAAGCGGCGGCCGTCAAACACCGCGAAGTAGCCCAGGCCTATGGGCGGTGACAGCACGTGAACGACGACGTGGCCTCCACGGCGTGAGTCAGCGCCGGGCGTGTGCCCTTGAACGCCGCCATGTCGTAGACAGTTACGGCCCCGGAGATGTGCCCCAGGCCAGCTGCTCCCGCCTCCCAGGACGTCGCTCGGGCTCGACATGGATGATGGATCTAGGAGAGCGCATGATGAGACCAGAAGACCGACGGCCGGTATGTTGCTGCGTTCGAATTCTAAGGATGTCCTGAGCCTTTTTGAGGCAACAACAATAGAACAACGAACTGACGAAGCACCCTGCCACGTCGTGGTGACAGGAGAGCAATAATACTTTCTCCCCGTGACCCATTACAACAACAGTAATATCAAAAAAATACTCGATCCGCAGGGGGACGACGTCCCACCGGGTATTTCATTAAGAAGAAGATCTTCTCACGCAGATCGAGAAAATCCCCGAACCCCGGCCCCACCCATATACAGCGGCACCACATCCCCGTGAGACGGGACGGCCACAGGCCTGTACTTTGGAGTGGGACCGGCGATGAGATTTTTTTTACCCTAAGCCCCTGAAATTCGCCCCATATAGCTAGCAGAGCGCTTAGCCTGGGGATCGAACTCAGACCCCCAGGGATGCCTCGGGAGCGCTCAACCACTTGGGCTAGAGGTCATTTCTATGTTCTTGCACCGCCCGTTCACTAATATATATGTAAATGTAAATGGACTGACGACGCATCGAAATAAAATCTGATTGCATAGAGCACAACTCAAATGGCAGTGTGAAAATTTTCAATGTGTTAGCAAGAAGGATAGCGTTAATGCGCGACCCGTCGTCTTCCACGCGCTCGCCCCCTTCCTCATCCTGTTCTCCCTCCGCGCGCCCCTCCTCCTCCGCCCCCTGCCCCGTCCTCCACCACCAGCGGCCGACGGCTCCTGCCGCCTCATCGCGCCACCCATCGACCCCGCCCTCCCCTAAAGACAGGGAAGCTCGCCAGTGTCGTTCTTGACCTCGCCCCCGCCCCCGCCTCGCCGCGCCAACCACCTCCAACTCCCGTCCCTCAACCCCGCCCACCCTAATCCTAGGGTAGGACGCCAGCGAGCTCCACTGTGACATCTCCGTTGCCAGCCCTATCAACCGCCGTCCCGCGTCGCCCAGCCCCGCAACCATCTTACCCGCCTCCACTTCTGTGTCACGGCCGGCGCCCCCAAACCCCCTTCTAAGGCTGTCGGGGAATAGAACCCTAACCCCGCTAGAACCCTACCGTTGGAGACCTCCTCACCGAAACCCTAGCCACCTTCTTCTTCCCGTCTAACGCTGCCGGGCACGGGCGCGTGGGTCGCGCACTCGGCGCGTCGTGCGACAGGTCGCGTAATAGAAATTCCATAGCAAGAAACACGACGATAATCTTTGGACGTCGCTAGTACAACTAAACATAACACCCGCTAAAAAACATGTTACCCTTTTCGTGTGTTATCACCAAATATTTCGCTTCAATAGATCAACAATCCTCGAGAAATAATAACAAAAAAATATAAGGGAGAAATTTATACCATGATTTTGTGATTAAGTTGATGAAGCCGCTACATTTTCTTGCCATTAATCACCTGCAAATAACTGTAACATAGAATTAGTTAGCACCGCAGGCTATTAAAGATGTCCAAGTCCATAATCCAAAAAAACCCACTTAAGTAGAAACAACGATGAAAGCACGATAAATAAGTGAAGAACTGACATAATTTGTGAAGGATTTCAAGCCCTGTTGGAGGTCGCAGAAGTCGTTTTGGTTGTGCAATAGCATGGAAGGCCATGTATAGTTGAATGAGGGCAAGATGAGGGTGTGTTTTGTGGCGGCGGCGAAATATCAAACGAGCAATGTTTGAGGTTTAGGGTTAATAGCGAGAACCACATAAGAGAATATATATATATAGGGCACCAGAATCATTCGTAGCCACTGGATTTTATCTGACGGTAGGAGGATGTTGTGTTAGGTGAAAGGTAGGTTTGTTGGTGTGGGCCCTATTTTCTTGAAGATAACTCAATTGGGCCCATATATAGTTAGCATCAACAGAACATATACTCACCAACTTCCAAATAAATCGTCTGTGCACTACTTTTTGTAAGGAAAAAGAATCACTGTCTTTAACAAAAGACAACACAAACCAACTATATGAGATGACAAGGTGGGTTGTCATTGTGGTGATGACTGATTGTCAAGCGAGGCAAGTCCTTTCAATTGAGTTATTCTTGCTTATGGTCTATGGCTAACCAAAGGCAGAGTGGTGGTGGTGCAACATGCCTCTTTTTTACGAAGGGAAGGGGGACTTATATTAAATCTTGGCATAGGACATCCCCAAATTATGCATGAGAAAATCTGAAATAAAAAATACATAATGTTCTATCGATATTCTTCCATCTTCTTCATCCCCAATGGCATCCCTCGAACGATGGAGACAAAGTGCAGTCCTTATGCCGAATCCAACGACCAACCGCAAAACATTGGACATGCCGCAATATCCAATGATTCGGAACTAGTCCAAAACATATCTAAATCACTGAAAGAATATCAATAGTTGCATCGTCGAATACAACATAGGCTGTGGATTCATCACCTCAAGACCTTGAAATCCTCTTCACGACCATTGACGATGAGATCGATGACTCGGAGTCGCTGTCCTCGTTGGGGGCTCCCAGAAGCATTCCCCCCTTGCAGATAAAGGCCATAAATTAGCTGCCTGCCGATGAAATTGACGCCTGCAACGACAATTTCGTCGTGGCAATCACTGAAATCATCACAGGACACACAATCCCAACCAAAAATCATCTGATCTTGCCAAAAACTTTATTTGGACTAAACCCTAAACAAACTAGAACTAAAAACTATGGAAAAGAGAGATGGGTCCCTTCTCCTTCTTACCTCTAGCAGACGCACTAGAAAGAAAGAAGTGAAAGGACCTCGATGTTGCCTAGAGGGAGGATGAATAGACTTGTTTTAAAACAAACTCGAGTCGAAGTTGAACTCTAGTTGCGGCACTGCCTCACTTGAGTGCGACAGTGCCTCACTCCTAGAGAGAATCAAACATGGACCAAACTTGGTGGAGATGTGCTAGAGATGTCCAGTGACAAGTTCACCAAGTACCTGCACTCACAACCAAGTATATCGAGTGGAACACAAATATTGCAATTCAAAAACCGTCATCAGTTCCAGAGCGGCACTGCCGCTCTCTGAGTGCGGCATTGCCGCACTGCAGACAAGCTCGAGTGCACAGTTCAAAATCTATCTAAGGAAATTTAGATCAAGTAAATTTCTAAGCTTCCTTGGGTAGAGTAGAGCCTGTTTCACCACCTGTATGTTAGCGAAAGCCTATGCACAAGTAGATCAAGACCAAACCCTAGAATCACTAACAAACAAGTATATCAATGCAAATCATAAGAGCACAAGTGAGACACTGATTTATCCCGTGGTTCAGCTCGCCACTAAGGCTTGCCTATGTCCACGTTGTTGAATTATGCCACAAATGGCTAGGGCTTGCCACCAAGGATTGCCTTTCCCTCATTCTCAAATCAAGAGAGTGAACTTTTGAAGTGAGGGGTGATTCACTAGCTGATTGAGGTGATTACAAACCTCCCAGGGCTGCCACACGAGTTGGCTAGTTATCCCATGACGACACTCTTGCTGGCTTAGAGCAAGCTCCAAGAGTAACAAACACAAACCACCGGCTAGAACGTGAACCAAGTGCTCTAAGAGATGAAGAACAGATGGAGCTGCTCTCTAATGCAGTTTGGAGGCTTGTTGACGGTCGATAACTACTAAAATAAACCATCAACTAAACATGGAAAAGGGGTATAATAGAAATTACCTACATAGAATAGGGGTTTAAACTAATGAATTTCATGAGTTTTGGTGATTTGTATATTGCAGAGGGTTTATTCAGAAAAATAGCATCGGGACCACTGTCATACTCTCCAAACAAGCAAACCGACGTTAAAATAAATATTCCACGGTGGCACCGACTTAAGAAGGATCTAGAAGACACGAGAAGGTGACCCACGAAAGGAGGGGCCCACCTGCCATAAAGGACGAGCGGCCGCCCCCAAGCTAGGTTGGTCGACCGTGCCCGGGCCCGCTTGTCAGCCACCTTCGCAAGATCATTTACACCGCTCATTTAGGTCGGTTTGATCCTATGGCCACGGATAAATGAGACACGGATCGATGACGTGACACTTGCTTGGCCACTACTCCACCTATATATCAGCCCGCTATCTCCTCCAAGATTATTATCTCTCATTCAGATCAAGGCACAAGGCCAGAAGAATTAGGGCTATACTCTCCAATTTAGTAGATTAGTTCTAGTTGAGAGTTAGGGAGAGTCGAGCTACGCTCAGGTTCTGGAGAAATCTTCGGAGGTCTGGTATATCCTTGTATCTTATCTTTGCAAGACTTATGTTCTAATATATTCATCTTCTCTATTTACTTTTATGCAATTCATGTGTATGGCTAGTATAGTTATCATACCTTTGCATGGGATCTCCGCTCGTATTGAGTGCTCTAGTTATAGATCGTGACTAGAGTAGTAAACGCTAGTGTAGACATGGCGTCTAGACTATAGGTTACCTGAGGTTACACTCAATCCTCTGGTTAGTTGTGGTGCCTCTAGGGGTGACAGCTCTGTTGGTTCATTGAAATCCACCATGTTAGAACTGATGTTTCGTAGAGCTTTTTGGCAGTCTTCCCCCGACTAGCCCTTCCTAGTCTTTTTCGAGAGTCGAAAAGGTACTGTTGCTCTAAAGTGTTAATGTGTGATTGCTATATCTACCTATACCTTAGTTATCATAGAACTAAAGTAATAGAGAAGTATTTAGGAACCTTGAACTCATTCGTTGTCCTCTCACTTAGCTAACCTACTTTTTTATCATGGAATTCTCCTGTGTGTCATTATACATAACTCCTATCATTTATCACTTACCCCTACTTTAGTCTAGTTGGTATATTAAGTTAGTAGATACATGATGGTAAATTATCAATCTCTTTAACCATTGTTTTCCTGAAGATAAATACGATACTCTGGAATACTCCTAGGTAAAAGCTATAATGGTATTCTGTGTGCTTGCAGAACCTTCCATATTTAGTTTGCGTTAACAAATACAACAGGCTTTTTAGCACCGTTGCTAGGGAAGCAATTGGCGTAAATATTTTGATAATATTCTTGATGTCTGCTAATTTATTGTATCACTAGCTTTAGTAGGATTATCCCTGTTCTTTGAGTTGTGGAATAGACAGGACAAATGTTGCCGTTTCGACCTTCTGACAATCTGAAAGCTCCATGTTTGGTTTTGAATAATTAATGACAACCTAGGACTAACCTTTGTGCTAAGTGGTTGAATTAGACAAGGTGGTCTGATCCAAGCGATGGAGCTAGATGATGCATCATGGTGGATGGAGATGGTCCAAAAGATTGATTAAGTGCTCATGCTTAGAAAAGAAGAAAGAGAAAAAAATGGGCTCAAGGCAAAGGTATAATTTGTAAGACCATTTTTTGGTTTGCACTCAAGTCACCATAGAGGGTGTGAGTGATTTAGGATAGATAACCATACTATAAAGAGGGGAAATCTTTAATTACAATGGTTATCTAGTGCCACTAAGTGTGAGTCTCATTTGCATATACTAAATACGCTTAGTGATGTGGTGAGATGCATGAGAATAATCCCTAAAATTTATGTGTGAAAAGCTAACTTAAGTGCCTATTTTATTTTGATATATCTTGGCGAAGTTGGTTTATAAAAGAGAAGAAAAGAAAAGGAGAAAGAAGCTTATGGACGAATTTTCGGTTCAGCCAACAAAATTTCTGAGCGAGGGCTCTCTGTTGGTTTGGAGCAGCTGCCTCGTTCCCGCGTTCTGACAGAGAGGGTCTTCTAGAATAATTTCCATCCCGAGCTAGAAATTGCAGAGATGTGTGTGAGCGCTGGGGATCTGCCGATGTGTGTGTTGCCTTTCTGTTTGGAGCAGCGTGGGACCCGGCCTGCATGTCGTCAGCCAGAAATAGGAGGGAGCCGTGCTAGCGTGCTTGGCCAGGAGAGGTGACTTCGTGGGAGCTAATGCATGTGCGTTGTCTACCACACATTGGCTGGCCTTGCATGCAACCTAAAATAGAGAGGGCTCCCACCGCTACTGTGCTAATTTTGACTTCGTGAGAGGGAGAAGGTAGGTGCGTTGTCACCCTGGCACTGGCTGCCCTTGCATGTGGACTGAGAAAGGCGTGCCTGCTGCTGCCGCCTTTCTCGTTGTCGTCATTCCATTGGCTGGCTTGGTGCACAGGCCCGCATGGCAGTAGGCGTGGGTGAGGTGTTGTTCGCTCCTATCTGCTTTTGGATGCCATTGGACCAACGCTGGCTCCCTCCCTGTTGCCGTTTGCTGCTGTATGGTTGACCGTTTGAAGTAGAGAAGCTGGTCACTGTGACCGTTGCTGGCCTAGCCGCGTGGGCCGATAGGCTGGTTGGTTGGAGGGGGTTAAGTCCCTTCTCCACCCCTTCTCTTCTCCCTCCCTCACTCATTCTTCTCTTTTGCTCATACTCTCAATAACACTCAAGAGAAGAAAAGCTCTCATCCTCTCCTCTCTCACTCCTTTGATTTGAGCCCCAATCAAGTGAGAGAGCAAGCTCTAGAGATCGATTTAAGAGCTCCAAGAAGATCCTCTCCCTCTCCTCTCCATTTCCATGGTTGGTGCTTGTTCTTGAGAGGAGGTTTGGGGAAACCCTAGCGCATGCATTTGTGATTCAATTTCGTGGCACTAGGTGGTGATTGCAATTGTTGATTTCTTATTACTCTTGGTGATTGCCGTCACCTAGACGGTTGGTGTTGGATTTATTAGTGAGGGGATTTGGTGATTGTGTCCGCTCCCAATCAAGGTGAATTTGTGAGGGGTCATTGTGGTTCCCCGGCGGAGTGCCTAATTCTAACTCTAGTGGATTGCTCGTGTCGTTGATTTACCGCACTTGTGTGTGGGTTCTTGCGGTGCCTTGCGGGGCGTGGCTTGAGGGCCTCTATCGTGGAACCACCAAGGTGTTGGTCGACACAACAGGGACTAGCTTGCTGGCAAGCAAGTGAATCTCGAGAGAAAAATCAATTGTGTCATCTCTTGTCTTCCGGTGCATTGGATTGATATATATATATATATATATATATATATATATATATATATATATATATATATATATATATATATATATATATATATATATATATATATATATATATATTGTTGGGATTATTTATTTGGTGATTGGCAACATCCTCTACTCTTCACCGTTGGTATAAAAGTCAATTTCTCCTCTCTTTCATACTTGCAATATATCTTGTGGTAGAGTAGCAAGTAAAGTAACTTAGAGTAATTTATTTATCTTGCTAGCTCTCTAATTAGTTAGAGTAGAGACATAGAATTTGTGTGCCATAGAGACTATAATTATTAGAATTGCAATAGGTGGCTTGCCTAACAATTAGAGCTAGAACAAAACCGCTTTATCACCATTTGTGTTACTAATATTTTGCTCTAGTGATCTTGTAGAATTTTTATTAGGCTATTCACCCCCCTCTAGCCATACTAGGACCTTTCACAATCTTCCACAATAAAAGAATAGATGAGAGAAATATTTAAGAACCTAGGGTGCCTGAACATTCATGATCTATCACCACTGGAACCCTGCCATCTCACAGGTTTGTTTATACATATATATATTATTCTAACCATGTGTAGATTGGAGAAAAAGGTCGTCGTCACAACAATTCAAATCACATCACAAGTGACAAACATAGACACTGCACTACTCACAAATTCCATCTTGTGAGTCATGATAAGTATGATCAAGAAAGGTGAGAAAGTCTTTGCTCATGGACTCTAAACTTTTTGAGTAAGTTATCTTTTAATTATTGTATTCCACTACATGTTTACTCTGAATAATTCATGCATCAACTCCATATAGTTTATGTTTCCTCATATTAAATTCACTACATGTTTAGTTCCTTGCATGCATCCATATCACTTGCATATTTTATTAAAAAAGAAAAAAAAGAGAACCTCACCATGATCATCCTCTTTCCTCTCTAATTGAGTAAATCTCTTTTATGCTTTCATGCTACCTTTGTTTGCTATAGTATGCTTAGGTTTGGAGTATCTTCATACACCTTTTAAAGTAAGTGTGGTGCTTAGTTTAAACTGTTTTCTGAAATCAAATTAGATGTGGTGTTTAGTTTGATTTTTGAACCTAGAGGTGTTGATCTTACTTGCAAAGGCTTTTTAAATTAAGCAAGGTGCTTAGGTTAAAATGCTTTCCTAAATTAAATTAGACATGGTGTCTAGTTTGATTTTTGAAACAAGAACATGCTATAGTAGATACTGGTTATTTTGAAAACTCGCAAATTCAATTTGGGAAAGTCCTGAGATGAGCTCACATTAGAGATAAAGCAAGGCATATGATGAACTCCAAATAACTTCGCACAAAGAAGACAAAGCTCATTCATTAAGAAGGGAAGAACTTGATGCAACAAAGAAGAATGAAATGAGTATCATATAACAAGATCTACAGCAAAAGCAATCACTCAAGGAAAGTGGATGAACAGGGCACATACCATGGACAACCACGAATGCAAGATGATGTCCTAATGTCATTGGAGATGAAGCTTTCATGCAAGTGCCGATGAGGTTCCTTCCTTAATCATCAAGACGGCTGGTGTATCACTGACAAACAAGAAGAACAACTCTTCACCACGCCATTAGAGGACAAAGATAATCAAGGAGGAACACAAGTTTGCATCTCCAATAAACACCAATTTGTCGACCAAGAATCATTGAATATCAAGAAAGGCTGACGAAAAAAGAACATATAACTATCTGCATCCTTATCTCCTGGATCAGATATTCCAAAGAAAAACAAAATGCAAGGGAGAGGTCTTGCTCAGCAGACCTAAAATTATGAGCCCTCGCCGATAGGTAAATCGGTATTTATCTTATATTTTATTTTCATACTACTTTTTGAATTATAAAGAATCTTATCCTAAGTTATGAAAAGAAAAAAAATATATGGACACATGAAGGTCCAAATATATATAAATATAAAAAGAAGAAGAAGAAAGATCTGGACACATGAAGGTTTAGGGATAGAAAAAAATAGAAAAAGGAAAAAATGTGAGCACATGAAGGCTCATGCCAAAACAATGTTCCTAGGACAAGTTCCCTTCGAGTATTCTTGGTCACTAACCATTGCAGGTTAACATTAAAGAACAAAGTTGAACAAAGTCTGAGGATATGAGAGTTATGATACACTCTGAGGGATGCTTCAAGATTCACACTTGACTTTAAGTGTTGAGCAACAACAAGGTTCAAGTGTGGGGGAGGAAGGCCAACTCCTCTAAAGATTATCTGACAATGTTCTTCCTCCTCTCAAGCTCCCGTCACTCTGCCATGCTGGTTTGCAATCCCTCTACTCACTACTACTTTGTCTCTATAAGTTTGAACGATTTTACAAATTCCATACATGAAAATCAAACTTAAGATGTAAAATAAAATCAATCCTCAAGAGAAGAAGTAAAGGTGAACAACGAAGGTACATTATTTAAAACATGGGATAAAAGTTCTATGCTACTTAAAATAATAAAACAAACTTTTCTTTAGCATAGAATGTGACCTTTAGCTCTATGCCAACACTACCCTTGTTCCAAATTTCTTGTATATTCCTTCGGGTATGTGTTGTCCACTAATCCTTTGCAGAAAAGAATAGTGGAGCAAAAGGTCTGGCCACAATGTCTAGATTCAAAAAGATAGAGCAAAAAGATGGGATGAGAAAGGAGTGCAATCTAGGAGACAAGATGCTCATGAATAACTTAAGATGCAAGGAATGAAAGGACCACCAAAAGTCATCTACCCTTCATTACATGGTGTCGTCACGCTCCAATGAAGGTAAGTGGTCATCGTTTTCCTCTTAATCTTGGTATGCCCATAAATGAAGAAACAAACATGTTTGAGTTATAAATTTACTTTATCCAACATAAATAATTCAACATGATTTGTTCTTTAAGTTTGTTCAGCATTACTCTCTTGATCTCATAGTCTTAACCAAATGAGCTAAAATGTTGCATATCTTATCTTTGGAAGATGATAGTCGCAATTATGTAAAGTTTGATACATTATGTAAAGTTGGACAATCTTTCCATTGGTTAAGCAACCCAACTTTTCTGCTAGATGTTCTTAAACTAATCTTGTCACACATGTTATGAGAATGAACAAAGTATATAATACCAACCTTATCATGTTTAATGTGCCTAAGGTTATAGAAGTATGAATAAAGTTTTGGTTCTGTTGGTGTTTTTCCACCAACAGAGCCCATGCACTTGATCTCTACCTTGTCTTCATGAGTAGAACACACTTTGAGCAAGTGTGGGGGAATCAATCACCCGATTTCTACAAGTGGAAGTTCTGATTCTACAAGAGAGATGCACACTGACGAAGATGTCGCTAGCTTCTACTACCAATGCTTCACTTCATAACGCTGGTTTGACATTTCCTCCCATCTTCTTGGTGCATATGTGATATGTTTCTTATGCAATTCTAAAATGAACCAAGACCACACTTAGATTAAAATATTGAAAAGTGACATGTTTATGACATTTTGAGATAGAAGCTTTCATAGAGATTGTTCCATATACATATACTTATGCCTATGGGAAAAATATTTATAGGACAACCATGTTGGCTAAGTTGTTATGGAGTGTGATATAGTCCTGGCTTAGAAATCCTACCGGTTCTAGTCAAGGTGCTTGGAGAATTTGTTTTTGATAAAATATTATAAAACCATAGTGTCACATACTCCTCAATGGTGATAAATTCCTACCAAAGCCATATGCATACTTTTAGGATATAAACCTTCTACATATGCTGCTTGCTTTGTGTTGAGTTTTGCCAAGTCTTATTGACCCTTATTGAGAGATTTGTCATGCTCCCAAGATCAAGATCACGTACACACCACCTATATATGCACTATTCCTACACTAGGATAGGTGCCACACATTCCATCTAGATCCACCCAAAAATGTTTTACTCCTACACTAGGAGTAAACACTAAAAATACCCTATAGGATTCCCATCAAATAAATACTCCAAGTTCTTGTTACTATCTCTCAAAAGGTTTGTTGCAGAGAAGAGGCATGTGGCTATGCAAAAGTAAAAAAAGAAAAGAAAAAAAAGAGAAAAGAGTATTTAAAAAATGGAAAAGTGTCCAAATTATCAAAACAATGGGTACTTAGATGCCCGCCTGAAAAAAAAGAAAAAAAAAGATAGCCCATGTTGTCCTGTAAAGTTATTTCCAAGTTCTAAAAAAAGAGGTATGTTTTCAAGGAGCAAAGTAGAATTAGGTTAGCCACCAAATATTCCACACACATGTACATCTTGATCTAAGAGTATGACATTTCCCTCCTTGGATCTGGGATTTGATTTTACAATATATGCAAGGTAAGAATGCTACATATTTTCCCTACCTTAAACTCCACATAAGCTTTTTAGAAGTAGGAAGAAACAGAAGGCAATGCTAAGCCTTGGTGAGGAATCATACACCATTGAGCGATTTGAGAGTACCATTTGAGGAGTATTAAGTCATCTATGCCTTCTTTGTGAAAAGTTTAAAAACTTCAAGTTACTAAGATAAAAAATTGGGAAGATAAATTTGCTTCACAAGCTGTTCCACTTTTAAACTGCCCAAGGATATATGTTAGACAATGCCACATATCCCACCTGTATGAGGAATGCTTTGGAATCATCTTTATGTTAGCTACATATCTTAAGATGTTATACTCATGTTTATCTTAACCTTTACTCGAGGACGAGCAAAGAATAAGTGTGGGGGAACTTGTTGACAGTCGATAACTACTAAAATAAACCATCAACTAAATGTGAAAAAGGGGTATAATAGAAATTACCTACATAGAATAGGGGTTAAACTAATGAATTCCACGAGTTTTGGTGATTTGTATATTGCAGAGGGTTTATTCAGAAAAACAACATCGGGACCACTGTCATACTCTTCAAACAAGCAAACCGACATTTAAAATAAATATTCCATGGTGGCACTGTTTTAAGAAGGATCTAGAAGACACGAGAAGGCGACCCGCGAAAGGAGGGGCCCACCTTCCATAAAGGGCGGGCGGCCGCCCCCAAGCCAGGTTGGCCGACCGTGCCCTGGCCTGCTTGTCAGCTGCCTTCGCACGATCATCTCCACCGCTCACTTAGGTCATTTGATCCTATGGCTGTGAATAAATGAGACGCGGATCGATGACATGGCACTTGCTTGGCCACTACTCCACCTATATATCAGCCCCCTACCTCCTCCAAGATTATTATCTCTCATTCAGATCAAGGCACAAAGCCATGAGAATTAGGGCTAGTGTAACAGAACTGACCAATTATACGAAATTAAGTAAGAAAATCACCTGCCAAAGCAGACGATTTAGCAAACTTAAGCCCGTATAACCCGGTAGTCCATGAAATCATGAAGGATTTCAAACCAACTCGCATACCAGCCAAGATCGTAATAAGTTTAGTGGTCACCATCACAGATTACATAAAAGTTCGCATCACAGATACATCAGAGTTTAAATATAGTTATTACAAACTGAGTTCAATTAGAAAGTAGCGGAAGCAAATAGTTCAAATCCACACACACTCACACAAAGTTTGAAGTAAAGTGCCAGCTGATGATCATCTCCAACAAAAGCATTAGATGAGATGTAAGGGATGACCACTGCCCATGGTTCTAAGCATCACCTATCGCAGGATAAAGGCAGTTGATACAGTACCCATAATACATCTGCCCATCTGTAACAAGTGGGAACAAAACCCTGAGTACGAGAAGGTGAAAGGTCTTGATGGCTAGAGGGGGGTGAATAGCCTATTAAAATTTTCTACAAAGACAAGCTAAACAAGTTTATCAATAAACAAATAGCGAGATGCGAGTTTTGCTTAGCCTACGGGGTGTTTGCAAGCCACCTAACCAATTCACAATTCTAGTGTATTTGCACTCAACCGCATAAGTCAAACCGAGAAGGAAACTACAACTAGCAAGCTACACAAAGAAGCTACTCTAGCAAAGCTAACTCGCTAGCAAAGATAACTAAGAAATTAATACAAGAGAGAGTTAGGAGGGTATCACCGAGGGGCGAAGAATTGAGCCAACCAATCAATATGATCAAGAGATGAATACCAAGATAACCGAACACCGGGATCAATCAATCACAATATAAAAGTGATGACACGAAGATTTATCCCGAGGTTCACGTGCTTGCCGGCACGCTAGTCCCCGTTGTGTCCCTCTTCACCACGTGGTTCGGTGGCTAATCGGTTACACACCGAGCCTCTCAAAAGGCACCACAAGAACCTACCAAATGGCAAAAGGTTGCAATGACACGAGCAATATACTAATGTTGCCTTTGGCGCTTCGCCGAGGTAGGCACAAACCCCTCACAATCACCGGAGGTGGCCAAGAACAAACACCAACTCTTGCCAACGCCTCCAAGCTGCTCCAAGCCGTCTAGGTGGCGGCAACCACCAAGAGAAACAAGAATCCCGTAGCAAATCAACCACCAAGTGCCAACTAGATGCAATCTCACAATGCAAATGCACTTGGATCACTCAATCTCACTTTGAATATGCAAAGAAGCAAGAGAGATGAGTGGGAGGGGAGTTGCTTAGCTCAAAGTGCTCACAAGTATGTCAAATGTTCGAGAGAGAGAGCCTTGAGCTGGCCAACGAGTATTTATAGACGTACCCCTTCGAATAGAGCCGTTAGAAACTTAAACAGCCGAAATCGCGGTGACCGGACGCGCTGGTCCAACTGACCGGACGCGCAGGTCGCCCAACGGCTAACTCGTGAAGTACTGACCGGACGCGCTGGTCCAAACGACCGGACGCACCGATCGCCCAACGGCTAACTGCGAAGCAACGATCGGACGCGCTCATCGCGCAGACCGGACGCGCTGGAGACGACCGGACGCGCTGGTCCCGTGAATGACCGGACGCGCTGGTCGCCTGAGCAGCGCTCAACGAAACAGTGACCGGACGCGCTGAAGAAAATGACCGGACGCGACAGTGCCAGCGTCCGGTTACAGTCCAGTAAGCTCCCTGAACGACCGGACGTGTCCGATCGACTATGACCGGACGCGCTTCGCGTCCGATCATCAAACTGAAAAACGCGCAGACACTGAACACTGACCGAACGCGTCCGATCATGCAAGGACCGCGTCCGGTTCAGCGTCCGGTCACCTCTGTGACCTCCGTTCGCCTCTGTTTCTTTTCCGGACTTTCGGCGTAGTGGAAAATAGTCATTTCAACTCCTTGAAAACGCCACCGCCTTCACAAACGTGCTAACATCACCAAGTGATCTCGTCATGTGTGAGTGTGTTAGCATTTTCACAATCATTTTTCGAGGCGATATTAGTTCTATCCAAATGCATATGATCATGAAATGCACACCTAGAGGCACTTAGGAGTTCAATAGCCGCGTCATTCCCCTCTTTATAGTACGGCTATCTATCCTATAATGTAACCACACCCACTAGGTGTCTTGGTTACTAAAACACAACCCTTAAACATATACCTTTGCCTTGATCACGTAGGGTTGCGTCCAAATCCAAGTGTGACCATCATGATCACCATGTCCATCTTGCCACCAACCTTGGAATGTACTAATCCTCATATGCTACATACATCTTAGGCATAGGATTAGTACTTAGGCATTGTCACTAATTACCAACACCAAACATAGGACTTTCAGAAGGTACTCAGCTAGACTTACCTGACATAACCAAAAATAAAGTGACACCAAGGATTATGAAGGGCTTTATAGTGGTGTAGCTGACTCATTTGCAAAAAGCAATTTTAGCATTTTAAGAATCTTTTCCAAAAGCATTATATCAAGTTAATCATTATTAACCTATCGGCTATATTTGCACCTATACTAGAGCAAGCATATGATTAAGCAATTAATGATAACCGATGATCATTAGCAACTTCCATAATGTCATATTCATTATAACTATCCAAGTGTTCCATCAATATTACTACGATGAAGTAACTCAAGTCAAGTGTTCACTATCTAGTGAACGATGGCGATTCGTATCAATTATTAACTAGCTGGTAATTTATTTCTCACACAAAACTCACTCACCTGCTAAAGTGAGATATTGATCACCGAGTCAACTATCCAGGTAAAATCTTGAGTTCGCCAGGAACCACATGTACCCGGGGGCCGACCGACTGCCTCTCGGTCTTATCATCGCGCCCCCGTGTCCTCCCACACCTTCTCCTGTACAGTGCGCTACGGGTAATCCATTCGGCCCGAATAATCTCCCAGCTTCGCGGTCGAAAGGTACGTTATTCTGCCAGCTAAATATGAGGCATGCATTTAACATGACCCGAGGCCCAACAACGGTTGGTCCTTAACCGACATAGACGGAAATCACTACAGTCTGAAACCCTGTAAGTTTCCATCTGGTCTCAACTTCAAATTAACACTTAGTTATCCCATGATGACATAATTATCCAAGCAGATCTAGGTAACCACCTATAGCTCGTAGGTGACAGGAAATCACCCGACTTCTACCGGTCTAAGCCAGCTAAGCATTAACTCGACTGCGGATACCAGGGTAACAAGGATATAGTATAACAAAGGTAAACAAGGTATAATGCAGCAACAACTACAAACAACTCCTGAACGTAATGCATCAATTAAAGTAAAGCATTAATTAAGTATTTTGCAAACCGAGGGAGAAATGCTCCGGGGCTTGCCTCTCTCGAAGGAATTCGGGCGGTGATCAGGGCACTCCTGAAGTTCCTCAACATCCTTCTCGTCGGCTTCGGGCACCTCCTGCGGCTGCACCTCGAGCTGCTCTTCCGGTTCCTCGGGTACGACGACTGGATTCTCTGTTTGCGATCCTGTGTGATGCAGGTGCGTAAGTGCTAATGCAAAAGGTGCATCAGATGAAAAGACACACAATGATTATGCTTGCATGCAAGGTAGATGAACATGATTTGCTTTATTGGGTAGAGTATAAGAAAAATTCTTATACACGGCAGTCAACATCATCCAAGAACATGTACTATAAGTACCTGTCATCTACTGCATTCTCTTCTACTACTAACTACCATGTAGCCACACTCAAGTACTGCTACACTAATACTACAACCATGGTACTAACATGCTAAGTCACCACATCAAGTTAAAAATGCTTTAAAGATACACCAAAGATTTACTAATTCACTAATCATGCATAAAGCAAGATTTAATTAAACCCTAATTAACACTAGGTTTGAATAGCAACATCTATTTTGATAGCACAAAAAAATCTGAGAAAATTATAATAGCATAGTACTACTCTAAGTAGACTACCATAAAATTTTCATGACATTTGGATAAGTAAAATAGCCTACACAAAAATGACAAGCCATGGCATAAATATGAGCATGAAAATACTTTGTATTATGAAAAGTATTAAACAATAGATTTATTATTTTTTCTAGGTTCTACATATTAAATAATCACTGTACAAAAATTATCATATGCATGTTTTAAACAAATTTTGCTCTCTAGTAAAAATAACAAAAATTAGCCATAAATAGCACTTGAACTAGACATCACTATTTTCCTACAGAACATGCATGTCATATATTTTTCATGTAAAGTACATCACTAAAGAAGATTAACAAAACTGGAACCATATTTTTCTGAGCTTCCTATGATTTATTATGCATTTCTAAGAAAACAACAATGTCAAGAATTAAATAAACCTCCATAGAAAAGTATCACAAATTCAACATGCAATAACTTTAAGCTATAGATCTAGTCATGAGGATCACAACAAAATTTATTTCACTATTTTTGGAGCCAAAATGAGCAAGTTATGATTTTCCAAAGCATTTACATAAATTTTGAAAATCATTTTCCAATTCCTTTTAAAATCACCCGCAGAAAATGCTAAATGCACCCGGTGCAGTGCACCCGCTGACTCCGGCAGCTCGGGTCCGCGGGTCAATCGGCCCCACCCGTCAGCCAGGCTAAGACAGGGCGGCGCTGACTGGCGAACTCTCGCCGACGGTGAGGTCTCCGGCCAGGCCAAGGCCACCTTGCCGACCACCTCAACCTCGTGAACTCGATGGTGCACACGTGGTGGCTAACGGAGCTCGGGAGACCGGTCACCGCCGTCCATGACGGAGCGGTGGCGCGGGTGGTCGCCGGCCGACCATTTCCGACCACAAGATGGCCACAGGAAGGGCGCTCGAGCACCAGTGAGACGAGGTGAGCAAGATGCACGCACGGAAAGGAGAGAAGGTGGGACGGAGAGGTGTAGCCCACGGAGCAGGAATCTCCGGCGAGCTCGGCCATGCTCCGGTGAGCAATGCTCGCCGAAAGGGGCCTTACCACGAGAAGCTGGTGTGAGCACGGGCTGCGCGAGGGAGAGGCGGAGCTCGGAGGAAGATGGAGGCGACGGTGGTGCACTGCGGTGGCTGGAACAGCAACACCGACGAGCGCGCACACGGGCAGTGGCGGAGGAGTGAGCGGGCGCAGCTGGTTGAGTCGAGGCGCGGGAGAAGTCGAGCGCGGCCACGGGGGCCACCGGACACCAGGTGCCACCGGCGCCGGTGCATGGCGGCCACGGGGTGCGCGACGCCTGCCGCGGTCAGGCACGACGCGCGCGGGAGAGGGAAGGAGGCGGGTGGACGGGCCGAGCCGGCTTCGGCCGGTGGGCCGAAAGGGAGGCGCGCGCCCAGTAAACAGGAAATTGCTTTTTCTTTTCTATTTTCAAATCCAGATTTTTCCAACAGTTCAAAATTTCAAATTTTGAAATAGAAAATGACATTTTCAAAGCTTGACCCCAAAATAAAAGTTGTTCAAAATTTAATTCTCTACAACATTGCTTTAGATCATATTTTGAAATTCCAAACAGATTTTGAAATGGAGATTCAAAGTCCATTTTAAATCAAATTTCAAATTTTATAGAATACTTTTAAAAGCAAATTTTGAGGAATTTTTGAATACCAAACTTGCTTCAAATTTCATGATAAATATTCCTAAATGATTTGCATTTATAACCCAACATGTTTTATTGGCCTAGCAAGCATAATCAGGGCAAAAAATTTATTTAACAAACACATGCAACATTCATGTTTCAGAGTGATGTTTCAATCATTATTTCATGCAATGGTAATGAATGCATGACAATGCTTATGCTCATGATTTGCAGGTGCTAAATGCATGCGTAACACCAGGGTGTTACAGCTAGACTCTCTATTGTAGTAGATTAGTTCTAATTGAGAGTTAGGGAGAGTCGAGCTACGCTCAGGTTCTAGAGAAATCTTCAGAGGTTTGGTATATCCTTGTATCTTACCTTTGCAAGACTTATGTTCTAATATATTCATCGTCTCTATTTACTTTTATGCAATTCATGTGTGTGGCTAGTATAATTATCATACCTTTGCATGTGATCTCCGCTCGTATTGAGTGCTCTAGTTATAGATCATGACTAGAGTAGTAATCGCTAGTGTAGACATGGCATCTAGACTATAGGTTATCTGAGGTTGCGCTCAATCCTCCGGTTAGTTGTGGTGCCTCTAGGGGTGACAGCTCTGTTGGTTCATTGAAATCCACCACGTTAGGATTGATGTTTCATATAGCTTTTTGGCAACCTTCCCCCGACTAGCCCTTCCCAGTCTTTTTCGAGAGTCAGAAAGGTACTGCTACTCCAAAGTGTTAATGTATGATTGCTATATCTACCTATACCTCAGTTATCACATAACTGAAGTAATAAAGAAGTATTTAGGAACCTTAAACTCACCCGTTGTCCTCTCACTTAGCTAACCTACTTTTTTATCATGGAATTCTCCTGTGTGTGTCATTATACATAACTCCAATCAGTTATCACTTACCCCTACTTTAGTCTAATTGGTATATTAAGTTAGTAGATACATGATGATAAATTATCAATCTCTTTAACCATTGTTTTCCTGAGAATAAATACGATACTCTGGAATACTCCCGGGTAAAAGCTACAATGGTATTCTGTGCGCTTGCAGAACCTTCCATATTTAGTTTGCGTTAACAAATATCAACAAGGCTCAAACTATCTTGGATTTGGAAGGGAATCAAAGGGAGAAGCTTGAGGGGCTCCAATGGTGAGTGAGGGAGAGAGAGAGAGCTGCTTTGGTCGCTCCTGGGAAGGAGATGGTCGATCAAAACCATGTGACCGTTGGAGGGAGAAGAGAAGGTATAAATACCTCCTCAGGTCCCAACGGTCGAATAAGTGCAGCACTGCCGCCCTCCAAGTGCGGCACTGCCGCACTCACCAAAACAACTGGAATTTGGAACTACTTTGTTGGCTGTCTTGGTGTATGGAAAGGATGTTGTGTGAAAGAATTGAGCACTTGGTCACATGGTTTTAACCAGATGGTGTGCCACCCTTTATAGTACGTCTTTCCTATACTCAATTTCAAAACATAAAATAAAATTAAACCTCAATTGGGCACGATGTCGTCCTAGAAAGTAATTGAGGGTAACAGTTAGATTGAGAGGGGATGAGTATACAAAGGTCCAGCTCAACTCTGACTGTTGCTGCGAATTCCAAAACTTCTGATACGGGACCAGAACTTCTAAGTTTCACAGGGTTGCACCCAACATCAGAACTTCTAATTGCAGACCAGAACTTCTGATTTTCACAGGGTTCCTCCTTGAGCATGTGACTTGAACCATTTCCATACATATGAGTTCACCTCATGGCTTCAAGTCACTTCTACTAATAATTTGATCCTCAACACAATATGACTCCTCATTGCTTGATCAGTTCCTCGACTCAATGCAAGTACTCTCTTCTTCACCTTAGCCATGGTACCTTGGTTCTTAAGCCATCACTTGCCCTTCGTGTCCGCTTAGTCCCTCAAAGTCGTTTCCTTGCTATCTTCACCTTATCAAGCCATACTCAAGTCACATCATATTAAGCATCTATTGAAAACTATTTCTTCAATATTATAATCCTTGCTTAAATATCTTCTAGATATGAATGTTGAGATCAATTAAGCTTCAGTTTGATTCTCATAGAGACAAATATGGATCATCATCAATATGGTCAAACCAATTCACAATTCCTTATATCCTATTCATTTTAGCTTGACATTCCTAATACTCACTTTAATCTTTATCTTCATACTTCTAGCTTGATCAACTCAATGCAAAGTGATTTTTCCAAATCTTTATCCATACAAGCAAACCAAAGTAGAGACCGTTACAGTGAAAATCAAAACTTCTGATAGGAGACCAAAACTTCTGACTTTCACAAGATTCAATTGTGAGCAGTGTCCTTTGTCATTTGATCTTTGCTTGGTATGTCCTCACTTATGCACCCTTGATTCATTCTCCAATCCATGATCAAGGCTAGCACACTGTCCAACTCTTCTTGTTCATGCAAAACAAGCCACTATAGAGACCAATTCAAAATCATCAACCCATGTCTCATTTGCCATTTGCCAAATATGCTTGCTTTCACATGATGCTATGATATCCCACAATATAGAAGCCATTTCATTGATTCCATTTGCATTGTTATCTTTTGCTTGGCCTAGATTGCTTCCATGATCTGGTAATACAACAATACACAATTTTGGCCTTCATTTCAACACTATGTGGAATACCATCAAGCTTGTCTTCTTGTTGAACTTTTGATACATTTTGTTATGCAATATTCATGTGTATGCAATATACTCAATTTCCTGTTCAACACTTAGCAAACTTGTTAGACCTTTAATGCTGTTGTCATTTAATTCACTAAAACCCATTAGAGGGCTAGATGCACTTTCAATGGAGAGGGGCCGTAGGTGGAGGCATAGCGATGGCGAGGCCCTAGGAGCAAGGGCGGCGGTGGTGTTTTTCTGAAGACCCTAGGCAGCGGCGACGCAACATGTCTCTTGGTTATGTGTAGTATTTGAGTTTGTTGGGGAAGACTCGGTAGTCGATGGTAAGGGAGATGGTCAAGTGCAGGTTCGTGCCAATGTACCACGAGAGGTGGGGGCAGAGAAGAAGGCTTGGACCGGTGTCCAAGGATGAGAGGACCATGCATGATCCATACCAAGCTCAAAGGCAACAAAGAGGGCACATGGAAGGCGATGAAGAACGTGTTAAACAAAGTTAGGCAAATCAAGACAAGTTAAGGTGCAGAGCAAGAGGACTTATTGATCATCAGGCCAAAGACAAAGTGGACATGCCCGACATCATGAAGTAAGTGTTTCTTTGCTAGGTCACGACATGACTTTTGTGCCTGCATCCAACGTCCAAACACCATCCAATGGTTCAAACAAAAAATCTCTACATTTGGCCGTGTTCACCAATTCACGCCTGAGTTCCGCGCCACACGCTGCATGCGCTGCAGCCTCCCACGCCGTGCATCGCCATAGACCTCCAGCTCCATGTCGCACGCATAAAATTCCAAAGCAAAACTAACACCATGACCAAGGGAATGATTGGTAATCGAAAGTGTACCTTGATGGAGCTCCAAAGTGGACTATGGATTGCATTTTGGCAATTCGATGCCAAGGGGGATGTTGTTGTCTCTTGTCCTCTCTTTTGTTCTTGCATTTTCATCATGTATTGACCTTGCTTAGTGCTTTCTTTATGATGTTGTGTGCAAGTAACATTTGAGTGACCTCTAAGATCTTTGCATGGTGTTCTCTTAGTTCATATGTTTTAGTTTGCTCCTAAGGACAATATTGTTAGTGTGCCTATGACTAAGGATTTGGCTTAGTGTGATGGTCCTAAGGACTTGTTTCTAGTGTGGTCTTTTAGTTATAGGGCTATGAAGTAGAATCTTGCTAGGTATAAAAAGTTCATGCTTTAAATTTTTTAGAGCCCCAATTGAACCTCGCCTCTTAGGGATATTCAACCCTTTCGATTATGAATTGCTAATGAACACCCAAGTCTTGTGTAGTGGCATGGCAAGCTTGAGTCTTTGAATCGATGAGGGGCGAGTCAGTTGTTCCTACTACCATGAAAATGAGTCCTTCAAAGAAATTCAAGTTGAATTTTGTATCTCAGTGACTAAATTGAATTAATCCAATACAGACCCCTAAAACCAAGCCTAGTTCTAGAACCAAATGGGATTAGGACTTTGGAAAACACCGTGCGATAAATTTAATCTTTCAAAGGGATGTTTCTCCACCACATATCTAACTATTGGATTTATAGTAGGTTTGTATGGTTTATATGTTGAACGTAGTGATTTTTCATTTTAAAAAACGACACACATGTAGGTTATTTGGAAATTAGTAAGTACAAAATCAATTGACGCCAATTATATGCGCGACCAAGTGAATTTTCTTCAAGAAGAGGGCCCACCTACAAGCTTACCTCGCACCTAACACGACATCCTCTTTCCGTTGGATCAAATCCAATGTCAGCGAATGATTCTGCTGTCCTTTATATTCTCCTGCGCGATTCTCACTATTAACCCTAAATCTCAAACATCGTCCTATCGATATTTCACCGCCGCCACAAGACACACCCTCAGGTGTCCCTCCACTCTATCGTACAACCAAAACGATTTCTATACCCTTCCATAGGGTTAGAAATTATTCACATACTATGTTGGTTCTTCGATTATGTCTTGTGTTCTCATCATTGCTTGTACTTTTGCGGTTTTTGTGGGTTAAGGACTTTAACATCTTCAATAGCTGATGAGTGCTAATTCTGTTTAATGATTATTTTCAGGTGATTAATAGCAAGGAAATGTAGTGGTTTCGTTAACTCAACCACAAAAATCATGGTATAAGTTTCTATCTTGCAATATTTTTGTTATTTTGTTTAGGATAGTTGATGCATCTAGGATAAACATTTGGTGATTTGCATGAAGAAATTAACATGGTTTTTTTTGCTGTTGACATTTTTAAGTTGTACTATAGACATCCAAAGAATTATTGTCACATTTCTTGGTAACTAACACACATCTGAAAAAAATTCACACTGCCCCTTTTTTTTGAACGAAAAGACTGTGGGGGAAGATCCCCACAGTAGCTCAAGCTTTTTATAAACAATAAAGAAAAGAAGTGTCACAGTGTCTCACCCAGTTTTCTAAAGAACAAAACCAGGCTAATCATATGTGTGCCCAGGAAGTCCACACATATGCCAGAATGAAAAAAATATCAGAAACAATGTTATTATATAACGTATACATAGCTATATTAACACTTACATCAGAGTATTGCGGAATGGTGACTAAACTTCGGGCTCCATTCTTCTCAGGGACGGCTGACTGGGGGTAATATATGCCTAGCACTTCTACTAGTCTTCTGGAAACTCCACTACACCTTTGTCCTTTTTTCCGAGTAGCATCTTACTACACACTGGAGTGTTGGGGAAATAGCAAGAGTGAGTCCATGTCAAACTCAACAAGTATAACATAGGGTTCATGAGGCTCAAAAAGGCTAGACACTGTTTAACTACGTTTAGCTTTTAATCATCATATAATTAGCAATTGAGTAGCATCAAGGTAATCCAAATCCCATTAATGAATCAATGATCAATTGTAATAAGGATAATGAATAGCATTAACATGAGCATAATAATAATCAACAATAATTAAGCATGATATAACAATGGTGATCAACTATTCTGTAAGAATCCCCAAGGCCGCTCGTATCCGTGAGCACGGCTAGTATACCAGTTTTTAAACTCTGCGCAGAGGTGTACACTTTTACTGTGAGTCATGATTTCCAAATGCATGGGTTTGCAAGGCCCAAAACATCAGAGACCATATAAAGCCATTCAAAAGTTCGTCTAACAAGTTAGGGCCATTAGATTCACTCGGCAGGCAGATGTAGAACCCCCCTTCCCGGTGGCACAACAACCGCAGCCTATACACACTAGGCCAGGGGCTCGCACTACACCCAACGTGGCAAGCTATTCTTACGCCATTTAAGTTAACCTCTAACAAGCTAGAAAAGGTCTCTTGAACAACTAGAGCCAGAGCCATATAGCCCTCACAGCTGTATTGTATGTCCCGGTTATCACTTACAGGTAAGTCCTTACGGAGAGTAACTAGAGCATCAAAATAACCCACATGCTCTAGCCCCCTTTCAACAGAAATAACATCATCTTAATTGGTTGATTGCATAATCCATTAGTCAAATTACAAGATCTGTACCAAACACCTGAGATTCACCTGTCTGATCCAAAAACAATGGAGTTCTACACTTATGTCCAAACAAAGCTTCAAACGGTGCCATCTTAAGACTATGTTGATAACTATTATTGTAAGAAAATTCTGCATAAGGCAAACTCTTATCCCAACTAGTTCCATATTGCAATGCACAAGCTCTCAACATATCCTCTCTGAGTACGTGGTAACCCTACTATAAAGTCCATACCAACTTCCTCCCACTTCTATTCAGGAATCTTCATTGGTTGCAACAATCCAGCAGGTCTCTGATGCTCTGCTTTCACCCTCTAACAAGTGTCACACAATGCCACATACTCAGCCACATCTTGCTTTAATCCAACCCACCAATATTTCTGTTTCAGATCCAAATACATCTTAGTACTACCAGGATGAATGGAATAAGCTGACTCATGAGCTTCGCTAAGAATTGCCTATCGAACAGCTTGATCCTCAGATACACACAGCCTCTTTCCAAACCACAAAATCCCATTATCATCCATTCGAAAACCCTGGTGACTTACCAATCACTATATCTTCTGCTATCTTCTTCAGTTTCTCATCCTTCAACTGACCCTTGTAAATTTCTTACTCTAAAGTAGGCTCTATCACTAATTCCATTGTATTAGTAACAATTCCTAAATTCAAATATTCAAATTCAGCACATAACTCACTAGTCATAGATAACATCCGTATCTCATGGCATAACTTTTCCTACTAAGAGCATCAGCTACTTTATTAGCCTTACCAGGATGATAGTGTATCTCAATATCATAATCCTTAATCAACTCTAACCATCTGCGTTGCCTCAAATTCAGGTCTGACTGAGTGAAAATATACTTCAAACTCTTATGATCAGTGTATATATCACTCTTATGTCCAATCAAATAATGTCTCTAAATCTTTAAAGCATGAACCACAGCTGCTAACTCCAAATCATGTGTAGGATAATTCAACTCATGCTTTCTCAACTGCCTAGATGCATAAGCCACAACTCTGCCTTCTTGCATAAGAACACATCCCAAACCTTGACGAGAAGCATCACAATAAATAGAAAACTTCTTACTCAAATCTGGCAAAACCAAAACAGGCGCTGTAGTCAACCTCTTCTTCAATTCCTCAAAACTAGCTTGACATTTATCTGACCACACGAACTTGGCATTCTTCTCTAATAGAGATGTCATAGGTTTAGCAAGTTTAGAAAACCCTTCAATGAACCGTCTGTAATATACAGCTAATCTCAAGAAACTACGAATCTCGCTAACATCAATAGGTGGTTTCCAATTCAATAGATAAGCAAAATCTGATTTCTCTGTGCAAATTCCAATTTCAGTAACTCAGTAAAACTGTTATATCTCGAGCTACAGACGTCCAATTCAGATGATCTTTACATGGTTGGAAAGCTTACAAAATTATCTACAACTTTTATTCACAACACTTTTTCTGAATCTATCAAATAATTGGCCAAAAACTGAACTTAACCGAAATTGTTTCAGAATTCCAGACTGTGCAGTAACCCCAACTTGAAATAGATATATCTCTTAGCTCTTAATAGATATTAGAGTGATTCTTGCGGGGTTGGAAAGATATAGAAGTCTAATTATTCCCAGTATAATTTCTTAAATTTCCCATTAATGGATTTTAAGTTATTTCTTAAACATCCCAGACTGACCTAAAAATCAGCAAAGGACAGAACTATGTTCACCTCATAACCAACTAATATATTTTGATCAAACTTAATATTCTTAACCATGGAACTTGTAGGCCTGTCTACAAAACTCCAGCACACATTACAAAGATCCAAATCACACATTATCACATTAACAATCCATCAATCACACAATTATTCACACCACAAACTGACTCTCAAAACAATCCTACTTAAAATTGACTCGCAACTACTATCGTTCTTATTACATAGGGATTTTTCCTATTTCCTAGTTAAGCTTCTAATAAATCTTGGGACGACCTAACTCCGCCCTTAATTGGTCAATCTCCTTATAAGCTTGCTCCTTAAGTTCTTTTTCCTTCAGCAACTCTTATGCAATGATGATGCCACAAGCTCATAACCAACTTTATAAATGTCTCCTTTAGACCCTTATGATTCTTATAGATGTTCTAACAGGTTACCAACCCTAAAAAAAATACTTGCGCTCGATAGTGACTTTACAACCATGTAGCTAGCTGATGCTTCCAGGTGACGAAATAGAACATATAAACCTCCATCTTGTATCGTCTTTTAGTTCGACAAACCCTCTTAAGAAGAGATCAACTAGAGAACACCAAAGGATAGCTTGCATTTGTTTCTGAGTGATAACTACTATCGTGTCCTTCTATCATGTCAAAGAGACTCATGAGCATATGCAAGAACAAGTAACCTGCACTTCCTCGCGAGCAGAAAAATAGCAGTGCAGAAATACAGTTATATCTCGAGTTCTACGAATCCAATGATATTGTAGCTTATACCGTTGGAAAGCTTATCAAATTTACTACAACTTCCTTATAGAATTCTTCTCCAGATTCTGCAGTTAAGGTAGTCGAAAACTGTGCACAACAGAAACTATTCCGGATTGCTGACAGCACAGATGCGTCGCCTTGTGATTTTCATAAATCCCAAACCATAGTAGCTATCAGGATGGTTCTTACGGTCAGAGAAAGATATTGAAGTCTACTATTGTCCAGAATTTATCCATGATTTTTGGGCATCCAAAAATAGAGATATAAGCTAAGAAAGACAGACTGTTCTAAAAAACAGGATAAGGCAGAAACGAAATTCAAAGACACTAGAGAGATAGATAACACTAATCTTCAAGTCTTCATGCTTCTTTGCTTTGTGTTGATGAGATATAAGACATGAATCGAGGATAGCCAAAAGATGACAAGAAAGATAAAGTTTGATCTTGAGTTCTTTGTACCTCCTCATGCCTCGTCGCTTGAGATATTCAGGACTTGCTGTTGTTGATAGCAGATGCTACCCCACTTAACAAAGATCTTGTTTCACCTGACGATGTCATTGAAGGCAACACTTTCTCTAAAGCTTGCTGCTAATGATAAGTCCTTCATGTGTTGATCATCCATTAAGATGAGATTAATAAGGTAGCATGACAACCAAGGGTAGACAGGAACGGTGTAAGAGAAAATGGCATGAATTAGGATCGATTGAAAGATAAGTAAGATACAAGATGTCACTACCCCACTTAACATAGATCGAGCTACTTCTCAAGACTTATACCTTCCGGGCCTACCTTTGAAACACGAGAACAAGAACAACACACAAGCAACACATCAAGCAAAACAAGCACACATCACATCATCGGTACTACACGTGCTTCTTCAATAATGGTGGTCATACTATTGGCACATTGGAGATGATGAAAGGCCATCGAACTTTTGAACAAGGTAAGATCAGAAAACTTTTAGTAAAAACAACATAAAACAAAATCCAAGGGAGTAAGAAATATTAGCTCAAAAGAAAACTATCAAGGAGAGGATACAACAGGACAAGGAATAGGAATAGTCAAAATCAATGAGTCAAGGGATGATAAAACAGTTTTATCGTAAAATAAGTTTTAGAATACGTTCAGTGCTACTTGGCATACGTCCTACAGTCAACACCGCTCTGATACCACTCTGTCTCACCCGGTTTTCTAAAGAACAAAACCAGGCTAATCATATGTGTGCCCAGGAAGTCCACACATATGCCAGAATGAAAAAATATCAGAAACAATGTTATTATATAACGTATACATAGCTATATTAACACTTACATCAGAGTATTGCGGAACGGTGACTAAACTTCAGGCTCCATTCTTCTCAGGGACGGCTGGCTGGGGGTAACATATGCCTAGCACTTCTACTAGTCTTCTGGAAACTCCACTACACCTTTGTTCTTTTTCCGAGTAGCATCTTACTACACACTGGAGTGTTGGGGAAATAGCAAGAGTGAGTCCATGTCGAACTCAACAAGTATAACACAGGGTTCATGAGGCTCAAAAAGGCTAGACACTGTTTAACTGCGTTTAGCTTTTAATCATCATATAATTAGCAATTGAGTAGCATCAAGGTAATCCAAATCCCATTAATGAATCAATGATCAATTGTAATAAGGATAATGAATAGCATTAACATGAGCATAATAATAATCAACAATAATTAAGCATGATATAACAATGGTGATCAACTATTCTGTAAGAATCCCCAAGGCCGCTCGTATCCGTGAGCACGACTAGTATACCGGTTTTTAAACTCTGCGCAGAGGTGTACACTTTCACTGTGAGTCATGATTTCCAAATGCATGGGTTTGCAAGGCCCAAAACATCAGAGACCATATAAAGCCATTCAAAAGTTCGTCTAACAAGTTAGGGCCATTAGATTCACTCGGCAGGCAGATGTAGAACCCCCCTTCCCGGTGGCACAACAACCGCAGCCTATACACACTAGGCCAGGGGCTCGCACTACACCCAACGTGGCAAGCTATTCTTACGCCATTTAAGTTAACCTCTAACAAGCTAGAAAAGGTCTCTTGAACAACTAGAGCCAGAGCCATATAGCCCTCACAGCTGTACTGTATGTCCCGGTTATCACTTACAGGTAAGTCCTTACGGAGAGTAACTAGAGCATCAAAATAACCCACATGCTCTAGCCCCCTTTCAACAGAAATAACATCATCTTAATTGGTTGATTGCATAATCCATTAGTCAAATTACAAGATCATTGTTCATAATTAAGCGCTAGCAGTAGCTACCCAAATGCATAACCCATAGGTGACAAGGAAACAATATATCAATAACTAAGTTATAATCTCTATGGTTGTCAAGGAAGACACATGCATATGTATAATAATTTCAGTGAATAGGTAACAAGGATAGTCCTGTGTTATACTTGCCTTAATCAAAGCTTTCCTGATGATACTACTGGTCTGGCTCAAAATAATACTCCTGATCGTCAAGAAATTGCTCACCGTCTATACTCGATCATCAATCAACAACACACATGCATCCAATCAAACATACACGAAGCAAACAAAGAGATACAATTAGAACAGTACACCAACAATAACAAAACAATATAAAAAGTTTGTAAAACTCTTCTACATGTTACTACGATCACACAGACGCAAAGATCACCAAATTCGGAGTTAAAACGTGAAAATTATGAATTTTCTAAGATTTCCTGTAGATAAATAAATACTCAATTATAAACTCGAAAAATAAATTATCAAAACCAACTGTACAACTACACTAACATGTATAGCTCGCAAATACGAACCTAACGCAACTTGAACGGATCAAATCAGAGTTAAAACGAAGTTTTTATGACCAAAACAATTCTAGTGGCAAAACTGTAATTTCCTGAAAACGTATTTTTGAATAAACCGGTAGAAAATACGCTTTCAAAACGCGAAAACGCATTTTCTGAAATACGCTATGGACCGCGGGTTGATTTCTAACAAATCCAGGGGTTCTTTAGAAAAACTACCCGTGAAGAGGTAAGTTCTAATCTGGGCCGTTGATCTCGATTTGGACGGCTCGCAATCATCTGCAACGCTACAGTAGAAGGCCTGGCCTCCACCTTCAAGTCCGGCCGGCGGCTCCCCCATGGCCGGTGACTCCCCCATGGTCGGAGATGATGGATCTCCCCACCTAGACCACCATTCAAGCCCAAACTCGAACCAACCGAACGAGATGCTCCACGCGAACTCACCCAAGCAATAAAAACTAGCTACGACAAACCGTATCCGATGTGCGGCAACAAGAGGACGGCGACGCCATTACCGCACTACGGTGAACTTCAAAAACACGGTTTGAACCATCTCCACCCAAATGAAAAGTACAAAACGACAGATGAGGAAGGTGCAGTCTCACCAACGCGATGAAAACGGCCTCAACTTCCACCCGAGAGCTCCTCCCACGAACAACCGCCGTGCTCCAACTACCTCAAACCCTAAACCTTGTTTTCTTGTGGTGAAGTTCACGGTTTAGATGAAAAACAGGAAGAGGAGGGTCAAGGCTTTCTATTTGTAGCTTCGATTTGCCGTGTTCGGGTAGGAATCTCCGGAAATCGTGAAATCAACCGATGTCGTCCACTTCGGTTCGGAGTCCGGCGTGTTCACGGAAGGTTGAAGACAACCGACGTCCGCCCCCACCTGTCAGCGACCAAGAGAGGGGAGGCGCGACCCGTCGCAGCGCTGGGCCGGCCCACACGGTGGCGTGCACAGAGGAAACCAGGCCGGAGCCCATCCACGCCAGTGCGGGGAGACAGCTGCCCCAACAGGCCGTCGGGCCATCGGGCTGCCAGGGAGACGGTAAGCGGTTTTCTTCTTTTTTTCTTCTTTCTTTTCTTTATTTATTTATTTTCAAACTATTCCAAATAAAATTTTCCAAACCAAATCAAAATAAAATAAATGCAGCAGCATGAATGCAACACCAAATATTTCTTAAATTTTAATTTTCCCATTAAATGTTATTTAAACTATTTGAAATTCATTATTCCTAAAGTTTAGAATTTTTGGGTGTTACAAATTCTACCCCCCTTAAAAGAATCTCGTCCTCGAGATTGGACTGCTTACTCAAACAACTGCGAATATGATTTCCTCAATTTATCCTCTCTTTCGCAAGTTGCCTCTGCCTCTGAATATCGATTCCACTGTACCTTGCACATTTTAATAACCCGACTTCGAGTAACTCTCTCAGCAGTCTCTAAAATCTTAATCGGAAACTCTTCATATGTAAGATCCTCCTTAACAGTCAACTCTTCTAAAGGTATCTGCTCCTCAGGCACCCATAAACACTTCTTAAGTTGTGAAACATGGAACACATCATGCACTCCAGATAAATTTTCAGGCAACTCTAATTGATAAGCAACTTCTCCACGTCTAGTAATAACTTTAAATGGTCCAACATACCTTGGTGCTAATTTGCCTTTCATGTTAAACCTCTTCACACTTCTCATAAGTGACACCTTCAAATAGACATAATCACCTACCTAAAAACTAGATCTCTTCTCCTATTATCAGCATAACTCTTCTGACGAGACTGCGCTACTCTCAAATTATCACGAATCACTCGCACTTGATCTTCTGCGTTTCTAAGAACATCTGTACCAAACACCTGAGATTCACCTGTCTGATCCAAAAACAATGGAGTTCTACACTTACGTCCAAACAAAGCTTCAAACGGTGCCATCTTAAGACTCTGTTGATAACTATTATTGTAAGAAAATTCTGCATAAGGCAAACTCTTATCCCAACTAGTTCCATATTGCAATGCACAAGCTCTCAACATATCCTCTCTGAGTACGTGGTAACCCTACTATAAAGTCCATACCAACTTCCTCCCACTTCTATTCAGGAATCTTCATTGGTTGCAACAATCTAGCAGGTCTCTGATGCTCTGCTTTCACCCTCTAACAAGTGTCACACAATGCCACATACTCAGCCACATCTCGCTTTAATCCAACCCACCAATATTTCTGTTTCAGATCCAAATACATCTTAGTACTACCAGGATGAATGGAATAAGCTGACTCATGAGCTTCGCTAAGAATTGCCTATCGAACAGCTTGATCCTCAGATACACACAGCCTCTTTCCAAACCACAAAATCCCATTATCATCCATTTGAAAACCCTGGTGACTTACCAATCACTATATCTTCTGCTATCTTCTTCAGTTTCTCATCCTTCAACTGACCCTTGTAAATTTCTTACTCTAAAGTAGGCTCTATCACTAATTCCATTGTATTAGTAACAATTCCTAAATTCAAATATTCAAATTCAGCACATAACTCACTAGTCATAGATAACATCCGTATCTCATTGACATAACTTTTCCTACTAAGAGCATCAGCTACTTTATTAGCCTTACCAGGATGATAGTGTATCTCAATATCATAATCCTTAATCAACTCTAACCATCTGCGTTGCCTCAAATTCAGGTCTGACTGAGTGAAAATATACTTCAAACTCTTATGATCAGTGTATATATCACTCTTATGTCCAATCAAATAATGTCTCTAAATCTTTAAAGCATGAACCACAGCTGCTAACTCCAAATCATGTGTAGGATAATTCAACTCATGCTTTCTCAACTGCCTAGATGCATAAGCCACAACTCTGCCTTCTTACATAAGAACACATCCCAAACCTTGATGAGAAGCATCACAATAAATAGAAAACTTCTTACTCAAATCTGGCAAAACCAAAACAGGCGCTGTAGTCAACCTCTTCTTCAATTCCTCAAAACTAGCTTGACATTTATCTGACCACACGAACTTGGCATTCTTCTCTAATAGAGATGTCATAGGTTTAGCAAGTTTAGAAAACCCTTCAATGAACCGTCTGTAATATACAGCTAATCCCAAGAAACTACGAATCTCGCTAACATCAATAGGTGGTTTCCAATTCAATAGATAAGCAAAATCTGATTTCTCTGTGCAAATTCCAATTTCAGTAACTCAGTAAAACTGTTATATCTCGAGCTACAGACGTCCAATTCAGATGATCTTTACATGGTTGGAAAGCTTACAAAATTATCTACAACTTTTATTCACAACACTTTTTCTGAATCTGTCAAATAATTGGCCAAAAACTGAACTTAACCGAAATTGTTTCAGAATTCCAGACTGTGCAGTAACCCCAACTTGAAATAGATATATCTCTTAGCTCTTAATAGATATTAGAGTGATTCTTGTGGGGTTGGAAAGATATAGAAGTCTAATTATTCCCAGTATAATTTCTTAAATTTCCCATTAATGGATTTTAAGTTATTTCTTAAACATCCCAGACTGACCTAAAAATCAGCAAAGGACAGAACTATGTTCACCTCATAACCAACTAATATATTTTGATCAAACTTAATATTCTTAACCATGGAACTTGTAGGCCTGTCTACAAAACTCCAGCACACATTACAAAGATCCAAATCACACATTATCACATTAACAATCCATCAATCACACAATTGTTCACACCACAAACTGACTCTCAAAACAATCCTACTTAAAATTGACTCGCAACTACTATCGTTCTTATTACATAGGGATTTTTCCTATTTCCTAGTTAAGCTTCTAATAAATCTTGGGACGACCTAACTCCGCCCTTAATTAGTCAATCTCCTTATAAGCTTGCTCCTTAAGTTCTTTTTCCTTCAGCAACTCTTATGCAATGATGATGCCACAAGCTCATAACCAACTTTATAAATGTCTCCTTTAGACCCTTATGATTCTTATAGATGTTCTAACAGGTTACCAACCCTAAAAAAATACTTGCGCTCGATAGTGACTTTACAACCATGTAGCTAGCTGATGCTTCCAGGTGACGAAATAGAACATATAAACCTCCATCTTGTATCGTCTTTTAGTTCGACAAACCCTCTTAAGAAGAGATCAACTAGAGAACACCAAAGGATAGCTTGCATTTGTTTCTAAGTGATAACTACTATCGTGTCCTTCTATCATGTCAAAGAGACTCATGAGCATATGCAAGAACAAGTAACCTGCACTTCCTCGCGAGCAGAAAAATAGCAGTGCAGAAATACAGTTATATCTCGAGTTCTACGAATCCAGTGATATTGTAGCTTATACCGTTGGAAAGCTTATCAAATTTACTACAACTTCCTTATAGAATTCTTCTCCAGATTCTGCAGTTAAGGTAGTCGAAAACTGTGCACAACAGAAACTATTCCGGATTGCTGACAGCACAGATGCGTCGCCTTGTGATTTTCATAAATCCCAAACCATAGTAGCTATCAGGACGGTTCTTACGGTCAGAGAAAGATATTGAAGTATACTATTGTCCAGAATTTATCCATGATTTTTGGGCATCCAAAAATAGAGATATAAGCTAAGAAAGACAGACTGTTCTAAAAAACAGGATAAGGCAGAAACGAAATTCAAAGACACTAGAGAGATAGATAACACTAATCTTCAAGTCTTCATGCTTCTTTGCTTTGTGTTGATGAGATATAAGACATGAATCGAGGATAGCCAAAAGATGACAAGAAAGATAAAGTTTGATCTTGAGTTCTTTGTACCTCCTCATGCCTCGTCGCTTGAGATATTCAGGACTTGCTGTTGTTGATAGCAGATGCTACCCCACTTAACAAAGATCTTGTTTCACCTGACGATGTCATTGAAGGCAACACTTTCTCTAAAGCTTGCTGCTAATGATAAGTCCTTCATGTGTTGATCATCCATTAAGATGAGATTAATAAGGTAGCATGACAACCAAGGGTAGACAGGAACGGTGTAAGAGAAAATGGCATGAATTAGGATCGATTGAAAGATAAGTAAGATACAAGATGTCACTACCCCACTTAACATAGATCGAGCTACTTCTCAAGACTTATACCTTCCGGGCCTACCTTTGAAACACGAGAACAAGAACAACACACAAGCAACACATCAAGCAAAACAAGCACACATCACATCATCGGTACTACACGTGCTTCTTCAATAATGGTGGTCATACTATTGGCACATTGGAGATGATGAAAGGCCATCGAACTTTTGAACAAGGTAAGATCAGAAAACTTTTAGTAAAAACAACATAAAACAAAATCCAAGGGAGTAAGAAATATTAGCTCAAAAGAAAACTATCAAGGAGAGGATACAACAGGACAAGGAATAGGAATAGTCAAAATCAATGAGTCAAGGGATGATAAAACAGTTTTATCGTAAAATAAGTTTTAGAATACGTCCAGTGCTACTTGGCATACGTCCTACAGTCAACACCGCTCTGATACCACTCTGTCTCACCCGGTTTTCTAAAGAACAAAACCAGGCTAATCATATGTGTGCCCAGGAAGTCCACACATATGCCAGAATGAAAAAATATCAGAAACAATGTTATTATATAACGTATACATAGCTATAATAACACTTACATCAGAGTATTGCGGAACGGTGACTAAACTTCGGGCTCCATTCTTCTCAGGGACGGCTGGCTGGGGGTAACATATGCCTAGCACTTCTACTAGTCTTCTGGAAACTCCACTACACCTTTGTTCTTTTTCCGAGTAGCATCTTACTACACACTGGAGTGTTGGGGAAATAGCAAGAGTGAGTCCATGTCGAACTCAACAAGTATAACACAGGGTTCATGAGGCTCAAAAAGGCTAGACACTGTTTAACTGCGTTTAGCTTTTAATCATCATATAATTAGCAATTGAGTAGCATCAAGGTAATCCAAATCCCATTAATGAATCAATGATCAATTGTAATAAGGATAATGAATAGCATTAACATGAGCATAATAATAATCAACAATAATTAAGCATGATATAACAATGGTGATCAACTATTCTGTAAGAATCCCCAAGGCCGCTCGTATCCGTGAGCACGGCTAGTATACCAGTTTTTAAACTCTGCGCAGAGGTGTACACTTTCACTGTGAGTCATGATTTCCAAATGCATGGGTTTGCAAGGCCCAAAACATCAGAGACCATATAAAGCCATTCAAAAGTTCGTCTAACAAGTTAGGGCCATTAGATTCACTCGGCAGGCAGATGTAGAACCCCCCTTCCCGGTGGCACAACAACCGCAGCCTATACACACTAGGCCAGGGGCTCGCACTACACCCAACGTGGCAAGCTATTCTTACGCCATTTAAGTTAACCTCTAACAAGCTAGAAAAGGTCTCTTGAACAACTAGAGCCAGAGCCATATAGCCCTCACAGCTGTACTGTATGTCCCGGTTATCACTTACAGGTAAGTCCTTACGGAGAGTAACTAGAGCATCAAAATAACCCACATGCTCTAGCCCCCTTTCAACAGAAATAACATCATCTTAATTGGTTGATTGCATAATCCATTAGTCAAATTACAAGATCATTGTTCATAATTAAGCGCTAGCAGTAGCTACCCAAATGCATAACCCATAGGTGACAAGGAAACAATATATCAATAACTAAGTTATAATCTCTATGGTTGTCAAGGAAGACACATGCATATGTATAATAATTTCAGTGAATAGGTAACAAGGATAGTCCTGTGTTATACTTGCCTTAATCAAAGCTTTCCTGATGATACTACTGGTCTGGCTCAAAATAATACTCCTGATCGTCAAGAAATTGCTCACCGTCTATACTCGATCATCAATCAACAACACACATGCATCCAATCAAACATACACGAAGCAAACAAAGAGATACAATTAGAACAGTACACCAACAATAACAAAACAATATAAAAAGTTTGTAAAACTCTTCTACATGTTACTACGATCACACAGACGCAAAGATCACCAAATTCGGAGTTAAAACGTGAAAATTATGAATTTTCTAAGATTTCCTGTAGATAAATAAATACTCAATTATAAACTCGAAAAATAAATTATCAAAACCAACTGTACAACTACACTAACATGTATAGCTCGCAAATACGAACCTAACGCAACTTGAACGGATCAAATCAGAGTTAAAACGAAGTTTTTATGACCAAAACAATTCTAGTGGCAAAACTGTAATTTCCTGAAAACGTATTTTTGAATAAACCGGTAGAAAATACGCTTTCAAAACGCGAAAACGCATTTTCTAAAATACGCTATGGACCGCGGGTTGATTTCTAACAAATCCAGGGGTTCTTTAGAAAAACTACCCGCGAAGAGGTAAGTTCTAATCTGGGCCGTTGATCTCGATTTGGACGGCTCGCAATCATCTGCAACGCTACAGTAGAAGGCCTGGCTTCCACCTTCAAGTCCGGCCGGCGGCTCCCCCATGGCCGGTGACTCCCCCATGGCCGGAGATGATGGATCTCCCCACCTAGACCACCATTCAAGCCCAAACTCGAACCAACCGAACGAGATGCTCCACGCGAACTCACCCAAGCAATAAAAACTAGCTACGACAAACCGTATCCGATGTGCGGCAACAAGAGGACGGCGGCGCCATTACCGCACTACGGTGAACTTCAAAAACACGGTTTGAACCATCTCCACCCAAATGAAAAGTACAAAACGACAGATGAGGAAGGTGCGGTCTCACCAACGCGATGAAAACGGCCTCAACTTCCACCCGAGAGCTCCTCCCACGAACAACCGCCGTGCTCCAACTACCTCAAACCCTAAACCTCGTTTTCTTGTGGTGAAGTTCACGGTTTAGATGAAAAACAGGAAGAGGAGGGTCAAGGCTTTCTATTTGTAGCTTCGATTTGCCGTGTTCGGGTAGGAATCTCCGGAAATCGTGAAATCAACCGATGTCGTCCACTTCGGTTCGGAGTCCGGCGTGTTCACGGAAGGTTGAAGACAACCGACGTCCGCCCCCACCTGTCAGCGACCAAGAGAGGGGAGGCGCGACCCGTCGCAGCGCTGGGCCGGCCCACACGGTGGCGTGCACAGAGGAAACCAGGCCGGAGCCCATCCACGCCAGTGCGGGGAGACAGCTGCCCCAACAGGCCGTCGGGCCATCGGGCTGCCAGGGAGACGGTAAGCGGTTTTCTTCTTTTTTTCTTCTTTCTTTTCTTTATTTATTTATTTTCAAACTATTCCAAATAAAATTTTCCAAACCAAATCAAAATAAAATAAATGCAGCAGCATGAATGCAACACCAAATATTTCTTAAATTTTAATTTTCCCATTAAATGTTATTTAAACTATTTGAAATTCATTATTCCTAAAGTTTAGAATTTTTGGGTGTTACACACAGGTATACTTACAAACAGAAATTAACTGAAGGCATCTAACCAAGCGCTAAAGGAAGACCGTAGGTCTCCTCTAAATCTAAGAGCTTGAAGATTACATTGGTTTTTGAAATTCGAGAGCCAAATATTGAAGGTGAGGGTTTTGCCGTGAAAAATCTTCTCATTTCTCACCTTCTAGATTTCCCATGAAGCTATCATTACCAAATCCACGAAGAAAGGCAGGGCTGAATTTGCTCTAGCTTGGGCTAGACGGGGCAGCAGACTAAGCTGCTCATCCCACTGAACTTGCAGAGCTTGCCAACATCTTCTAGCAAAGGTGCAGGAGAAGAACAAGTGATCCAAGTCCTCTACTGCACCAAGGGGACAGAGGACGCAGAGATCATCATCCTCAATGCTGCAATGTCGCCTTCTGAGCATGTCTTTAGTATTTAGTCTATCCACTAGCACTAGCCAAGCAAAAAAATTTATTCTGGGGGTGCACTTGGCTTTCCAAATCCATTTGAAAGCCGGATGTGCATCAGAGTTGGCAAAAGCCAGCTTGTATAAACGTTGTGATGTATAGCTGTTATTGCCCCAGATGTAGTACCAGTTGTCGGTCTTAGACTCAGGCATTGGCAAACCAGATAGAAGTTCTTGGAGTTGCTCAAAGTCCTGAAATGCAGCTTGAGACAGGGGGAGATGAAAGAGATCCTCAAGTTCTTTAGTGTTCAACACGTCCTTGACTGAAAGCCTAGTATCCTTGGAGAATGACAGCAGCCTCGGATACTGTTCAGACAGCAGATGATCTGTCCAAGGGTCATCCCAGAATAGAACAGTGGATCCATCACCAATGGCACATCGAACTATCCCTCTAAAAAGGTTGCTTAATCTGAGTATGTCTTTCCACCAGAAGGAGCCGACTTCCCTAGCAGCGTGAGGTACCTTATCCTGATAATATTTCCACCATATGAGTTGCACCCAGGGGATGTCACGCTTGTTGTAGAACTTGTCTAGATGTTTGAGCAGCAGTGCATCATTTTGAAGGCACAGGTTGAGAATACCAAGGCCTCCTTTATCTTTAGGTATGGTGACTACTGGCCATGCTACCAGGTTACCCCCTCTTTGTTGGTTTGAGTTGCCGCGCCAAAGACACTGTTTTCTAGCGCAGTCAATGTTGTCGATGACACCTTTAGGCAACTTGATCACGCAGGACACATATGTGGTAATCGGTGTGATAGCAGATTTGACCATCTCCAGTCGTCCTGAGTATGACAGCAGGGATGAGCAAGCTGAAAGCCGGCGTTCCACCCGATCCATGAGTGGTGTGAGATCTTCAAAACGGGGCTTAGTAGTCCCCATTGGAAGCCCAAGGCAAGTGAAGGGCATGGAACCAATTTGGCAGCCAAAGGTGTTCGCCAGAATATTCATCTTTGCAGGTGACACATTTATCGGTATCATTTGCGATTTCCAGTAATTGACCTTGAGCCCTGTAGACTCTGAGAAGGATTGGAGTACGCCTTTAAGGAAGAAGAGCTGCCTGGCCTCAGATTCCAAGATCAAGAGTGTATCATCCGCGTATTGAATTATTGGGAAATCTTCACCTGGCTGAGGGATGGGTTTTCTCAATAGACCCATGGTGGATGCTTTGTTTATGATAGCTTGGAGCAGGTCTGCTGCTAGAACGAAAAGCAGTGGGGAAAGGGGATCACCTTGACGTACTCCTCTTTTGCAACAAATTTTTTTCCTGGTACTCCATTGAGTAGCACCGCTGATGTTCCTGAAGAGAAAATTAGCCTGATCCAGTGGAGCCAAATGTCTGGAAACCCCATATGTTGCATCACAGATATGATAGCGCTATGTTCCACTGTGTCGAAGGCTTTCTCGAAGTCGAGTTTTAGAATCACTATCTCTCATCTTGACTGGTGACACTGATGGATAAACTCAAAACTCTAAGCTAAACAGTCTTGTATAGTTCTGGTTCTAATGAAGCCGTACTGATATCTATGAATGAGCTGAAGGATGACTTGTTGGAGCCTATCTGCGAGTATCTTGGTCAGGAGCTTCAAGCTAGAGTTGAGCAGCAAGATCGGCCTAAAGTCATTAATTGATTCAGGGTTGTTATGCTTTGGCACAAGGGTTATGAAGGAGGTGTTGACACTTTCCAAGTTCACATTCCCTTCAAAGAAACTAGTACACAGGTTGTAAAAGTCTCCCTTGATGATATGCCAGCATTTCTTGAGAAACAATCCGTTGAATCTGTCTGGTCCAGGTGCTTTGTCCACCGGCATCTTTCTGACAATATTGTCTATCTCTTCATGGGTGACAGGTTCCACTAGGGAGATGAGGTCGTCGTGAGGAGTGAAAAGAGAAGCTAAATTGTATAACATTGTCGGTTCTTCTGTTACACCCATTCGGTTCCTGAAAGCATTCCATATAATTCCTGCTTTACCCTCATGATCGTGTATCCAGATTCCTTGCTCATTTCTCAGCTGTGTGATGGTGTTTTTCCTAAAAGAAATAGTGGCCATTGCATGGAAAAACTTAGTGCACTCATCACCAAATTTGATTCTATTTTCTGTATATCTGCTCTTCCAATACAGGTTCCTTGATCGGAGGAGGGCTGCTAGGCGAGCCTTGACAACATTTCTCAGGTTGCTTTCTGGGTTGTAAAGAGCTCTGGTTTCCTCCAAGGCATCTAGATGAAGGATAACCGTGTTGCAGTTGGCAATGTAGACTTTGGCATTTGAAAAATTCCTGCTCTAGTTTTTAAGGCTATAACGTAGGCATTTGAGTTTGGAGGACAGGGCACTGGCTGCATTAGTCTGATTGGGAATGAGCCCCCAAAAGTCTTGCACTAATTCATGGAAACCTTCCATTTCTGCCCAGAAGCTTTCAAACCGAAAGATGCTAGCTTTAGGGATTTTTGTGTCAATCACTACATTGCATGGAATATGGTCCGATGTTATCTTCGCCAAGGGTATTACTTGGGTGTTAGGATACGAAGCTGTCCAATTCACTGAAGTAAAGAACCAATCTAGCTGCTCCAGAAGCGGGTTGGCCTGCATATTGCTCCACGTGAAAGCCCTGCCTTTTAGGGGGAGCTCAACTAGTCCTAGATGACCAATGGCATCGTTGAAAACCAAAGTGTCCTGAACATTACCACCTGGTCTATTTCGGTCATTGAGCGAGCGGTAGAAGTTGAAATCCCCTAAGAAAATCCAGTTATCTGCATCATCTATGATCTGGCCTTTGAACTAGGAGATGAAATTGGACCACTCAGGTTCAGTACAAGGACCGTACACTGTGGTCATTTTCCAAGCATCAGCGTTGTGTCGAGAAGTAAAGGAGATCGTGATCCCAAAACTAGACTTGTCTATGACAAGGCCATGAAAAATTGATCCATTCCAAACGACTAGGATGCCTCCCGAGGCACCTTTGGAGGGGATGAAGTCATAAGAATCGAAACGGCGAGGAGCAAACTTTCGGATGAAAGAAATATCTATGTGCTCTTTTTTAGTCTCTTGCAAACAGAGAACTGAGCAAGAACTCTCTTCAATTTTCTCCCGGACTGCGTCCCATTTATCTTGCGCATTGAAGCCTCTGATGTTCCAGCATACAATATGCCAACTATGATTATTCATCTTGGATGTGATCTAGGTTGACGGAGCCAGGCGTCTCCATGAGCGCCTCGTCAGTGAGCTCTCTAGGAGGCACACCACAGCTAATTCCCCAGGTTCTCAACATGGAGGTGGGGACAGGATTAGCATTGACGTTTGTATTAGGAATTGATAGGAGGGCCACTTCTCTTCTCTGTCTCTTGCCTAAATGGACATGCTTGAAGCCGTCCTGGCCACCTCTGATTCTAGGGCTACGTCTCACTGAGGTCTCAACCAAAGGAGCGCGGAAGCGAGACCGGTTGACTGCAGAAGGGGCTAAAACTCTGGGCTGGGGGGATCTTGCAGACTTGCGCCGAGGTGGGCTGAGCTGAGTCGCTGAGTTTCCAAATTCCAACATTGTGTTGGATTCAAGTGGCCTGCTGTGCTAACTCTCTGAATGCCTCTCAGCCTGGACCCTCCTTGCTCGCTGCCTGAAGTCGATGAAGTCAGCCAAAATGTGAAGAGCAACTGCACTCCCCACTGGTTGCCAAGGTACGATCTCCAGGCCTGTTGTTTCAGCAATGGTATTCTGCTCAGAGCTTGCTGCTGCAAAATACTGTGTGTTGATAAAAATAGGCTCTGGTGCATTAGGGATGACAGGCTCTAGAACAGGCAGAATGGTAGCTTGCTGGAACAGTACCGCTGGTCCTTGTAACTGAAACCCATCCGGGAGTGCCCTTCTGTCAAAGACTAGCAGATCAAGGCATCTTCTCTATGCTGCTGTGGACCGAAGACTCTGTTCAAGCTGTTTGTCTGGCCTGGATGTTGCCTCGCTTGAGGAAGAACTATCTTCATCAGACGACCCTGAGCCAAAGGGTTGGGGTTGATGGGAAAATTCTCCATGGCTTTGCTGGCGCCAGCGATGTCGGCAGGTGGAGGAGGGCTGGGGTTTTCAAGGGTGCGCAGCGGATGCGAGATAAGATTTTGGTGCAACTGTTGATATGGCAAGGGAGATGAAGAGTTCAGAAATCCAGCACGGAGATCTAGGTTTGTTTCTGCATTGATCGTTTGGGACTTCTTCGGAATCCACACGAGACGTGGTTGAGTGCGGGTCAAACATTGTTTCATGATGTGCCCATAGTTGTAACAACTTTTGCACCTGAGCTGACCCTTGCACGTATTTTTGTTGTGACCCGAAACCAGGCAACGGGTGCAGACGTTGTCTAAGGCGGTTGCTGATGAGGCAAAGCATTCACTGGCTTTCAAAATTGATTTTGGAAAGGGCTCGGATCTGCTATCAGCACTATTGCCTCCTGAACCGGTGGATCTATGCATGCAGGGATAGGGCGAAGAACGCGCAAGGCCATGGTACACCGAGCTTGAGCGGGATCCAAAATTGTTGACTGGGGGTACTTGGGTCTCCACAACAACAAGACGGAAGGCACCAAACTGAAGAATATGTCGGGGATACTGAATGAGAGGTTTAGCAAATCGGACTTTCTTAGGGACAGAATTTTCAGAGGCCATGGCTTTAGCTTTGGCCTGCCTCTTAGCACTCTTGGATAAAACAGTAGTCCATTCCTTTTCTTGTTCAATCTCCCAAGCTCTTTTTTCCTTCTCCCAATGCGGAGTACCATTGTTCCAGAGATGGAAGTAAACATCAAAAGAAGAACTGATGACTCTTCTGAGTTTATAAACAAGAAAACCAACGTGTTTGGAGGCAACTGAGAACCGGAAGTGGTTGCTGCTTAAGAATTTGACGTGAAACTTGTCCGCACTACCACCCAAACATGATTGAAGAGCTAAGGCTACAGATTCTTCCGTTAAACGGAAGAGAAAACGGCGAAACGTGGCAAGCAGAAAGAACGATCCAGAGGGTGAGGAAGAGTTGAAGTGTACCGTTGAACCAAAGCGGTGGTAGACCTCATCCTGAAAATCCTTTCCAGGGTTGAAGTCCAAGCAGCCAACAAGTTCCGATGAGGATCCCATGGCCGGGGGCGTCCGGCAAGGTCACCGAGGTTCTTCATCGCCGGTAGTGATGGAGGGGGAGGTCGTGGAGGCAAGGGGCCCAGAGAGAGCCACCCACACCATGTCCAGCTTCAAACACGCACTCCGGCAAATCTTCGAACAGCTTGCGTGCAAGCTATGCTGAAACCACCTCGACCATCAGCGAGCGGCGGCCATCTCTACGGTCGGAGCGAGGAGGATGTCGGCGTCTTGGCGCGGGCGGCGGAGGACCCGCCGGCGGCAACGCCGGCACCGGCCCCCAGAGGAGGCGCTCGCCCCGGGGTGGACGATGAGCCAGCGACGGAGCAGGAAGGAGGCACCGAGGAGGAGGCGTAGGTGGCGGAGGGGCTGCTGCGACGGCGTGCGACAGCGTCGTTGGCTGCTGCCTGGGGGGATGGACGGCGGCGGTGTGGGATGGACCTGCAAATTCAGATTTTATTTGGACTCGGGATCATGTGTCTGCAGTCAATTCACATATCTGAATTTGTTCTACGTTACTGAATGGGCACTGCAGGAAATTTCGAAACACATGAACGTGGCAAAAATCCACTGGAGAAATCTTTGTAGGATGATCCCCGTACAGGATGACATCAGACGTGTGACATCACATCCCCGTAGGATGATCCCAGCTTAGTTGATTTGCTTATTAATTTTCTTCCATTCGTTAATTGTTAGAGCCTTTTTTGATCTGGTTGAAATCCCTGAGATTCAATTCAGGTTTCAAATAAATAGACCTTAATCAATAAGTGTTTATTTTGGAAATCTGAATTGAATCTTTGAGATTTCGTTTGCGCTCCAAATAAGCCCAACAATTAATGAGTGGAAGAGAATTGATCAGCAAATCAATTAACCTGGGATCTTCTTACGCGGATGTGGTGACCATGCTCCAGTTGTGATTTGCCTTTCCATTTGTAGCTAGCAGCAAATGTCCTGAGGAGCAACCTTCCAAATCAAGCGGCCACCATTTCTTTGCGTTTGAAAACGAGAATGCCGACCGTTGACGATCTTCTGATGCAAGTTTCTCTTATTTGAACTTGAGAGGTCTCTTTTGAAATTATTCCTTTTGAAATTATTTGAACATGGTTTTTTTGTTGTTGTTGTAGATATTTCTAGTTGTACTAGCCATGCCTCCTAGAGAATTGTCTCGTTTCTTGCTAACTAACACATCTGAAAAAATTTCACAGTGCCCATTTGATATCGTGGTATGCGAATTCAGAATATATATATATATATATATATATATATATATATATATATATATATATATATATATATATATATATATATATATATATATATATATATATATATATATATATAACGTGGCAAAAATCCACCGGAGATTTCTCCGTAGGATGATCCTTGTACATGATGACATCACATCCCCCTAGGATGATCCCAGCTTAGTTGATTTGCTTATTAATTTTCTTCCATTCTTTAATTGTTAGAGCCTGTTTTTGATCTGGATGAAATCCCTGAGATTCAATTCAGGTTTCAAATAAATAGGCCTTCATCAATGAGAGTTTATTTGGGAAATCTGAATTGGATCTTTGAGATTTTGTTTGTATCCAAATAAGCTCAATAATTAATGAGTGGAAGAGAATTGATCAACAAATCATTTAACCTGGGATCTTCTTACGCGGGTGTGATGACCATGCATGCTCCAGTTGTCATTGCTTGTATTTGCAGCCGCAGTATGAGGAGCAACCTTCCAAATCGAGCTACCGCCATTTCTTTGGGTTTGAAATGAGAATGCGAACCCAGTGCGAGTTTCCCTTATTTGAATTTTCTTTCTCAGAGGTCTCTTTTGAAATTATTCCTTATCCTACCGACCCCGAAACAGTGGTGTAGATAAGATTTATAGTTAGGATGGTCTATTTTAGATGTAAGGCCAAATTACACGACAATCCTTGTGCAATCTTAATTTAAGATAACTCTCTACTATGGTTTCACCTTGGATTAAAATGTTAGGATGGTTCATGACCCATAGTGCCACTTTACTAGCTCCGCCTATGCATGAAATTGTACAAATCTCAAAATGCTATTAGTCCTCTTAATCGTCAAGCAAATTCGCTGCAAGGACAGTAAAGTGACCTCTCTGAAAATTACTCCCGGAGCAAAGGTCCACGCTGAAAATATTGCTGCTCACCATCACCATATATATAGGAGTAACAATTGACAGCAGCAATGCATCGTTCTTCCAAGCTAGCTAGGTCTTTTGATCCATCTCTTCAGCGCACGTACATTTGCCATTTGCCAAGCAAGCTGGTAGTGGTAGCGAGTGTTCATTCGCTAGCTAGATCCATCGTCCATGTCGAGCTCGAGCGACGTCTTCCCGGTCCCGGAGGAGGAGGTGGCGGCGCCGCTGGAGGCGCTGGCATGGGGCACGTCCCCGCGTCTATACCTATCGTATGGTATGGTAGCGATGAAGGGGATGCGGCCGGTGCTCACAGACGCCGTGGAGGCAGCGCCGTCGTTCACGGTGCTCTCGCCTCCCATGGGTTTAGACTTCTTCGCCGTGCTTGACGGCCGTGGCCTCGGCGCGGCCGCTGCCGGCGGCTACTCCGAGCACCTACTCGCGCTGCTGCGGGACGCGCTCGCTGGGCAGGTCTACTTGGAGCTGTGCAGCGACAGCCCGTGGTTCCTTGACGGGACGTCGCGCGACGACGTCGTAGGGTGGTGGGCGACGACGCTGAGGGAGGCGTTCCGAGCCTTCCACGAGGAGTTCGCGGCCTGCAGCCAGGGCGAGCACGGCGTGGACGCGCCCGCCGCCACGGCCATCGTCGCGCTGGTGCACGAGAAGTATCTCGTCATCGGCAACTGCGGCGCCTCCAAGGCCGTGCTATCCCGGGACGGCGAGCTCGTGGAGCTCAGTTCCGATTCCGAGCACATGGTAAGTAAAGCTTCTTGTTCGTGCATTTGGTCCATGTCAGGATAGTTACGTTGTTCAGAGGTCCAGAGTTGACGTCATTTTCCATTAAAAGGTTCCTGAACTAGTAGTACGCGCGAGCTTGCTTTTGTGATTCGTGGCCAGCGGCAATTCACCATTTCTATGCACGTACGTACATGCGCAGGCAAACAGGAGGGGAGATGAGAACAAGAGCGTGGACAACGCCGGCGGCGTCCGCGTGGACGAGGCCACCTCCAAGCTCACCACCGCTCCGCGGACTACTACCGGCTCGTCAGTGAGCTCAGCGCCGGCACCGGCGGCGGCCGCGGGCGTCGTCGACGTGGTGGCGGTGGAACGGGAGGCGCGCGACGAGTTCCTGATCCTGGGGAGCGCGGCGCTCTGGGACAAGGTGACGCCGGCAGCGGCGTGTGCCCACGTCCGGCGGAGGCTGGGGAGGACCTCACGGGTCACCATGCCGTGGGAGACACGCATCACCGACGCGGAGGGCTCACCGACGCTGCTTGCCGAGGAGCTCGCCAAGAAGGCGGTGTACGCCGGCAGTCGGGACAACGTCACCGTCGGCCTCGTTGTGTTCAGGGACTTCTGGGCTGCAGGGTGCACGCAGTCTGCCAGCAAGTGTGTTAGCACTCTGAACCCTCAAGCCTCCTTGAACGATGAAGGACCAAGTGCCATTCAGGATCCTGTAGCCGAAACGGCAACTGAAGAAGCAGCAGGCGCTAGCCAAGAGAAGGTTCGCCGGTCCACTCGTCAGACTCGCCCATGTGGCCGGTACGTGGGGCCCGAGTGGCAGTGAGAACTTGATGTAATACAATCTTTCCTTTCCTGTTCTTCTCCGATTCCTGGCACTGCGTTGCTGTCAAAGTGTTCAAGTGATCGGCCGTTCGTTGTTCGCTGCGTCCTCAGTAGGGGCATTTGGTTGGTGTGTGTCGTTCGTGCATTTGGTTGGCGTGAAATCAAACTTTGCAGGAGCTTGGAACTGTGTTGTTCTCATGGATTTGTGTCTTTTTCAGTAAGATAGACGTTGAACCTTAAATTTATTTACTGCAGTTGCCGCGAATCGAAAAGCACACATGATCGTACAGTTCAAAACCACAGAAACGAAAACTCTTTCACAAAATCTAAATAGCAGATCAAATCATCAAACTGAATGAATAGAAATTTTGGTTGAAAAAAGGGACCTGAAGGAAGAAAACAGCACGGGATGCAAGATCTAGATGGGTGTAACTTTGTTCATTTTATTTTGTTTGGTTTGGAAGATGAAGCGACTCGATGTCTCGATCGACTTGGACAGCTTGCTTCTTTTTTTTCTCGAATACGAACGAGTGTGCAATTCACAAAAGCAAGATGAAACTGAAGAATGGAGGAGAAGTATATTAGTACCTATCTTCAAGAACAAGGGAGATGTTCAAAGTTGTACTAACTACCGTGGGATTAAGTTGATGAGCCATACGATGAAGCTCTGGGAGAGGGTTATCGAGCATCGCCTAAGGAGAGTAACACATGTGACCCAAAATCAGTTTGGGTTCATGCCTGGTAGATCGACCATGGAGGCGATTTTCTTATTACGACAATTGATGGAGAGATATAGGGAGCAGAAGAAGGACTTACACATGGTCTTTATTGACCTCGAGAAGGCATATGACAAAGTACCGAGAAATGTCATGTGGTGGGCCTTGGAAAAGCACAAAGTCCCAACTAAGTACGTAACCCTCATCAAGGATATGTACAGGGATGTGGTGACGTTTGTCCGAACATGTGATGGCGACACCAGTGACTTTCCAATTAAAATAGGACTGCATCAGGGGTCAGCTTTGAGCCCTTATTTATTTGCTTTGGTAATGGATGAGGTCACAAGGGACATACAAGGTGATATCCCTTGGTGCATGCTCTTTGCTGATGATGTGGTGCTAGTTGACGACAGTAGGGCGGGGGTTAATAGGAAGTTAGAACTATGGAGGCACACGTTAGAGTCGAAAGGGTTCAGACTTAGTAGGACTAAGACCGAGTACATGAGGTGCGATTTCTGCGCGACTAGGCACGAGGAGGGAGACGTTAGCCTCGATGGGCAAGTGGTGGCCAAGAAGGATATTTTTCGGTATTTAGGGTCGATGCTACAAAAGGATGGAGACATTGATGAAGATGTTAGGCATAGAATTTCAGCCGGCTGGCTGAAATGGCGTCAAGCTTCTGGCGTTCTCTGTGACAAAAGGGTGCCTCAGAAGCTGAAAGGTAAGTTCTATAGGACGGCGATTCGTCCGGCGATGTTATACGGTGCTGAGTGTTGGCCTACAAAAAGGCGACATGTCCAGCAATTGAGTGTAGCAGAGATGCGTATGTTGCGTTGGTGTTGTGGGCACACAAGGAGGGATAGAGTCCGGAACGATGATATTCGGGATAGGGTTGGGGTGGCACCAATTGAGGAGAAATTGATTCAACATCGGTTGAGATGGTTTGGACATGTCCAACGGAGGCCCCCTGAGGCGCCGGTGCGTAGTGGAGTTCTAAAGCGGGCCGATAATGTAAAAAGCGGTAGAGGTCGACCTAAACTAACTTGGGACGAGTCCGTTAAGAGAGATCTTAAGGAGTGGAATATCTCCAAGGATTTAGCTATGGACAGGAGTGCTTGGAGATTGGCAATCAACGTGCCTGAACCGTAACATCTTTTTGTCTTGTGCATTTATGTCCCTTTATGTGTCTCCCTGTTTCTCGTCTCTTTTGGGTTTCATCTCTAGCCTACCCCAACTTGTTTGGGACAAAAGGCTATGTTGTTGTTGTTGACGAACGAGTGTACGTATCATTGTATTAGAAGAAAGCAAGTTTAAATTACAAGAAGAGGCGACCGTAGGCCGCACTGTGATGTGTCCGGTTGTCGTCATGGCTCCTCTGTAACTCTGCCAGGCTAACGCGCAACGGACGACGTCAAAATGCATGGCCGGACGACGTCAAATGCATGAGCTAAGCTAGCGCAGTCCATGGCCGGACGTCAAATGAGTTGTATGGCGCTTTAATTTGAGCCATAGGCTACTAAATACATGTATGATCCCTTGAGCAAACAATTGCTATGCTGGTAGTGGCAGCGAGCGTTCATTGTCAAGATCATCATCTATGTCGAGCAGGAGCAACGTCCGGAGAAAGGCTGCGGCGCCGGAGCTATACATGTCGTACGCATGGTGGCGTTGTTGAAGGGCATACGCCCGGCTCTGACCGACGCCACGAGGAAACGACGTTGTTCACGGTGCTGTCGCCGCCCATAGGGCTCGACTACTCCACCCTCACCGTTGGACGGCCGTCACCTCGGCGTGGCCACCGGCGCAGAGCCCGATCGAGCGCCTACTTGCGCTGCTGGGGACGCGGTCGCGGGGCAGGTCAACGTAGAGCTGTCCGGCGAAAACCGCGGCGGCGTGGTGGACGAGGACGACGGTGCTGTGCAAGAGCTGTTCAGGGCACTCCAAGGCGAGGTGGCGGCCTGCAGCCAGGGCGAACCAGTGGCGAAGACGCGCCCGCCCGCCGCTGCGACGGCCATCGTCGCGCCGGTGCTCGAGAACTAACTCGTCATCGCGAACGACGACGAGTCCGTGACCGTGATATCCCGCGGCGGCGACCGAGCTTGTGGAGCTCACTCACTGACGAGCATGTGCTCGGAGATGAGCTCTAGGGATCGAGCTCGCGCGCGGTCACGAGATATATCGCGGCCATGGCGGCGCCGTATTTCGCGACGACGAACCTGCTTCTCCAACACCAGTGCGATGACGGCCGTACGCCACGGCGACGGCGGGCACGTTCTCCCCGGGGTTCGTACGTGCTGGCTGGCGAGTGGCGACCGCGCCTCCTCCGCATGGAGGACGACGGAACAGCTCTTGCAGCATGACCGTACGTTCTCTACCACCCAACCACACGTGGACGTGGTGCGACGACGACGGCGTCCCCTCACCAAACGGCAGGTTCTCGCTGGACACAGCTCTGTCTCGACCTGCCCCGCGATCGTGCCTCACAGCAGGCGTAGGTAGGGCGTCGGGCTCGGCAGCGGCGGCCCCGAGGATGTGCCCCATGGCATGGGGCCACCGCGTCCGGGATGCCGCTGGCGCTCGGGCTCGACATGGATGATGGATCTAGCGCATGATGATCGAGACCATAAGTCAGAAGACCTAGTTTGAACGATACATTGCTGCGTTCGAATGCATTATACATGGAGCAGCGAAGCACTATGCCATGTCGTGGTACTTTACAACAGCAGTATAATACCAAAGAGGTCATATCTCATTCAGTAATGTAGTATAAATTCAGATTTGTAAATCGACTAGCGACACATGATTCTAAATCGAAATAAATTTGCGTAGACCAAAAAATCAAATGGGCAGTGTGAAAATTTTCAGTGTGTTAGCAAGAAACACGGCAATATTCTTTGGACGTGGCTATTACTACTAAACATGTCCCCCACGGGGAAAAAACATGCTAACGTTTCCGCGCGTCATCACCATATATATTTCGCTTCGATAGATCAACTATCCTCGAGAAATAATAAGGGAGAAATTTATACCATGATTTTGCGATTGAGTTGATGAAGCTGCTACATCTTCTTGCTATTAATCACCTGAAAACGACCGTAACATAGAATTAGCACTTGTAAGCTATTAAGATGGAGGAGGTTAATCCGCAACCCGTCGAGCTTTACGTGAGCACGTGACCCCGTGGTCTTCCTTGTCCTGCCGTCTTCGTCGCACCTGCCCCTCCCCCCTCCCCACCCCGCTGCCTTCCTCGCCCACCGCTCGAGCCAATGGCGCCTCCAACCACGCCGCCCATTGCCCACCCCCGCCCTCCACTAATCTCAATCAAAGGAGGAAGAACGGTTGGTCGCCCCCGGCTCGAGCTCTTCCCTACCAGTTTTCTTCCACCTCTAGCTCAGCGGCGCCCTGCAGCCTTGCTCGCCACCCCTCAACCCACCACCACTACCGGTCCAGCTGCCACCCAAGGGCCCATCACCTTCTAAGGCCGCTAGCAATGGAGATCCCCTGAGAACCCCAAATCCCTAACCCGGAACCCTAACCCCATTGCCACCATCAGACACTCCATCCACCCCTCCCTCCCTAATTTCGGTGATGTCGACCAGTGGCGCGCTGCAAGCACAACGCGACCGGTCACCAAATAGAGTTTGTGTATTGAGATCCAAGTCCATAATCCAAAAAACCCCACTTAAGTAGAAACAATGATGAAAACACAATAAATAAGTGAAGAACTGACATAATTTGTGAAGAATTTCAAACCCTGTCGGAGGTCGCAGAAATCATTTTGGTTGTGCAATAGCAGAAGGGCACATATAGTTGAATGAGGGCAAGATGAGGGTGTGTTCTGTGGTGGCGGCGAAATACCAAGCGGGTGATGTTTGAGGTTTAGGGTTAATAGCGAGAACCACATAGGAGAATATATATAGGGCACCAGAATCATTCTGAGCCATTGGATGCAATCCAACGGTAGGAGGATGTCGTGTTAGGTGAAAGGTAGGTTTGTAGACGTGGGCCCTAATTTCTCAAAGATAACTCAATTGGGCCCGTATATAATTAGCATCAACTGCACTAACTTCCAAATAAACTCTGTGTGTACCGCTTTTTATAAGGAAAAAGAATCACTGCCTTTGATAAAAGATGACACAAACCAACTATATGAGATGACTAGGTGGGTTTGTCATTTTGGTGATAAGTGATTGTCAAGTGAGGTGAGTCCTTTCAATTGAGTTGATCTTGCTTATGGGCTATAGTTAACCAAAGGTGTAGTGTTGTTGGTGCGACATATCTCTTAGTTATGTATATTATTTGATTGTGTTGGGGAAGACTTGGTAATCGATGGTAAGGGATCGGAGAAGGTCAAGCAGAAGTTTGTGCCGATGTATCACGAGCGGTGAGGGGCAAACGAGAAGACTTAGACCCAAGGTCAAGGACAAGAGGACTATGTATGATCCATACCAGGCTCAAAGGCAACAAAGAGGGAATGTGGAAGGTGATGAAGATGCTGCTAAACAAAGTCAAGGCGAATCAAGACCAAGTCAAGGTGCGGAGCAAGAGGACTGATAGTCGGGCCAAAGACAAAGTGGACTTGTTATTGGGCATGGCCGTCAAACAAAACCTGGTTGTCTCTCATAGTGGCAGAGCGTGGCCGTCAAACAAGGGGGCATTTTGAGTTACTACAATGGGCCTTAGCGAGTGCTATTGGACCACATTTTTATTTTGGCCGTGCTACTAGGGCAAAGCCCACTCAGTTATACCTCTTCTTGATTGCGACACCTATTTTCTCCAAAACACCACCATCAACAACCATTAATTAGACGCAACAATTGAACCCAATGATGTCGTGAGGAGCAAGGGGGGGTGCAGGAACTCATTTTCGCCTCCACTAGGCTCTGCCCCTGGTCTTTCATCCTCTCTTTTGTTCTTGCATTTTCATCATGTGTGCAAGTAACATTTGAGTGACCTCTAGGATCTTTCCATGGCAGTGTGCTCTTAGATCATATGTTTTATTTTTGCTCCTAAAGATGCTATTGTTAGTGTGCCTATGACTAAGGACCTGACTTAGTGTGATGGTTCTAAGGACCTGTTTTTAGTGTGATATTTTAGTTATATGGCTAGATCTACAAGTGGAGTTAAGTAAAATCTTGCTAGGTTAAAAGGTCATACTTTAATTTTTTAGAGCCCCAATTGAATCCTGTCTCTTAGGGCTATTTTCCCCTTTCAGTTGCGCATTGCCAATGAGCATCCCAGGCTTGTGGAGTGTCATGGCAAGCTTGAGTCTTTGAATCAATGAGGGGTGAGTTAGTTGCTGCTACTACCATGAAAATGGGCCCTTCGAGGAAATTCAAGTTTAATTTTGTATCTCAAGAACTGAATTGAATTAGTCCGATTCAAACCCCTAAAACCAAGCCTAGTTCTGGAACCAAATGGGATCAGGACTTTGGATAACACCGTGCTACAAATTTAACATTTTAAAGGGATTTTCTCCACCACATTCCAGCTATTGAATTTATAGTAGGATTGTGTGGTCTATATGTTGAATGTAGTGATTTTTCATTTTTTAAAAATGGCACACACATAGGTTGTTTGGAAATTAGTAAGTTGCCCTCATTCAACTACATGTGTCCCTCCACGCTATCACACAATCAAAACGATTTCTACACCCTTCTGTAGGGTTTGAAATTCTTCACAAACTATGCTGGTTCTTCCCTTATTTCTTGTGTTCTCATCATTGTTTCTACTTTTGTGGGTTTTGTGGGTTAAGGACTTGACATCTTCAATACCTCGCCAGTGCTAATTCTGTTTTATAATTATTTTCAGGTGATTAATAGCAAGGAAATGTAGTGGATTCGTTAACTCCACTGCAAAAATCATGGTATAAGTTTCTGTCTTGCAAGTTATTCTTTTTGGGATAGTTGATACATCTAGGATAAATATTTGGTTATATGCATAAAGAAATTAAAATGGATTTTTTTGCTGTTGATGATTTTTGTTGTACTATCGACTTCCAAGAGTTATTGTCATTCTCGCTAGCTAACACATCTGAAAAATTTTCACACTGCCCGTTTGATATCGTGGTCTGCAAATTCAAATTTTATTTGGACTTGGGATCATGTGTCTACAATCAATTTACATATTGATGTTACTGAAGGGCACTATGGGAAATTTCAAAAGACAAGCATATATATATATATATAACATGGCAAAAAATTGACTATAGAAATCTCTGTAGGATGATCCTTGTACATGATGATGACATCAGAGGTGTGGCATCACATCCCCCTAGGATGATCCCAGCTTAGTTGATTCACTTATTAATTTTCTTTCATTCGCTGATCGTTAGAGCCTGTCTTTGATCTGGATGAAATCCCTGAGATTCTCCGGTTTCAAATAAATAGACCTTAATCAATGAGACTTTATTTGGGAAATCTGAATTGGATCTTTGAGACTTTGTTTGTATCCAAATAAGCCCAACAATTAATGAGTGGAAGAGAATTGATCAGCAAATCATTTAACCTAGGATCTTCTTACGTGGGTGTGATGACCATGCATGCGCCGCAGCCTACAGTATCCAGAGGAGCGTCTATGCATGTGCATCTATGCAAGAGAGGTATGGTACAGGACCCTACACCCGATCGGCCTCCATCAGCTTGCGCCGCAGCCTGGCATTGGGTACCTCGACTGGTGGCTACACAGCAGGCTGCTCTTGCCTCCATCCAACGTCGGGGCTTCGACTCGCTTGTCATTCTGGTGGCCTGGTGCATCGGGAAAGAGAGGAACAACAGAGTCTTCCAGGGGCGGTCGCGTGCTGCCGCGGTGCTCATCGTTGACATCGGCGAAGAAGCGGAACGCTGGTCGCTGGCCGGGTTCTCACATCTCACGGCACTCTGGGCTGAACCTAGTGCTTGACTGCATTCTTGACCTCAGTCGCAAAAGTTCCAGCAATGTAGCATCACATTTCGTTCGTTCGTTTCGTTTCGCTTTGGCCACCTTGTTCAGGCGTCAACAGGATCGGAGATAGCGTGCCTCTCGCATTCTAGGCCGATCTCGGTGTCACCTTGTAACAAACTCTAATCTTCTTCTTAATGATATACATGCAATACATGTTCACGAAAAAATGACCATGCATGCTCCAGTGTGATTGCTTGTTTTTTCAGCTGCAGTATCCAGAGGAGCAACCTTCCAAATCGAGCGGACGCCATTTCTTTGGGATTGAAACGAGAATGCGAACCCAATGCAAGTTTCTCTTATTTGAATTTTATTTTTCAGAGGTCTCTTTTGAAATTATTCCTTATCCTACCTACCCCCGAAACAGTGGTGTAGATAAGATTTATAGTTAATATGGTCTATTTTAGATGTAAGACCAAATTACACGATGATCCTTGTGCAATCTTAATTTTAAGGTAACTCTCTACTATTGGTTTAACCTTGGATTAAATGTTAGGATGGCCCATGACCCATGGTGACATCGTACTAGCTCTGCTTACGCATGACATTGTACAAATCTCAAAATACTATTAGCTAATCTTCTGAATCGTCAAGAAAATTCGCTGCGAGGACAGAGAAGTGACCTGTCTGAAAATTACTCCTGGAGTAAAGGACCACGGTGAAAATGTTGTTGCTCACCACCAGTCACGACGATGTGGCATGAGCTAGCTTCGCTGTTTCATGGCAACTTGCCTCGAAAGGCCCAGAACAGCCTTATATATATAGGAGTAACATTTGAAGGCAGCAATGCATTGTTCATGAGAGAGGGGTATCTATCAACTTGTATCAAACTATCTCCTGAAACTTAATCAGATACAGGGCCGTCGATGGGCAGGTGCGAGGTGGGCGACCGAACAGGGCCCCAAAATTCATGGGCCCCCACCTCGCATCCCTCACGCCTCAGCCCAGTACGTTGTATAGTCAGAAGTCTGAAACGAGAAATCAGGCGTCCGTCGTCCGTCGTCCGCTCGACTGCTCCCATCCTTGCGATCTCTCATCTTCCGGTCTTCGTCTCTTCGTCTTGCCCTAGTTGCGTCGTTGCCGGTCGCCAAACGCCGATCACCAGAGCAATCAGTAGTAGCCAGCAGGGATGTCAGGACCTCAGGTGATTCCCAATTTGATTAACTGAATTGAATTTTAATCTTCTGAAATTATGTGTTGGCAAATTGCGATGCAGCCTGTAGGATGTACCTATATAAATCTTTTTTTATGTATTTGTAAACAGGGCATGTCAAGTAGATATAGAAAGTATGATTCTGGTGCTGAGAAGCGTATGAAGAGACAAAGATTAGATGCAGTAGCTCAATCTCAGAAGAGTGCTCTTAAAAGATTTCTTGTCAGAGAAAGTGCAAATGCTAATGTTGATGATGGTCATGATACAGGAGACGTTGGGGCTCAGGCTCCTACTACAGAAATTGAAGAAGAGGCTCTAGCTCCTGCTCCTACTACAGAAATTGGAGAAGGTCATGGTGATGATACAGTAGAGGTTGGGGCTCAAGATCCTACTACATAAATTGAAGAAGAGGCTCAGGCTCCTACTGCAGAAATTGAAGAAGATGCTCAGGATCCTATTCCTAGTGACATGAATAATTCTTTTCAGCCTGATATATTTGATCCAAGAACTTGGAATGCACTTGATAATAGAATGGTTGATATTTTGGTGCAAAAAGGCCCTAAAAGAGACTTGTCTATTGAGCATGGTCCTAGGGACAAATTCTCTAGAAGGTTTTCTGCATTATCATATACTAGAGTTCTGGCAAATGGAGAAAAGTGTGATAGAGAATGGCTTGTGTACAGCAAAGAACTTGATAAGGTATTCTGTTTTTGCTGCAAATTGTTGAGAAAGGGGCTTGTGAGAGGCCAGTTAGCAAATGATGGTTTCAGTGATTGGGCTCATCTTGGGACTCGACTTAAAGAGCATGAAACTAGTAGAGAACATGTCACAAATATGGCTACATGGTATGACCTGCGTCTTAGATTGCAGAATAATCAAACAATTGATAGTGTTGCTCAGCGAGAACTTGAGAAGGAGAAGGAACATTGGAGAAGAGTTTTACTCAGGATTCTTTTGATTGTAAAATTTCTTGCAGAACATAATATAGCATTTCGTGGCACTAATTGCAAGCTATACCAAGACAACAATGGCAATTTTTTAGGCTTGGTTGAAATGTTGGCTGAATTTGACCCAGTCATTAAAGAGCATGTTGATCGTACAACTAATGACAGAATTCGTGATCATTATCTTGGTCCTTCCATCCAGAATGAGTTAATAAATTGTCTAGCTGCTGCAATAAAGTCTGCAATCATTGAAAAGATAAAAGAAGCAAAATATTTCTCAGTTATACTCGATTGTACTCCTGATGCAAGCCACCAAGAACAGATGTCTTTGATAATAAGTTATGTGGATGCAACATCTGATTCTGTTTGCATCGAAGAATCTTTCTTAGGTTTTCTAAATGTTAATGATACATCTGGGCAAGGATTATTTGATGTTCTACAAGAGGAGTTGAAAAATCTTGACCTTGATATAGATAATGTGAGAGGACAGGGATATGATAATGGCTCTAATATGAAAGGAAAACATCAAGGGGTGCAAGCAAAACTTTTGGATATAAATTGAAGAGCTTTTTATTCAGCTTGTGGTTGTCATAGTCTGAATTTGACACTGTGTGACATGGCAAGTTCTTGTCGTAAGGCAACAGAATTTTTTGGAGTTATTCAACGCATCTATACAACATTTGCTACTTCTACCAAAAGGTGGCAAATTCTAAAAGATAACATAACAAGGTTGACTCCCAAGTCATTGTCATCTACTCGCTGGGAAAGTCGTGTTGATAGTGTTAAGGCTATAAGGTTTCAAATCCTAGAAATAAGAGAGGCTTTACTTCAAGTGGCTGAAACTGATAGGGATCCATTGAATGCTAGTGAAGCTAAATCATTGGCGGAAAATGAACTTGGTGGATTTGAATTTTTAGTGTCAATAATCATCTGGTATGAAATATTATTTGAAGTTAACTTGATCAGCAAGCAGCTACAGTCAAAAGATATGCTTATTGATGTGGCAATTGAGTCTATACAGGGGCTGATTTCCTTTTTCAAAAATTATAGAGAAACAGGCTTTTCAAAAGCATTGGAAGCTGCAAAAGAAATTGCAATAGAGATGGAGATTAACCCTGAGTTTCGGACTAAGCGTAAAATAAAAAGAAAACGACAATTTGATGAGGCCGCAGATAATGCATCTACTAGTTCACAATCTTCAGAGGACTTATTTAGGACTGACTATTTCATACCTATTGTTGATCAAGCTATAGCTTCGCTGGTCAGGAGATTTGAACAATATCAAGGGTATGAAAAAAAACTTTTGGTTTCTTGTTTACTTCAGATAGATTGCGATCCCTGGATGATAAGAGATTGATGGTTGCTTGTGTTAATCTTGAGAAAGCACTTCAAAGTGGAGAACACAAAGATATTGATGGACAAGAATTGTATGGGGAGTTTATTTTCATCCAGGGTGTACTGAAGGAATCTATGAGTGCTCTTGATATTATGAAGTTCTTGAAAAAGCATCCCTTTTATCCTAATGCTATTATTGCGTATAGGATTTTGCTAACCATTCCTGTGATTGTTGCATCTGCGGAACGAAGCTTTTCCAAACTCAAGTTACTGAAATCATACTTACGTTCTACTATGACACAAGAAAGACTCAATGGATTGGCACTAATAGCACTTGAAAATGATGTCTTTGAGAAGATTAGTTATGAAGACATAATTGAAGATTTCATTTCAAGAAATACCAGGCGGATGATGCTTTTCAATAGAACTTGAGGTAAGTAATACCTTTCTTATTTTAGAGTTAATGTTTGTTATATTTCTGCATATTGTATTGAAGATTACATATTTAAGTTATATATTTGATGAGTAAAAAGGATGCATTAGTTTTACTAGCCATTCATTAAAGGGCCCCAATTTACATTTCGAACCGGAGCCCCAAATTTCTGAAGACGGCCCTGATCAGATATCGTCTGTTTCGCTGCCTTTGCTCTCCTTCCCTTCCTCTCCGATAACTCCATTCCCCTTCCCCTTTGCTGCTAACAGCAGGGTGCGCGCAGGCTGGCAACAGGTGTTGAAGTGATCCAGCCGTTCGCTGTTCGTTTCGCTGCATCGTCAGTAGTGTATCCTGGTCTTGTTTATATGTCGTTCGTGCATTTGGTTGGTGTGAAATTAAACTTGGTAGGAGCTTGGAACAAGGCTGTTCTCATGGATTTAGAGTTTTTCAGCAAAATAAACGTTTGAATTTTATTTACTGCAGTTGCCGCGAATTGAAAAGCACACACGACCCGTACAGTTCAAAACCACAGAAATGAAAACTCGTTCACAAAAACCAGATAGCAGACCAAACCATCAAACTGAATGAATAGAACTTTTGGTTGGAAAAAAGGCCTGAAGGAAGAAAACAGCATATGATGCAAGATCTATAGGGGTGTAACTTTGCTCATTTTATTTCGTTGGATTGGAAGATGATGCGACTCGATCGACTTGAACAGCTAGCTTCTTCAGCTTGTATTGTACTGTATATGTGATGTGTCCGGTTGGTGTCATGGTTCCTCTGTAACTCTGCGAGGCGAACGCGCAACGACGATGTCAAATGCATGGCGAAATGAAGCAGACAAGGAAACAAATACGTACTGGTTGCAGTCCATGTTGGGGGAGATGGTGAAGCTGATGGAGAGGCCGCAGGCGGCGGGGAGCCCCGCGGCGCGCGCGAAGTCGACGGCCGGGAACCCCGCGGCGGCGGCCTTGACGCAGCTGCAGGCGGCGACGCGGTCGGCGCGCGTGGCGGCGAGCTGGTTGAGCACGCCCAGGCTGTTGCAGCAGATGCCGTAGGGCGTCATCCCGGGCGCGCCCGTCAGGTAGGGCATGCACGGCGCCATCAGCTGCGCCACCTGCACGCACTGCAGCGTCGCCGCGGACGCCGCCCCAGCCAGCGCCGCCGCCACGAGCAGCACTGCAAGCGCTGACGATGGTGGTCTGGAGCTCATCGTCTCGGCTTGCCGGAGGATCGGAGGAACCGGAGATGGACGACGCACGTCGGGACCGGCTGGGGGGCGCAGACGCGCAGTACGTACGTCGTGTATATTATGTAGCTTCGACGACGACGACGACCGGCCGGGCTAGCTGATGAGCTACCTAGCTGCTTGTCGCGTTGGGTCCATATATGCTATACGTAGGGTGTGTACGTGACAAGCGGCGTGCATGCGCAGAGTTGTTTTGCCATGTCGTCGGTGTGAGATTGGCCGGTGCTCGTCCCTGCCTCCCTGGGCAGGGCAGTTGGGGACGGCAGAACGCGTGAGTGAGACGAGAAACGACGAGCCACGTGCCAGCTGAGGCCCATGAGTTCATCATAGGCTGGGCTGTTGCAGTACTGGGTGAAAACGCCTGCGCCCTGGAGCAACTGGTCCGGCCCGTCCGGATTATCAGGCCAATTTCAGCCCATAACTTGTCTGATCGACTCGGAGGCATTTAGGGCCCGCGGCTTGGTAAGACCAAGTCAAGGGTTAAAACCGGAAAATGAAAAGAGAGGGCCACCATGTATTTCATGAGTTCAGTATATAGGTGCTCTTTGTTTGTCTGGGATAAAAAATGCTTTTAGCTCCGACAGTTGGATGGAGAATTTCCAAGTTGTTTCCCCCCTTCTCTCTCTCTCAAACTAATTTAGCTTCTATACTATTTTTTAAAAAAAATTGATTAAAGCAATTTTTTGTTGTGGCTTCTTCACCGGTTTGATTAAAAGTTTTGCCGAACGAGCACATACAAGAATAGCTTCCGAAGTCAAAACCAAGACAAATTAGTAAAATCAAAGTCATTTTTTGGGCACAAGTTGAAGCCACCAAAATGTGGTTTATCCTATCTTCACCATTTTGGAGAAGCCCAGGCCCTGCCAAAGAGGCCCTTAAAATAGTTTGACTTTGATCTAAAATCTATAAGTCATCCAAATTTCGTCAAAGAGCTTCCCTCACTGTCACCGTCGGACACAACATCAAAATCCTCCAACCATCTCATCGCTTGAAGTTTCTTCCCCACTAGATCTCCCTACCGCCACCACCGGATCTCCATCCCACTACTACCGCTAGATCTCCTCCCCTACAACGTTGTCGGCATCACTGGTGGTGTCGCTGTAGACTATGCAATGTCCAAGTTAATTCATCCTAACTTTTGGCTTTCACAATTTTTTTTATCAATAATGATAGGATGACGACGTCCGGATGGACGGACGGACCCCAACCTGCGCCTATACTTGGACCCGACCTGCCCGAACCTTTACCCCGACCCTGACACACCTGCGTGCCTTATCAGCCATCGCTCCTCTCTCTCATGCCTCCAGCGTTACTCCCTCCCCCTTCTCTCTCTGCAGTGTGAGCGTGCGTCTCGACACGGCGGTGCAGCGGCCTCGACGTGAGTGAGCCACGAGGAGGAGGCGCGAGCCGCCCTCGACACAGTAGCGCAACGACGTTGGCGACCCTAGTCACGGGCGAATGAGCGCGGCAGGGCCGGCACGAGTGGCTCCTGACGAATTTGGCTCCCTCTCCTAGTCTTGCATGTGTTGCCTCCTTACTGCGTTGCACAGTTGCCGCTGCTGTCGCCGGGTCGCTGCCTCTAGTGAACTCCACAAGCCAATGAGCTTCCATTCTCACAAGCAGCATGGAGATGTTGCGCCGCACTAAAAGCGTATGTTGCAAGCATATGTTTCAAGTGTTTAAGATGTTTCAAAGGTATGTTGCATGTGTGCTTCAAATGGATGTTGCAAAGATAGATCGGGATGTTGCATATGTTGCAAGTGTTTCAGATAAATGTTGCAAGCGTTTGTTCGAAATGTTTCATCTGTTTCAGACATACGTTTGCAAGCGTTTTGATCTGGATGTTGCATATGTTTCACACATACGTTGCAAGAGTATGTTTGAAATGTTTCATCCTTATGCTGCAGGAAGTGTTTTTATGTTGCAAGTTGTAAGTGTTTATCTAGAAGTCACATATGTTGCAATGGTTATATATATATATATATATATATATATATATATATATATATATATATATATATATATATATATATATATATATATATATATATATATATATATATATATATATATATGTTTCAGCTGTTTTTAAAAGTATGTTACAAGTGTTTTATCTAGATGTTGCATATGTTGCAAGCGTATGTTTCCAAATGTTTCGTCTGTTTCAGACGTATGTTGCAGTAAGTGCTTCATGTTGCAAGTGTTTTTATTAGCAGACACGGGAAACGAGTGCAGGCAGAGGCGGTCCCCCGTGCATGCCCAGCAGCATGGCATGCGTAGGCGTGCAGCAGCAGCAGGCGCATGCGGGCTCGTGTAGCAGGGGCATGGGGGTGCTTGGTGCAGGAGCATCCGGGCGCTTGCAGCAGACGTGCATGCGAGCGCGCAGCAGGAGGGGGTAGGCAGCAGCAGCGTGTGCAACAGCCAAGGCAGCATGTGTAGGCGCGCGGCAGCGGTAGGTGCATGTAGCAGGCGGGGCAAGTAGCAGCAGCATGCGCATCAGTTCAGGTAGGCAATAATAAAACACCCACGCACCAATAATAAAACAGAGTAATGTACAGCGGCAGCAACAACATGTGCATTAGGCAGGCAAGTGCGGGCATTCGGATGTCCGGACGCTAGCCACGCCGGATAAGATCGAGTCTTAGGACCGATATCATAATGTTTGAGGTCAACCTCAAGAATACCATGTCATCCTTGAGACACATGAAATGCCTTTATAGATGGCTTGATGATCGGGACGACATCAGCCTGGCGAAGGTATGGTATTACATATCTATAGGTAAATTAAGATATATTTTAATATAGAAAAGAGTAAAAAATTTGTAATAAACATGTGAATATGTGGTCTATCAAAGAAACTATAAACAGTGATATACTGATCATACGTATGGGCAAAAATCACAACAACATATAAGAGATTTGCTGGAGTGGCCTAGGGGGAGGAGGCCGCCAGACAATAATAGCAGACAGTATAGTAAAGGTGCGAGTCATATCCATTGTTGGGTTGGGTGCCCAATGCCATGGCCATCCGGAGCATATACTGACTGAATGATTCCCGTCCGATCGACACGACAGAGATGGCAACGGGTACCCAAAACCCGAGTACCCGACGGGTATTACCCGATAAAGAGGCAGGTATGGAATGAATTTTCTACCCGTGAGTACGTTATTGGACAAAATCCTATACTCATCGGGTATGACGGGTATTACCCGATAAAGAGGCAGGTATGGAATGAATTTTCTACCCGTGAGTACGTTATTGGACAAAATCCTATACTCATCGGGTATGCGGGTGCGGGTGCGGGTGTATACTACCCATACCCGCATACCCGCGGGTAAGACATAGCCGCAAAAATAACTAGTCAACCTCAGTTATTTTAGCGCATATAAGTCATGAATTTGGCTCATTGAGACATCTGCTATATTTCTAGTAGATTGCCTTTGTTGTAATGGTGCTAATAATGTTTGTTAGCATGTTTGTAACTTGTTGGAAGCTTAGAATGATTTATTTTTGTATGTGACTATTTGATATTTTTAGGTAATTTTCGGGTATGCTATCAGGTACGGGTTACCCGTCGGGTGAGAATTACCCGGCGGGTACGGGTATGGAACTATTTTTTTACCCGTATACGGGTACGGGTAACCCGACGGGTAAAATTTTGCGGGTGCAGATACGGGTACGGGTGGGCACTACCCGTCGGGTATGTACCCGTTGCCATCTCGAGACACGATATACGCACTCGATCGAAACCCGATCGGGCAGAGAGATCCGGAGGGTAAACAGCTCCAAACTCAGCCCCCCACGTCGCGACGGACCGTAGCATCGCCGCAGGACACGTACGTGTTTGGGGCACCCACCCTCCCTCACCTCACTCCCTCGGCAATAAACGAACCGCGCATGTGCCTTCGGCGATGCCGACTCCACCCTCATCCCAGTGCCGACTCCGACCGATCCGATCCTGCCGGGTGATTCGATCGGGGAGGAGCACGCCACGCCACGCTGCCGCACGTCCGCACGGATCATCAGACCAGCCAAACGAATCGGCATCGATCGATCGACCAGCACCAGCTTCGGCCCCGGCCGCCTCAGCCCCACACGCGGCAAGCAACCAACCACTGCTAGCTGCCGCGCGGTCGACGACGCACCTGCACCACCGGAATAATCCATCTGTCGGCCCCGGAGAAATCCCCCGAGATCGCGCGAAACGGGGGCAAAAACTACGCCGGGCGGACACGAGCGAGACCGGCAGGCACATGCGCTCGCCGAATCGGTTTTGGCTGTAGCGCAGCGACCCCCGGCGGCCCCAGCAGGCTTGCCGCGACAAGCACACATGACCCAACCACCGTCGGCTTTCCCGGGCGCCAGCCCTCGTCCTCTTCTGTTTCTGTCCGTCCATCGTCCCGGTTCAGTGCCCTGCGCCCTTGTCGCTTCTTCTACTACAGTTTACTATGCCACAACTACTGGCCGGGTCAGCTCCATTGATCCATCATCGACCTGCTTGAGATTTAGTTGAGAACTCGATCAGAAACAAAAGAGAGTAGAATGTGTGTATCGACACTTGGCGGGTAGTGAATCGTCGCCGTGCATGTTATCTTAGCTTCCTAAGTTCCTAACAAGGCGGAGGAAATGCATGCCCCCGTTGATTTAGGGTGGGTCTGTTTGAATATGTATATGTATATTATATATGTGTCATATTTTGCAACAGGAAGATGCTCAAGTTTTATTCTTCAGCTGCAATATATATACTCTATTACTACTCTCCCTCCATCTATCCATATACACTACCAGAATCGACTTCTTTGCCGACGGCCAAACGCCATCGGCAAAGGCGTTTTCGCCGTCGGCAAAGGCTTTGCCGACGGTTTTCCACGTGGCCGTCGGCAAAGACATCTTTACCGACGGTCACGTGTCGCGGCCGGCGGCGGCGCGCGCACGGACGGGTGGCGGGGCGCAGCGCGCGGGAGGCAGAGACGGGCCGGGAGGCGGCGGATTTGGCGGGGCGGCGGCAGGTGGGGCGGCGGGGCGGCGGCGACGACAAGGGCGGCATCGGCGGGGTTGGGCCGGCTGACCGTTTTGTTATTAAAAAAAAAACTCCTTTGCCGGCGGCTGGGCCAGGTGGCCATCGGCAAAGGCCTGCCACGTGGCCGCCTCAGAGCCAGCTAGGGCAACGGTCTTTGCCGACGGCCACGTGGCGCGGCCGTCGGCAAAGATTATTTTTTTGTTTTTTTCATCCCAATTTTTTCATGGTGCATTCCTACATCAAATACATCCCGATTTCAAAATTTGGGACAATTTTGACTTTTTTTGCTATATTTGCTTCTTTTTTTGTTTCTTTGAATTTTTTCGGCAACCCTAAAGTTGAACTGCAGGTACATGAAATAATGGAATTTGTTGATTAAAAAAATGGTATTCATGATGTGATCACATGGGAGATGTCAGAGTTTTCGACATCCGACGTCGCAACTTGCTCCAAACATTTTCAAATTTTTACCATAGCCTCCACATGTGATGACAACACAACTCGTCAGGTTTCGTCAAATTCGGACTTCGTTTGGATTTTATATAATTCGAAAACACTTTTTGCGCACGTAACTACTCATGTTACGACACCAACATGGTCGTAATTTCATGCGAGGTCCTGGATACGGCCTCAACATACTCCGAACATCATGAATACCATTTTTCAAATCAGCAAATTTCATTATTTCATGTACCTGCAATTCAACTTTAGAGTTGTCGGAAAAATTCAAAGAAACAAAAAAAAACCAAATAAAGCAAAAAAAAAGTCAAAATTGTCCCAAATTTTGAAATAGGAATGTATTTGGTGTAGGAATGCACCAAGAAAAAATTGAGATGAAAAAAACAAAAAAAAAATTACCCTTTGCCGAGGGCCAGAAAAGGCCATCGGCTTTGCCGACGGTCTGGCCAATCGGCCGTTGGCAAAGGGGATGGCGTGGGCTGCCGTTAGCCCCGGCCCTCTTTGCCGACGGCCCTTATTTACCGAGGGCCTAGCCGTCGGCAAAGAAGATCCTTTGCCGATGGTGTTTTTTGCCGACGGCCTGGCCGTCGGCAAAGAGGTTCTTCATCGACGGTGCTTCTTTGCCGACGACTTTAGATGGCCGTCGGAAAGAGGTTCTTTGCCGACGTCTTGCTTTTACGGCCGTCGGGAAAATAAAATGTCGTCGGCAAAGTCTGTTTTTCCGGTAGTCATAGTTGAATTTTGAGGAATTAATACTTGGCACTTGGCGGAAACGAATTGAACTCTCGCCGGCACGAAGCATAGATCAACTGGTTAGCTTCCTTACGGTGAAACCTGCTCATCTAGATTTAACTTTTTCTTCGCACTGGTAAAACCGAAATTCATTACCGCAGCAACGAAATTACAAGGAATTTTTTAGAACATGCCCTGCACACCATCACAGTAAAAATAGAGATAAAACCGCACTCAGGCACAAGATCACCAAGGAACCTATGCCTGAGCACACAGACACTACTCCTAGAAGCTTAACCGCATTACGCGAACAAAGACTTGGCAAAGCTAACAAAACAAAACAGGACCTATAAGCATCAACAACTCTCCAAAGTCTGGGACTCACCACCCTTGTAGATCAACCAGCATACGGCACCAACTGCTGCTCCGTGACAGACTCCTGGTTCTAGATTTAACTAAGTCCTTGACTGTAGTGCTTGTATTTCTTTCATTGGTAGGCGACGAGCCTGGTAACTTATGTATGTGAGCATCTACGTATATATGTACTATGTTTCACGAAAAAAAAGGATTTGCGCCATCGTCCTCTCTTTTACCGAGTCCAAGGGTTCACCTTCTTTAATTTATCTTGTCTGCCTTAAAATAGAAGAAGGTTGGACTTGGACTAGCTAGCTAGGGGTGAACGAGTTCCCGTTCATTTAGGATGCTCATTAGAATAAACTACACTGACATTATTGCATTCCGTGATACATATTTTGCCAAAAGAAAACATGTTAATGATGCATTTTTCTTATGTTTCAATCTTTCAGCAACCTAGCCACAGCATCCCTACCGGAGAAAAAATAGGTTATTCTCGTAGTACAGCTATCTGGATTCAAGATTTTTAATTTGTCAAAAATGCAACGATCCGCGAAAAAAGGCAACGTGAAAAATATCTTGCAATAAAGAAAGCCCCGCGATGAGACCACCGTCCACCGCAACTCAACCACAACCACAACACTAGCTCATGTAAAGCCCTTTTGTTTACTGCAATTTGCAAGGGTTTGTCTATGCCTCCCAAGTCCTAATCCACTACCCCTTATATTGTTTATCTGCTATCCAGCAGCAATCATATAAAAAAATGCAGAAGAAGAGAACAACTGCACATGGGCGCCCGTCTATCATGCGGATGCATCCAATCAGTGTTGCTCGATCCGGAGCTAGTAGCTGATCGATTGATTCAAGACAAAACACATTGCATTGCGTCGTTGTTACTCAAAATCGGGTTTTGTTTCTGAAACGAGTATTCAAATCGGGCTCGGCCAACAAACTCTGAATCGAAACGGCTCCTTCTCTTTTCATTGTTTATTCCTTCGTTCTTCCACTTGTTTTTGCGAAGTATATGACGCACAGACGCACTGATTCATTTGCAGCGGCAGAGATATATGGAAAGGTGATGTGTATGTGTACTGGTACTCCAGCATGGTCCAAAGGAGTCATGAATATAGGTACATGTACATCACCCCTTAGAAAACCTGAAACTATACGTATGAGAAACAGCAAATTCAGTACGTTTGATGCAGCTGGATTTGCTACAGTCGTACACAGCAAACATTTCATGAGAAAGAGCTGAACTTTTGCATTCCATTTCTTTCACTTGCTAGTGACACTACAACAGCGCCTCTGATCGAGACGAATACTTGTAACAGAGAAAACACACACACACACAAAAGCTTTTTTTTAAAAAAAAAGGAAGCTAGTTGTACACTGGCACGGCGACGACCTACGCCGGCCGGGCATGTGCATGGGAGGGGGAGCGTACGATACGCCGTCGTCACCTCGCCTCTCAACCCAAGTCTCTTCTAGCTCCTTCTCTTGCTCTCCAGTCTCCTATCACCACCGGAGATCAAGGCGGCTTCTGAGCTTCCATGAACGCGTGCATGGAGCACGACTGCCTCGGGAAAGCATGGAGGCCGGACTAGCTACGTATAAACAAACGAGCTCATCGATCGTCCGGTCTTCGTCTTCCTACGACGACTCCTCCGGGATGCTGGCCAGCGCCGGGCGCCACGCGGCATTGGCGGCGGCGCGGCGGGCCTCCATCTTCCTCATCTCGGCCACGATCTGCGCGGCGGTGTGCTTCTGGCCGCCGACGGTCAGCGACAGCAGCCGCGCGGCCTCCTCTTTGGTCAGGACCACCTTCACTCGCACGACGCCCTTCCCCTTCTTGACCAGGCCGCCGCTGCTCCGGCCGTGGAGCCTCGACCGCAGCACGGCGCCCTTGAGGTTGTTGGTGCGGCTGGCGGCCTTGCTTCTCGCCTCATCAAGCACTTCTCCTCCTTTCCCGTCCTCCACTGCGGCCGCCGCTGACGCCAAAAACGACGAAGATTTGCTATCTATCTTGGCCGCCGCCTTGCCGGGACGGGGGCTCTTCTTCACCTTGTGGATGGCCTTCATGAGGAGCTTGAGGGAGATGAGCCTCCGCTTGGGGTTCACGGCCGGCGCCAGAGCACCTGCTGTGCCTGCTTGTTGCACCAGGCATGGCAGCATGTTGCCCATTATTTCCGTCGATCTCTAGCCAGGCAGCTAGCTCAGCTTTGTGCTTGGCTTGTGCTGCTCCTATGGCTGGCTCCTAGGGGAAAGAAAGGGAGAGGACTGGATGTCTGGACGATGGCTAATGCCCTCCGGCGGTGACAGGAATGGTGCTTATATAACCCCAGTTGCAAAGCCAAGAGAGACTGACTGAGAGAGCAGGGCTTAAAGCCTTAAACTATGAGAGGATTAGGTTGCCTGCACTGCCCAATGGAGTGATTACATCGCAAGCGTTTAGGGTCAAATAATGGCCCTTCTTGACAGTTGGCGACCAATTGTCCATGCATGCCCAGGCACGACGAGAAAACAAGTCGACCAATGGTGTGATATTTTTGCCACTGTGTGGCTGCTGCATCAGTGCTGGGGTCGGGTGGAGCTTTTTCTGAGCAGGAACACACGTACACGCGTGGCGTGGATCATGGATGACTGCACTACATTCCCGACGGGAAAAGGGAGAGACAAGCAGGTGTTGCGGCATGCATGAGCTGCAAAGGCAACTGACTCGTACCATAGTTTATGGCCGGAGCCCGGAGTAGAATACAGTTCGTACTTGATCTTTCGGTTTGGTTCATTTCACAGTGCTTGATCTTTTGCAAAGAGAGTTACTACTCCAATATTATCAGTATTCAGGACCAGGAGTAGGCCATCCATTGCATTTTGCATGATTATAATTTATAGCCATGTATGTAGTTACGTACTCCAAAGGCAAGGAACCTTTTGGGTTGGAGTTGGGTACCTTGGAACTTGGATTAGGCTTGCTAAGAGCAATACAAGTTGATAACAGCTGCTCTTGCTGAGCCTGCCAATTAATATAAAAGACCACGTGTGTGGCAGGTACTATTGCTACTTGGCCCAACTCATGTATTTAAAAGTACCTATAGGCTATAGTAAACCATGTGATTAGTAACTGGTCATTTACATACATTTCTTCAAGTCGGCTGAGCCTCCACTGACTTACAGTATAAAAACAATTTTTTAAAAAATAATATGTTTTACTAACAGAGACGAGCATTTTCTCCTGGTGTCTCTCTAGAAATCATATATGGGCCCCATGTTCCATTCCCAGCTCTAAAAATGGATTTTCAAAGCGATTTTCAAATACGGACTTCTTATATGGGCCGCTCATGGAAATTTAAAAATAGGCCCATATATTTCGAGGACTATGCCTAACCCTAGATCACCACTCCAGCGCAGTCTCACCCAATGCACCCACTGCCACACCTCCCCTCTGATGTGCCTTCTCCTCCCCTTCAAGGAGATGGGACCTTCAACGAAATTCAAGTTGAATTTTGGATCCAAATGAATCGGCCCAATTCAATCCCCTAAATCCCAGCTTAGTTCCGGGACCAAATGAGATCAAGACTTTGGGTAGCACCATGCAACGAATTTGATATTTTTATGGAATTTTCCTCCACAGAGTATCCATCTATTGGATTTATAGTAGGCTTTGCATCGACTATGATGAAAGACAGTAATTTCTTGCCCTCTTGAAAAGTGGTACACATGCGTTTATTTAAAAATTGGTAAGTACAAATTCAATTGATGAAAATTATATTTGGGCCCATATAAATTTTCTTGGAGAAAATAGGGCCCACGTCTACCAACCTACCTCCCACCTAACACCGCATCCTCTCGCCGTTGGATCGAATCCAATGTCTAGGAATGATTCTGTAGTCCTTTATAGTCTCCTATGCGGTTCTCGCTATTAACCATAAACCCCAAACATCGCGCGCTAGATATTTCACCGCCACCACAAAACACACCCTCATCTTGTCCTCGTTCGACTATATGTGCCCCTCGACGCTATTCTTGAGACTGTGCATGTCCATACCACATACCTTAATATCCTTGAGGGTTTTTGACCCTTAAGGAAAGCCCCGAAATCGCCAAAGAAATCAATACTGTCGGCCAGCACTCAAGGAATGGCCGCCAAGGATAGAGAGACAGGGAAATAGTTATTTCCTTGTGTGACGGCCGCCACAAAAGGAGAGGACTGATGTCTGGATGGCTAATGCCCACGGCGATGACAGGAATGGTGCTTATATAACCCAAGTTGCAATGCAAGAGACTGACTGAGAGAGCAGGGCTGCCTTAAACTATGAGAGGATTAGGTTGCCTGCACTGCCCAGCCCAATGGAGTGATTACATCGCAAGAGTTTAGGGTCAAATGGTCCTTCTTGACAGTTAGCGACGATTGTCCCTGAATGTCAGGCACGATGAGCAAACAAGTCGGCAAATGGTGTCATATTTTTGCCACTGTGTGGCTGCATATGCACTGGTACCTGCATCAGCGCTGGGGTCCGGTGGAGCTTTCTGAGCAGGAGCACACGTACGCGTGGCGTGGATCATGGATGACTGCACTACATTCCGACGGGCAAAGGGGGAGAAAAGCAGGTTGCGGCATGCATGAGCTGCAAAGGCAACAACCGACTCGTACCATAGTTTATGGCCTGGGGCCGGAGTAGAATACATTTTCCCCATTCAGTCGTACTTGATCTTTTGTTTTGGTTCATTTCACAATGCTTGATCTTTTGGAAAGAGAGGTACTACTCCAATATTATCAGTCTCAGGAATAGGCCATCCATTGCATTTTGCATGGTTATAGCCATGTATGTACTCCAAAGGCAAGGAGGGGTTGGAGTTGGGTACCTTGGATTCGGCTTGCTAAGAGCAATACAAGTTGATAACAACTGCTCTGCTTAGCCTGCCAATTAATATAAAAGACACGTGTGTGGCAGGTACTATTGCTACTTGGCCCAACTCATGTATTTAGAAGTACATACAGTAAACCACGTAATTAGTAATTGACCATATATTTACATACATTTCTTCATGTCGGATGAGTCTCCACTGACTTGCACTATAAAAATACAATTTTAGAAAACAATGTGTTTATTAATAGAGACGAGCATTTTCTCTCGACGTCTTTAGAAATCATATATGGGCCCAATGGTCCATTCCTACCTCTAAAAATGGATTTTTCAGATGTGAACTTCTTATATGGGCCGCCTGTGAAAATTTAAGAATAGGCCCATATATATTTCGAGTACTATGCCTAACCCTAGGTCACAACAGCACCGCATACTCTCACCCAATGCACCCGCCGCCACACCTCCCCTCTGATGCGCCTTCTCCCATTCAAGGAGACGGGACCTTCAAGGAAATTTAAGTTGAATTTTGGATCCAAATGAATTGAGCCGATTCAATCCCTTAAATCCCAGCTTAGTTCTGGAACCAAATGGGATCAAGACTTTGGGTAACACCATACAACGAATTTGATATTTTTAGAGAATTTTTCTCCACCATATATCCATCGATCTCTATTGGATATATAGTAGGTTTGCATCGACTATGTTGAAGATAGTAATTTTTTGCCCTCTTAAAAATGGTATGCATGTGTTTATTTAGAAATTGGTAAGTATAAATTCAATTGACGACAATTATATTTGGGCCACCCGTAATATATTCGGGGCCATATGAATTTTCTTGGAGAAAATAGGGCCCACCCTACCAACCTACCTTCCACCTAACACGGTATCCTCTCGCAGTTGGATCGAATCCAATGTCTAGAAATGATTCTGGAGTCCTTTATATTCTCCAACGCAGTTCTTGCTATTAACTCTAAACCCTAAACATCGCCTGCTCGACAATATTTCCCTGCCGCCACGAAACACACCCTCATCTTGTCCTCGTTAGACTATATGTGCCCCTTGACGCTATTGCACAACCAAAATGATTTCTGCGGCCTCCAGTAGGGCTTGAAATTCTTCACAAGTTATGTTGGTTCTTCGCTTATTTCTTATGTTTTCATCGTTGTTTCTACTTGTGAGGTTTTTGTGGGTTAAGGACTCTGACAGCTTCAATAGCATGCGAGTGCTAATTTCATGTTTCGGCTATTTTCTGGTTTTCTTTGTGAAGGATTGTTTTCAGGCGATTAATAGCAAGTAAGTTGGCGCTTTATTAACTCAGCTGCAAATATATATATATATATATATATATATATATATATATATATATATATATATATATATATATATATATATATATATATATATATATATATATATATATATATATATATATATATATATATATATATATATATATAGTTTGTTTGACTTTTTTGACATATTGTGGATCTTCACTTATGTCACCTATGGATCTTCACTTACAACTTTGCCCCCCTGATGGGGTACCTCTTGAGAATCCCTCTCGATATCGACATATTATGTGCAACCTTGTTTATCTCACTATCACCAGGCCTGATATTGCTCATGCAGTCTATATTTTGATTCATTTTGTTTGTGCCCAAACTTCTGTTCATTTTGGACATTTACTTCGTGTGCTACGCTACTTACGAGGACATCGTCTCAAAGTTTATTTTATGTGCATGATAGTCCGCTTCAGTTTCATACTTACTCCAATTCTACTTGGGCGAGTGACCCAACAAATCGAAGTTCCATCACTGGATATTGCATTCTTCGTGGCTCTTCTCCTATTGTATGGAAGTATGTTGACATTTACTACTGCTATTACTAAACTAACAATATCAGTAAATGCATGGTAATGATTAACATGTCTTTAGCACACTAGTCACTTATCACATACCTACACTCCGAAGCTTGAACTAAGTTGTCATCCCTAGTTTTATAGCTAGAAATGTATATTGGTATTATATAAAGGGATCTATCATTTTGTGTGACTAGGCAGAAATAATAAGAATGAATATATGAATAAAACTGGTTCTGCAAGCGGACAGATAATTATACCATGTAGCATTTTACCTAGAGTATTACCAGATTGTCGATTTATATTTATACCACCGGGAAGGTCTAGCTAAACAGGAAACCTATAGTATTGATAACTTTATATATATATATATATATATATATATAAAATGAGAAATAAAACCAATATCATACACTCTACTCATAACAGGGATAAGTCACATGATAAAGATATATATGATAAGTAATGATCAGTCATCATAATAATAAGATAATAGATTCACTCAGAGCACTCTAGCTACTACAATAACGTCGTAAGACCCGAATATTAGATAGATAATTCCTAATGTAGTTCTTTAATTACAAGTCAATGAATATTCTAATTAGTACAACTACATCTAACAATCATTGTTAACATTACTACTATGTCATTATCCACACATAAGGAGCATCAACTAGAGAGGCTTTTAAGACGCAACCGTCACCTTCGACGCGACCGCGCTCTACATAACCTATGCGTAGGGGATGGACTACAGAGGACTCAATGAAGCTATAATAGTCACCTTTGCCATCTACCACATGTCCCGGAACATCAGGGAGCACTTGCAGATATGCAATATATCTAAGCACCATGCCTACATAATGCAAATCATCTACCCTAGGTACCTTAGGATAAACGCTATACGAACATATGCATGAACTCAATAATAATAAAGTAACTATGCTAGACATATAATCAAAGTAAACAATGAACATTGCAATCAAGAACATAAACAAGATAAAGATTATGTTGCCATAACACTGTAATAAACACACAATGATGAATAATATAATGAGATAGGAGAGCACAAGAATAGCACCAATCTCCACGCTCTTGACAACGTTGGGAATCCAAGCTAGGTTGACCAACTTGACTCCCTCTAGATCTAGTCTAACTAGACTATCGCTATAAACTAGAGGAACTCTGAGGAACTAGGGTTTCTGGCTCTGGATGGCTTGATCTCCAAATGACTTGATGGATCCAGGGGGTTAGGCTCCGTATATATAGTTCGGTGGGATGCACGTGAACCCTTGGATCAAACCGACTTGACGTAGGGCTAAGATTGATCCTCAAGGTCTGTGGTGGAGGCTCGCAGATAACAGGTGGGGCCCATAGCCAGGGGCCGGTCGGCCTGGGGGCCTAGTGCCGCCCGGCCTCCTCCAGAAGCTTCTGGAGTCCCACTTTCGCCTACTGCCTTCTCATGCCTTCTAGAGTCTTCTAGCATATCTTTCGCGGTGGAATTTTGATAATCCGTTTGATAATTAGGTCCATCTTGTCGACTTTTCTAGAATAATCCTTGAAAAATAACAATTCATCAAAACTCATGGAATTTGTCAGATAAAACCCTAGACTTCTCTATTTCCATGTTTATTGATTATTTTTCATGTTTATTGCGCTATAAAATGTTGACGCTATCCACCGTCAACAAAGTCCAAGAAGCAGTTGTATTTCGCTCTAGTATGGAGGTCGAACTTCAAGCCCTTGCTACTACTACTACTACAGAGATTGTGTGGTTTCGATGGTTGTTGCCTAATTAAGGTATTTCTTGTGATGTTGCCACACCTCTTCTCTGTGATAATATAGGAGCCATATAAATTGCTAATGATCCCGTGAAGCATGAACTTACAAAGCATATTGGCATGGATGCCTTCTTTACTCGGTCTTATTGTCATCAGAAAACTATTTCTCTCCAATATGTGCCTTCGGAGTTGCAATTGGCTGACTTTTTCACTAAAGCACAAACTCGAGAGCAGCATCGGCTTCACTTGATCAAATTCAATGCTTCAGATCCTCCGCTTCCACCTTGAGTTTAATGGGGTGTTAAGTGTATGAAGGCCCTTATATCTATAGGCCCATATAGCCCATGTGGCTCTCTCTATATATAGTGCTCTCCACCCGTGGAGTGATTATCTTCTGAGATCCCCAAGATTTGTAACACATATCATGATAAACCTGCTATTTGTAACAAAATATATTGAATGTATATGGTAGTAGACCTGCTCAGAAATTCCATCACTTCTAGTAATACAAACTTCGAGCTTATCATTCTTGCACCTGCAAGTTAAATAGATATTGTTGGAAAGTGTTACTGTTAACATGCATGCAAAAATTGCTTTGGTTAGTTCCCACTTGAAGATGGATCTACCTACCTTGGTAAAGCCTCTGGCCTACACTCCAATACCAACTTTGCATATATATTCACATACTTTGAGAAACTCCTTATAACATCCAACTTTTGACCATTGAACTGAATGTTCAGTTCATTTCCAATAGTTGTCGTGCCCTTGTCTTATTATTTTATGAAATTCTTTCTCATAGTTGGAGTTTAACTGATATTGAAACTCCATTTTGGACATGTTTTTCGTCCCTCGAAAGAGTCTAACATTTTCTTTCCAAACTTCAGAACTCCATGTATCTTCATATCCAACATTAACTATTATTGTACTATTGGTATTGAAAGAAACATTACCAACAGTTGTAAGTCTATCTAAAGGCTAAGACTCGTTAACAAACTTAACAAATCCATCTAACTGATAACCTGCTGATTGAATGTAACTGGAACTACTAAACCTGACTGAAACTAAAACAAAAAGACTCGATAATAACTATGACTCAGCACAAAGATTACTTCCATAAGTAGCAACATCTAAAGTATTAGTTTATTTACCAATTATCAATGAAAAAAATTACTTCACTCGTTTTTTTTCATATTTGTATCGTTGATATGAATCTTCTGCATGCTTGACAGCATGAACATAGTTTGCTCCACAATTGGTGCCTTGAACAGCAAATCATGATTGCAAGCATTGAAATTGTTCTCCCACTCATGGATTGATGACTCGAAAATAGCTTAGGGCTTGTACTGGCCAACCTCTTTACCCATCTCCACTGGAATATAGTTACCGTTATGGTGCACTGAAAACACACCATTTGTGAATCCAATCTCCACTGTAGTGACACTATCCGTGTGGGCAACTTTCACTAAATATTACTCTACAATTCGAGCGATTGCTGGGATATAGAAGACAATATGATAATGTAGCTTATCCACACCATCGAACAACAACATTCTTGACTTCTGAAATTGAACACTGCCATACTTTGATATCACCCAACTGCGCACCAATGCAAATCGTGACAATGAGTGTACATCACTTGAACCATATGCATCCCTCTCCGAGAGTTCAAAGCAACCCTTCATTCCTTGGAGGAGAATCCGTGAGCAACAGTAGCTTTGGTATAGGTCACTGATTCCTATTGACCTACAACATCCACTCACTGCTGCATACAAGCAAAACCATAAAAAAAGGTTTAAGACAAGATATGGCAACACATGATATAGAAATTGTCATATGAAGACAAGATAGAAGCAATAGCTAATTTCTAGTATGGGTGCGAGCACTCTGAAACAGAAAACGAAAAGTAATTGGGTTCACCTATTTATATGGGCTGCTCAAATACAAGAACTCTTAATAAATTAAAGATAAAGTGTGGAGGAGAATTCAGGGCAGGAAAGAAAGAAATTCTAATGCCGGTAAAGAAACATTTATTAAAGCTGTGGCACAAGCTATGCCTCTCTATGCTATGGTCTGTTTCGATTTGACTAAGACATCATGTGATCAGCTAACCACAATCATTTGCAGATTCTGGAGGGGTTAAATGGAAGCACAAACTGTCTAGACCAGAGAAGTAGGATTAGGTTCAGAGATTTATTTGCTTTCAATATGGCAATGCTAGCCAGGCATGGCAAATTGTGTTGTTGTGCAAAATCCGGATTTCGTTTGTGCGCGGGTGCTTTTGGCAAAATATTTCCCATCAGGAGATATTTTGGATGCTAAGCCGCTTAATGGATTAGCTTCCATGGGAATGCTACTTTCCACAGTCGAGTGATCCGGGCAAAAAGAAACCAATTGCATTTCAGTTTTGATGAGTATCAAAATTTCACACTGCCCAAATGTTCTGGCTAGACAATATCCCAGTCATCTCTATGGTTCCTAGCTAGTGATTTAGCCGCACCGGTTGCGTAATTGAATCTATGTGTTCCATGATTCCATCTAAAAAAACTAGTAGGGTGGGTTAAAAGCCACTTGTAGATAAGTAACTCAACCTCGCCTCCAGGAGAAGAATGCTAAGGAAGGCCAGTTACCTCCGTTGTGCAGCCGGAGACGTAGTGGACTGTCGCGCCCCCGCCTGCTAGACTAGATGCGTCGCCGGCGCCGATTTGTACATATTAGAGAATCGTCGCCGTTGGCAGCCCCTCCCGCCCCTAGATGCCGAGATGGCAAGATTTGTCGCTGGTTCGGTCTCAGAGATCTTCCATGGAGTGATCTGAGAATAGAGAAGTAACCTCTCTGGTATTACTTCTGCTTTTTTTTCTTGGCCGAACCGGCGATAACCGTGTGTCTGTTTATATTAAGCAGGTAATGGAAAGGCTACCTATTGTTTTTTTTATCGGTCAACGGGGAGGGGGGGAGAGTCCCCCACCTTATTTCATTGATCATGTGGCTCTTAAAGCTGGATAGTACAAATACATGTTTTCCAGGCATAGCTTTGCGCACACATCGCGCTGCCTGATGAAATTGAAAAACTGAAAACACAAACCGGAAAGCAAAGAACTTTCATGATAAGCATGTAGTTGTACACCAATCAACACCATCACCAGCGGCTGAGCTCCAGCGACCTCCACTCCCACGGTGACTGTGAAGCTTCGAGTCAACAGACAGACGACAGTCGTGATTACTGGCGGCATAGTTGCTGGAAGAACCTGTGCAGAATCATCAGGGAGGGGGGATGGTTGGCCGACAGCATGGGGGGCAGCAATGATCTCCCAAGGCTACCTATTGTAAAGGATGGTAGGATGGTGCTTCGCTGTTTCATTGTGGTTGCCTCAAAAGGTTCAGAATAGTCTTATTAGCGTTCGAACGCACTAATAATGCATCATCCAAGCCAAAGTCTTCTGATCTAATCATGCGCTAGATCCATGTCGAGCGCAAGCGATGTCCCGGACACGGCAGCGGCCCCGCAGCAGCTGCCATGGGGCATATCCGCGGGGCTGTATCCGTCATACGGCATGGCCGCGTCGAAGGGCCTGCGCCAGGCGCTGACCAACCACGTGGCTGCATGCTCGCGTCGTCGTTCACGTGATGTCACTGCCCGACTACTTCGCGGTGTTTGGCGGCAAGGATTTTAATTTCGTTATCGCAAAAATTTCGGTCACCACCGAAATTACCGAATTTCGCCGAAATTTTGTTAGAGATTAGGACATGAAGTATGAATATTAGTATGATTTATGACTACACATCTATTGAATAGAAGAATATACAATGTAATCAATAGAACATGTATTAAAGTATTATAAAATTTCGGAGTTTTCTTTCGGCCACAACCGAAATTTTGAACCCTCGGCGGCCACCGCCGCCTTGGTGCCTGCCGCCTCGGTGCCACCGCCGCCGCCGAGCCCGAATGCCTGCTCGTGCCGCTGAGCGATGCGATTGCGGGGCACATCTAGTAAAAGCTTGAGTACCCAACGAGAACCCGTCGTTCGGCAGCGCAAACCCAGCAAGGACGCACCGGCGCGACGATGCCCGTGGTGGCGTCGGGCGCGCGCGTCGTCGTCGGGTTTGCCGTTGCCGTGACTGGTCACCACCTGTTCATAGAGGAGCCTTAACTCCTTCCGCATCACCGTCGTCCACCGCCCTACCACGTCGTCGCGCGAGGTCCCGTCACGGAACAGTGGGTTCTCCCTGGACAGCTCTTCCTCGATCTCTGTCCCGTGGTCGCGTCGCGCACAGCAGCGCGAGCAGGCGCTCCGGCTCGGCCGCGCCGAGGCGGCTGTTAGTTAATCCAATCCCGTGCACGTTATGCATTTGCCATAGCAGTAAATAGGTAGTGCATGTTTCCATTCATGTTTTAGCTAGCTGCATGTTTGTAAACGGTGTAGAGCCAGAACCGTGCTGCGTTCACGGTGCGGTGAGCGAGTCCGTCGCCACGCTCTGCAGGAAACGTTCTCGCGCATTAGGCGGGCACGACGCAGCGTGAGCGGGCGTGGCGGGGATCTCGGATCTCAGATCGTGTAACACCGGATAATAAAGGAAAGAAAGAAACACGAGAATTAAGGGCCGCAACATCTGGCGGCGCACATCTGTGTCTTGGTGTTCCTCGTGTGAGCGTGAGTGACGTCGTGAGCGCGTCCGCGGCGGTTGACGATCGACGTCGAGCTGCTAATTCCGGCAGCCGGCACCAACAGCGGCAGCCATCGAACACCGGGAAGTAGTCGAGGACCAACCATTGGCGGCCACGGCACCGTGAACGACGGCGCGGCTGCCACGGCGTCGGACAGCATCGACCGCGTGCCCTTCATGGTGACCATGCCGTATGACAGGTGCAGCTCAGGGTCGCGTGCCCCATGCCACCTCTGCCTCCGGGACATCGGGCTCTCTCGACATGGACATGGATATTCTAGCGTCTGAGCACTCGTTACCAGCGTGGTTTCTGTGCGAGCGAAACCTGACTTGGATGCCGCGTTCATTGCTGAGGCTGTGCACGTCCGAAGCCTTTTAAGCACGTAAGTTCGTTGCCAAGCTTCTTCATCATGCCAAAGCCTTTGAACACCATGCAACGAATTTGATATTTTTATGGAATTTTTCTCCACCGTATATCCAACTATTGGATTTACAGTAGGCTTGCATCGACTATGTTGAAGATAGTAATTTTTTGCCCTCTTGAAAAGTGGTACGCATTCATTTATTTATAAATTGGTAAGTATAAATTCAATTGATGGCAATTATATTTGGGCTGACCATGATATATTCAGGCCCATATGAATTTTCTTTGAGAAAATAGGGCCCACACCTGCCAACTTACCTTCTACCTAACACGTCGTCCTTAGCCGTTGGATCGAATCCAATGTCTAGGAATGACTCTGTAGTCCTTTATATTCTCGTATGCAGTCCTCGCTATTAACCCTAAACTTCGAACATCGTCTGCTTGATATTTCATCGCCGCCACAAAACACACCCTCCTCTTATCGTCGTTCGACTATATGTGCCCCTCAACACTATTGTACAACTAAAATGATTTCTGCGGTCTTCAATTGGACTTGAAATCCTTCACAAGTTGTTGGTTCTTCGCTTATTTTTTGTGTTTTCATCGTTGTTTCTACTTGTGCGGTTTCTGTGGGTTAACGACTTTGACAGCTTCAATAGCATGCGAGTGCTAATTCTATGTTACGGCTATTAATTTTTCAGATTTTCTTTGTGAAGGATCATTTCCGGGTGATTAATAGAAAGGAAGTATAGGCGCTTCATTATCTCAGCTGCAAAATCATGGTATAAATTTTTTCCTTACATCTTTTTTATATATATATTCTGGATGACAGTTGATCTCTCTATGAGATATATTTGGTGACATGCACGAAAAGATTAACATGCTTTTTTGTGTGGGTGATACGTTTAGTTGTACTACCAACGTCCAAAGAATATCGTTGTGTTTCCTCCTAACACGTTGAAAATGTTCACGCTGCCATTTTTATTTGATGTTGTGGCCTATGCAATCTCGGAATTTATTCCGTCGCCACTCGATTTGCATATCTGAATTCGTTCTACATTACTGAATGGGCGTTGTGAGAACAGAGAAGTAACCTCTCTGATATTACTGCTGCTTGTTTTTTTTTCTTGGCCGAACCGGCAATAACCGTGTCTCTGTTTATTTGCTGTTTCCTTGTTGTTGCCTCAAAAGGTTCAGGACAGCCTTAGCATTCGAACGCACTAATGCTTCGTCCAAGCCACCTTTTGATCTCATCATGCGCTAGATCCATGTCGAGCGCGAGCGACGTCCCGGACGTGGCGGCGGCAGCCCCGCAGCAGCTGCCATGGGGCACATCCCCGGGGTTGTACTCGTCATATGACATGGTCTCGTTGAAGGGCATGCGCCCGGCGCTCACCGCCGCCGTGGTGGCCGTTTGCCCGCGTCGTCGTCCACGTGATGTCGCCGCCCGACTACTTCGTGGTATTTGCCGGCCACCACCGCCTCGCCGCCGTCGCCGAGCCCGAGTGCCTGCTCGTGCCGCTGAGCCATGCGATGACGAGGCAGATCCAGTAAAAGCTACAGACCCAGCGAGAACCCGTCGTTCGGCGACGGACGTTTCTCGAGTCTCAACGTGGCTGGGTGGGGCCTGGGTGGTGGAGGACGGTGATGCAGGAGGTGCGCCGGGTCCTCCATGAGGAGGTGGTCGCTAGCCAGTGCAAACCCAGCGAGGACGACGCGCCGGCGCGACGATGCCCGTGGCGGCGGGCTGGCGCGTCCTCCATCGCCAGGTTCGCCCTGGCTGGCCACCGCCTCTTCATAGTGGAGCCTGAAGAACACCTGCTGCATCACGGTCGTCAACTGCCCTACCACGTCGCTGCGCGTGGTCCCGTCACCGAACCGAACCGTGGGTTCTCGCTGGACAGCTCTTTCGCGACATGCCCCGCGATCGCGTCGCGCACAGCAGCGCGAGTAGGCGCTCGGACTCGGCGCCGGCGGCCGCTGCCGAGGCGGCAATCGTTGAACACCGCGAATTAATTAGTCGAGGACCAACCATTGGCGGCCACAGCGCCGTGAACGACGGCGCGGCTGCCATGGCGTCGGACAGCATCGACCACGTGTCCTTCATGGCGGCAATGCCGTATGACAGGTGCAGCTCAGCGTCGCGTGCCCCATGCCACCGCCGCCTCCGGGACATCGGGCTCTCTCGACATGGACATGGATATTCTAGCGTCTGAGCACTCGTTACCAGCGTGGTTTCTGTGCGAGCGAAACCTGACTTGGATGCCGCGTTCGATTGCTGAGGCTGTGCATGTCCAAAGCCTTTTTGAGTTCGACTGCTGAGGCTGTGCATTGCCAAGCTATTCTTCATCACGTTTGTTACTCTTGGAGATTCGTTCCACATGGTTACACATCGCCATTCTGCACTCAAGTCTTTGTTTGTGGAGTGTCATGGCAAGCTTTGCATTGAGCCTTTGAACTAACGAGGGCTGAGTCGATTGTTCCTACTACCGTGGAACCAGGACCATGAAGGAATTTTTAAGTTGAATTTTCGATCCAAATAGCTGAAATAAACTGAACCCATTCGATCCTCTAAATCCCAGATTAGCTCTGGAATTAAATGGGGATCTAGACTTAGAACAACATCATGAGACAAATTTTAATATTTCGATGGAATTTTTCTCCGCCTATATATCACTCTATTGGATTTATGAAGCTATTAATTTTATTCCCTCTTAAAGGGTGATGTGCAGGAGATATGCACACATTTATTTGGAAAAATCCCTCTATTGGATTTATAATATACCAATTTGAAGCTAGCAAATTTATTCCCTCTTAAAGAGTGATATGCAGGAGATATGTGCACATTTATTTGGAAATTGGTATTTATAAATTTAATTGAAGCCAATTATATTCGGGCCCATGTGAATTTTCTTTGAGAAAATAGGGTCCACACTTATGAACCTACCATTCACCTAACACGGCATCATCTTGCCGTTGGATTGAATCCATTGTCTAGAAATAATTCTGTTGTCCTTTATATTCTCCTACGTGTACTCGCTATTGATCCTAGTAGATCTCAAACTTCACTTGCTTGATATTCACCGCCGTCATGAACCACACCCACATCTTGCACTTGTTCAACTATATATATGTGCATCTCCCATGCTATCGCCTATCGCACAACCAAAATGATTTCTGTGACCTTTGATAGAGACTGAATTCTTCACAAATTATGTTGGTTATTCGCTTATTTCTTGTATTTTCATCATTGTTTCTACTTTGTGTAGTTTTTGTGGCTAACGACTTTGACATCGTGATTAGCCTGCGAGTGCTAATTCTATGTTATGGTTTATTTTCAGGTGATTAATAGCAAGTAAATGTAGCAGCTTCATTAACTCAGCCACAAACTCATGGTGTACGTTTCTCCCTTACATATTTTTTCATTATTTTTTTCAGGGTATTGTTATGTTTCGTATGAACACGTTGAAAATTTTCACACTACCCATTTGATATTGTGGCCTATGCAAATTCAGATGTTTTTTTCCTCGATTACGCAAGAGGGTTGCATATCTTTATATTAAGAAGGAAGGAGTTCAAAGTATACGAAGAAGAACACAAAGGACGAAAAACAACAGGAAAAACGAAAACAACGCAGAGGAAGAAGCCGGCGTCTAACAAAGGCTACTCTCCAGAACTCAAACTCCTGAGATGCACGGCCCCGGCTTGAGCCCACAGGTCCGCTTGTGCCTTGATGATCTGCAGCAACTGGGGCAGCAAGTTTGCGGCCTGCCGGAAGCACCGCGCGTTCCGCTCCTTCTAGATTTCCCAGCTGACGAGTGCGAACAACGAGTCTATGCCTCGGCGTTTGTCCGCACTAGCAGCACGACGCAGGCGATGCCACCAATGTAGAACGGAGCGCGCTGAGGCTGGTAAGTCCAAACCGATTGCCTGGCAGACATGGAACCAGACCTCGCGGGAGAACAGGCACTTGCAGAGCAGGTGGTCGATCGTCTCCGTCGCCTGATCGCACAAAAAGCATTCGGCTCTCGAATCGAGCCTGTGACGAGCCCGTCGGTCGGTGGTCCAGTGTCGTCGCCGGAACGCGAGCCAAAAGAAGACCTTGACTTTTAGGGGAGCCCAAGTCTTCCAAATGAGAGAGTGGCCACGGAAGGGGACCGAACCAGCGTGAAGCATTTTGTAGGCTTCCAAATTCAGATGTTGATAATTTTCGCTCTGTCCACTTGATGTTGTGGTTCTATGCAAATTCACATTTAATTTCGATTTAAAATCATGTGTCACCAGTCGATTTACGTATCTGAATTTTGGTGCTGATGCCTGATCTCTCTGATATTACTTCTGTTTCATTGCTGTCGCCTCGAAAGGCTCAGGCAGCCTTAGCATTGGAACGCAGCAATGCATCGTCCAAGCCAGGTCTTCTGATCTCACCATGCGCTAGATCCATGTCGAGCGCGAGCGACGTCCCGGACGCGGCGGGCCGGCAGGCGCCCGGCGAACCGACGCCGTGGTGGCCGCGTCGTCGTTCACGTGATGTCGCCGCCCATGGACCTGGACCACTTCGCGGTGCTTGACGATCGCGGGGGCCAGGGCAGATGGAGAAAGAGCTGTCCAGCGAGAACGGGCCGGTCGGTGACGGGACGTCGCACGACGTGGTTGGGTGGCGGAGGTCGGTCGTGCAGGAGGCGTTCTGGGTCGTCCATGAGGAGGTGCTCGCCGGCCAGTGTGAACCCAGCGATGTCGTGTCCGTCGCCGTGACGACGACCCTCGGTGGTGCTGGTCTTGGAGAAGTACGTCGTCGTCGGGAGCTGCGGCGCCGGACGTCTCCAAGGTCACGATATCCCGCGACCGCGACCCTTATCGTGGTCGTCGTCCTTCCGAGCAGCGAGCGAGCAATGGTGAAGCTAGCTAGCTTTTACCCTGTGCTCACTGCTCAGCAGTGAGATGAGATCCACACGGGATAACGCTGCCTTGGAGTTGGAGGCGCCGTAGTTGCCGATGGCGAGGTACTTGTCGAACACCAGCGCGACGAAGGCCGTCGCAGCGGCGGGCGCGTCCTCGCGGGGTTCGCACTGGCTGCTGGTCACCACCTCGTGGACTACACGGAACGCCTCCCGCATCACCGTCGTCCACCACCCTACCACGTCGTGCTGCGACTTTCCGTCGCCGAAACCGGAGGTGACCGCGCCGCTCAGCCGCAGCGCGAGCAGGCGCTTTGGCTCGGCGGTCGGCGCCGGTGGCCACGGAGTAGTCGAGGCCCATGGACAGTGACAGTGCCACGAACGACCACGCGGCCGCCACGGCGTCGGTCAACGGCAATGCCGGGCGCCGGCCGGCTCTTGAGGGAAACCATGTCGGTCGCCCGACAGGTAGAGCTCAGGGGGCGTGCCCCATGCCACCGCCGCCTCCGGGGTATCGCGCTCGCTGGACATGGATCGAGCGTGTTTTCTGTGAGCCTAAAGAGATCGAAACCTGACTTGGATGCGGCGTTTCGAATGCTCCAAACCCTTTTGACTTTTGAGTTAAAGCAACGGCAGGGAGAAGGCGTAAAAAGCATGCCACGTAGTGACCGGTGACTCAAGGGTGTAATGTAATGCATGCTGCTGCATTTGGAAAGCTGGAGCATCATGGACATCGATCACAATCGCCAGCCAATTCGTCACTTCATCACAGGCATCAGTCAATTTCATATCAGGAAGCTGATTGTCAAGACGACTGACAACCAATGGTCCAAAGCACGCACCAGCCATGTTGTCACGATGCCAGGATGCAGTAGGTTGTGTGATCCTTCTGACCTTTTGGCGGAATTGACAAAACTAGATCATGTTTGATGTACACGGCAACCACCACAAAGCCAGTGTTGATGAAAGACGACACGAGGTCCATGAGCGGCAGGTCTGAGTTGGACAGCGCTCTAACTGTGACTCGCTGGGCAACGGGCTCAGCTCCTCCCCTCCGCCGCCACCTCGCCCGCGCCCGCCACCCCTCCTCCCTGCTCCCCTTCTCCCCCCAGCCGCCCGCGCGCCACCCGTCCTCGCCCACGCCCGCCCGCCCCGGCCGCATCCCGGCTCCCGCCCCCACACGCCACCCTCCTCCCCCCGGCCGCCCGCGCGCCGCCCCTCTTCCCTGCGGCCGCCCGTGCCCGCCGCCTGGACAAGCAGCACCGAAGGAAGCATCCCTTCCGGACGGCCGTAAGCCCCTAGCTGCATGAGCAACACAGGGACTTGCAGCTGCAATTAGCAACCGGTTCGGGAGGCTGCGTCCCTGGCGGCAACCCCGGCGACGCCGCTGCCGGGGCCGGCCCCGGCCCCGGCGCCCGTCCTCAGCTCCACCTCCCCCTCCCCCTCCCCCTCCCCCTCCCCCTCCCCCTCCCCTGGCCTCCCCTCAGCCCCCTCCACCTCTCCTTCTTTGCCGCGCGTGGGGAGCAACCCGTGCGAGGCCACCACGCCTGTGCTGTCGCCGCCGGCTTCCACGCCTCCCCCGTTGCTGGCAGGACCGGATCCGGCCACCACGACCCCGCCACTCCCGGATCCGGCGGCCTGGCCCTCGCCCCCGCCGCTGGATGCTCCCCTGCGCCGTGGCTACTCCACGCCGTCGTCGCCTCGACGAACGCCGCCGGCTCCTCCAGCGCCGACGGATGCCTCCCCCGACCACGCCGACCCATCTTCCCCCACGCGCGCAGCATGTGCCCTACAACGTGACCCTGTCGCCGTCGGTGGTGGTGGGTCGTACGCGTGCCGGTCGCTGCCGGAGTCGTCACCGGCTTCCACGGCTTCATCCCCATCAGCAGCAGCACCGGAGTTGGCCGCCGCGGCCGACCTTCACGCGGATCCGACGGCCTGCTGCCCGTCACCACCTCCGCCTGGCCTCGACAGGGCCGGAGGGTCCTCGTTGTCGCCGGACGCAGCACCATTCCACCCAGCTGCTGCTCCGGTGGGCGCTCGAAGACCCGTCGATGGGCTGACGAAGACGATGAGGAGGAGGACGATGACCATCCCACAAGCTACCTTGACGTCGTTCGTCGCCCGGTAAGGCCGGCATCGGTGTCCCAGCCGCCTGCCAAGACTCGTCCTGGTCGGAGCCACAGATTCTCCTGAGGGAAGGCAGAGGAGACGCAGCCGGCCACGCCCTCAACTGGTGCACGGCCTTCCTGCTTGGCAGGTGGAGGGCCGTGTCCCCACCCGCCAACGCCTTGGGCATCGCGGAAGGGTCTCTACCCCCAACTTCGATGGGTGGCGGGAGATCCTTCACCGGCTGGAGGCGTGACCTACGGCCGTCTTGGCCGAGAGGCAGCTGTCGCTGGCCCGGAAGAAGATCCCGGCAGAGTTACATGGCAGATGTTTCAACTGTCTCTCCTACTCACACCAAGTAGCGACTTGTCGATTGCCACGGCGTTGTCTGCGTTGTCACGGATTCGGTCACATCGCAAGGCGCTGCTTGTGGCCTAGGCAAGCCGCGAAGACGTCGGCCCTAGTTGGTGGCAACCCACAGCCTCTCGTGCACGCGCCACTCGTTGGTGCCGCGCAGGTGCCTGTGGGGGAAGCCAACGGCATCCGCCGCCGCCGCCGGCGTCGGGGCAGGCTGCCGAAGGAGATCGTCATCGCCGCAACTGTCGACTATGTCGACACTGCGGCTACTGCTAATGCCGCACGGTGCTCCACCAAGTCAGACCCGCTCGCCGAAGCGCCATGTGAGGGCCGGGATACCGGCCATCGGGCCAGGGCTTGCAAGCGTGGTCGTTCGCCGGTGCGCAACCGAGGCTCCTCGCCGGCGGGCGAGCCTTCACCCTCGGTGGCGTGTCGCCCCGATGGTCCGAGGCAACACAGCTTGTCGCTGGAATGTCGCGCCGTGACAGGTCAGTCGCCCACAGCATTGTTGCCTTCTCGTGCGCCGCAGCCGACCGCACCGTCTTCGTCGCTGCAGCAGCAGCACAACAGCAGTCTGGCGGTTTCACCACCTCTGGGTGTCGTTGATAACCGTCCCAAGGTAGAGGTCTTCATCGTCCAGAGGAACGCGGAGCTCGCCGCGTTAGGTGCGGACCTCCACCTTGTCCTCATCGCACTCGTGGGTGGAGACCAGTCTGCCGTCACGCCGGAGGAGCTCCAGACTCACATTTCCTCGAGGTTTTCTGTGTCTGTGGGCACGGCCGAGGTCGGTGCTTGGGTCGGGAGCCCCTTTGCACGCGAGAGTCAGCAGGATGGCCACTCTGGCGTCGCTATGCACGGAGGCAGGCAAGCGGTGCACCCCGAGCCTGAGCTCGTAGTGGACCGTTGCTCCGAGGTTCAGAGTTGGGATTTCGATCCCATGTTGGTTGAGGTGGAGGCATGTCAGGCACGTCTCTGCCAGGCCGTGTTGGAGGTGGCCCAGGCGATGGACCTGCGCCTTTGCCCAGATGTGTGCGGCTCGGGCCAAACCTCGCCTAGGCCCTCATTCTTGGAGCCGGAGCAGGCCGGGGGATCCCCACCCCCAGCCCAGGTCGACTTCCCCGCCATCCATGTAGGTGCAGACGGAGGTGGCCCTGCTATTCCAGCTGCTGATGGCAGAGCGACTAACGCGACGGCCGCAACGTCGATCGACGACTTCATCGCTGCATTCAAGAAGCTGCTCACGACGCCTATCTTGTCGTCGCCTCCACGACTACGGCTAACCCGGGCGGCCAGAGCGCGGGCGGGGGAGCTAGACGACTCGAAGCTCGTCCCCAAGAGGAGCGCTAGGCTTGCTGCCAAGAGTAGGCACAGGGAACAGAAGCCGGAGGCTGTGATGATGAAACGTTTGGGGCTAGAGGAGGTGCCGACTGAGTTACCTGATGAAGCCTTCTTTGAGGAATTCCAGACCGCCTTCGCCCTCCCCCTGTCGGCGTCGACGCAGGAAGCCATGCAGGTTCTCTTCCCGTGTGGAAAACAGCGAGCATAGTTGATCGCTCTTGTCTTGTCGATGTGGTCGCAAAGCACCTTCCTATGTAATTTCTATTAGTGAATCGAGTAGTTAGGTGGCAAGGTGTGCGTTGTATTACGAAGGCTCCTCGCTTGCGTGATCGTGCACGATTGTACTGTTAACTATTTTTCTCTTAATGAAAAACGGGTGAATGGCCCGATCGCGAAAAAAAAGACAACACGACCCATTTCAGGAAACAAAGCATTTGCATTCTTTTCAGCACATCATTGACAACTGACAACCCATTCGTGCAGAATCGTGTCCGTATATAACCACATACTCCCTCCGTCCCGTAATATTCGTCGTTCTGGACCGGGAGCGATGTCCCTAAATGTTTGTCGCTGGGCTAGTGAGCAGGTCGCACGTATAGGCGTAGTGAAGACTCCGCCCGTACTCCAGGCCGCAGCAGCCTTATCCCTTCGCCTCCTCTGGCCACTAGCGACTAGCCCATAGATCGCTACTAGTAGTAGTTAGTTGAACCCAGCCTGTTTCTTTAAGTCCAAAAATGCAGTGCATGTGTAACTGTAGAAAAAGTTGATGTGACTCCTGTCCATTTGGAGCGGACACTCTGTACTTCATACTGTATTTATAGGGGTGTCAGGCTACGTTTCTTAATTCCTGAGCCAAAATCTAAAACGACCAACATTACGGGACGGAGGGAGTACTCTATAACCTTTAAGCAAACAAGCAGATTACTCCAGTACGTACTGTATACAATATAATAAGGATATAAATTCCGCAGTGCACGAAGTTCAGAAAATTGCACGACATTACATTAAGCTGGAAATCTGCTCAACTTTCTCTCTACAGTCTAGACAGCAAAGTAGCAATAAGCCAATAACAGAGCGGCCTGGCCTACTCTAGCATAAATCACAGCAGCCAAGGCAGCATTAACACATTCGTCTATACGGTGGGTGCAACATGGGTACAGCGCCAGAAAACTTTTGGAACCGAGGGTGGAGGATACAATCAGAACTCAGAAGAGCACCTGGGAGATCCTGACGGACACGATCTGTCCGTCCCTGGCCGTGTCCCGCATCGCCTCGAACGTCGATAGCAGCCCTGTCACCCAAGAGCACAACACACATCACGTTAGAACTCAGAACTGGCACTGTGCTGGGACCAGGACTGGTTGCTGCAGCTCGTTGCTCATGTGCCATGGGCGTACGTACCTCCGTTGCTCTGGAGGTTGGTGTGGATGGCGGCGGCGGTTGCGGAAGCACAGTGCCTGGTCATGGGGTCCTCGCGCTTCCCGGCCCAGGCCGTGTTGAGAACAGCTGAAGAACAAGGCAAAACCAACACGCCAACCATATCATTCACAATTCACCAATCCATCGTGTCATTGTCGAGAACGTATAGAGCACAGACAGATGACTAATTGACTGGGCAGAGACAGCCCTGGAATGATCAGATGGTTGCCGGACATACATACTTGCAGTGGATGGAGAAGCGAACTGCTTCGCGTTGACGACGGCACAGAAGGCGGCGGCGACCTCCTCGTCCTGGAAGTGCTCGCCGAGGCTCTCGTACTCCAGGGTCTCGTCCCAGTACGCCTTCTCCAGGAACAGCTCCGAGTGGCGTGCGTCCAGGATCTGCTTGTTCCCTGAACCACCAATTCCATCGACATCCCACCAAAATTCAGTAACAACGAACAGGTATATACCGGCAGGGCAGGAGCATCCATCCACCGGCTCACCTCGGCAGCTGTTGCGGTTGCACAAGGGGCACCGCATCACATGCATGTCTGCAGCATTCAACAGGAGCAGAGAACAATGGTGAGGGACCAGACCAGACAGTTCAAGACAGATGAGCTGAACTGCTGAAGACGATCAGATGGCAAAGGCTCAAAGATGGCCCGTGGGATGGACCACGTACCGGTGATCCAGATCCCGGGACGGACGTTGAGGAGCTTGCAGGCGCCCAGTATCGCGATGGTGAGCCGTGCGTCCTCGGGATCTGACGGCAGCCACTTCGGCAGCGGCAGCCTCCCGATCAGCACCATGTCCGGCGAGTCCAGCACGAATGACCCGATCCGCCACGAACCTACATCTCACCGACGTCAAATGCACAATACACTGACGATGTATCACAGCGCAATTGCGCAAGGCAATGGCGAAATTGGCAAGTAAATCCTGCAGTCTCGCTGCGCTTACTTCGGTGCTCGCCGTTCTGGCAGAACGAGAAGGCGTGGGAGCCATCTGTGAGGAGGAGGGGCACACGTGTCAGTAAGCGGGACCTGCTGTCAGTGAGAGAACCGAAGCGGGGTACGGGTGGGGGATGGATTTGGTGCTCTGCTTACCGAAGGCGGCGAAGTAGAGGTAGCGCCAGGAGCGGAAGAGCGGGCGATGAACGCACGGGTTGGCATCGGAGAGGTTGAGGTCGCGGAAGAAGGCGTAGCGCCAGATGGAGTCGTCGGCGAGGAGGCGGCGGAACCAGCGGCAGGTCGAGGAGAGGCGGAGCAGGTCGAAGCCGCATAGGTGCTTGGCCACCTCCGTCCACAGGTCCGGCTCGTACCTGCATCGAGAAATACTTGCTCAGGATTTCAACCAATTCAATGACGAAACTGCACCGAGATGTTGTAATGCTGGTGTGAGCAGTTAATGCTGTGGGATCAAATTAGCAGCAGGAGCTGACAATTTACTGGCAGAACCTCAAAAGTTAGATGAGAAGCTTTAAATCACAAACCCATACAAAGGGGAATAACGAATTCTTACAATTGAACGCAGAGAGCACAGTTATTCAACTGAATTTTCTAATTCGAAATGCGTTTCATCACTACCGCTAGAGATATCAGGTTTCAATCAACTCTCTAAAGCATGGAAACCAGGAGCAACTTGAACTAAACTGCAGCTGTTCACAGGCATTGGCGGATAAGCACTCTGGCACTCTGCTCTGACGCTTTGAATTCAAACAAATCGAAAGTGCTAGAACAATTCATCCAATCGAACAGCCAAACTTCCATTTCATGATTCAATCAGAGATGCGGCCTTCGATCAAATTCGAGCATTAACAATGCAAGCCAGATACACAACAAAATGCAACGAAACGAAATTCGAATCATCTCTAAGCTTCAATTTACTGACAGATCCTCAAAACGTAAGATGGTAAGCTTTAAATCACAAATCCATACTATGGGAACAGCGAATTCTTACAATTGAACGCAGAGCACAGTTATTCGAACTAAATTTTCTGATTCCAAATGCGTATCATCACTAGCGATAGAGATTTCAGGTTTCAATCAACTCTGCAAAGCATGGAAACCACGACCAATTTGAGCTGTTCAAAGGCATTGGCGGATAAAGGACTCTGCTCTGACGCTTTTGAATTCAAACAAATCGGAAGTGCTACAACAACTCATCCAATCGAACAGCCAAACTTCCATTTCATGATTCAAACAGAGATGCAGGCTTTGATCGAATTCGAACTCTAACAATGCACGGCAGATACAGAACGAAATGCAACGAACGAAATTCGAACCATCTCTAAACTTCATCAATCTACTTATTACACGTACGGGACCTGCTAATCTCTGAATTGCGATCGCTTTCAAAACCAAGCATGATTCACAGCATAAGGTTTAAAATCCCTCGGAACGCAAATGCAGTCACGAATTCGGAAACGCTAAAATTCAAATTCGTGAAAATCCAAGTCAGTACGAGCCAATTTCCTCCGCTAAGCACACAGACACACACATCATAACCAGAGGATCGAACAGAGCACTCAGAAGTCAGAACTGAAATCAATCCCGATCGCACGCAGTAGCAGGAAAGCTAAACCCAATTCAGCACCGAACGCACACAACGTACCAGTTGAATGGATGGCGCGGGCGGAAGAGGACGCGCGTCGACGTGCGCAGCGGCGGCTGCCGGCCGCACGTCGCCGGATGGAGCCCCGCGACGGGGCATCCGATGCCCACCGCGGCGCGCCTGCCCCCCTTCCTCGGCGGCTGCCGCTTCGGAGCTCCCGCGGCCTCGACCAGCTTCTGCGCTGCTGCCTCCTTCCGCGCCCGCTTCCTCGGCGGCAGGGGAGGCGGGGACGAGACGAAGTCCGGGTCGACGCGCCGCGGCCTCGGGCGCTTCCTCAGCTCCATCATCTCCGCCTCGTCCTCTCGAGCTGGTTGCGGTGGCCGGAGGAGCGAGATGGCTTTGCCCATGCAGCGGTGGGAGGGGGAGGCGCAGCGCCCTGCGTGCTGGCGAGGAGTGCCTGGCTGCCTGCATATATAAGCGCCGGGGAACGACAGGGATTTCAAATTTTGAAATGGCTGGAAGCCTTGCGGCAGGGGAAGGGAAGGGTAGCGTGATTACACTGACTTGTGGGTCCACCAAGACACTCTGCAGTGGAACGCCCATGTTTTCCTTCATAGTACTGAACATGTTATGTTTATATAGTATTAATTATGCAGAGGAAGAATACACGATCGGTATTATTCATTTTTGCTTTCTGATCGAAAAGCATGATGAAGTTTTAAAAAACAAAAAGAGTAAAGCATGATCAGGTCTTAGTAAAAGGAATTTGCATGTTTTCTTTTGACATGAGATTTACCTGTAGGATACAAATCTAAAGGATTTTTTTTCAGTATGTAACGAGTAATAAGTAGAAGCAACCTAGGTGGTCAACATGTATGTTACAGTCACAACTCAGAAGCAGAAGTTAACAAAGGCCATAATTCTGTTTTACAGTTGCAGTGAACATTTTGCATATAAGTGCATCATGGCATACATTTATACAAAAATACATGGCTTGTTTTCTTTTATCAATCAAGACTAGACCCACCCAGTGGAGTTGGGTAAAGGAGCAGGCACCCACAGGCTACCCTGATTCCGGGCATTGACCAATCTTCTGTAGCCCACCGCAGCTCAAAGTTCAGTGTCACAGTCACACACAGTTTTGCCATCAGATCAAAACCATCCTTCATGCCGTTTTGTAGCTCAGACTGTACCCGAGATGTAGAAAACAGAGGGTACAGGAGCATAGTCAGTTATTCTATAAAAAAAAGGAGCATAATCAGTTAATTTGTTCAAAAAAAATTCTGTTATTAACAGGCCAATCAATTGAAAAGAAAAAAAAGGAGAGAGATGCAAACAAGCAGCATAATGCTTGCTAAGATCAAGATTTAGATTGTCACAGTACCACATTCTGGCAAGTCTGCATTCGGTATATTAGCTGGAATTTAGTAATCCAAACTATAGTACAATGAAGAAGTAAAATTCTGGCCTATAAACTTAAAAAAAAATCAACTTCAAAAAAAAATTCTGGCCTATGTCATAGAATGATTCCACATCGAATGGTCTAGGAAAAAGGAGCAAATGGACCGCAGTCAGAACTAAAGCATTGCTAATACATAGTGAGAAGTTGATTCATGCTACAGATTTGCAATGGGATTTTTCTAGGACTCACGATGGCGAAGAGCATAAGATGGTCATTGATATGAAACAAAATTACATGCCAGAGCAGAGAAAGTGGCGGTTTCACCGTTTCAGAAAAGAAAGTGGCAGTTTCAGTTCTAGCTAGCCATATAAACATGTAATTGTTTTTATAAAAGAGATGGAATGACTAATCAAGTAATCATGAGCTCTAGGATTTATAAACCCTTTAAAGTTTGGAACAGACAGTGAACAGCCTATCATGCACTTTGCAGGAACAACATATCACACATTTCACAATGTGGAAGGTAGCTAAAACAACGTTCGGTTTCCAAATCATGTCAACGTTCGGTTTCCAAATCATGTTTAGTCATTTAATTTCTAGGACTAAAACTAAAAGCATGCTATTTCTGCAATTTGCACATTGTCACATAACAGTACCAAACCAGACATTTTTGTTGTTTCTTGAACAAGCTAAGTATATAAAATGACTAAAAGTGAATAGCAGAAGGCATGCATAACACACACAATTCTGAGTACCAACTGAAAAGTGGATTCATGGAAAGCAGTAGATGCCATAGTGATTTTCTATCATCGTGACAATAGATATGTCAGTTTTAAAAATTGGTAGCTCGTGGGACTTATATATGGCATTCATAAGGGTAACATTCAACACATGATCCATATGTTCTTTTAGCACAGTCAGTTTAGGGAAGGCCTACTTGCAAGTGACATAGATACTACATATATGGAAATATGGTTCAATGACTTAAGTCACTACTCACTAGCTAAACTACAGATGGTTCTACGACTTGCAAGTCACTAGCATTATTGTTAGGCAGAAGCCTTACCAAAACAGGGGTGCAGATCTCACATATGATCACAATCAGTGTTAGCAGATTGTCAGGAATCAGCACAAATTAAACCAAATGCAGAGAGCATGGTTATGTGGGATTTCAATACATGCCTATTCAATGCAGTGGCTAGAGAATAAGGTTGTTAGAGAACAAAACAAAATAAGAACAGTTCTAGTATTATGAAGCCAAAAGAGCAAGGATTAGAGCACAACAACACATCCGACATAAATAGCTGTTGCATACAGACGAACTAATCAAACATCATCCTTATATATTTCTGTGGCCCCATAACAAAGGCTGTGTTGCCAACTTGCCAAGCATTGCCAAATGAATGTTGAAATTAGAACATGACAATAAAAGACTGCCAGAGAGTAAATTGTAACCAGTGCCGTACACAGGATAGCAGGAATTTAAAGTCATTACCAGAACGTAACAAATATCTTATATAGTCTACAGTAAGTCATGATTTAAGGTTAGCAGCTTATAGCACAAAGTCCTAAGTTGTGAAGATATGATCCCTTCACCATTTTTTTTTTGAAGACGTCACCGGAGGGGTGAGATCCCCACCTGAATAATTTTCCATAGATACTGGAAAACCGGTAATGGAGGGTGCATGGCACCTACAAGTTGTTGGGGTAGAACCCCTTTGAGGAATTACAATGAGAGGGGGAGGAGGTTACATTGTAGAGAACATTTCACACCATTTCTGAACTACCCAGCTATCCTTGGAGCGTAGTCGGCAGCTCCGGTCCCCGCAGGTGACTTTGCAGGTGGCTAGGAGTCTTTGAAGGCTGGGGGGGAGGTGTCTGAAGACCAGCGTCGTGTCTGTGGTTCCAAATGTTCCAACAGCAGAGTAGAACCAGAGTAGAGAACAGCTCCTTGGGGATGTGATCTGGCCGAGGCATTACCCACAGGTTTTCGGCGGACGGCAGCGAAGTTGGATCCCAACCAAGGTGTCTCCAAAATGACCGTGCGGCCAGGCAGCCGAAGAGGAGATGGTCACAGCTTTCAGGAGATTGAGCACACAGGTCACATGAGTCATCTTCTATAATGTGTTTCTTGAGCAGATTAGCCTTGCAGTGAATTCTTCCTTGCACAAGCAGCCATCCGAAGAACTTGACCCTTGGGGGAGCATTGTTCCTCCAAACAAACTCATAGAACTGGGCACGGACTCCAGATCGGGTGGATGCGTTGTACAACTGACTGGTATGTAGATTACCATCTCCCTTCACGAATATACTGCTGCGTTCATCTGGCTGCTGCAGTAGGGAAGTGGAGGCTATCAAGCAGTCAACCTCAGCCTTCTCTTGTGAATTACTTTGGAAGAGCCTTAGCAACCGCAAATTAACACAAAGTCCTAAGTTCCTACTTCCTAGTGATACAATTTCTTTACCAATGCGGAGTTAGAAATTACCCATTTGTTATTTGGACGGCAAGAGCTACAGTAGCATTAGTTATCAAACACTTGCACAAGTCAATGCATCAAACTCAGTTTGCAACTAGGCCGCAATGTCAAATAAAAAATTTCGTACTGAACAATACAAGATGGGCAGCTGCAATTAGTTTTCTGAACCGCACGACGTGCTGGTGATGCAAATAACATAATCTACAAGGCTAATTATGCACCTGCACGAGAAGCCAGCAGCTATGCTACAACCCTCCAGGAACCATACGGGCGATGAATTGCGTGATTCTACCAAGATCACCAGCGCAAGTCTGGCGACCAAGCATTCCGCGAAGGCGTGGATGCTCTGAACCAGGCAAACGACGAAGCCCAAATCAGATTGATGGAAAGCAGAGTAGAAGACTAACGAAATTGTTCGAGCATTCCCTGGATTTCAGAGGGGATCTGTCTGACCTGGAGAGAGGAGAGGGAGAAGAGGTCTCGCCTTCGCCTCCTCGGTGACCCTAGGATGGAGTCCTCCGCCTGCTCCCCCGTCGCCGCCGCCGATGAGGGAGCCCTGGAGGCGGGTGAGGGCGTCCATTGCTGTCCATTGCTGGCGTGGTAGTATTAGAGGGTAGCACAAACGCACAATGTGAGTGTCTAGCGGTGGTCTTGGACTCTTCGGCCCGTCTGGGAAGCCCTCTTGGACTTCAATCAAATTTAGCCCAGCCCATGACAGGGTTTCCTTAGGCTTGGACTGGTTCGTTAAATACGCTCGTTTTACTTCCTAATTTAGTGCAATAGCTTCATCACGCGACTTGCTTCTTCGCAAGATCCTAGCGGAATTCCGAGTGCTTGCCCGTGATAAAAAGCTTGAATTAAAGATTTTTGGAGGCGTATGGACAGACAGTCCAAGAGATCAAGGCTCAGGAAGCTTTGTTCGAAGAGTTACGGTTCGTCCACGAAAGCCAACGTTTTTGACACGGATGCACATAATTTGGCAAACGGTAAGACGTTGGGAAGGCCAGACGCCTCTCCACTTACCGCCATACGCACTGCTTGTCTAATAAAAATAAATAAATTCTCATAGAAGCTCGTCTCCCCTACTATGCGCTCGTGCGTCGTGGCTGCATCGTGCTACCGTCCAATAGTCCCAATCCGTTGTGCCGCCATCTCCATCCCGCGCCGCTGTCCACTCCGGTGCGCCGCCGCCATCCCCCACGTCGCCCCCATTCCCGTGGCACCTCCGTCTCCCGCAGAGAGAAGGAATCCTCCGTGTGAAGTACGCTGCCGCCACCCCACCGACTCCGGCTGCCGCCGAACCCGGTCACCGGTGCCTCGCCTCGCCCTCCACCTCCAAGCTCCATGTGCGTGCTCGGCGAGTGCAGTGGCACCTCTGTCCCCCGTCGTGCTTTGTCTTTCGCCGCACCCAGGCCAGGCGGCCAGGAGAGGGGGGCGTCGCTAGCTAGGTGCAGGCGCAACTGCCTGCTTCCAGGTTGCGACACCATCTTTAGCTACCGGTTGGCCAGAACCTGTCATCCCTGGCCCCCCCGCTTTACGCTGCGTCGTACGAAAGAAGGATGAAAACGCATGTTGCAAGCGTCTATTTCAAGTGTTTCAGAGATACGTGGTGAGTGTTTCATACGGATGTTGCAAAAGTAGATTATGATGTTGCACATGTTGTAATGGTTGTACATGTACGTTGTAAACTCCTGTTATCAATGTTTCATCTGTTTTTTTACGTATGTTGCAAGTGTTTTTATCTGGATGTTATATATGTTTTCACACATATGATGCAAGTTTTTTTTGTCTGGATGTTGCGTATGTTTACAATAGTTGCTAGTGTTTTTCAAGTGTTTCAGATGCATGTTTCATTTATTTTCAGATGTATGCTGCAATTGTTGCATCTAGATGTTTCAAAACTAGATCGAGTGTTACATCTCCCTCCTCGCCTCTCTGTTGTCTCGCTTCGGTGTTAGACGCGAGAAAACGGAGGAGGTCCCCGCTGGCATGGGGCGGGCCCCACGTCCTTGCGAGCGAGCACAGCAGGCGAGATGTGGACGGGCAGATGCAGGACGCGAGACGGGGGCAGCGGCGCGGGCGTCCAGACGAGGGGCTAGCATCTGGACGTCCTGGCGCTAGCCACTACCTTGCAAATACTAGGATAGATAGCCATACTTGAACCACCTGAAGGCGTCTGTATCCTAAAAACAGTTATTCTTTGATTGAGTACGATGTTTCTCAAAACAAAATAGTGTAAAATTTGATAAAAAAATAATTTCACAGATTTCGGTTGTTGTTTTCACAGAAATTTTATGAAGATTTTGTACACAAATTTAAAAATTCGCTCCAAACAGCAGAGATTTGTTCCAATCCAGAGCTAATTCAATCGATGACATCGTCACACAGAGTTTTTTCTTTTCAAACAGAATTAAAATTTCCTGTACAAAAATGCATAGTTTTTGTCTATAAAAAAGCTGATATCAAAATTGATGTGCATCCGTGCCATGCATGGATGATGGATCTACTCCATGTGGATGTGGCCTGCTGCCTTCTCCTCCTCGGTCCTCTTGCAATCGAAGTAGTATGCCGTGACGGTGGCCATGTACAACACCTCGACGGCGCCAACCAGCATGTAGACAACGATGGCGTCAAGCCAGAAAGGAGCGGCCGGCACCCGCGCCATGGCGACCGCGTACATCTTCCAGACCGCCTTGTTTAGCGCCCAGGAGAGGATCGTGTGCAGCGTGGCCTGCGCCACCTTCTTCGCGCCTCGGGTGAGCCGGCGCGCGCGCCGCAACGCGCCCCCAGCACGCAGGCCAGGCTCCGCCACCGACACGACGACGGCCACCTCGCGCGCGACGGAGTAGTAGATGAAGACGACAGGGGTCGCTATGAGGTGGAGAAGGAAGTACACGAGTTCGCCGGGGATTGGGCCCACGCCCATGTAGGCGTCGGCCGCAGCTAACACGGCTAATAGCACCAGCATACACGCGACGGCAGAGGCCAACCCCACGACCTGGACGAACACGGCCGTCGCCATGGACCCGAGGAAGTTGCGCCTCACCTCCCCCAGCAAGGAGGCCAACGTTAGCGTCGTGCGGCGGAGGCCGCCCTCGATGGAGGCGGCCGAGCACGAGGCCACGGCGGCGCAGACCATGGCTACCTGGATCGCCTGGCCGAGGACCATGTTCGCCACGTCCGCGACGAGGCAGGCGGCGCCGGCGGGCAGGAGCCACCAGCGGCCGTCGAGGAGCTTGTCGAGGAGCGCGGAAAAGAAGCCGTCGTCGTCGTTGGCCTTGAGGCCCAGGGTGGGTCCGAGGTACCGGAGGGCGACAATCCTCGCGGCGAGCAAGGCCAGCGATCGCGCGGCGTGTAGCGCGGCGAGCGGCAGGAAGAGGCCGCGGTTCCGCGTGGTGACCAGGACGCCGTCCTTGAGGAAGGCGAAGAAGCCTCTTCGACTTCCTGCGGCGCGAGGTGGCGGTGGCCGTGGTTGGACGACGGCGGCCGCCATTGACGGGTCGTCCATCAAAAATCGAGAACCACTTCCTTTCCACCAGATGCAATTGCAAGCTTGTCGCGCTTTGGAGTGCTTCGAAATTGCGTGCGACGAGCGGACGACGACACGGGTTTCTATATATGATGAATCTTCGCGCCCATGTCCGAGTCGAGTCCGAATAGGTCGTCTGCATCTCGTCATGGACCGAGACTGTGCTGTACTCCGTATATAGAAGGACAAAGTCCTTGAACACTCTCAACTTCTAAAATCGGTTTTATGAACCCCTCAACTTTTAAAACATTTATTTTGCACCCAAGCACTTGTGATGGTGGTCTTGAGAAATTTATAGATAAACCGATTTAGCTCAAAAAGAACCAAACTAGTTCCATTTTTTTCTAAAATTATTATCTATCTTATGGTGCCTAATTTAGAATTAATTATTAATTCTTATATGTACTTCTTTTGGTGCTTATTTACTAGTAGATATTCTTGTTATATATTATAGTTAATCTACGTTGGTGACCAAGTGATTTTGATGGCAACACAAGTGCCATGTAACCACATCATACTTAATACAAATATATTTATTAATATGAACATAAGTGTCCCTCGACCATGTTCATGTCACTTTATCCTATCTGTATAAACTTCATGTCTCATGTGCTTCCATCTAGATTTTCATACCACATTATGCTTCATAACTCACTGTGTTAAAACTTAATTAAATTCGATAGTTTGTAAAACCTAATTAAAATAGTAAATGGAGGGTGCGTGTATGCAGGCAAGCAGGCTAACACAAAAGTACTAAATTTATTCATGATAAGAGGACCAGCACACACTATGGTCCTAATAACGCTGGACGACTAGCAATTCCAACAATTTCAAGGTAGTCACCATATGACAGAGTATGCTTTTTTTCTATAAAAAAAACTGAAATCAGTTTCATAATTTTCCAAGCTAAAAATATTATTTGGATTTTTCCAATACTGAAATATATTTTAGGGTTTTAATTTCATTATTATTTTCTCTGTAAAAATATTTGAGTAAACTTTTCGATATTTTTATGGTTTTTATTATTAAAATATATTTTTAGTCTATTTTACCTCCCTACACTTTGAACTTAGACAATTTACCCCTTGGCCGATGTGGCGTCAAAAACCACCATCAAAACTGCAATGGGTGCTAAAAGCATGTCAAAATTTTGTGTTGTCGATGAGAGGCCAAATCGGACGAACGCAAAAGTTAAGGGATTCAAAAGGACTTTTTCTGCTGTAAAATAACTGGCTCCTTTTGCAGCCCAACCCGGCAAAACTCACCCAAAAAGTGCTCTGGATTGGTGGACAAGACTCCACTAAATTTGGCCCGGCCTATGTCTGGGTTTGTTTTGGCTTGGATGGCCCAAGTCCTTTTTACCGCCTCGAATTATCGCATGAGTCCATAATCGTGCAAGGTACCTTCATGACCCCTCTAAAAGTAGTTTTTACTGATGTGGCGCGGATGTGTTGACGGTTTCGACACATGGCTATGTTGATGTAGGCATGATATGACAAAACGCTAGAAAAGTAAAAATAGAAAAAAAATGTAGGGCCCATGAGTCAGTCCATGTTATCTTCTTTCTCTTTCTTCTTTATTATAAGCCTGGTCTCTCCTCTCTCTTTCTCTCTCTCACCCCAATGCTGCCAGTGGCCTTCCAGTGCCGCTGCCGCCCTCGTCCCTAGCGGCCCTCACCTCTCATTAGTAGTTCAACACCGCATTAGAGCAACTCCAGCAGTAGCACCTAAATCAGGCTCTCTATTTTCAATTTGGGGGGCCAACCCCATTTTGTAGACCTAACTTTACACTTCCATTCCAACAATAGCACCCAAACAAAGACGCTCCAATTCCTTCTCATAACAACACACGGGACTTCCCTGTCCGTGGGACTCTCCTAAGGACACGGTAGTGTCAAGGCTTCACCGTCGATAGCATTCCCTATGGACAAGGTAGTGTCAAGGCTTCACCATCGATAGCAAGGTTTTTTTTCAAAAACAGAAACAACAACGTGCAAAGTGAAGCCCAGGCAAATAAGGGTTTGAATTTGTGGTGCAAAGAGCTCAATATGCAGAATCCGTTCTACTACGACTAGTACGCAGAGAAAGTGGCCATTGTCACCGGTCATAGACTAGCGTAAATAAATGTAATCCATGCCCAAGCAAGGCAGCTATACTAATGAAGTGACGACACAACTGAGATCGGAATTAATAGAAGCATGCCATCATGTCTGTGACTATCGGAGACATCTGAACCAAACACAACATGAGAGTGAAGCGACCTAGCTAGCACATTGGTTTTTACTTTTCTATGTCAAGGTCAGCCAAATACATTAGATGATCATTAGATACTTTGACCCTCCCCCTGCTTTGGATCCATAGGTTTGGTTCTAATGTATGGTTAACTATCCAGATTTGTTGCCAAGGTGTGTATATAACACAATAAGAGCATTTCAGGTATTATGAAGCCAAAGGAGCATAGCTTAGAGCCAAAGTAAGTAACACATCCAGCATAAATAGCTGCTGCATACGGGCAAACTAATCAAACATCATCCCTATATGGATTATAGTTTTGTGGCCCCATTACAAAGTCTGTGCTGCCAAACAAAGGTTGAAATTAGCACATGACAGTAAAAGACTGCACCAGATAGTGAAATGTAACTATGTACTATGTAAGCAGTGTTGTACACATGATAGCAGGAATTCAAAGTCATTACCAGAACATAACCAATAGTATGTGAAGGCATTCTTGCCATGACTAAAATTTCTTAAATACTCTACAGTAACAGTAAATCATGACTTAAGGTTAGCAGCTTAGAGCTCAAGAAGATTTTTTGAGTTAGCAACTGCGAGTTAACACAAAGTCCTAAGTTCCTAGTGAGGCAGGGTAGCAAACTCATGAAGTTTTCGTTTTCATTGCAGAATTTAAGAACATGGTTCCAGAATGCTTCCCTTAAATTTACCTATCCCACAAATCTCTCGATGAGCAAGTTTTTCCAGGGCAAGTCCCATTTTCATTCAGGGCATTCAAGACAAAGATACAACAAGTTTAGTCAGAACAGACGAGAAGAGAGCAAAAGAGATCTGTTACCCTATTACACCAAAATCTATTTTGTTTCAGAGCTTAAAACTAAATTTAACAACAAAAGAATTGAAAGCAGCTAGCACGAAACATAAGGCCTCTTAACAAAAAAAAAGTCTAAGACATCACGCGACTTCAGCCACCCTAAGATTAGATCAGAGAAAGTCTATGTCATCCAGCACCCCTAGAAATGAGCAGATATACATCTGAAAGTAAGAAGAACCACTGCTGGAGCAGTTGAGCAACAGTGATCGGGCGGTGGGAAGGGGTCGGCCGTCATCGGGGAGGAGGGCGAGGAGCTGCCCTGCTGCCACTAGCGCCGCACCGGCACCGTTGCCGGCCACTATCATCGCGATCGCTATGCATGCACAAAACAATTCTAAGAAATCAAGCAGGAATTGTTTTGTGCATGCATTGTATTTATATTTTTGAAGTATGCACAAACCAAAAGATTTAAGGAATCTATCACGCATCTTACAGCCGATATCTTAGGTTGTCTGGTTGGGGCAAGAGGCGGCGACTGCCTGTAGCTGGACGGTGGATGCGCAAGAGGCAACGCAGAGAGAGGAGAAAAGAGGTGGCAAAACAGAGAGGAGAGAGAGAGAGGCGGTGGCTAGAGAGAGAAAGGGGAGAGAGATAATGGATGAACTCTAAACTTTGTTTGTCCTTCATTGTGGAATTCCCCCACAATATATAGGGGCTTACAAAAATATTAATGGGCTTTGGGCCTCTCATAGACAGAGTCCATAACCCCTACTGCCCTTTTAGATCTAATCTATAACAGCTGGGTCTAGACCCCTCCCTAATGATTTAGCTCACTAACATGTCTGGACATGTTCTTCTACTATATGTCTTACCTACCATGATATCTCTCCCTTCCTAGAGGATCGGCTCGTCCTCGAGCTAGAATGTTGGATAGATTTTGATCAATTTTGCCTCTTCCCATGAAGATTTTGCTGGTGGTTGACCTTTCCATTTGATCAGCACTTGCAAATTACCCATATGAAGTCGGTCTTTTATCATTTGTTCCGGTTCTAGTACTGTTGCTCCCTCGTGCATTGTAGGCATTGGTGGAGTTGATGGCAGAGGTCCTCTATATTTCTTAAGTAGACTCACATGAAAGGCATTGTGGATGTGAATGTCTAAAGGAAGCTCAAGGTTTGTGCTACGGAGCCAATTTGTTCACTGGTGTTATAACTTGCCTTTTAGTAGTGTGTGAGATGGCTACCATTGATCACGCCATTAATTTCAACCATACCCATTCATCAATTGTGATGTTTCTATCCACATACTTTCTAGTGACGCCACATCAGCAAAACCACAATTAAAACCACTCAGGGTGCAAAAGTAAATGGTTTTCAAAAGTTGAGGGTTAAAAATTGGTTTTGTAGATGAAACAGGAAAATCAAACATCCGCAATAGTTGAGGGAAGTAAATTGGACTGTTTGCCCTTGAAAAATGCTTCCGAGTTGATGGACTAGAATCCAACCTGGCCCATTTATGGGTTTTTGTTTAGCCTTGCATGGTTCGGAAAATGTGGCCTCTCAATACTGCTGAATTTAATCTATGCACTCGCTAGGGAGTAGGGACAGGGTAGTGTCAAGCCTTCATCATTGATGCAAGTTTTTATTTTAAAAAAAGAAAACAACAACTTGCAAAGTGAAGCCACCGGTAAATCCCAAGCAAATAAGAGTTTGAATTTGTGGTGCAAAGGTGCAAAGAGCTCAATATGCACTTATGCAGAATCCATTCCACTAGTACACAGAGAAGTCCAAACAAAAATTGGTGGCACAATAGTTATTTTAGTTCCTCAACTATTACTCGAGGTTCAATTTCATCCCTAAACTTTCAAAACGGCCATTTAGGTCCTCAAACTTTAGTTTTAGGCTCAATTTCATCCGACAACTATGAAGGTGATTGTTTCAGTCCTCAAATTTGTCATTTTGGGCTCAATTTCATCCATAAACTATCAAGGTGCATTAAACTTTAATTTTTCAACTCAATTTTATCTATTCAAAAAGAAAACTTTATATTTTAGGCATAATTTCATCCATAAATTATCAAAATTATAGATCTACTATTGTTTCAGTATATCCATGTATTCTTATCTTAAAGAATAAGTAGTGTTCGATGCAACTGTAATTGCTCCCACAAATATCATTTAGTCGGATATATATATATATAAATGGTACATTTATAAGGTAACATTAAAAATAACAGCCTAGAATTATTAATGACCATGAAAGAGTTTTTGAATGAATATTATTTTTCTATCTCCAATCGCTGCGGGTGTTGGAGCTAACCAGGTGCAACAGTGCAGTGTTCCACGTAGAATGTAGACAAAGTTGAGTTGAAAATAAAAGTTTAAAGAACAAAATACACTTTAGAAATTAGCCTAAAATGCAAAGTTTGAGGACTAAAACGATCATCTTCGTAGTGCTAGGATGAAATTGAATCTAAAAGTAGAGTTTAAGAACTAAAACGACCGTTTTAAAAGTAAAAACGAAACTGAGCCATGAGTTATAGTTAAGGGACTAAAAATGGCTTCTCTGCCAAAATTGGCCGTCGTCACCGGTCACGAACTAGCACAAATAAGTGTAATGTAATCTATTCCCAAGCAAGGCAGCTATGGTAATGAAGTGATTGGGCCCGCGTAGCAGGCGTTGGCCGCAGCTAGCACGGCTAGCGCCACCAGCACCACGTGCCCGGCGGAGGCCCGCCTGAAAACCGCCCAAGAGCCGTCTCCTCGAGAATTTTTTTTTATTTTTAGCCCAAATTTGAAACAAATTTTAAATTTAACCCGTCTTTCAAAAAAATTTTAAATCTAACCCGTTTGGCCCCGCCACCATGCATGGCGGGGCAAATGCACTGAACCCCGCCATGCATGGTGGCGGGGTACAGATCCGACGTGGCAGGGGTGGCAGACCACCTCGCCAGCGTGGCAGGGGTGTACCCCGCCATGATCCATGGCAGGGTATACCCCGCCACCGGCCACGGCGGGGCGCGGCTTAGTAGAGTAGCAGACCCCTACACCCCAGGCGATTAGTAGAGTAGCAGACGCCGGACACATATTATCATCAGTACTCCACTTGGTTATTTCGGTTCGACTAATGTAGTTGGTAACACTCGTTTAATCTTTGTGACGATCCGTTGACCTAATTATTTGTGACGATCCGTTGTCGTTAACTAATTTCGATTCGACCCCTGCCATAAACTTGCTGTAAATGACTTCCTGCATTTGTGACGATCAGTGGTCGCAAAACGAAACGCAGTTCTTGTGCGGCCGAAGTTTCAGGCAACCCCGCCATGGGTACCCCTAACCCGCCCCCACCCATGGCGGGGTTGACCTGAAACTTCGACCGCTGCACTAAGAAACTGTATTTATACACTGCCGCGATAAACCACATAACAATCTTAGTGACTGGACCAACAAATGAAACGAATGACGATGTGATAACGAAAATATTACAACGACATGTTTCAAAGTACAACGACATGTTTCAAAGTACAACACTTGTACGTCAATCAAATTGCGTGCACCACTGCGTAAGCAACTCGTCTTCGGACTCTGGATCCTCCACTACCACCTCCTTACCCTTGGTGGCCTCGACTGACTTGGCTTCAGAAGCCTGACGCCGGTAGTAAGCCGCCTCCGCCTCGTCCGCGGCCTGAGAGTACAACTCGGCCTCTTCTTGGGTCATGTCAGTTGGCCCCCATGAGTCGAACAACGGTGTCTTATGGCTCTGGTACGCTGCAACATCCTCCTCGGGCATCGGTCCTAACTCCTCTGCAAGACGAAGTAGCTCGGCTATCCTTCCCATGTCGTACGCATCCTCGTCCTGAGGGTAGCCCAATTCTTCGGCTAGACGAATGAGCTCGCCTATCCTCCCGGTGTCGTCGTCTTCCTCCGGCTCGGCCTCCTCATCAACCATAATCGAACGACTTGCGGTGCCACCAACTCCTGCGTGCCGCTTTACTGTCCTATTCTCCGTGTACCTAGCACGAGCCATATCTGCTTCCCAGCCGCCGGTGCATCCAATCCCTGCAAGTACAAAATGCAAACAATTAACAGGATCTTTGCAATGACTTTATTGACAGTAAAACAAAGAAGTTTGACTTTCCAAAAACGCAATGACTCACTCGCACATAATGAGTCAATAGTATCGTTCAAGCCTTGCATCTCTGCTCTCGCAGCCTCCTCTGCAGCCTTCCTTGCATCCTCTTCAGCCTTCCGTGCCTGGTACTCCTCTACATCCTTCTTCTTTTGCTCGTACCACTTCTTCCACGCAATACTCTCCGGGTTACGAACACGTAGCTCTTGGGCCCGTCGTAGCATTTTCTTCTTGTGGCTCTTAACGAAATCTGTGACGTAGCTTGCAGGATATCCTCTGCTATTGCGAACTGCTACCATTGTCTTATACTCATTCTTGAAATTATACACATCATAATATGATTCCCACTTGCATTTCTGAGTGCTCTGTCGCAACAAATAGATGAATACAAAGTTAGCGTACCAGAGTTAACAAAATAAACCATTACCGCCAACTGTCAACAGTCCTAGCAAACCTCGTCATAATCGATCATGTGGCCACAGAAGTGCCCAATACCAAGGCCTGAAGGGACAAGGCCGTAGCTAGCTTCAACACCACATTTGCACATCACAGGAGGGGCAATAGACCTCCTCTTCTTCTTCCAGTCTGGCACCTCCACATTCTTCTCCGCCTCCGGCCAATGGCTCTTTGGACCATAGATCCATTCCTTGAAACGGCACTTTGGCATATCATGATCCTACAAAATCAAAACAGTAAAACACACATATAGAACGTGACATTCCAAGGTACACTCAAACCTTACCTCATGTCGTAGAGGACAAATGAACTCTTGTTCATTGCGTGGGTTTATCACGGCTTGCTCTCCGCAAAGACACTTTGGAGGATCCTCGAGCCGCCGTGCCGATGCTACGGCCTTCTCTTCGTCCGTCATAGGAGGAGGGTTTGGAGGGGGCGGAACCCAGCGAGTGAACACCTCACGCTTGCAATGATCAATGCCGGGGTAGAAAAGGAGAATCCTTGGATCAAACTTGTCCGGGCCATCGATCCATTGGAAAAAAAAAGCACCGGAAGTAGGGCTATACAAAAGTTTCAATTATCTCATCGCGAATACAACATCAGCAACCAATAAGAACAACAAAGGGAACAATTACTTACGCTACAACTATAACATGTGTAGAAGCAACGAGCCGCAGTATCGGGATGCCTCGACTGGCCCACGTGTGCCGGATGACCACAATCACAGTTAGGTATAGGTTCCTCGGGAGGAACGGGCGCATCCTTACAAGACACGTCGGGGTACATCTCTCTAGGACGACCCTTTTTCCTCCAAATCGACTCACGATACGAGTCCTCCATCTAAAAAAACGAAACGATTTCAACACAAAACGATACACACAAAGAAGGGGTGGCCGGAACAAGGAGCGACGATGGGCCGATACCTGACGGGGACGACGGAGGGACGCCGGAGAAATGGAATGGGTGAGGGAGCTCAGTTCTAGAGCGCTGCGGGAAATGGAATGGGTGAATGACCAAAAACAAGAAGTGCCCGGGCTTTTATATGGCCGGGGGTGTACCCCGCCATGCATCATGGCGGGTTAGGGCAACCCCGCCATGGATCATGGCGGGGTACACCCCTGCCACGCTGGCGAGGTGGTCTGCCACCCCTGCCACGTCGGATCTGTACCCCGCCACCATGCATGGCGGGGTTCAGTGCATTTGCCCCGCCATGCATGGTGGCGGGGCCAAACGGGTTAGATTTAAAATTTTTTTGAAAGACGGGTTAAATTTAAAATTTGTTTCAAATTTGGGCTAAAAATAAAAAAAAATTCTCTCCTCGAGCGGTCAAGACATCGACAGGAACTCAGGAAGAGTGGGTGTGCTCGCGTCCACCATAGAAGGCGGGAAGCGGACAAGAGGCAACATCAACACAGCTTGAGACTTGTTGGGTCAAACTAGGTAAAGGCTAGAAGGAAATGGATGGCCCATATAACGGGCGCCTCAAATAGCAGAGCGTGTAAGGTTTGCGGTCGTCTCCAATTTGCATTTGCAACGTAACGCTCTGGTTTCTTCTGAAGTCTCAGCACGTGAACAGTTCTGCAAAAGAATAATAAATGATGGATATTATTTATATTTACATCTTGCTCTCTGACTAAATAATTTACATGTTTTTTTAACGGACGGTAGAATGTCCGCCATATATTAATAGAGAAGAAGAGTAAGCTTAAACATGAAATATAAGTTTCAAAAAGGAGAGAAAAACATGAAGTCAAAGAGCTCCGCTACAGGATTACTATCGTGGGCCGTTTGGATCCTTTTATTTAGAAGAATTAAAATCTAGTTAATAAATTAGGCTATTTGGCTTGGAATTTGGCATTCCACCACTTCTTAAAGTTTACATATAAGTCTATATCAAATTCATAAGGTGAGAGATGAAAATTGATTTTGTAGATCACCATTCTATATTTCTACTTTGCGACTTATAACACGTTCTTCAACTTCACTCCCCTAGGTAGAGATGCAACACATAAGTATCTCTCTCGTATAGCCAACAATAATATACAAAGAGTAAAGTGCACTAGCGGTCCTCAAACTTGTCCGGTTGTGTCATCTCGGTCCCTAAACTCGCAAAACGACCGTTTAAGTCCTCAAACTTGTTCATCTATGTCAACTTAGTCCCTAAACTCTCAAATCGTTCGTTTAGGTCATCAAATTTAATTTATTCGGCCGTGTCATCAAGGCCCCAAAACTTACAAAATAGAAAGTACATGATGATTTCTTTTATTCTAATTTAAAGTACAAGTTACCAGGAGTCTAACAAAATTAGAGTAATTTTTGGACAGCTCTATAAATATATATTGAATTTACAAGTTTACAGAATTTACAACATTTAGGTATCGGGATGACATAATTAAACAAGTTTGAGAACCTAAATGGGTGATTTGCATGTTTAAGGACCTAGATGATACAATCGAACAAGTTTGAGAACCTAAACGAGCGATTTGCGAGTTTAGGGACTGGGATGGCACAAATGAACAAGTTTGAGGACTTAAACGGTCGATTTGCGAGTTTAGGGACTGAGATTGTAACACCTCTGGGTGTTAAGCATGCATTCATATCCCAAAGCATGATCAGTAGCATTTCATGCATGTTCATCATCATATTGCAATATAAGTTGAAATTAATTAAATTGTGAAAAACATATGTTTGAACCCTAAATTATTGCAATTGCTAGCTAAGAGTGGTAAAATTTATTTGGCTATAACTTTAAATGACTTAGAATTAATTAGCATGATTTTTGGAGCAACTTTTGTATTAAAAATCTCCCCAAATTTTGCTTTTAAAAATATTATAGAAAAATAAGTTTTTATTTAAAAATTGGGCTTTAAATCACTAATTCAAAATATGTTTAGAATTTTGAAAAGTGTCCTAAATGAAAGTTGTAGAGAATTAAATTTTGAACAACTTTTGTTTTGGGGACAACTTGTGAAAATGCTTTTTCATCTTCAAAATTTGAATTTGAATCAATTTAGCAAATCTAGAAATTTATTAAAAAAGGGACTCCTTACCTTGACGAGCCGCGGCCACCCTTTCGGCCCGCGAGCCGAAGCCAGTCCGGCCCCGCTCGCCCGCGCCCTCCCCACTCACGCGCGCCCGCCCGCGCCAGCGCGACCGGCCGCGTCAGAGCGCGCCCGCCGCGTGGTCGCCGCTCGTCGGCAACGACGTCCAGGTGGTGTCCCACGGGCCCCGCGGTTGCTCGGCCGGCTTCAAGACGTCGTTCGCCCACGCCTGCTCCACTCCACTGCCTTCACTCGCATTCTTCATTTCGGGACGCAACCCCGCTCCTCCGCCACCGCACCCGCCATCGCCGGAGCCAGCATTCCGGCCATTCCATCTAACCGCGAGCCGCTCCATCTTGCCTCGAGTTCCCCTCCCTCTGGCGCAGCCCGTGAGCACCTCAGTCATCCGTGGTAAGCTCTACATCTGCGGGAATTGCTCACCGGAGTTCCGACCAAGCTCGCCGGAGCTTTCCGCTCCGTGGACCGCACCTCTCCGCCCCACCTCGATCCCTCCTAGCGCGCTCATTTTGTTCGCCCTGGCTCACCGGTGCTCGAGCACCCTTCCATTGCCCGTTCCATGGTCGGAGGTGGCCGGCCGGCGGCCACCCGCGCCATCGTTCCGTCATGAACGACGGTGACCGGTCCTCCAAGCTCCATTGGCCACCGCGTGTGTACCATTGGGTTCGCAAGCACGATGTGGTTCGCGTGGTGCCTTTGACCTGGCCGGAGACCTCGCCACCGGCGAGCTGTGGACGCCGGTGTCTTCCTCCCTCTCCCTGTGACTGACATGTGGGGTCACGGGCCCACCTATCGGTCTCGTGTTTATTCTCTGTGTTCAGTTCGTGGGTGCACGTAGCGCTGAGCGGTCGGATTTCAAAAGGATTTAAATAAAATGTTTTTCAGAAATTGATAAAAGTGTTTCTAAAATCCATAACTTGCTCATTTTAGCTCCAAAAAATTGTGAAATAAATTTTGTAGTGTTTCTTATGAGTGGATCTATAGTTTAAAAATGTTTCATGTCAAGTTTAAAATACTTTTCTGTAGGGTTTTTATTTAATCACTGAAATTGTTGTTTTCTTGATAAATATGTAATAAATCATAGAAAGCTCAGAAAAATATGGTTCCAATTGCAATAATTTTCTTTTGTGATGTACTTTCTAGGAAAAATATATGCCATGCATGTTCTATAGAAAAATTTTTATGTGTAGTACAAGTGCTTATTATTGTTAATAATTGTTATTTTTGATAGAGAGAAAAATATGAATAAAACATGCATGTAATAATTTTTCTATAGTGATTGTTTATTGTGTAGAATGTAGGAAAAATGCTAAATCTGTTGTTTGATACTTTTCATTGTATAAAGTATTTTTATGCTCATTTTTAGGCCCTAGCTTGTTATTTTTGTGTAGGCAGTTCTAGTAATCCAAATGCAATGAAATTTTTGTGGCATGCTAGATTAGATGATAGTAAGCTACTGTAATTTTCTCAGATTTTTCTATGCTACCAAAATAGATGTTGCTGTTCAAACCTAGTTGCAATTAGGGTTTAATTAACCTTGTTAATGCATGACAAATTAATAAGATTTACTTTGGTGTATCTTTGAAGCATCTTATATTTCTGTGGTGACTTGGCATGGTAGAGAATGTTGGTAGTAGTATACGAGTACATGTTCTTAGATGATGTTGACTACCTTGTAGAAGAGTTGTATTCCTACTTTATGCAATAAAGTAAACCTGTTCATCTACATCTCATTCATCATGATCATTACATGTCATTTCTGCAATGCACCTAGGTATGAGCACTTATACGTTTGCATCATACAGGATCACAAGAAGTAACTCCGGTAGCAGTTCACGAGGAGCCGGAAGAGCAGCCCGAGGTGCAAGAGCAAGAGGTGCCCGAAGCCGACGAGGAGGTCGGTGAGGATCTTCCAGAGTGCCCAGACCACTGTCCGAGCTCTTTCGAGAGAGGCAAGCCCCGGAGCATTTTCTCTCCCGATTTGCAAATATTTTATTAATGCTTTACTTTAACTGATGCATTACGTTTAGAAGTTGTTTGCGATCGTTGCTGCATTATACCTTGTTTACCCTGTTCTACCATATCCTTGTTACCTTGGTGTTCGCAGTCAAGAAATACTTAGCTTGCTTAGACTGGTAGAAGTCGGGGGATTTCCTGTCACCTGCGAGCTATAGGTGGTTACCTAGATTTGCTTGAGTAAGTATGTCATCGTAAAATAACTAAGTGTTAATGTGAAATTGAGACCGGACGGAGACTTGCAGGGTTTCGGACTGTAGTGTTTTTCGTCTGTGTCGATTAAGGACCGACCGTTGTTGGGCCTCGAGTCATGTTGAACGCATGTCTTACACTTAGCTGGCCAAATAATGTACCTTTCGACCATGAAGCTAAGAGATTATTCGGGCCGAGTGGATTGCCCGCAACGCACTGTATCGGAGCAGTAGTGGCAGGATACGGGGGCGCAATGATAAGGCCAAAGAGCAGTCGGGTGGCCCCCGGGTACATGTGGTTCCTGGCAAGCTCGAGACTTTTGTAAGGTCCAAATAGGCTAGAGGGGGGGGTGAATAGCCTAATTAAAACTTCTACAAGAATTACTTAACCACAAGTTAGTACGAAAGGTGGCGAAGCAAAAGCACTAGCTCTAACTAATTAAGCAAGCCACCTACACAAGTCTAGTACAAGGCTATTCACTAAACACAACAACAACTACAAGCTAGAAACAAGAAGTAAAACGAGAGAAGAGCTTCGAGTGATTATACCGTCGTGTAGAGATGAGAAGTACTAATCAATCAATCACACAAGAGAAATCATCGGGAAGAGAATGACACAAGAATTTATCCCGAGGTTCACTTGCTTCCCGGCAAGCTACTCCCCATTGTGGCGATACACCCACTTGTCGGTTCGCGAGCTAATCGACTATCAAGAGTCGAGCCCTCGGCGGGCACCGCACAACCGCACATAAGATGGGGATCCTCCAAGCCACGAGTTCCACTAGAGTATCCAATTCGTGAACTCCTGCAGGGAAGGATCAAGAACCCCTTACAACACTTGGTGAGGGCTCCAACCATCTCCAATTGTGAGCTCAATCACCTCCGCTGCTCCAAGCCGTCTACCGTGTCGGGAAACGCGGAAGAGTAACAAGAAATCCACAGCAACTCGAAGATCAAGTGCCTCTAGAATGCAACTCTCAAGCAGTACACTTGAATCTCACTCAATCTCACTCAAGATGTAAAACTAAGAAATGAGATGAGTGGAGGGGTTGTTCTCTAGCTCAAAGTATGTCTCTAGGTCTCAAAATGTGCAAGAGTTACCCTCAAACCCCGACCAACTTCTATTTATAGTGAAGGGGTACGCAGCTAGCCATTAGGAACTCAAACAGCCGAAGTCGCGCTGACCGGACGCGCTGGTCAAACTGACTGAACGCGCCGGTCACGCAACGGCTAGGTTGCGAAACACCAACCGGACGCGCTGGTCGCGCAGACCAGACGCGCTGGGTGCGACCGGACGCGCAGGTCCCATAACTGACCGGACGCGCTGGTCAAGCCTGAGTAGCGCACAACGAAACAACGATCGAACGCGCTGTAGAACTGACCGGACGCCATAGTGCCAGCGTCCGATTAGAGTCCAGTAAGCTCCCTAAACAACCAGACGCGTCCGGTCGATAGTGACCGGACGCGCTGCGCGTCCGATCATCAAACTGAAACACGCTCAGACGCTGAACGCTGACCGGACGCGTTCGGTCATACAGACACCGCATCCGGTCCAGCGTCCGGTCACCTCTGTGACCTCCGATCGCCTCCGTTTCTTTTCTGACTTCCGGCGCACTAGAAAATAGGCATTTCACTTCCCCAAAAAACGCTGAATCCCGCCTTGCAAGCTCGGTGGGAGGGAGAGAGGAACTCAAACCCCTCTCTACCGCTTAAACTCCACCGCCTTCGCAAACTGTGCTAACACCACCAATTGTACACTACCATGTGCATGTGTGTTAGCATTTCATAATCATTTTTAAAGGCGTTATGTTAGCTCTTTACTAGATCCTAATGCATATGCTCAAGACAATGATCTAGTGGCACTTGATTCCTAAGCTAACCGTGATTGCCCCTTTTGATAGTCGGCTATGTATCCTAAACCCGGTCAATCTCTTATCTAGTCATCTTAGACCGGCAAAAGGAAAACCCTATGGTTATACCTTTGCCTTACGCTCTTAGATCCTTCTCTTCCACTTAATCATCATGTCCATCATATTATGTGCATCTCCACCATGATCATTATTTCATGTCCATGCACCATCTCTTTGTGATCTTGTGGCCACCACTCCTTGCCACATACACCTTCATCACATGTGTTGCTTATGCCTAACTCAAAACACTTAGCACATGGCATTAGCAACTTGGTGTCATTAATTGCCAAAACCAAACTTGGGCTTTTAATCTCCCCCTTTTTGGTAATTGATGACAACCATCACAAAGATATGAAATGAAAACAATTTTCAATTTCGATAGTATTAGCTCCCCCTACATATGTGCTTCCATGAGTTTGGTTCAATTGTGCACATATGTATGGATTTGAATTTTGGGAGAGTTACTACTATCAAATTGATGCTAAGGTATATAGAATGGACCTTTGAAGCGTGATACCAATCGGAGTTGCCTTTATATACCATCCTTAGCATCGATGTAGCTAGACACCACTTGTAATACATCACTTGTAAAGATCACAAATACTAAAGTACCCCGTGAGATCAACATTATAAGCAAAAGGTGTCTAGATACCACTTGTAAAGCTACTCTTAACAAATCACCATTCAAGTTCTATTTCTAGCAAACACCATTCAATCATGAATATCAATTTAAGCTATGCAATGCAACAATTCATCATGTTAATGCACATACAAATGCAACAAATAATTCATGAGCTTGTTCCCCATACTTGTGTGCTCAATTTTAATTGATCCCTTGATTTCTCTCCCTCTTATTATATCTTTCTCCCGCAACTTAACTTTTTATCTTGTGACGTTTCTATCTTTGTGACTTTTCTCTCCCCCTTTGTCAACAATCACCAAAAAGGTGCCAATTTTAGTGAGAGATAAGTCAATCAATATGAGGGAGTCCAAATTATGGTTCAATCTAGATCACTTGTCTAGAATATATAATTCGATTTGATCCAAGCACAAGCTTCTTCACACCTCATAAAGTATAAGGGTTATCTTGAGCATGTTCAATTCATTCTTCAACTTGTTAAATCTCGTTTCATCAAGTGGTTTTGTGAATATGTCGGCTAGTTGATCTTCGGTGCCAATGCTCTCAATGCTAATATCACCCTTTTGTTGATGGTCTCTTATGAAGTGATGCCTTATATCAATGTGCTTTGTTCTTGAATGTTGAACTGGATTTTGTGTCATCTTGATAGCACTCTCATTATCACAAAACAAAGGCACATTCTTGAATTTAATTCCAAAGTCATTCAAAGTGGCCTTCATCCAAAGCAATTGTGCACAACAACTACCGGCACTAATGTATTCAGCCTCGGCGGTAGATAGTGCAACACTATTTTGTTTCTTTGATGACCATGAAACAAGAGACCTTTCAAGCAATTGACAAGTGCCACTTGTGCTCATTCTATCAATCTTGCATCCACCATAGTCGGAGTCCGAATATCCAATCAACTCAAAATTAGACCCCTTTGGAAACCATAATCCAACATCATGAGTGCCCTTAAGATATCTCAATATTCTCTTGGTTGCTTTCAAGTGACTTTCTCTATGTGAAGCTTGATATCTTGCACACTTGCACACACTAAACATCACATCCGGCCTAGAAGCGGTGACATAGAGCAAACTTTCAATCATAGATCGGTATTGCTTTTGATCTACCATGTTTCCACTAGCATCCACACCCAATTGATCATTTGTGCCCATTGGTGTACTCATTTGCTTAGCATCTTGCAATCCAAACTTCTTGATCATGTCCTTGATGTACTTGCCTTGACTTACAAAAGTGCCATTCTTCATTTGCTTGATTTGAAGTCCAAGGAAGTAACTAAGCTCTCCAATCATAGACATCTCAAACTCATTAGCCATCATATTTCCAAACTCTTCACAAAAGTCTTGGTTAGTTGACCCAAATATAATGTCATCCACATAGATTTGCAACGCAAACAAGTCATTTCCAAGCTTCTTGGTGAAGAGAGTGGTGTCAACCTTTCCCATCTTGAACCCTTTAGAGAGAAGAAAGTCCCTCAATCTCTTATACCATGCTCTAGGTGCTTGCTTCAAACCATACAATGCCTTCTTTAGATTGAAAACATGGTCGGATTTCTTGTCATCTTCAAAACTGGGAGGTTGCTCAACATAAACTTCTTCATTGATGTAGCCATTGAGAAATGCACTCTTGACATCCATTTGATAGAGCTTGATGTTGTGTGCACAAGCATATGCTAATAAGATTCTAATAGCCTCCAATCTTGTAACCGGTGCATATGTCTCTCCAAAATCAAGATCCTCAACTTGAGTGTATCCTTGTGCTACTAATCTTGCTTTGTTCCTCACAACCGTGCCATCTTGATCTTGCTTGTTTCTAAAGACCCACTTAGTACCAATCACATTGTAGTTCTTTAGCCTTCCAAACTTGATTTCTAGCAAAGTTGTTTAGCTCTTCATGCATGGCATTTACCCAATCAGAATCCTTCAAAGCATCTTCTAATTTCTTAGGTTCTTCAAGCGACACAAATGAGTAATGCTCACAAAAGGATGCTAGCCTTGATTTAGTTTGAACACCACTTTGAATTCCACCAATGATTTGGTCTAATGGATGATCTCTTGCAATACTAGTAGGTTGGAGTATTGGGAGTTGATTGCTTCCACTTGTTTGACCTTGAACTTGAGCTTCATCATGAGTACCACTTGAGCTTGCTTGATTTGTATCAATTTGCACATCTTGATTAATCATATGTATGTCACTATCATCATCAACTTGCATCGGCCTTATATCACCAATGTCCATGTTCTTCATTGCATTTGACAATTGATCTCCTCTCACATCATCAAGGTTTTGAGCTTCATTTTGAGCTCTTTGGGTTTCATCAAACTCAACATCATGAACTTCTTCCAAGGTGCCATTTGTGAGATTCCAAACTCTATATGCTTTGCTTGTGGTAGAATAACCAAGTAAGAATCCTTCATCACATTTTTTTTCAAACTTGCTCAGTCTAGTGCCTTTCTTGAGAATATAGCATTTGCAACCAAACACTCTAAAGTATGCAATGTTGGGCTTTCTTCCATTCAATAGCTCATATGGTGTCTTCCCAAGCTTCCCATGGTAATAGAGACGGTTGCTACAATAGCAAGCCGTGTTGATGGCTTCACTCCAAAATGAATGACTCACATTGTATTCACTAAGCATTGATCTAGCCATGTCAATCAAGGTTCTATTTTTCCTTTCAACTACACCATTGGATTGAGGAGTGTATGTTGGTGAGAATTGATGTCCAAAACTAAGATCATCACACAATTCCTCAATTCTTGTGTTCTTGAACTCACTACCATTGTCACTTCTAATCTTCTTGATGGTGATTTCAAACTCATTTTGCACTCTCTTGATAAAAGACTTGAATAGATCATAAACATCACTCTTGTCATAAAGAAAGAACACCCAAGTGTATCTAGTGTAGTTATCCACAATCACAAAACCATACTTGTTGCCACTAATGCTAGTGTATGTTGTTGGCCCAAACAAGTCCATGTGCAATAGCTCAAATGCCTTTGATGTGCTCATTTCACTCTTACTAGGATGTGCATTTCTAACTTGTTTGCCGGCTTGACAAGCACTACATAATTTATCCTTCTCAAAGATGACAGCCTTCAATCCTCTAACTAAGACATGCTTCAAAAGTTTGTTCAATTGTTTCATTCCGACATGACCAAGCCTCCTATGCCACAACCAACTCATACTAGATTTGCTAAGCAAGCATGAAGTCAATTGTGTCTCACTATCATTGAAGTCAACCAAGTATAAGCTACCATATCTAAATCCTTTGAATATCAAATTTGATCCATCAACACTTATGACTTCAACATCATCACTACCAAATATGCACTTGAAGCCAAGATCACAAAGTTATGCCACCGATAAAAGATTGAAATCCAAGCTCTCAACTAGCAACACATTAGATATGCTCATGTCATTTGAGATAGCAATTTTACCAATCCCCTTGACCTTGCCTTTCTTGTTGTTGCCGAAAGTGATAGCATCAAAACCACCATTTTGACTTGTATCAATTGATTTGAACATACAAGAATCCCCAGTCATATATTGAGTGCACCCACTATCGAGCACCTAATGCTTTCCTCCGGCTTTGTAATTGACCTACAAGACAAGATCACTTTTTTTAGGTACCCAAACTTGTTTGGGTCCTCCAAGGTTAGTGACCAAGCTCTTTGGTACCCAAATGGTTTTCTTCTTTGAGCCCATCCATGGTGTACCAATAAACTTAGCATGAACACCATTTGTACCCTTGGTAAGCATATAGAAAGAATCAAACTTAATTGAGGATACATTAGCATTGGATTTCTTGTTCATGCATTGTTGCTCTATGTGACCAACTTGCTTGCAACTTTTGCAATAGCCACCATTGTTCTTCACAAAACGAGTTTTGTGAGGAGCAAAAGCGGCCTTGCCTTTCTTGGGGATATAGTCCAATCCCTCTTTGTAGAGAGAAGCTCTTTGGCTACCCAAGCACATAAGCAAGCGGTCCTCACCACCATAAGCCTTAGCTAATGTGTGATTGAGCTCTTTTACCTCCTTCTTGAGATTTTCATTCTCAACTATAAGTGTGGAGTCACAAGTGAAACCATCACTACTAGATGAGGATGACGTAGATATGCTACATGAAGGGTTAGTGGGAGCAACAACAATAGGCTTATGAAAAGATTCATCAATTATATCATATGATATGCCTATGTTGCAAGTTTTAGCTTTCTCAACATTAGTTGGCATGTTTTCACATTTTTCAACTAGATAGGAATGAGCTTCTTTAAGATTAGTGTGAGTTTTTTGAAGCTTCTTATGGTCTACCTTTAGACTCTCATAAGATGCCCTAGGCTCATCAAGTTCTTGCATAAGGTTTTTCTTATCCTTAAGCAAGCCCTTGCACTTCTTTCTAGATTCTTTAAAATGTTGAGTGCAATCTTCTAGCATAGTGATTAGTTCATCTTTAGTGAATTCTTTTTCATCACTATCACTATCACTAGCATTATCATGATCACTCTCATCGTCGGATGATACCTTAGCAGCCTTAGCCATAAAGCACGATGGAGTGTCGAAGAGGGAGACCTTCTCTTGGATGGCAATGCTAGCATGTCCCTTCTTCTTGCTCTTGTTGTCATCCTCATCATCACTATCCCATGTAGCAACATGAGAATCATTCTTCTTCTTATAAGAGCTCTCCTTCTTCTCTAGCTTCTTCTTTTGCTTCTTCCTCTCCTTCTTGATAGCATCTTCATCATCACTATCATAAGGACACTTTGCAATGAGATAGTCCTTGCTATGACATCTAAAATATCTCAAGGTATGCTCATTCTTCTTGGATGAGTTCTTCTTCCTCCTTGCACGATAGCCCTTCTTCTTCATGAATTTGCCAAATTGCTTGAGAAAAAGAGTCATTTTCTCATCAATGTCATCACTATCACAAGAGCTTAAGTCTTCTTCACTTGATGATTCAATCTTGGACTTGCCCTTGGATGTGGTGGCTTTGAATGCCACACTCTTCTTCTTTTCATCATCTTTCTTCTCATTTTCCTTCTTCTTCTTCTTGACCAACTCTTCCTTCTCATCATCTTCTCTATATGAATCATCGGTCATCACTTCTTGAAATACTTATTGAGGAGTTGAATCCTTCAATGTAGTCCTCACTAGCACGGTGATCAATGTATCAAACCTCTTGGGCAAGCTTCTCAAGAACTTCATAGAGAATTGGTTGTCCTTGACCTCTTCACCAAGTGCCTTGAGCTCATTGACAATGACATGCAATCGATGAAACATTTCCGGTACACTCTCATCTTCTTGCATCTTGAAGCTAGAAAACTTTTCTTGCAAGATATATGCTTTAGCGGTCTTTGTGCCTTCGGTGCCCTTAAAAGTTTCTTCTAGCTTGGCCCAAGCATCATGAGCAATCTCAATGTTCTTCACTTGCTCGAAGGTCTTGTCATCTAGTGCCTCATGAAGAGCACTAATGGCAATGTCATTGCATTGGAGCTTCTTCTCTTCCACCGGTGTAGGTGCTTCCAGATTAGCAACCTCAGATTTTGTTTCGGTGACCTTCCATACTTCTCTATTGATTGACTTGAGGTGTGCGGTCATCTTAACCTTCCAATATGTATAATTTGTGCCATCAAAGTGAGGTGCCTTCTTGGTGTTGTTGATGTGCAAGCTTAATTGAGCCATTCCTTTTTCACCGTAGGTTGTTAAGCCTCAAATAAACGGTGCCTCAGCTCTGATACCACTTGTAAGGTCCAAATAGGCTAGAGGGGGGGTGAATATCCTAATTAAAACTTCTACAAGAATTACTTAACCACAAGTTAGTACGAAAGGTGGCGAAGCAAAAGCACTAGCTCTAACTAATTAAGCAAGCCACCTACACAAGTCTAGTACAAGGCTATTCACTAAGCACAACAACAACTACAAGCTAGAAACAAGAAGTAAAACGAGAGAAGAGCTTCGAGTGATTATACCGCCGTGTAGAGATGAGAAGTACCAATCAATCAATCACACAAGAGAAATCCTCAGGAAGAGAATGACACAAGAATTTATCCCGAGGTTCACTTGCTTCCCGGCAAGCTACTCTCCGTTGTGGTGATACACCCACTTGTCGGTTCGCGAGCTAATCGACTATCAAGAGTCGAGCCCTCGGCGGGCACCGCACAACCGCACATAAGATGGGGATCCTCCAAGCCACGAGTTCCACTAGAGTATCCAATTCGTGAACTCCTGCAGGGAAGGATCAAGAACCCCTTACAACACTTGGTGAGGGCTCCAACCATCTCCAATTGTGAGCTCAATCACCTCCGCTGCTCCAAGCCGTCTACCGTGTCGGGAAACGCGGAAGAGTAACAAGAAATCCACAGCAACTCGAAGATCAAGTGCCTCTAGAATGCAACTCTCAAGCAGTACACTTGAATCTCACTCAATCTCACTCAAGATGTAAAACTAAGAAATGAGATGAGTGGAGGGGTTGTTCTCTAGCTCAAAGTATGTCTCTAGGTCTCAAAATGTGCAAGAGTTACCCTCAAACCCCAGCCAACTTCTATTTATAGTGAAGGGGTACGCAGCTAGCCATTAGGAACTCAAACAGCTGAAGTCACGCTGACCGAACGTGCTGGTCAAACTGACCGGACGTGCTGGTCAAACTGACCGGACGTGCCGGTCACGCAACGGCTAGGTTGCGAAACACCGACCGGACGCGCTGGTCACGCAGACCGGACGCGCTAGGTGCGACCGGACGCACAGGTCCCGTAACTGACCGGACGCGCTGGTCAAGCCTGAGTAGCGCACAACGAAACGATGACCAGACGCGCTGTAGAACTGACCGGACGCCACAGTGCCAGCGTCCGATTAGAGTCCAGTAAGCTCCCTGAATGACCGGATGCGTCCGGTCGACAGTGACCGGACGCGCTGCACGTCCGATCATCAAACTGAAACACGTGCAGACACTGAACGCTGACCGGACGCGTCCGGTCATACAGAGACCGCGTCCAGTCCAGCGTTCGGTCACCTCCGTGACCTCCGTTCGCCTCCGTTTCTTTTCCGACTTTCGGCGCACTAGAAAATAGGCATTTCACTTCCCCAAAAAGCGCTGAATCTCGCCTCGCAAGCTCGGCGGGAGGGAGAGAGGAACCCAAACCCCTCTCTACCGCTTAAACTCCACCGCCTTCGCAAACTGTGCTAACACCACCAAGTGTACACCACCATGTGCATGTGTGTTAGCATTTCATAATCATTTTTAAAGGCGTTATGTTAGCTCTTTACTAGATCCTAATGCATATGCTCAAGACAATGATCTAGTGACACTTGATTCCTGAGCTAACCGTGATTGCCCCTCTTGATAGTCGGCTATATATTCTAAACCCGGTCAATCTCTTCTCTACTCATCTTAGACCGGCAAAAGGAAAACCCTATGGTTATACCTTTGCCTTGCGCTCTTAGATCCTTCTCTTCCACTTAATCATCATGTCCATCATATTATATGCATCTCCACCATGATCATCATTTCATGCCCATGCACCATCTCTTTGTGATCTTGTGGCTACCACTCCTTGCCACATACACCTTCATCACATGTGTTGCTTATGCCTAACTCAAAACACTTAGCACATGTCATTAGCAACTTGATGTCATTAATTACCAAAACCAAACTTGGGCTTTCAACTTTACCTGAATGGTTTACTCGGTGACCAATATCTCACTTTAGCGGGTGAGTGAGGTTTGTGTGAGGAATAAATTACCAGCTGGTTAATAATCGATTCGAATCGCCATCGTTCACTGGATAGTGAGCACTTGACTTGAGTTACTTCATCGTAGTAATTCTGATCTCACACTTGGACAGTTATATGGAATATGACATGATAGAAGTTGTTAATGATCATTGGTCAACCTTACCTGTTTAATTACATGTTACTCTAGTACAGGTGCAAATGTAGTTGACAGGTTAATAAAGATTTAACTTGATGCAAAGCTTCTGGAAAAGATTCTTTAAATGCTAAAAATGCCTTTTTGCAAATGAGTTAGCTACCCCACCATAAAGCCTATCATGATCCTTGGTGTCTTTTATTTTCGGTTCTGTCGGGTAAGTCTAGCTGAGTACCTTCTCGTACTCAGGGCTTTATTTCCACTTGTTGCAGATGGGCAGATGTATTACGGCTACTGTATCAACTGCCTTTATCCTGCGATGGGAGAAGCTTAGGACCATGGGCAGTGGTCATTCACTACGTCTCGTCTGATGCTTTTGTTGGAGATGATCCTGAGCTGACACTTTATTTCGAACTCTGTGTGAGTGTGTGGTTTGAACTAAATGCTTCTGCTACTTTTATTTGAACTTGGTTTGTAATAACTATGTTTAAACTCCGATGTATTTACGACGCGAACTTTTATGTAACTTGTGATGGTGACCGCTGAACTTATTACGATCTTGGCTGATATGTAAGTTGGTTTAAAATCCGTCATGATTTCATGGACTACCGGGTTATACGGGCTTAAGTTTGCTAAATCGTCTGCTCAGTGGATGATTTTTTTACTTAATCTCGTATAATTGGTCGGTTCTGCTACAGCTGGTATCGGAGCATGGTTTAGCATGTTTACTGTTCACAAGTGTATTTAAACCAAAATTTTGTTTGAAAAACATGATTTCCAAACTAAAAGTGTGCTAGTGGTCACATCCTTTATGCCTAGTAAGGACTCTAGGTGGCTTATTTAAGTACTGACTTGGGGTTCTTGCACCATATTTCTCTTTCGTTGCTCATACGACGTGCTATTGTATGAGTGCCACTTAATTGAGTGGTAATGTATGGTTCAATTGCCTCTACGCCTCGGTAAGTGTGAGATGTGAGAGCATGATCGGATACACCGCTGATCTAGGGAGAGTGCTTATATGATGCTGGAGTAATTACATGTTCTACGCATGTTTTTACAAAAGTGTCACATGTGTGGTTGTTCCGTCCGTTGAGGCGATGCCGTCAATAGGACGATGTTTTGGATAGTTACTACCGCTGTATGCGTATCTAGGGATTCGTGAAGAGCATGTAGATAGATTTACTGCTTTCATGCATTCATGGGGAATTGGGCTGAAATGAATCTTTTGCAGGTACATAACAACGTTTCTCGTGTAGAACGTATTAATTACGTATATGAGAGATCGTCTGTATGCCACCGAATTCATCGCTAGATATTATTTATTTCATAAGTTTGTGAGAACGTAAGAAACGTACATACATCATATTGCTTGTGCATTTCATTCATGTCATGCATTCCTCCCCTTATAAATTGATCATCCCCTTTTGATAAAAATTGTACCAACTTAAAATATGTTCTCACCGGGTAATCAAAACTTTTGCTACAGATGGCCCGCACGAAGCAGACTGCCCGTAAGTCCACAGGCGGAAGAGCACCCTAACACCAGTTGGCCCCGCGGGAGCGCCACAACACGGACACCTTTCTAAGCGAGTTTGGCATGCCAACTTTGCTTTGGAGAGTGCTCCATGATGTGGGGTACCCGAAGGGTCAGGAGCCGGTGTACTCTTGGAGTGAGAGCCAGTTAGCTGAGGATGGACTTGCAGTAGTGGAGATCATAGTCCCTGCTCTTGGTGATGCTCCAGAGTGGGATGGTTGGCACTTGGAGTTTGAGGGACGCACTCCGGTTGAGGGTGCAGAGGGAGCAGCTTTTTGTGTCATCCGGGACATAATGAACATATTTCCCAACGAGCTGGCAGTAGCCTTGGCTAGCACTTTTCCTAGAGATGATCCTCGTGATGCTATTTGGGTGCAGCCACAAGGAAGTGCCTTGGTTAGAGGCCCACACGAAGGACAGGCTAGCGACAACCACGCTATGAGTGCGATGTATGCAGCTATCAGAGCATACCAAGGTCTTGAGTGTACCTATTGGATGTTGACTGGTTTGCATGGTGATGATCGGCTCAAAGCAAGAAAACAGAAGAAGCAGGCACGTGCTATAGCTAGTTTGCAGGAGCAGTTGGCTGACATGAGCTTGCAGCGAGACCAGGCTCTAGAGAGAGGTGATAGTGCTCTACAGCGGGTGCATACGTTGACTCAGGCCAACAATAATGCAGACCGCATGATTGGACAGTTGATTCAGGAGAGGAATGAAGCTTGGAACGAGAGGGACCTTTTGAGGCAGAGGGTCGAGGACCTAGAGGAGTATAACATCAACTTGCATGAGGAGTTTCACGCGCTCTACAACGGGATTGGCCCGTATGCTCCTCTCGACGCTGCCGGTATGGACGTCGACGACGATGAGGATGAGCCTACAGTTGCACCTACCGACGACGACGTTGCTACTGATGGTAGCGATGGTGACGTCTCCGACCCCGACGATGGCCCCGAGGAGTAGGCTAGTTGCCTTGCATTAGCTACTAGGCCCTATCGCGATGACCTTTCTTTTGACTTCATGTACCTTGATGTATCTCGTTCGAACCTTGAGACTTGGTAGAATGTTGGAGCTTGGTTGGTCATGCGATACCTGAGCGCATAAAAGTCCAGTGTATGTATGCTGGCAATCTGGTTGTATGAACGCGATGTTTGCATTTGAAGTAATTTAATTAATGATGTTGTTTTAATTGGAATGCGATTATTGTGCCTCTGTTTTATTGTATGACTTGTTCTCTCCAATGAATTCAGTACGGCATAATTTTTCATTCACTCACAATTACTATAGCTTCACTTAATCATTACTTGTTGCTGAAATATGCAGATGGCAAACACTCGCCGCGCCACGTATGAGGCTGCTGAAACTAGTGGTAATGGTGCTGGGGCAGGTGGGAGTGGTGAAAACAACGTCAACCATAATGAGCCATACCCGGAACCACATTTGCCGCCTCCTCCACCGCTCACTATAGAGGTATTCTTTGCACAGTTTCTTGGAAGTCAGCACAATGCCGAGCAATCGTAGAAAAACATGAAAGATTTTCTGCGTACCTGAAAGCATCTAGGCCCTGGTGTTGGTTTCGGCAATTGATGACAACGCATTATTACCATGACTAACGTGTGTTTTGTAGAAACGTTGGTAAGTTAGGTCATGGAGTTGATAACTGCTTTGGGCACTATGGTATTCATGTCCCTTGATTGAAATCATTTCGGTTTTGAAAGGATCAACGACAAGATTAAGGATGGTTAGTTCCGGATGTCAAGGTGTTGAGCTACATCCAGAATAGTCGTTAGGATCTTTGTTTCTTCCTTTGACCGTACTATAAAGGGGGGCATGAGCAAGTAGCTTGACCTAGGTGAGTCTTTTGTTTAGGTGTGGTGCACACTTGTCAAACTTAGCACTAGATAGCTCTAGAAAAGCTCAAAGTTCAGTTGGAAGCAACTTGGTTCAAGTTGCATCGCGTTTAGAAGTCGTTTGAGCAGTTTACCCTTGACCGGACGCGGTCTTTGTCATGACCAGACGCGTCCGGTCAGTACTAACAAGTTATTGCGTCGTTAACTGATTGACCAGACACGGTCCCTAAGAGGACCGGACGTGGTGGTCAGTCTGACACGTGTTTCAGAGGGTAAAGGTGTAATCGGGCGCGACTGTGAAGTGATCGGACATGTCCGGTCACGTTCCAGTATGGTCCTAAGCTGACCTGACGCGTCCAGTCATCTATGATCGGACGCGGTCGAGCGTCAGGTTAGTTTCCAGTAAGGTTCTTGTATGATCGGACGCGTCCGGTTATCCCTGACCGGCGCGTCCGGTCACTCAGCGCTGACTTTTAGTTTTCGACTGTTACACTCGACCGGTGCATCCGGTCACGTCGACCAGCGCGTCCGGTCAGTACGAGTTTTGCTGATTTGGTAGGTAACGGTTGGATTTGTCTGAGGGGTGTACAAATGCATCCCCTCCACCTCTTTTAGAGGCCTCTTGCTCATTTGTTCAGTTGAGAAACACCTTTGGAGTGCAAGGGAGTGCAAGAGCCCTAGTGAGGATAGTGATTTGAGAATCAAAGTTTGAGATTCCTCACTAGTGACAAGAGTGTAACAAGTGTGCATCCATCTTCTCATTAGGCTTATTGTGGTCAAGTAAGAGTTCTAGCTTGTTACTCTTGGTGATCGCCATCACCTAGACGGTTTGGTGGTGATTGGGAGTTTGGTGATCATTCGGCGAGCTTGTGGGTGACCCAACTCATGTTGTGAGCGGTTTTAGGTGATTCGCCGCGACGGAGTGTCGAAGAATCAACCCGTAGAGAGCACTTGATCCTTGCGCGGATCAAGGGGGAGCTACACCCTTGCGCAGGTGCTCCAACGAGGACTAGTGGGGAGTGGCGACTCTCTGATACCTCGGGAAAACATCGCCGTGTTCCTAACCCTTACTTTCAAGCAATTACTTTCTTGCATTACTTTTATTGCTTGTTTACTTTCCTAGAATTGCCTTGCTAGACTAGGATTGGAACTTAGGGTGCAAAACTTTTATCGATAGAATCACAAGGAACACTAGTAGGCACTAGGGGTGAAGTTTGACTTATAGGATTTAATTCTTGCAATTAATTTTTAGAAAAGCTCAATTCACCCCCCCCCCGTCTTGGGCATCTTGATCCTTTCAATTGGTATCGGAGTCGTGTTGCTCTTTATTTAGGCTTCACCGCCTAGAGCAAGATGTCTAATGGGGAAGGACCACCTCCCACTTTTGAGGGAGACGATTTTCCATATTGGAAAATTTGTATGGAGGCATACCTCGAAGCCATAGATGTTGGGTGCCTTAGAGCCGCAATCGAAGGGCTTCCCCCTATTAGGGATCCCGCCAACCCAAGTGGTGACGAGGAGAAGTACGATCGGTGGAATGCAAAGGCAAAAAATGCACTCTACCGGGCCCTAGGCAAGGATATCTTTAATCGTGTGCGTAATGCCAAAAACGCTCATGAATTATGGGAAAATCTTTGTGCTCTCCATGAGGGAACTAAGAGTGAGCGTAAGGAATGCTATTATATTGCTTTAAAGAAAATTAATTCTTTTGAGATGCTTCCCAAAGAAAGTGCTAATGAAATGTACACTCGATTGAATGTTCTTGTAGAGGATCTCAATGCTCTTGGACTCACTCAAATGAGTCAATCGGATGTTGCAAGGAGGATCTTGAGTGTTCTTCCCGTTGAGAAGTATGGACACATCGTCATCGTACTTCACCAAAGTGATCTCTCTGCCGCAACACCGATACAAGTATTGGGAAAGATCAATGCTCATGAGATGTACATGCATATCACTCCGGAAGAAGGCTCATCATCTTCCAAGAAGAAAGACTTGGCCTTCAAAGCTAGCCATGAAAAGAAAAAGAAGAAGGGCCAAGCCATGATGGTGCAAGAAAGCTCAAGTGAAAGTGATATTGATGATGCATCACTTGCACTCATGGTGAGAAAGACCACCAAGATGCTAAAGAAGCTCAATAAGAGTGGCATCAAGTTCGATGGCAAGAAGAAGAAATTCTTCACAAGTAGCAAAAGGAAGCCAATATCCGAGATGGATTGCTTCAATTGTGGTGAACTTGGCCACCTAGCTCATCAATGCCCGAAGCCTCCAAAAGACAAGTACAAAAACAAGTACAAGGGCAAGAAAGATGATTCAAGTGATGAAGAAGATGAGAAAAGAAAGAACAATCCATACAAAAAGAAAGATGGCAAGAAAAGAGAGTTTTACAAGAAGAAGAAGGGAGACAAAGCTTACATTGTTGGTGATTGGCTCACCGACATTGAGTCATCATGTGAGTCCTCCGGCGATGAGAGCGACGATGAGAAAGAGAAGATCGCCGCATTTGTGATTGGGCCATCATCATCTTCGCCGACATCTTCATCACCACCTTCACCGCCACCTTCACCATTATCGTCTACTTCTCACCTATGCCTTATGGCCAAGGGTGAACGAAAGGTACAAAACAATGAGAGTGATGATGATGATAGTGATAGTGATGATGAATATGATGCACCTTCTTATGATGAACTAGTAAAATTGTTGAACAAATATTCTAAAATCATAAGAAGAACTAGAAATGAAAATGATGAGCTTCAAAATGAAAATGACTCACTCTCATCTAAGCTTGAAAATGCACAAAAGACTAGTGAAGAGCTCAAAGATCAAAATGAAATTATGTCTTCTACTCTCAAGGAGCTTAAAATTTCTAACAAAAAGCTTAGAGATGAACATGATAAACTTGAGAGGAAGCATGATGAGCTCAACACTAGGCACAATTTGTTAAAAGACAAATATACTACATTGAAAATTGATTATGATAGTATTGTTGTTGCTAATGAGCTTGCGCTTGAGACACATGATGCTACTAACCAAGTTGTTAAGATTGATATAGCTACATCATGTGATGATTTGATTTTTGAGAACCTTGAGCAAGGCTCTAGCGGCAAAGGTAAGAGTGTGGTTGAGTCCGACAACTATGATGAGTATGTCAAGCTCAAGAGTGAAAATGAGATGCTTAAGATTGAGAACAAGAAGTTGATGGCTCTTGAAAAGCAAACATCAAATGAGTCACTCATTGAAGAAAACAAAAAGCTCAAGAAAGAAAAAGAGCATCTCAAGACCGGCCTAAGCAAGTTCACAAGAGGCCAACATTTGCAAAGTGAGCTACTCATGAACACCGTCATGAAGATAGATAGAAGTGGTATTGGTTACTTGGCAAATCAAGAGAAGAAAGCCAAAGCTCAATAACAACAAAGCAAGTCAAAGCCCAAGCCAAAGAGATGTGTTGAGTGTGGACAAGAAGGTCATTTTGCTCATGAGTACAAAACTCCGCCACCACAACCCTTGCCCAAGCATGCTAGACCCTTTGCCTTCAATACTCATTACATGCTTAGAAAAGATTCTAGTGGAAAGATGAAAGTCATGTTCTTGGGTCCCCCTAATAAAAATAGGCCAAAGAAAATATGGGTTGTCAAGTCACTAATTGAGAAAGTCAAGGGTCCCTCTCAAGTTTGGGTCCCTAAACAAAAGGCTTGATCTCTTGTGTGTAGGTGAACTACAAGACCGGTGGATCTCATTGGGTGATTGATAGTGGTTGCACTCAACATATGACCGGTGATCCTCGTATGTTCACCTCACTTGAAGAGAATGGGAAATGTCAAGAGAAGATCACATTTGGGGACAATTCAAAGAGCAAAGTCAAGGGTATAGGCAAGATTGCAATATCAAATGATCACTCTCTCTCAAATGTGCTCTATGTTGCTTCATTGAGTTTCAACTTATTATTCGTTGGGTAACTTTGTGACCTTGGATACCAATGCTTGTTCACTCCAAACGAAGTGATAGTTATAAAGATAGATGACAAGCAAATGATTTTCAAAGGCTTTAGATACAACAATCTCTATCTTGTTGACTTCACTTCCGAAGATGCAAACTTGATGACATGTTTGTTCACCAAAACTACACTTGGATGGCTTTGGCATAGGAGGCTTGCTCATATTGGAATGAACACTCTCAACAAGCTATTGAAGAAAGAATTAGTGAGAGGTTTGAAAGATGTAAAATTTGAGAAGGACAAACCTTGTAGTGCATGTTGTAACAGAACCGCCCAATTATACGAGATTAAGTAGGAAATCATCCAACGGAAGGACAATTTAACAAACTTAAGCCCGTATAACCCGGTAGTCCGTGAAATCTCAACGGATTTCAAACCATTTCACATAACAGCCAAGATCGTACTAAGTTTAGAGGTCACCGTCATAAGTTACATAGAAGTTCGTGACACAAAATACATCGGAGTTTAAACATAGTTATTACAAACTAGGTTCGAATAAAAGTAGCGGAAGCGGTAGTTCAAATCACGCACACACACAACCCTTTGGAATAAAGTGCCAGCTTGTGATCATCTCCAGCAAAAGCATCAGACGAGAAGTAGCGAATGACCATTGCCCATGGTCCTATGCTTCGCCCATTGCAGGATAGAGACAGTTGATACAATAGCCATAGTACATCTGTCCATCTGCAACAAGTGGGAACAAAGCCCTGAGTACGAGAAGGTACTCAGCTAGACTTACCCGTCATAAACCAGAAATAAAATACACCAAGGAGTCATGATAGGCTTTCTGGTGGGATAGCTGACTCATTTGCAAGAAAAGCATTTTTAACTTAGCAATTCCTTTCCAAAAGCATGCAGTAATTAATTTTTTTATTACCCTGCCAACTATGTTTGCAATGGTGCTAGAGTAACATGTAATTAAGCAAGTACGGATTACCATTGATCATTAACAGTAGTTATCATGTCATCTTTCGCATAACTATCCAAGTGATTCATCAATATTACTACGATGAAGTAGCTCAAGTCAAGTGTTCACTATCCAGTGAACGATGGCGATTCGAATCGATTATTAACCAGCTGGTAAGTTATTCCTCACACAAACCTCACTCACCCGCTAAAGTGAGGTGTTGGTCATCGAGTCAACCATTCAGGTAAAGTCGCGAGCTTGCCAGGAACCACTTGTACCCGGGGGCCGCCCGACTCCTCTTTGGCCTTATTATCGCGCCCCCGTATCCTGCCACTACTGCTCCGGTACAGTGCATTGCGGGCAATCCACTCGGCCCGAATAATCTCCCAGTTTCACGGTCGGAAGGTACTTTATCCGGCCAGCTAAATGTGAGGCATGCGTTCAACATGACCCGAGGGACAACAACGGACGGTCCTTAATCGACACAGACGGAAAACACTACAGTCCGAAACCCTGCAAGTTTCCGCCCGGTCTCAAATTCATTTCACACTTAGTTATACCATGACTTTATAGTCATCCAAACAGATCCAGGTAACCACCTATAGCTCGCAGGTGAAAGGAAATCACCCGACTTCTACCAGTCTAAGCAAGCTAAGCATTGACTCGACTGCGGATACCAGGATAACAAGGATATAATATAACAAAGGTAAGCAAGGTATAATGCAGCAACGTTTGCAAACAACTCCTAAACGTAATGCATCAAATTAAGTAAAGTTAATAATAAATTATTTGCAAACCGGGAGAGAAATGCTCCGGGGCTTGCCTCTCTCGAAGGAGCTCGGACGGTGATTGGGGCACTCCGGGAGATCTTCACCGACCTCTTCTTCGGCTTCTGTCACCTCCTGCTGCTGCACCTCGATCTGCTCCTCTGGCTCCTCGGGTAAGACGACTGGATTCTCGGTTTGCGATCCTGTATGATGCAATGTGCATAAGTGAGTATGCAAGTGTGCATCGAAGGAGATGAATGCAATGAATATGTTGAAATGCAAGGTAGTCAACATCATCCAAGAAACTATACACAACAAGCACATGTCATCTACTGCATTCTTTTTACTACTATTATGTTAAGTTAACCTATCTTATGAAATGCTTCAAAGATACACCAAAGCTTTACTAATTTCTTAATCACACTTAAAGCAACACTTGCTTAAACCCTAAGTAATAATAGGTTTGAATAGCAACATATATTTCTGATGCTCCTAAAAATCTAAGAAAATTACAGTAGCATAATACTACTCTAAACAGACTACCATAAAAATTCCATGGCATTTGGATAAGTAAACCATCCTATACAAAAATGACAAGCTATAGCATAAAAATGAGCATGAAATTACTTTGTACTATGAAAAGTGTCAAACAACAGAATTAATATTTTTCCTAGGTTCTTCATAGCATACTATGACTGTACAAAAATTATCACATGCATGTTTTATACAAAGTTTGCTCTCTAGCAAAAATAACAAAAATCAGCCATTAAAGGCACTTGAACTACACCTCAACATTTTCCCACAGCACATGCATGAAACATATTTTTCCTAGTAAGTACATGATATATGAAGATTAACAAACTTAAAAATCATATTTTTCTGATACATATAGGATTTACTAGCTATTTTACAAGATATCAGCAATATTAAGAATTAATTAAAGCTCTACAGAAAAGTATTCCAAAAATGACATGTAATATTTTTAGATTGTAGATCTGGTTCCAAGGAATTTAGATAAATTTATTTCACAATTTTTGGAGCTGAAATGACTGCTAAGAGATTTTCCAAAGCACTTTCATCAAGAATAATAAAAGAAAATGGAAATGAAATTCTTTATACGACGCTGGGCCGGCCCGGGAAAACAAGCGGCCCACGGCTGTTCACGGCCTGCTCATGCGCGCGGGGAGAGAAGGGCGAGCTGGCCCGGCTCGGGCTTCGGCCCAAGGCCAGCCTGGCCCCGCGCGGTCGGGCGCGACCGTGGCCACGCCACGCCGGCGACCTTGGCCGCGGCAGCGCGGCGACTGCCAACGGCCAACGGCCATTTCCGGTCGCGAGCGGGCGGAGCGTGGCGCGCACGAGAACCGCGACGAGAAGGAGAACCCGTTTTCGGTGCTAGAGAAACGAGAGGGGTAGCGGGGAGTCGCTTCCGCGGGAGGCCGCACGCGGTGGCGCCATAGCCGTCGGCGGCGAAAACACGGGGTCCGCACCTGCTGGGCTCGGAAGGCGGCAACAAGGTGCGCACGGGATGCCGGAGAAGGGGGCGAAGCTGGGTGCGCGAAGAGGAGAGCAATGGCGGCTCACCGTCGGCCAATTTGGCCGGCGGGTGCGGCGGTGGCGGTGCTCGCGCGGTGCGGCGTTTGTGCGGCAGAGAGCGGAGGAGGGCCGGTGTGAGGAAATTCGGAACGGGGGAGTGGGTGCGGAGCGCAGGCGGCTTAGAAGAGCGGGGCGCGCGCTGGCGGGGGCCACCGGCGGCCAGATGGCGACGGCGAGCGGCGCATGCCGGCCACGGGGGGCGCGGCGTCTGCGCGGGCGCGTGCGTGCCGCGGCGCGCGCTGGCGAGCGGCCACGACGCGTGGGCGAGCGGGCGAGCGCGCGGTCGGCTGGACCGGGCCGGCTTCGGTCGCTGGGCCGGAAGTGGGGCGGCGGCCCGAAGGCTGAAAAAGTGATTTTCTTTTCTAAATAAAATTCCAGATTTTATTATTTGATTCAAATTCAAATTTTGAAGATGAAAAAGACATTTTCACAAATTGCCCCCAAAACAAAAGTTGTTCAAAATTTAATTCTCTACAACTTGGGTTAAGGAGCCAAATAAAAATTCCCAATAGATTTTGAATGGCAGAATAAAAGCTAAAATAGGGGATATTTTTGAATATTTTTACTTAATATTTTTGAACAGGTTTTCGACAAAATTTGAGTCATCTAGCTGCTCCAAAAATTGAAATAAGGTTCCAAGTGATGTAAAATTTATAGTTGCAAGATTTTTGGTGTAATGTGATTATCATATTAATATAGTTCATTACATATATTATTTTCAAGCTTTTATTTGATTCAAATTATAGCATTATCACACATGATTATGATGACATGAAATGCCATGCAGTATGATTGCCATGCAAATGCTTGCGTAACACCGGAGTGTTACACATGTCAAGCCGGCAAACAAGTTGCAAATACTCATCCAACCAAAGCTTACATGTCAACGTCAAGAGTACTTAAACTTCTACACATGGATTTGTTTGGTCCTACAACTTACAAGAGCTTGGGTGAAAATCTTTATTGCCTAGTGATTGTGGATGACTACTCAAGATACACTTAGACTTTCTTCCTTCATGACAAATCTGAAGTGACAAATTACTTCAAGAAGTTTGCAAAGAGAGCTCAAAATGAATTTGAAGTCAAGGTAAAGAAGATTAGAAGTGACAATGGCAAAGAGTTTGACAACACCAACATTGAAGCTTATTGTGATGAAATTGGAATCAAGCATGAAGTTTCATCAACCTACACTCCTCAACAAAATGGTGTAGTTGAGAGAAAGAACCGGACCTTGATCACCCTTGCAAGAACAATGCTAGATGAGTACAACACACCGGAGAAATTGTGGGCCAATGCAATCAACACCGCATGCTATGCTTCAAATCGCCTCTTCCTATAAAAGTTTCTTGGCAAGACCCCCTATGAGTTGCTAAATGGGAAGAAATCAGACGTCTCATTCTTCCGGGTGTTTGGTTGCAAATGCTACATCTACAAGAAGCGTCAACACCTAGGGAAGTTTCAAAGACGTTGTGATATTAGTTTTCTTGTTGGTTACTCATCAAAGTCCAAAGCATATAGAGTATTTAACCATGCCACCGGTTTGGTTGAAGAAACATATGATGTGGAATTTGATGAATCTAATGGCTCCCAAGGAGCAATTGAGAATTGTGATGATGTAGGTGATGAACCATTGAGAGAGGCCATGAAGAACATGCCGATGGGAGACACCAAGCCTAAAGATGATGAAGACGATGCACAAATTGTCAATCCACCATCTTCATCACATGTGCCTCAAAATGATGACAAGAATGAGAGAGTTGGAAATGAAGATACTCATGTCTCTCATCAACAAGCCGAGGCACAAGCTCAAGATGTTGATGCTCCCCATTCCACTCCTCAAGTGGTGGATAGAAGAAACTCACCTCTACTTCAAGCACATCCACAAGATCTCATCATAGGGAGTCCTACAAAGGGTGTAATGACTCGATCTCAAAAGCTTACTTCTTTTGTTGAACATCACTTTTTGTCTCTTGTCTTGAACCTAAGAATGTAGAAGAAGCTCTTCAAGATCCGGATTGGGTGAATGCTATGCATGAAGAATTGAACAACTTCGCCCGCAATCAAGTTTGGACACTTGAAGAGCATCCAAAAGGTGCAAGAGTCATTGGAACCAAATGGGTGTTCCGCAACAAGCAAGATGATCAAGGCGTAGTAGTGAGGAACAAGGCAATACTAGTTGCAAAGGGGTTCTCTCAAGTTGAAGGTCTTGATTTTGGAGAGACCTTTGCACCCATTGCAAGACTTGAAGCCATTCGTATCCTTCTTGCATATGCATCACATCATGAAATGAAACTATATCAAATGGATGTGAAAAGTGCATTTTTAAATGGCTTCATAAATGAACTAGTCTATGTTGAACAATCTCCCGGGTTTGAAGACTCTAGATATCCTAATCATGTTTATAGGTTGTCCAAGGCGCTATATGGGCTCAAGCAAGCCCCTAGAGCGTGGTATGAGCGCCTCCGGGACTTCCTCATTGAGAAGGGCTTCACTATTGAGAAGGTTGATACCACACTATTCACCAAGAAGCTTAATGAAGAGATCTTCATTTGTCAAGTCTATGTTGATGATATCATCTTCGGGTCAACAAATAAAGATTATTGCAAAGAATTTGGTGAATTAATGTCGAAAGAGTTCGAGATGTCAATGATTGGTGAGCTAACATTCTTTCTTGGTTTTCAAGTCAAGCAAATGAGAGAAGGGATTTTTATCTCTCAAGAAAAGTATACCAAGGATCTTCTCAAAAGATTCAAGATGGAAGAATGCAAGCCAATCAAGACCCCAATGCCATCTAATGGACATCTCGACCTAGATGAGGGAGGTAAACCAATTGATCAAACTCTTTACCGTTCTATGATTGGTAGCTTGTTGTACCTTACCGCATCTAGGCCCGACATTATGTTTAGTGTGTGCATGTGTGCTTGCTTTCAAGCGTGCCCTAAAGAACCTCACCTAAGTGCCGTGAAAAGAATTTTAAGATATCTTAAGTATACCCCAAGCATCGGTCTTTGGTACCCCAAAGGAGCTAGATTCCAACTAGTTGGCTATTCCGATTCGGATTATGCCGGTTGTAAAATTGATAGAAAAAGCACATCCGAAGGATGCCATTTGCTTGGGAGGTCCTTAGTATCATGGTCATCTAAGAAATAAAATAGTATGGCTTTGTCCACCGCCGAGGCGGAATACATTGCCGTGGGGGCTTATTGTGCACAAATCTTATACATGAAACAAACCCTCCTAGACTATGGAGTTGTTCTTGAAAAGGTGCCGCTTTTATGTGACAATGAAAGTGTCGTTAAAATTGCTAATAATTCGGTACAACACTCACGCACCAAGCACATTGATATCCGCCACCACTTTCTAAGAGATCATGTTGCTAAAAATAATATATCACTAGAAGGTGTAAGAAGTAAAAATCAATTAGCGGATATCTTCACTAAACCTTTAGATGAGGCCTCCTTTTATAGGTTGAGAAGTGAACTAAATGTGCTTGATTCTAGTAACTTTAAAAAATGAGCTTGTGTTGTCCCTTGCATTGCATTGTATTATCTGTCATGTTTAATTTCTCCGCAATGCATCTAGAACTTGTCTAACACGGTTACGATAACCCTCCTTTAGAGGAGTGAAGAAGTCTAACCGTGGATCAAACTTGACAAGCAACCTAGTCTTCCTTTCTCGCTTTGCATTGCATATGCATGGTTGTTGCTTTATTGTTTCTTTTCGGTTTAGCTTTGAGTAACCTCTGTGTTCGTCCATGAATAGAGAGAGCATTTGAAGCTCCCAAGGGTTTATAAACTCTATTGCATGGCCATACGTTGCTCCTCGGGTGTTTATTGCGTATTTTCTTAAAAAATAATAATACTAGCCTAAGGCAAAATACTTTGAAAAACTTGAGGGTTTGAGTGAGGTCACTCATATCAGGTTCCAATTGGTGTTTATTTTGAGTCTCTTTGAATTGGAACTTGATTGGGAGAAGTCACGTTGAAAATCGGTTTGAAGAAAGGCGTTAAATAGTGACCGGACGCTGGACCGGACGCTGCATCAGACGCGGTGTTGCTTCACCACCGCATCCGGTCACAACATCCACCAGCACGTCCGGTCATTCCCGAAGATCTTCTCTAAGATCTGTGACCGGACGCTGCATCGGACGCGTCGTTGCTTACCACCGTGTCTGGTCCCGGCCACCACCACCGCGTCCGGTCATCCATTTTAGTTTTCCGGGCAAAATATGACCGGACTCTGTCAGCTTCCGATCGTGCATAATCGAACGCGTCCAGTCGTTCCAGGAGCTTACTGGACTGTGACCGGACGCTGCCTCCACCGCGTCTGGTCATGAGACCACCGCGTCCGGTCATCGCGCGAAAGGCGGAACTCACCCCTTTTTAACCGTACGTTTTTTTATCTCTTTAACCGTCTCAATCCGCCACCGCCTTTTTGCCCTAGCCGACTTCGCTGTAACCTCGCCGACCGCCGCCGCGCCCTCGCATGCCACCGTAGCCGCGCCGTGCCTCCGCGCCCGTACTCGTCGTTCTGTGCCCGCGCTCGAGCGCCGCCGCATCTAGCGCCTCTGTAGCCGCGCATGCCACCGGAGCCACCCACTATAGCCATGCACGCCGCCGCGCGCCCGTGCTCTCTGTCCGCGCACCGCCGCTGAGTGCCCGCGCTCTCTGCCGCGCGCGCCATCGCCCGAAGTCCGCGCTCGCTGTCATGAAGACCTAACCCTAGCTGAGGTTTTTCGCGAGTTTCCGTCTCTGTGAACATCTCTGTCTCCGCAAGGTGACTTCCTTGTCTTGGATTAGGTTTTGCCGATGAATTTCCGGTAAATTACCAATACAATCTTTGATCTCATCGATACACCAGGGTTTCGATCGCCGTTTCCGGGTAACCCTAGCACGTCGAGATCATCTTCCATTCATCGGAACTTCGCTCATCCGAGGTAACTATCATGGTCCTTTCATATCTTATCTAATATGCTTTCTTTCATTAGGATCTTACTCATCTATTAGATAATATATGTTGCTTATAGTAGATCCATCTATTCTATCGTTTCAGTTCGTCCTGTCAGTGTTGTGTGTGTCGGGTGATCAGTTGTGAATCCGAGCCCAGGCCTGCGGATACGGATTGAGGCCAAGCCTCACGAGTGTCAGTTCATCATCTGTTACTGTCCAGTTTTTCTCAGATATAGCACTTTGTCAGTATGGTTCGCTGCAAGAATGCTGGTGGTGCACCTAGTGACGGGGACGAGAGTCCTCCCAGGAGGACAGAGGTAGCTCATGGCAAGCGAGTGAAGATTGCTGCCAAGAAGAGAAAGAGGACTGTGAGATGAGGTGATGTACTACCCATAACTGCATACGGGTCAGTCCCTCTCTATATCCAAGCCTCGGAAGTAGTGTCCTCCTCACAATAGCATCAAGGACACTTATAGAGGCAGAGGTGGCTCAGGCAGTTGCAGATGCAGCAGAGAGAGGTGGCAGGAGTAGTGGTATACGTATTGGCGAGAGTCGCTTTCACCTTGAAGGTCGACAGCTCGGTACAGAGGTTACCGAAGAGTTTCCATGTGTGCTACTTTCATGCATCATGTTTATTTTCTCGCCCTGCATTATGTGACTATGAGTTTGTGAGACTTTATGTCATAATTATTAAGTCACTTAATGGTGTTTAGCTCATAAGGTTGTGCTTCCGTGCCTTACTCCAATTTCATATGAGCTATGTTTTATGTGTACTAACTCTTCATGTTTTACCTTATGAGTACACTCAGTTGGCTTGGAACACATAAGCAATTACTAACCCCTTGTGCTTACAACTTTATGCTTATGCGAACCAAGCATGATCGAAAACCTCAACTTATAATTTCTGAATCTAAGTGTTGTCATCAATTACTAAAAAGGGGGAGATTGAAAGCATCTAGGCCCCAGTGTTGGTTTCGGCAATTGATGACAACGCATTATTACCATGACTAACGTGTGTTTTGCAGAAACGTTGGTAAGTTAGGTCATGGAGTTGATAACTGCTTTAGGCACTATGGTATTCATGTCCCTTGATGGAAATTGTTTCAGTTTTGAAAGGATCAACGACAAGATTTAGGACGGTTAGTTCCGGATGTCAAGGTGTTGAGTTACATCCAGAATAGTCATTAGGATCTTTGTTTCTTCCTTTGACCGTACTATAAAGGGGGCATGAGCGAGTAACTTGACCTAGGTGGGTCTTTTGTTTAGGTGTGGTGCACACTTGTCAAACTTAGCACTAGGTAGCTCTAGAAAAGCTCAAAGTTCAGTTGGAAGCAACTTGGTTCAAGTAGCGTCGCGTTTAGAAGTCGTTTGAGCAGTTTACCCTTGACCGGACGTGGTCTTTGTCATGACCGGACACGTCCGGTCGGTACTAACAAGTCACTACGTCGTTAACTGATCGACCGGACACGGTCCCTGAGAGGACCGGACGCGGTGGTCAGTCTGACACGTGTTTTAGATGGTAAAGGTGTAATCGGACGCGACTGTGAAGTGATCGGACGCGTCTGGTCACGTTCCAGTAAGGTCCTAAGCTGACCTGACGCGTCCGATCATCTATGATCGGACGCGGTCGAGTGTCAGGTTAGTTTCCAGTAAGGTTCTTGCATGATCGGACGTGTCCGGTCATCCCTGATCGGCGCGTCCAGTCACTCAGTGCTGACTTTCAGTTTTCGGCCGTTACACTCGACCGGCGCGTCCGGTCACATCGACCAGCGCATCCGGTCAGTACAAGTTTTGCTGATTTGGCAGGTAACGGTTGGATTTGTCTGAGGGGTGTATAAATACATCTCCTCCACCTCTTTTAGAGGCCTCTTGCTCATTTGTACAACTGAGAAACACCTTTGGAGTGCAAGGGAGTGCAAGAGCCCTAGTGGGGATAGTGATTTGAGAATCAAAGTTTGAGATTCCTCACTAGAGACAAGAGTGTAACAAGTGTGCATCCATCTTCTCATTAGGCTTGTTGTGGTCAAGTGAGAGTTCTAGCTTGTTACTCTTGGTGATCGCCATCACCTAGACGGTTTGGTGGTGATTGGGAGTTTGGTGATCATCCGGCGAGCTTGTGGGGTGACCCAACTCATGTTGTGAGCGGTTTTGGGTGATTCGCCGCGACGAAGTGTCGAAGAATCAACCCGTAGAGAGCACTTGATCCTTGCGCAGATCAAGGGGGAGCTACACCCTTGCGTGGGTGCTCCAACGAGGACTAGTGGGGAGTGGCGACTCTCCGATACCTCAGGAAAACATCGCCGTGTTCCTAACCCTTACTTTTAAGCAATTACTTTCTTGCATTACTTTCATTGCTTGTATACTTTCCTAGAATTGCCTTGCTAGACTAGGATTGGAACTTAGGGTGTAAAACTTTTATCGGTAGAATCACAAGGAATACTAGTAGGCACTAGGGGTGAAGTTTGGCTTATAGGATTTAATTCTTGCAATTATTTTTTAGAAAAGCCCAATTCACCCCCCCTCTTGGGCATCTTGATCCTTTCAGTACCATTGCCAACAATGTTCAACATGGTAATAACCAAGGTGGTGGCAATGGGGTGAATCAGTACAGCAACTTCAAGGATTTCATGGATACCAGGTCACCAATTTTCAAGGAAGCAACCGAGCCACTTGACGCTGAAGAATGGATCAACACCATGGAAGATAAGTTCTGTGTGTTGAGGCTGACTGAAGTATTGAAGACAGAATATGCTGCACATCAGTTACAAGGACTAGCAGGGATGTGGTGGAAGCATCATCGCACCACCTTCCCTCCAAATGCTCAGATCTCATGGAGAGAGTTCACTGAAGCCTTCCGTGAAGTTTATATTCCACTAGGGCTGGTCGAGATGAAGTTGGGAGAGTTCTTGGCTTTAAATCAGGGCACCAAAACCGTGATGCAGTATTTGCATGCCTTCAACAATTTGTGTCGTTATGCTCCCGACATGGTTGACACCGATGCTAAGAGAATTGCTAGTTTCAAGAGAGGGTTAAGTTCGAAGATGATGAAGCATGTGGGTACCAATAACCGTGCCAGATTCAATGACTTCATCAGTGATTGTCTGAAACAAAAGAAGAATAACAATGCGTATACTGCATCCAAGACTCGCAAGAGAGCCTTTGAGTCAGGACCATCACAGCCAAGAGTTCTCACTGCTAATCGTTCTGTCTATCATCCGTCTGCACCAGGTGCAAGGTTTAGGCCACCACAGCATAAAACCCAGAACTACAAGGGACCGCAGAAGCCGTACAAGATGGTCATGCCGCCAGCAAGGACAGCCGTAGCTGCGAGATAAGGCAACTCGAAGAGAGCCATATGATCTGTTGGTACAGTGAAGGGACCCTGTTATAATTGTGATCAGTCCGACCACTTTTCAAAGTTCTATCCTTATCCGCCTAGAAAGAAGCAACAAACCTATAATGCTTGGGTACACCACACCACCATGGATGAGATTCCTGAGGGAGAGCCCGTAACTGCTAGTAAGTTTCCTGTTAACCAAAACCCTGCAGTTGTTCTATTTGATTCTGGATCATCGCATTCTTTCATGAGTCAAGCATTTGCACGGAAACATGAACAACTATGCACAGACTTGAGTTATGGTTACCGTATAAGTTCAACAGGGGCTGATGTTTTAACCAATCAGATGGTTAGAGGGGCAACTCTTGAATTAGGTAGTCGAAAGTTTCGAGTAAACTTGATAGTTATGCATGTACTAGTTCTGGATGTCATCATAGGGATGAATTAGATGAAGGATTGGGGAGCAGTTATAGATACAGGAAGTCAGGTACTTACCCTTAAGGATTCCTAGGGAGAGGGTACTTTTTAGGTACCATTGCCCAAAAGAACAGACCTTGTGAGTGTGACATGTGCTACGGAAGTCATTCCTATTCATCAGATTCCGGTAGTGTGTGAGTTTCTGGATGTGTTCCCAGATGAGTTACCTGGTCTTCCGCTAGATAGGGATGTTGAGTTTCGAATTGAGTTGATCCCTAGGACAGCTCCAATTTCAAGGAGACCTTATCGGATGCCTCCGAATGAGTTAGTTGAGCTGAAAAAAGCAACTAGAGGAACTATTGAAAAAGGGGTTTATCCGACCAAGTAAGTCTAAATGGGGATGTCCTGCCTTGTTTGTGAAGAAAAAGAAATAGGGTACTTTAAGAATGTGTGTGGATTATAGGCCTCTTAATGCTGTAACTATCAAGAATAAGTATCTCTTGCCTCATATTGATGTTTTGTTCGATCAGTTAGCCAAAGCCAGAGTGTTCCCCAAGATAGATTTAAGATCGGGTTACCATCAGATAAAGATTAGGCCACAAGATATACCGAAAACCGCCTTTTCCACCAGATACGGGTTGTACAAGTATCTTGTTATGTCTTTTGGCTTAACAAATGCTCCTGCATACTTTATGTATCTGATGAATACGGTTTTCATGCCAGAGTTGGATAAGTTTGTGGTTGTGTTCATTGATGATATTCTAGTATACTCTGAGAACGAGAAAGATCATGAAGAGCATCTGCGAATTATCTTAACCAGACTTAGAGATCATAAGTTGTATGCTAAGTTTAGCAAATGTGAATTTTGGTTGAAGAAAGTTCCTTTCCTTGGTCACATTCTGTCAGAGAATGGAGTTTCTGTAGATCCGAGTAAAGTGCAACAGGTTATGAATTGGAAGACACAAATCGTAGTTTTGGAAGTTAGAAGTTTCTTAGGATTAGCTGGTTACTATCGTCGTTTTATACCAGATTTCTCAAAGATTGCCAAGACAATGACAAGTCTGCTACAGAAAGATCACAAGTTTGTGTGGACAGAGGAGTGTGAGACAGCTTTCCACACCTTGCGGAAACTGTTGACCACTGCTCCAGTTCTAGCGTAACCGGACATTGAGAAACCTTTTGATGTGTTTTGCGACGCATCAAAAATAGGATTAGGTTGTGTTCTTATGCAAGAAGGAAGAGTCATTGTTTATGCCTCCCGTCAGTTGAGAAAGCATGAGATCAACTATCTGACACATGATCTTGAACTTGCTGCCGTAGTGCATGCATTAAAAATTTAGAGACATTACTTACTTGGTAATGTGTGCAATATTTTCACCGATCACAAGAGTCTCAAGTACATCTTTACCCAACCCGAATTTAACATGAGACAATGAAGATGGTTAGAATTGATCAAAGATTATAACTTGAATGTGCAATATCATCCTAGAAAGGCCAATGTAGTGGCAGATGCTTTGAGTAGAAAGTCACATTGCCTGAAGGCGCAACCTTTGCTCGAAGATGGTTTTGATCTGATGCATCCTGCCATGTTACATAGTATTCAGATTAGTTGCTCTTTGGAGAGTAAGATAATAGAAGGTCAGAAAACCGATAAAGGGATATTCCACATCAAAGAAAAGATTAAAGGAGAACCATCCAAGCACTTTAGAGTGGATGAACAGGATGTGTTGTGGTTTGATGACCGTCTTGTTGTTCCCAAGGATCAGGAGCTAAAAAATAAACTTATGGATGAGGCTCACCTTTCAAAGTTATCTATCCATCCCGGAAGTAGCAAGATATACCAAGAACTAAGACCTCGTTATTGGTGGATAAAAATGAAGACAGAGATTGCAGCATATGTGGCCAGATGTGACACATGTTGTAGGGTAAAAGCTATTCATATGAGACCTACCGGACTGTTGCAACCTTTGTCCATACCTAGTTGGAAGTGGGATGATATAAGTATGGATTTCATCACAGGTTTGCCCACTACTCAGAAAGAAAATGATTCGATTTGGGTAATCGTGGATCGTCTTACAAAGACAGCTCACTTTTTACCTATCAAGACAGATTATAGACCACCTCAATATGTAGAGAAGTATATTGTGGAGATTGTGAGATTGCATGGCATACCGAAGACTATAATGTCTGACAAAGGGTCACAATTCACTTCTCACTTTTGGGAGCACTTACACAAAGGATTGGGAACTAGTTTGATTCATAGTACTGCCTATCATCCTCAAACAGATGGTCAGACCGAAAGAGTTAATGCTGTTCTAGAGGATATGTTGAGAGCCTGTGTGTTATCTTCCAGGGGGTTCATGGGAGTCATGGTTACCATTAGCAGAATTCGCTTACAATAATAGTTATCAAGAAAGTATCAAAATGGCACCATTCGAAGCTTTGTATGGCAGAAAGTGTAGAACACCACTAAACTAGATCGAGCCAGGAGAAAGAAGATATTATGGTATTGACTTTGTAGAAGAAGCCGAGAAGAAAGTTCATATCATTCAGCAAAATATGAAAGCAGCTCAATCACGTCAGAAAAGCTATGCGGATAAAAGAAGGAGACCGCTTGTATTCGAAGTTGGTGACTATGTTTATCTGAAAGTCACGCCAATGAAGAAGAAACGGTTTGAAGTACGCAGAAAGCTCGCAGCCAGATTTGTGGGACCATACAAGATATTAGAAAGAAAAGGTCCAGTAGCTTATAAGTTAGAGTTACCTGAGACAATGGGTGCTATATTCCCAGTTTTTCATGTATCACATCTCAAGAAGTGTTTGCGCATTCCAGAGAAAAGAATCGAACCCCGAGGCATAAAGCTCAAGTCAGATTTGGTATATTATGAGCAACCGGTTTGAGTGTTGGACTCTAAAGAGAGGGTTACTCGAAATAGTATGGTGAAAACATATAAGATACAGTGGAGTCATCATGATGAAGGAGATGCAACTTGGGAAACTGGGATGGCACAAATGAACAAGTTTGAGGACCTAAACGGTCGATTTGCGAGTTTAGGGACTGGGATTGTAACACCTCTGGGTGTTAAGCATGCATTCACATCCCAAAGCATGATCATTAGCATTTCATGCATGTTCATCATCATATTGCAATATAAGTTGAAATTAATTAAATTGTGAAAAACATATGTTTGAACCCTAAATTATTGCAATTGCTAGCTAAGAGTGGTAAAATTTATTTGGCTATAACTTTAAATGACTTAGAATTAATTAGCATGATTTTTGGAGCAACTTTTGTATTCAAAATCTCCCCAAATTTTGCTTTTAAAAATATTCCATAAAAATGAGTTTTTATTTAAAAATTAGACTTTAAATCACTAATTTAAAATCTGTTTAGAATTTTGAAAAGTGTCCTAAATGAAAGTTGTAGAGAATTAAATTTTGAACAACTTTTGTTTTGGGGACAACCTGTGAAAATGTCTTTTTCATCTTCAAAATTTGAATTTGAATCAATTCAGCAAATCTGGAAATTTATTAAAAAAAGGGACTCCTCACCTTAACGGGCCACGGCCACCCTTTCGGCCCGCGAGCCGAAGCCAGCCCGGCCCCGCTCGCCTGCGCCCTCCCCGCTCGCGCGCGCTCGCCCGCGCCAGCGCGACCGGCCGCGTCAGAGCACGCCCGCCGCGTGGTCGCCGCTCGCCGGCAACGACGTCCGGGTGGCGTCCCGCGGGCCCCGCGGTCGCTCGGCCGGCTTCAAGACGTCGTCCGCCCACGCCTGCTCCACTCCACTGCCTTCACTCGCGTTCTTCATTTCGGGACGCAGCCCCGTTCCTCCGCCACCGCACCCGCCATCGCCGGAGTCGGTGTTCCGGCCATTCCATCTCACCGCGAGCCGCTCCATCTTGCCTCGAGTTTTCCCTCCCTCTGGCGCAATCCGTGAGCACCTCAGTCGTCCGTGGTAAGATCTACATCTGCGGGAATTGCTCACCGGAGTTCCGGTCGAGCTCGCCGGAGCTTTTCGCTTCGTGGACCGCACCTCTCTGCCCCACCTCGATCCCTCCTAGCGCGCGCATTTTGTTCGCCCTGGCTCACCGGTGCTCGAGCACCCTTCCATTGCCCGTTCCATGGTCGGAGGTGGTCGGCCGGCGGCCACCCGCACCATCGTTCCACCATGAACGGCGGTGACCGGTCCTCTGAGCTCCATTGGCCACCGCGTGTGTACCATTAGGTTCGCAAGCACGATGTGGTTCGCGTGGTGCCTTTGACCTGGCCGGAGACCTCGCTGCCGGCGAGCTGTGGACGTCGGTGTCTTCCTCCCTCTCCCTATGACTGACATGTGGGGTCACGGGCCCACCTGTCGGTCTCGTGTTTGTTCTCTGTGTTCAGTTCGTGGGTGCACGTAGCGCTGAGCGGTCGGATTTCAAAAGGATTTAAATAAAATATTTTCCAGAAATTGATAAAATAGTTTCTAAAATCCATAACTTGCTCATTTTAGCTCCAAAAAATTGTGAAACAAATTTTATAGTGTTTCTTATGAGTAGATATACAGTTTAAAAATGTTGAATCTCAAGTTTGAAATACTTTTCTGTAGGGTTTTTATTTAATCACTAAAATTACTGTTTTCTTAATAAATATGTAATAAATCATAGAAAGCTCAGAAAAATATGGTTCCAATTGCAATAATTTTCTTTTGTGATGTACTTTCTAGGAAAAATATATGACATGCATGTTCTGTAGAAAAATTTTTATGTGTAGTACAAGTGCTTATTATTGTTAATAATTGTTATTTTTATAGAGATAAAAATATGAATAAAACATTCATGTAATAATTTTTCTATAGTGATTGTTTATTGTGTATAATGTAGGAAAAATGGTAAATCTGTTGTTTGATACTTTTCATAGTATAAAGTATTTTTATGCTCATTTTTAGGCTCTAGCTTGTTATTTTTGTGTAGGCAGTTCTATTAATCCAAATGCAATGAAATTTTTGTGGCATGCTAGATTAGATGATAGTAAGCTACTGTAATTTTCTCAGATTTTTCTATCCTACCAAAATAGGTGTTGCTGTTTAAACCTAGTTGCAATTAGGGTTTAATTAACCTTATTAATGCATGACTAATTAATAAGAGTTACTTTGGTGTATCTTTGAAGCATCTTAGATTTCTGTGGTGACTTGGCATGTTAGAGAATGTTGGTAGTAGTATACGAGTACATGTTCTTGGATGATGTTGACTACCTTGTAGAAGAGTTGTATTCCTACTTTATGCAATAAAGTAAACTTGTTCATCTACATCTCATTCATCATGATCATTACATGTCATTTCTGCAATGCACCTAGACATGAGAACTTATACGTTTGCATCATACAGGATCGCAAGAAGTAACTCCGATAGCAGTTCACGAGGAGCCGGAAGAGCAGCCCGAGGTGCAAGAGCAAGAGGTGCCCGAAGCCGACGAGGAGGTCGGTGAGGATCTTCCAGAGTGCCCAGACCACCGTCCGAGCTCTTTCGAGAGAGGCAAGCCCCGGAACATTTTCTCTCCTGATTTGTCAATATTTTATTAATGCTTTACTTTAACTGATGCATTACGTTTAGGAGTTGTTTGCGACCGTTGCTGCATTATACCTTGTTTACCCTGTTCTACCATATCCTTGTTACCTTGGTGTTCGCAGTCAAAAAATGCTTAGCTTGTTTAGACTGGTAGAAGTCAGGTGATTTCCTATCACCTGCGAGCTATAGGTGGTTACCTGGATCTGCTTGAGTAAGTATGTCATCGTAAAATAACTAAGTGTTAATGTGAAATTGAGACCGGACGGAGACTTGCAGGGTTTCGTACTGTAGTGTTTTTCGTCTGTGTCGATTAAGGACCGACCGTTGTTGGGCCTCGAGTCATGTTGAACGCATGCCTTACACTTAGCTGGCCGAATAATGTACCTTTCGACCGCGAAGCTGGAAGATTATTCGGGCCGAGTGGATTGCCCGCAACGCACTGTACCAGAGCAGTAGTGGCAGGATACGGGGGCGCGATGATAAGGCCAAAGAGCAGTCGGGAGGCCCCCAGGTACATGTGGTTCCTGACAAGCTCGAGACTTTACCTGAATGGTTTACTCGGTGACCAATATCTCACTTTAGCGGGTGAGTGAGGTTTGTGTGAGGAATAAATTATCAGCTGGTTAATAATCGATTTGAATCGCCATCGTTCACTGGATAGTGAGCACTTGACTTGAGCTACTTCACCGTAGTAATTCTGATAGAACACTTGGACAGTTATATGAAATATGACATGATAGAAGTTGTTAATGATCATTGGTCAACCTTACCTGTTTAATTACATGTTACTCTAGTACAAGTGCAAATGTAGTTAACAGGTTAATAAAGATTTAACTTGATGCAAAGCTTCTGAAAAAGATTCTTTAAATGCTAAAAATGTCTTTTTTTTGCAAATGAGTCAGCTACCCCACCATAAAGCCTGTCATGATCCTTGATGTCTTTTATTTTCGGTTCTGTCGGGTAAGTCTAGCTGAGTACCTTCTCGTACTCAGGGCTTGGTTCCCACTTGTTGCAGATGAACAGATGTATTACGGCTACTGTATCAACTTCCTTTATCCTGCGATGGGAGAAGCTTAGGACCATGGCCAGTGGTCATTCACTACGTCTCGTCTGATGCTTTTGTTGGAGATGATCCTGAGCTGGCACTTTATTTCGAACTCTGTGTGAGTGTGTGGTTTGAACTAAATGTTTCCGCTACTTTTATTTGAACTTGGTTTGTAATAACTATGTTTAAACTCTGATGTATTTGCGATGCGAACTTTTATGTAACTTGTGATGGTGACTGCTGAACTTATTACGATCTTGGCTGATATGTAAGTTGGTTTGAAATCCGTCGTGATTTCACGGACTACCGGGTTATACGGGCTTAAGTTTGCTAAATCGTCTACTCAGTGGATGATTTTCTTACTTAATCTCGTATAATTTGTCGGTTCTACTACAGGGATGACACAGGCAAACAAGTTAGAGGACTGCTAGTGGACTTTACTCATATACAAATACAGTCCATATACAATCATATTACCTTAATTAATATGTGTCTAAATTATAATTATTAAAATAAATTCAATTCTAAGGATCAAATAGGGCCTCAAGCTAATCGCTTTGAGTCTCTTGGCTCCTGCAATGCACCAGGTTCTCGTTTCCTCCTTGATTTTTGCAATTAGGCTTTTTCGGAGTGGAATGGTGTTGTTGAACTTGCACCAGGTTCTCGCTTCCTCCTTGATTTTTGCAACTAGGCTTTTCGGAGTGGAATGATGTCGTTGAAAAATCCTAGCATTGTGTTCCTTCTAGAGCTCCCAAGCCACCAGGATTGTCAACAACCAAATGGCTCAAGACCGCAGGCCACCAAATGGACACAGATTGAAACGAAGCCCGGCCTGAAGGGTCAGGGAACTCTCCCAGTCTAAGTCCTTAATGCAGACCAAACTCGTTGGCTGTATTGACAATGTGCAAGCAAGTGTACAGCTGATTCATCCGTGCTATGATAAAGAGGACAGAAACGTTGGTTTTGCCATCCTCTTCTAGCCAAGTAAGGACAAAGATTGTTCAAGATGTAAAGAATAGTGAGCTCTGCGGTGCGATGGCCTAATGCAAATACAAACAGCAATCAAGGAGACCAAAATGCATGTTACACAGCATTCAGATTGCTTTGCAGCAGTACAAGGCCAGAAATCTCTGTTTTAAGCATGCAGTAAAAGTTTTACAAAATACTGCATCATGGCATTCATTTTTACACAAAATAAGTACATGCTAGCTTGTAGTTTATGAAATAAGGAAACAATGCTAAACCCAAAGGAAATGGGCAAAGGGCCAAGCACCCATAGGATTCCCTGATTTCAGACCCCGAGAATGTTATGTTGCCCGCAGCAGCTCAAAGTTCAGTGTCACACAACTTCACCATCAGGTCGGAAACCATCCTTCGCGTGAAAGGAATGTAGCTCAAACTGTACCTGAGGTGCAAAAAATGGAGAATATAGGAGCACACTAAGTTAGTTTGTTTGGAAAATTTTGCTCTTGCTGTATAATAGGCCAGTCAATTGAAAAGAAAACAGGAGATAAAGATGCAAACAAACAGTAAAATAATTGCTAAGATCAAGATTTACAGTGTCACAGTACCACCACCTGGGAAGACTGCTCTATTTGATTCATTTTGGTCAAATTCCAACTCAAGCACAGTAGAGATGTAAATTTCCAGCCTATGTTATTGAATGATTCCATATGTATAGTATAAAAACTGAGTAAATACCACAGTAAGAACTACAGAGCTGCTATTACATAGTAAGAAAATCATTCAAACTAAATTTCCCAGTGAAGTTTTCCAAGATGTGTGATCGCTAAGAGCCATGGCCATTGTGCAAAAATGAAATTGCATGACAGCATAGAAGATGATACAGTTCTATTTAACCATAATAGAAGCACATAACTGTTATACAGGTTCTATTTGAGCATAGAAGCAAAATGAAAGTGAGGATTTGGGGTTTGGCAGAGGCAAAAGAACTTGCCGCTTCGCTGCAGGGGTCATAAGACACCTTATCTTGTGTATAGTTTTTTGCACAGTTGCTTTTCTGTTTTCCTTCTTTTCTTTGGTGCCCCTGTAGGCAGCCTCCTTAGGTTGCCTACTTGTAAACTTTGGCTTCATAAATATATAAATGATGCACTGTGCACATTATGTTCCCATTCATTCAAAAAAGACAAGGTATGACCAGTCACAAGCCACAATCTATAAATCCAGCTTAACAGTTTTGGTAAGATGACAGTCATGCTGTTTATGAACAGACAGTGAGCAGCCTAACATATACTCCAGACTCCAGAATTGGGAAGATAGTTCAGAAAACTTTGATTTTCATATTATGCTTAGTCATTAAATTTCTTATATTAAGATTTTCATATTATGCTTAGTCATTAATTTTTTTTTTTCTCGAAAAACGCAGGAGATGCAGGATAGGGTTGGGGTGGCACCAATTGAGGAGAAATTGATTCAACATCGGTTGAGATGGTTTGGACATGTCCAACGGAGGCCTCCTGAGGCGCCGGTGCGTAGTGGAGTTCTAAAGCGGGCCGATAATGTAAAGAGCCGATAATGTAAAGAGCGGTAGAGGTCGACCTAAACTAACTTGGGACGAGTCCGTTAAGAGAGATCTTAAGGAGTGGAATATCTCCAAGGATTTAGCTATGGACAGGAGCGCTTGGAGATTGGCAATCAACGTGCCTGAACCGTGACCTCTTTTTGTCTTGTGCCCTTTATGTCCCTTTATGTGTCTCCCTGTTTCTCGTCTCTTTTGGGTTTCATCTCTAGCTTACCCCAACTTGTTTGGGACAAAAGGCTATGTTGTTGTTGTTGTTGTTGAAAAACGCAGGAGATTCGCACACAATGTTTACAAGTCGTCCGATTAATCGCGATTAATCGTCCTAATCGGTCCCTGGTGCTCGATTAGGAGGTTCGAATCGATTAGCTCGACCAGAAAGCTGGTCGTCCGACTAGTCGACGACTAATCACGATTAGTCGTCCGACTAGGCTATGGACGACCAGGGTGACTGCTCTGTTTTTTTCGGGCCGGGCCTATATGTGGCCTATTGGGCTTCCAATTTGGCCTGTTAGGGTTAGAATAGACACAGAAAGCAGGAGGCATGCAGTGACTCAAGATATTGATGTAAGTTGATGATGAAGACCAAGATCAGCATGTAGATTCAGCAATAGCAATGGAGGAGGATGAAGAATCTGCACCAACTGAAACTGGAGATGGAGATGGAGGCTTCACTTTTAATGTTGATTTGCTTAATTAGATGGCTAGTTGCCTACTACTTTGTTGGACTGTTAAATGTCAGTGTTTGTGACTGTGTTGAACACTTTAGCAGTTTAGCTTATGTGTACTGAACTTGAACACTTTAGCTTATGTAGTTATGTGTACTGAACTTGTTTGCTAAATGCTAGTTATTTGCTACTGCAGCAGTGCTTGCTAATGCAGCAGTGCTGCTGTTGAGATGTGTCAAGATCAAGACTACATTAGTGTTGCTAATTATGGTCTTCTTTGGTATTTTAGGCTTCCAGCAGCAAGTCAGCAAAGAAATGGAGTTTGTGACAGGAATATGGACCTCTGGACATGGCAGAAAAGAGAAGAAAACAACTCCCACAAGTAAGTCACCAGCTAAACACTATAGCTTATGTGTACTGAACACTTTAGCTTAGTGATGCTTGCTTTATTGTGTATACTATATAGTATATATAGGTATATATATAGTAGGTATATATATCCTGATATATAGGACGACCAGGGGTCGACTAGGTTCGACTAATCGACCTGGTCAACGACTAATCGCGATTAGTCTTCTGGTCGGTCCCATGGCGACTAGGTTCGACTGGACGACTTGAAAACATTGTTCGCACATCATTATATTAAGAAGGAAAAGGGTGTAAGAACCCAACACTTACAACACACAACCAAACACAACGCACTCACACAACACACACTACTTCTTAGTCATTAAATTTCTGATATAAAAACTAGAAATATCTTCAGCAAATTGCACATTGTCACTTACCACTTAAAAGTACCACATAAAATACTCTACAGATGTTTATGTAAGTATACAAATTAACCTTAATCTTTTCCTCTAAACATGTCACCCCCATTGAGTAACAGAGCACAAAAGAACGGTGCTACTGCTATGTACCCAGACCATGAATAGTACATAAGTTTGAGGTAGTCCTCTGCTAAGTACTTCAGTTGTTTCTTTGACATGGATTGAACATGCTAACTATGTAAAATGAATAAATGATCGTGGAAGTCAAGCATAACACAGACAAACACTCTGAATAACAGCTGCAGTTGATTAATGGAAAACAGCAGAGGGCATAACATTTTTTATTATCCTCACAAGAAAGATTAAAAAAATGGCAGAGCATTCAGAAGGGTAAAATTAGATATGTTATTTTGTCACGGTCACTTTAAGGAAGGCATATTTGCATTCAACATCAATAGGACAGTGGTGGTTTTATGACTTACAGATCGCTAGCATTATTTGTAAGGATAGAAACCTTACCAAAACAGGGCACAGATCTCACATATGATTGCAATCAGCGTTAGCAGCTTGTCATGAATCTGCACAGTTAAACTAAATTCAGAAAGCATGGTATCGTGGAATTTCGATATGGCTATTCAATTTTTTGACTATGAGAACAAGGTTGTGAGAAGAAAATGGGCATTTCAAATAGTACGAACCCAAAGAGCAAAGATTAGAGCCAAAACAACACATCCAACATAAATAGCTGTCGCATATAGACGGACTGGATCAAACATCATCCTTAGCTGTTTTTGTGGCCCCATAACAAAGGCTGTGCTGCCAAACAAAGGTTGAAATCAGAATATGGTAAATATTCAAGAAAAATAACTAACACAAATAGAGAAGAAGTGTATTGATCTCGTATTTTTTTTTCTCGAACATGCAGGAGAGCTATGTATCTTTATATTAATAATTGATCTCATATTTATCGGTATGCACACAGCACACTTAATGTACAAAATAATTGTAGAAATGTTGAAATGGCAGCAGAACCATAGAAAGTTCCAAATAAAGAAACTGTGTTATTACCTCCCAACTGCCAATATGTTTCCAAACGTAAACATGACTGCAAATTTGATAGGTCTCACGAAGACAATAAAAGACTGCGCAAGAGAGTGAAACGTAAGCAGTGCACTACACATGATAGCAGGAGTTTAAATTCATTACCGGAACCTAACAAATTTGCGAAGACGATCTTGCCATGATTTTAATCTTAAAATAGTGTAAAACAAGTCATGGTTTAAGGCTTAGCACAAAGTCCTGAGTTCCTGGTGATATGCTAAACAAATCTGGAGTTAGCTGCACGGCAATTAAGAGCTACAGTAGCACTAGTTCTCCAGCACTTGTAGAACGAAAGCTAAACAATGTGCTTCTTTAGACAAGCAACTCTGATAAAGAACAGCCTAATGTGACCAACACAAAATTTCCTGTTCCCAAATTATCATCCCCACATAACCAATTCAGAAGTTTTTAATACTATATCAAACTTAATTCGCTGAGCCACAATGCCAATCACATGTTTCGAATCAAATAAAACAAGATGTACAGCTGCAATTATCGTTCTCAAAGGCATGACGTACAGTACAGGTGACTGAAATAGCATAATCTGCGAGGCTAATTCTCCACCTGCAGGAGAAGCTAGCAGCTGCTCAAACTCTCTAACAGCTGTACGGGCGACGGATTGCGAGAGCGTACCAAGATCATGAGGGCGAGTCCGGCCACCAAGCATGCGGCGAAGGCGTAGATCCTCTGGACAACGCAAACGGCCAAGACCGGATCAGATCGATGCAAACCAGAGTCATGAAATCCTTGGAGCATTCCGAGGTCTCAGAGGGGGGTTGCTGCTTGACCTGGAGTGGGGAGAGGGAGCAGAGGCCCTCGGTGTCAGCAAGGATGGAGTCCTCCGGCTGATCCTCGTCGTCGCCGCCGACGAGGGAGCGGTGGAGGCGCGTCAGGGCGTCCATGGCTGGCGTGGTCGGGTCGTCGAAGCAGAGGAGGTGACGAGACGAGGTGAGTTGGAATGGGATGGGAGTGGGACAAGACCTCCTGGGCCGGGCCGGACTCCATTACGTTGAGCACGGCCCATGACAGGGTTTTGTCACAGAATCCGGCCGGGTTTCCGCATTTCTTCGTAATTTGCCTTCACATTTATTTTTTGACATTCTGCAGGTAATTTTATGGCTTCACCGTGGAGGGATGACAATTGACAGGTAATTTTGCATTTGCAAATCCCAACTGCAATGTGCAAAGCAAGGTTGGACATTCTGAATATGAGAATGTGAATCTCGGTGCCTTCCTCAGTAGAATAGGATTTTGACAACCTTGGTAGAAACCCATTCTACTGAGGAAGGCAAATCCATTCCCATGCTACTGCTGCAAGCAAAGGCAAAGCCGCAGCGCAGCGACGACACACACAAGTGAGATCAGAATTTGTTCATCGGCATATCGAAAATTCATATTCAAATCACGCTAAACACGAAACCAACACGTTTGATAGATCTCAGATTTCTCCCCCAAATTGTCTCAAACCCACCTCTCACTCGTCGGAAAACAGGCAACGAAATCAGAAGCAGTAACAGAGAAATCTCAAGTGTACAACGCATCCAGCTCGGGTCGGCCGGAGACCCTCGCCGCGGCCTTGCCGCTGTCGACGCCAAGCTCCGCCGCCACGCGCCGCATGACCCCGAACTCCACGGGCCTGGCGCCCGCCGGCCACGTCATCACCAGGCTGGCCGCCTTGCCCCGGATCTCGCACTCCGCGAGCACGGCGGCGCCGAGCCCGTCCACCACGCTGCCGGGCGGGGCCAGCGCCGCGACGGCCCTGGCCGCGCCCACGCCTCCCCGGGAGCGCGCCGCGCGGGTCTCCAGCTTCCCCTCCACGGGCTCGTCCGCGGCGAGGCGGCCCCGGTACGACCCGCTCCGGACCGCGTCCAGGACCAGCACCTCCTCCGGCTGGAGCCTCGAGACGAGGGCCTTCGCGACGGCGCGCGCGCGGTGGGCGGGGACGGCGCCGTGCGCCGCGGCGAGGAGCACGCCGGAGGGGTGGAGGTACACGCGGACAGGCGCGTGCGGGTGCGGGTGCAGGGGCAGGTCCGGGAGGAGCAGGGACGCGTGGAGCGGCGGCGGGGAGGCGAGGAGCGCGAGGGAGGTGGGCGAGATGAAGACGATGAGGAGGCGCGGGGTCGGTGGGCTAGGGTTCGGGGAAACGACGAGGATGGGGATGGGCTGCGCTGGCGGAGTGGCGAAGTTGTCGAAGTCGTCGGGGGAGAAGCGGGACGGCGGCGGCACGTCGGTGATGACGTCCTCCATGGCGCGGGCTCGATCGGAGGTGCGGTCGCGGCGGCAGGGGGGGGGGGGGGGGGGGGGGGGGGGGTTGGGAAGATCTGCTGGCCTCTAGCTCGACTTGGGGAGTTGCGGGGGTTAATGGGCCGTTTTCTTTCCTGGGCTCCAGGTAAGAACCGGCACGGAGAGTATTTTGACCAACAGGTTTTATGCTCTAAGCTTGCATATAATTTGACTAATTGTCTATGAAAATTTATAAAGTATGACTTTTTCATCTTGTCTATATGATTACCCATTCTGGTTGGAGGCAGTAAAATAACAGGAGTGCACGAGTGATAACTAGTAGTCGCGAGCAATGCATGAAGTAGCGGCCTCGCTAGGACGGAAGTGGTGTAGGGTCGTATGCTAGCAGGATCTCGACGAGGAATGATGTTACAAGCTCACCGTCTCTCCTAGAGCCAAAGCAATGTAGGGAGGACACATTCCAATCACAATATGTCATTGTTAGGGCCCTGGGTTCCCTTATTGTTCCCCTCTGATTCCACCTCCGATAGGGCAACCTACCATGACCAACCTTTCCTCTAAGCCTAGCAATGGAGAGAAACCTATTGAAGCCTAAACCCTTGGCTCCCTAAATCTAGATCTTGACCATATTCACACCGAAACCCTCTCATGGTTGAAAAAGAAAACCGATAGATACCAAACCAACACAATCCAATGAAAACCCTCATAATAGGTGTCTCCAAAAACCTACATCGTAAGAACCACCTGAGCCCACGTACCCTAGCACTGAACCCAATATTCAGGCACTAGATTGTTATTCTTCTCCCCATTGGTTAGTTCCCAACATGGCTTCAAGGGATAGTCACCTAGGTCAATAAACAAAAACCACCATAACAAAGTCATCTTCTTCATTTCCTTGTTCATTTTCTATCCCATTTGGTTTTATTCTCTTAGCTCATTCTCTCTTTGATGACTGGACTTGCTCTAATCTTAAACTAGTTTAGTTTCTCCCATTATGATGGTTATATACAAGTCTAAGAGTGCAAAAGTGGTCTTGATTCCTATCTAGAATTTTGAGTAACGGTTGCACATGTCTCTAAATGTGCCTTAACCAAAGTCAAGAACGAAAACAAATGCATTGTTTCGGTTTGTCTCATTTAGATACCTACTCCATTTCATTAGCTACTTATCTTTCGATGCGCGGGCTCGCTTTGATCATAACTCTAATTAGTTTCGTTTCCTCCCCTGCAATGATTAGCTTCGAATCTAAGAGGCTAAAAGTGGTCTTAGTTACTCTTTCGAACAACGGTTTTAAATATGAATTATCCAAATCTAAGAACGATAAAGGTTGCACGTGGTCCTAAAGATGCATTATCCAAATCGAGAACAAAAACATACATGCTAATGTAGATACCTACTCCATTGCACGCGGCGCTTGCCGGGCGGCATGCCGATAGCCTGGCGCGGCGTAGTTTTTTTATTCTCTTAGACCCTTCTCTGTCCAATGCCTTCCTGTCTCATTTCTTTCTCTTAGTTTTGTTCTGTCCCTCGCAACGGTTAGCCATCAATCTATAAAACGACAAAAGTGGCCTTAGTTACTCTTTAGAGTAACGGTTGCATGTGGCTCTAAAAAAATCGTATCTAGAAAAAGAGAACTAAAACGGTGACTCCAAAAATATCACATCTAAGAGTGAGAACTAAAATGGTTGCACGTGGCCTTAAAAAGATGCCTTATTCAAAGGTGAGAATGAAAATAGACACGTTGATTTAGTTTTTTATTCTCAAAGCTCTTTCTATCATGACTGGATTCAGACATTCAGTTTGATCCTAAATTTATTTTTGTTTCAAATATACTCCTAACTTATATAGATTATCTAAGAGTACAAAATGGTCTTATTTTTTCTTTGGAGCAAACCCCTAGAAATGCCTTATCCGAGAAGGAAAACGCCGCGTTGAGTAGCGCCGGCGGCAGTCCCTGATCCAGAATTCCAGATCCGCGCGAAAACTTTTTCCTTCCCTCCGGCCCCCACGCCACACCCCACCTGGCCGCCTCGCTTCATTCCCAAGTCTCACTCACCACCTGACCCACCTCGCTCCGCCGAGTCGTCTTCCCCCACACCACATCTTCGCCTCGCTCCCTCCCTGTCTCCCCCGACCATCGCGTCGCGTTCGAAATTTTCAAAACCCCCCAATTCCTCGGATTCCGACACTCGGGCGGAGGGAACCCAAATTTTCGGCCCCGCGTCGGCGCGTCGTCTCCACCTCCCCCCCGCCGCCCCCGCAAATCTCCAAATCCCCAATCCCCTGCTCGCGGCCCCGAACCCCCCTCACCGCGCTTGCTTAAATCCCGACGCGGCGCTCGCGGAGGAGGCGGAACCCTAAGGCCCGGACTGGATCCCTCCCCGCGCCCCGATTCGCCCGCCCGATTCCAGGTTCTAGGGTTTCCCATGCCCTAGCCTCCGCCGCCCGTGGTGCCGGTGCCATGCCCGCGTCCCGCATCCCGCTCAAGCGCTGCACCGCCGCCGTCCCGGGCGTGGGGGAGCCCGGTCCCGCTGTCAGCATGCCGCCCGCCAAGCGCCGCCGCGACCGCGTCGTCCCGTCGCGGTTCAGGGACTCGATGCCGCCGCCCGCCAAGAAGCGCGCGGTGGTCGTGTCGCTGCCCGCGCCGGGCGGCGAGCTGGGGGTGGAGGAAAGGGACGGGGAGGTGTACAACGTCGAGGTGCTCATGGCCGAGCCCAAAGGCGACTCCTTTGGTCCCGTGGAGACCGCGGTGTGGACGCCCATGCGGCCGGCACCCACGGATGCCGACCTGTATCGGGCGTGCCGTAACATAAGCAAGAGCGGCAGCTTTGGGGGAGCTGCCAGCGGTAGTGTGCTCACGTCTGTGAGCAATGCTGCCTCGGACGGTGGTGCTGGTGGCAATGGCGCCACTGTTCGTGTGAGCAATGACGCCTTGGACGGTGGTGCTGGCGGCAATGGCACCACTGTTCGAGTGAGCAATGCCGCCTTGGAAGGTGGTGCTGGTGGCAATGGTGGGCTGGAGGGGAGACCTGCGGTGGTGGAGTGCAAGCCCAAGAGGGAGGCCAGTGATAAGAAAGAGGATTTCTACTGGCCAGAGGATTTTGTGCTTGGGGATGTTGTGTGGGCGAGGTCTGGGAAGAAGTCCCCGACGTGGCCTGCGCTGGTGATTGATCCCATGCTGCATGCGCCGGAAGTCGTGCTCAACTCCTGCGTTCCTGGCGCCCTCTGTGTCATGTTTTTCGGTTATTCCGCTAACGGGCATGGCAGGGTAATTAATCATTTCCTTTTGCTGCTTTCTGTTGGCTGTTTGGTTACCGAATAACTAATCCGCAACTTAATAAGACATATATAAATACCACCAAAGATATAGAATTTTGATTTTTTACGAAAACCGACAAAGTTTTTGACTTTCATGGGATGTAACAGAAACAGGGTACTAAATATACTTGGAAAACCAAGCATTTTTTTTGTCCTTCGCATGTCCTTACCGCCTTACCCCTGCCACATCCCTTTGCAGGACTACGGATGGGTTAAACAAGGAATGATCTTTCCCTTTGTGGACTACCTAGACAGGTAAAATTCTGGAATGTGCTGAACATTGTTCCTAATTTGGTCTGTATCTGATGCTCCTCTGTTCTGTCAGGTTTCAAGGACAGCCTCTGTATAAGCTCAGACCAAGCAAATTCCGTGCAGCAATTGAGGAGGCTTTCCTTGCTGAACGTGGGTTTTTTGATCTCGAAATGGATGGGGTATGCTCACCCCGGAAGTCTGTAAATAAGCAGTCTGATCCCAATGGCTTTCAGGAAGAGGCTGCTTCAAATAACGAGCAGGAGTGCCAATCCGAGTCTCAGGTAACTGAATACGATGAAATTTTACAAATTCTGTGTGAAGCTACTCCCCTTGATACATCTTTTGAGCTGGCCGCAATGTAATTCGCTGAATTGCAGGTTGTTGGCAAATCAGCACTGTCTTGTGATAGCTGTGGTAATCGCCTACCATCCAAGGTTTCAAAGAAAAGGAAACAAGGGGGTGAGCAGGTGCTTTGTAGGCACTGTGAAAAGTGTTGGAGTATATGTAAGCCCATGTGGCTAAGGCCCATGTGGCCCATGTAAGGAACCTATATAGCTACCCTTCTAGGGTTAGCCCAAATCAAGAGAGTCACTAATTCTAGCATGGTATCAAGAGCCTCTCTATCTTCTTCCTGGTAGCAGCCGCCGCCCCCCTGGTGCAGCCGCCGCCGCTGCCTTCCTGGCCGGCGGGCGCCACCATGGCTGGCCGCCGCGATCCTCCCCCCTCCCCTTCCTACTTCCACTCTTTTCCCTCTCTCCCCACACCCTCCTGGGCCACGGTTGCTGGAGCTGGTCCTCCACCCGCCGCCGCCGGGCACCAGACACACCACCACCCGCCGCCGCTGGGGACCCAGCCGCCCCACCTCCAGGCGCCGCTGGGGACCCAGCCGCACCACCTCCAGGCGCCGCTGCTGGGGCTGTCTGCCCGGCCCACCCTGCCCCTTTCCCCTGGCGCGGCCACCTTCACCCATCCCGCTGTCGGTTACCCTCTGGCGGGCACCCCTGTACCCAACGCCCCCCCCTCTGCTGCTGCCCTCACAGCCGCTCCTGCTGTTGAGGGCGCAGCCGGGGGCTCGGGCTCCTCCTCCCTCACTGCTCCGGCGGTTGGGGGACATGGGGGGGCCCCTGCTGCAGCCCTTCCTGCAGGGGGTGTTGAGGATGAGGGCGTTGTTGCCCTGTCAGAGCGCCCCGCCGACGCCGTCCACCTTCCCGGCGCCGGGACGGACACCGGCAATCACCTTCCCGCCGGTGCCCCCACTTTCCCGGCCTCGACACCGCCACTCCTCTCCCAGATCTACGCCGGCTCTCAACCCTATGATGGCCGTGACACCTCGTCTCTCGCCGCTGCTCTCGTCGCCGCGCGTGCCGCCGCCGCGGAGGGGCAGGCCCGGGTGCGGGCAGCCGCCCTCATGTGGGAGCACGAGCGCGAAGCGGCCGACGCCTTGGCTCGTCAGATTGCCGAGGCGGAGCGGCTCCTCTCTCCCGCCTCTCCGGCGGGTGCCCACTCCTCTGCTTCGCCGGGTCGTCGTGCATCTCATACTGCTGTCCTCTGGCACGATCCGGCTGACCCGCTCGTGGCACAGCTTCACTACCAGGCCGGGGGGGTCCAGAACATCCGCCTCCTCGTGCCGGTCGTTCTCGAGCCGGAGTCACCCTCCTACGCTCGCTGGCGGGACCTCGTGGTTCTTACTCTTCGCCGCTACGCCCTCGACGACCACGTCCTCCTCGACGCCTCGGCCGCTGTCCAGACCCCGTCGTGGCTCCGTCTGGATAGCATCGTCCTCTCCTGGATCCTGGGGACGATCTCCCTCGACCTCCACGACCTCGTCCGTACCTCTCCTGACGCGCGCCGGGCTTGGCTTGCCCTTGAGGGCCAGTTTCTGGGCAACGCCGAGGCCCGGGCTCTGCGCCTCGACGCGAGTTTCCGGACTTTCGTCCAGGGGGACCTCTCCGTCGCTGAGTTCTGCCGCCGGATGAAGGGCATGGCGGATTCCCTGGGGGACCTTGGGTGGACCGTGGAGGATCGCATCTTGGTCCTCAACGTCCTCCGGGGGCTCAGCGACCGCTACGCCCACCTCCGGACGTGGATCACTCGCCAGCGGCCCTTCCCCACCTTCCTGGAGGTCCGCGACGATCTCGTCATGGAGGAGCTCACGCAGGGCCTCCAGCCGGTCTCCACTCCTGCAGGGGCCTCGGTTTCCTCGACGGCCCTGGCTGCTACTTCTACGCGCCCCCCTACACCACCACGGACCACTGCACCACCACCGTCGTCTCTCCTGGGTCCTCCCTCCGGGCCGAGCGGAGCCGGGGGGGGGGCCGTGGCGGTCGCCGACGCCGCGGTGGTGGTCGAGGGGGTGGCCGGAGCGGCCACACCCAGGCTCAGGCTCCCGGTGGGTTACCGGGGGGGGGCACCATGGCCCTCCTTCCAGCACCCATGGGCAGGGCGCATCTCTATGTGGCCCTACCACGCCACTGGGGCCGAGTCGCGCCCACCGGTGGCCTTCCTCACCGGGGCTCCTCCTGCTGGGGCTCCTCCTGCTGGTACTCCACCTGGCGCCTTCCCTGCTGCAGCAGCGTGGACTCCACCGGGGGTCGCCGGATGGGACCCGACGGCCCTGGCTCGTTCGTTCTCCACCATGGGTCTGACACCTCCGGTTGGACCCGAGTGGATCGCCGATTCAGGAGCCACCTACCACACCACTCCTGACCCTGGTATACTTTCGTCACTCCATTCTCCGTCCTCCTCACTTCCTTCGTCCATTATGGTCGCAAACGGCTCTTGCCTTCCTGTCACGTCTGTGGGTACCGCCGGTGCCCATGGCTCCTTTCGTCTTCCTGATGTTCTTGTTGCTCCTTCTATGGTTCATAACCTCCTTTCTATTCGTCGTTTTACAGCTGACAATTCTTGTTCTGTTGAATTTGACTCTTCTGGTCTTACTGTCAAGGATTTGGCTTCCCGGCGTCCTCTGCTCCGATGTGACAGCACCGGGCCCCTTTACACCCTTCGCTTTCCGGCGGCGCATTCGTCTTCTTCGCCGTCCCTTTTGTCAGCTGCCTTCGCCGCTTCTCCTTCCTCTACTACCTGGCACCGGCGCCTCGGCCACCCTGGACGTGATGCCCTGATACAGCTCAGTCGTAGCTCTGGTCTTCCATGTACTCGAGCTCATGATGAGCAACTGTGTCATGCGTGCCAATTGGGCCGACATGTTCGCCTTCCTTTTTCTAGTTCTTCTTCTCATGCGGCCCGCATTTTTGATCTTGTACATTGTGACCTATGGACCTCTCCTGTCATCAGTATTTCTGGTTATAAGTACTATCTTGTGGTTGTTGATGATTTTTCGCATTATTCATGGACTTTTCCCCTACGTGCGAAGTCGGATACGTTTACCACGCTCTTTCACTTCTTTACTTGGGTGTCTACTCAGTTCGGTCTCACCATCAAGGCCGTCCAGTGTGACAATGGTCGCGAGTTTGACAACTCCACCTCCCGAGCTTTCTTCCTCTCTCACGGTGTTCAGTTGCGCATGTCTTGCCCATACACTTCTTCGCAGAATGGCAAGGCAGAGCGGATGATTCGCACCACCAACGACACCGTGCGGACTCTACTGTTTCAGGCCTCTCTTCCTGCTCGCTTCTGGGCTGAGGGCCTGCACACCTCCACCTACCTTCTTAACCGTCTTCCTTCCGCTGCCTGTCCCGCTCCCACCCCTCACCACGCCCTCTTCGGTACCCCGCCTCGGTACGATCACCTCCGCGTGTTTGGGTGTGCTTGTTACCCCAACACTGCCGCCACATCCTCTCACAAGCTGGACCCTCGTTCCACGCTCTGTGTCTTCCTCGGTTACTCCCCTGATCACAAGGGGTACCGATGCTTCGACCTTGCCTCCCGCCGGGTTCTCATCTCGCGCCATGTGGTGTTCGATGAGTCCGTCTTTCCCTTTTCCGGCACCTCTACTTCTTCGGTACCTGACCCACCCACCCTGCTTCCCACTGACCCGGTGGTCCAGCCACCTTTCTTGTGGTCTCCTGCAGGTACCGCTTCACCGCGCTCCGCGCCGGCCACCGGTCCCGGCTCCCCTGTGAGTCTGGGCCCCTCGTCCTCCGGCGCGGCCCCGTCTCCTTCGGTTGGTGCAGACCCGGGGCCTTCGTCCCCCGCTTCTGCCCCGGGGGGGTCGTGCCGGCTGCCGACGCCGGATCCCGTCTCGGCACCCGCACCGGCGCCTCCGTCGAGGTTCGCCGCGCCGGTACGGGTCTACCAGCGCAGACCGCGGCCTCCTCCGATCGCGGTCCCTTCTCCACCGGGGACACCGACACCGCCGCCACTGTCTCCACCGGCCCGTGGTCCCTCGCCGGTCTACCATCCGCCGCTGCTTCACCGACACCCGCGGCATGTTCACCCGATGGTGACACGACACGCGGCTGGCACCTTGCCGCCTCGTGTCCTCGCTGCTTCGACCGACGACGCGGTGGTCTCTCCGGTACCCTCTTCCGTCCGCGACGCCCTGCTGGACCCTCACTGGCGCCGCGCGATGGAAGAGGAGTATGCCGCGCTACTCGCCAACCAGACGTGGGAGTTGGTGCCCCGGCCGCCGGGCGCCAATGTCGTCACCGGCAAGTGGATTTGGACTCACAAGCGCCGAGCGGACGGCTCTCTCGAGCGCTACAAGGCTCGATGGGTCCTTCGGGGTTTCACTCAGCGCCCTGGCGTCGACTACGATGAGACCTTCAGCCCGGTGGTCAAGCCGGCCACAGTCCGTACAGTGCTATCGCTGGCACTTGCTCGGTCTTGGCCCATCCACCAGCTGGATGTCAAGAACGCCTTCCTCCACGGCCTTCTTACCGAGACGGTGTACTGCAGTCAGCCGGCAGGGTTCGTCGACACCACCCGTTCTGACATGGTCTGCCGGCTCAACAGGTCCCTCTATGGCCTCAAGCAGGCACCTCGGGCATGGAACCACCGGTTTGCTACTTTCTTGATGACCCTGGGATTCGTGGAGGCCAAGTCTGATACGTCCCTGTTCGTCTACCACCATGGGACTGACACTGCATACCTATTGCTCTATGTTGATGACATTGTCCTTACCGCCTCTAGCGAGCCGCTTCTTCGGCGGATCATTGCAGCTCTCCAGCAGGAGTTTGCGATGAAGGACCTGGGTGAGCTCCACCACTTCCTCGGTGTCACTGTTGAGCACCGTCCTGCTGGGCTTCTTCTTCATCAGCAGCAGTACACTCGGGATATCCTGGAGCGGGCTGGGATGTCTGACTGCAAGCCCTGCTCCACTCCAGTCGACACTCAGGGCAAGCTGTCGGAGACTGAGGGACCTCCGGTGGCCGACCCCACTGCATACAGGAGTCTTGCCGGGGCCCTTCAGTACCTCACCTTCACCAGGCCGGACATCACCTATGCAGTTCAGCAGGTCTGCCTCCACATGCATGATCCTCGGGAGCCTCACCTCACGGCTCTCAAGCGTCTCCTCCGCTACCTCCGGGGCACCCTCGACTACGGCCTCCTCCTACACCGGGCCTCCTCCACCGACCTCGTCGTCTACACCGACGCTGACTGGGCCGGGTGCCCGGATACTCGCCGCTCCACCTCCGGCTACGCCGTCTTCCTGGGCGGCAACTTGGTGTCTTGGTCTTCCAAGCGCCAGCCGGTGGTCTCCCGGTCCAGTGCCGAGGCAGAGTACCGCGCCGTGGCTAACGGCGTGGCGGAGGCCGCCTGGCTCCGGCAGCTACTTGCTGAGTTGCACACTCCACCCTCCCGGAGCACACTGATCTACTGCGACAATGTCAGTGCGGTCTACCTCTCCACCAATCCCATTCAGCACCAGCGGACGAAGCATGTCGAGATCGACCTACACTTTGTCCGTGATCGGGTGGCCATGGGCGAGGTACGGGTTCTTCATGTTCCGACGACCTCCCAGTTCGCGGACATCTTCACCAAGGGCCTCCCGTCCTCGACCTTCGCCGAGTTTCGCTCCAGCCTCAACATCACCGGTGGCTAGTTGCGTCTGTGGGGGGGTTGTGTGTGTGTTCTTTCTTGTTCAGCCTCGAACTCCGCTGCGACGGTAGTTCAGACTGCGGGGGGGGTGTTGGAGTATATGTAAGCCCATGTGGCTAAGGCCCATGTGGCCCATGTAAGGAACCTATATAGCTACCCTTCTAGGGTTAGCCCAAATCAAGAGAGTCACTAATTCTAGCAAAAAGGTATGCGGCTAACCTTTTGAGTTGTGAGATACTTCATCTCTTTTGTTCTTTACACATCCTTTCTTCCTTTTTGATGACTCATGTGTATAAGCATTACTCTGCAGTTATTGCAGTCGAAACAATACTGTGGCATATGCAAGAAAATTTGGCACCACACAGATGGTGGAAATTGGGTAAGAGCTTAGAAGAATACATGCTCTGGTTGTATATCCTCTTGAATATTCTGGGTACTGACTTGAAAGGCACTTTGTGCCAGGTTTGTTGTGATGAGTGCCAGATTTGGGTTCACGTTGAATGTGACCTGACATGCAACAATGTGGAGGTTATTTCCTTACCTTTGTTTGATGACATTTTGATGTCCTTATTGCTTGATATCTATATGAAACTATTCTATGAATATCTTTTGTTAACTTGGCATTCTGTCATAGGATTTGGAAAAGGCAGATTACTACTGTCCGGATTGCAAATCAAAACGCAAAACAGTTCCAGCAATGGAAAAAATGAATACTTCCATCAGTTCAGAGTAAGTCGTTTACTGCTCTCTAACCTATGGATACAAAACTACTTGGGTAAATAAGCTCCTCAATATGTAATGTATTTCTCCACAGATGTGCTAGCACTTCAAAGGAAAAACTGACCGCAATGATAGCTGTTTGCTGCAACGGCGAGGAGGCACTGTATGTACCTGAGAAGCACATGTAAGTATTTGATATTTTGGTGGTATCTCACTGTGAATCTTAACGTAGCATTTTAATTTAAATCTGCTTAATTGCGATTAATCTATGTTATTTTAGGGCCTGTTCGGTTAGAGATGTTATTAAAGTTTAACAAACACTGTAGCATTTTTGTCTTATTTGACAAAAAGTTTCTAATTTTGGACTAATTAGGCTTAATAGATTCGTCTCGTAAATTACTCCTAATCTGTGCCGACATGCATGCAATTAGTCTACATTTAGTACTCCATGCATTTGCCGCAACATTGATGTGATGGGAGTTAAATTGAATGATTCAGAAACCAAACAGGGCCTTACTGTGTCTTATTTTTGCTCAATTCTATTTACACAAATTTTAGAACATCATTCAATGTGTTGTGAGAGCAGGCTAAAGTAGGCTCACATTCTGTGTTATGTGATTTTGTTATTGTAATACTCACTTTGAAGGATTATTTAGTGGGTCGGTGGTGACGGGCATTGTAATGTTGACTATGTAGACCAGAAACACCCAACCAACTTTAATATAATGATGCACAATTCTCCTGTGCATCCGAGAAATACTAGCAGTCTGCGTGTTACAATGATTCTACATGCTACTATTTGTAAGCTGATTTGAGTTGAGTTATTGCTGGCAGGATACTATGTCAATGTAAGTCTTGCAAGGAAAGGATGATGAGTCTGAATGAGTGGGAGAAGCATACTGGCTCAAGGAAAAAGAATTGGAAGATGAGTATTAGACAAAAGAGCACAGGGGAGCCCCTCATTAATTTGGTAAGCCCTGTAGATCTTCATCAACCTTTTTTTGAATCAAACACCAAGACCAACTGACACATGATCTCTTAAACTTACCTGCAGCTGGATGATATTCCTTGTGGGACATCGAAGTCTTCTAACCCAGGCATTAAGAAAGAAGAGCTGCTACAATTGCAAGGTACATTTCTGCTTGAGTTTGTGTTTGTTGTGTAGCTGGCAGTTGCAACATGACCTTATGTAATTGATTGCTTTGATATCTGCAGCTAATGCTTACAGTCCTGTCTGTGCTAAATGGACAACTGAACGCTGTGCTGTTTGTCGATGGGTTGAGGATTGGGACTACAACAAAATTATAATTTGCAACAGGTATTCTTGCTGGCCTTGCTTTGTTTAGCACCCTTAATTTTATATTTCACCGTATGTTTTAAGGTGACCTTTATGTTGATGTTTGACTCGTAATTGACTGCATTACCACTCTGATATTTATTTGCTCAGGTGCCAAATAGCTGTTCACCAGGAATGCTATGGTGCACGAGCTGTACAAGATCTTACAACATGGCTTTGTCGAGCATGCGAATTCCGCCAACAGAAAAGAGAATGCTGCCTATGTCCTGTCAAAGGTATTGCTTATAATGGGAATTTGTAGCCTATAATATACTCTTCTGTTTCACTGCGTTCACCAGCCATTAAAGATTTTTTTCTTCAAATAATCTCATTGTAGTGATGCTTGTCAGCGACACTTGTACCGTGATAAACTTTGTTCCTTGTTTAATATATTCTATTGGTGCTTTAAATTTGTTTCAGATGTCCTGTCTGTTATTGTTGTTTGAAGCTATTAACTTGTACTACTGAATTTCCGTTAACATAGGGGGTGCTCTCAAGCCAACAGATATTGAGGGACTGTGGGTTCATGTTACATGTGCCTGGTTTCAGCCTAAAGTCTCTTTTCCGGTTGAGGAGACTATGGAGCCAGCTATGGGAATAATGAGCATCCCTGTAGAGTACTTTAAGAAGGTTGAGATTTTTAATTGATATTTTCACAATTTGCATCCAAAATCTTAATTCCTGTGCTTTCCATTCAAATTTCACCTAATATTTGCATTTTTTCATATTAACTGCAGACTTGTGTCATATGCAAGCAAATGCATGGTGCCTGCACACAATGCTACAAGTGCTCTACGTATTACCACGCAATGTGTGCATCAAGAGCGGGATATCGCATGGAGGTTGAATGCTTCACATTTTACAGTGGCTATTTTTGATGAAAAAGATTGTGTGTTTCCTTGTTTCATTTATTTACAGTGCTTAATCCTAATGCAAAATGTTATTGACGTATGGTGTACAGTTTTTGAGCCCTGTCCACTTATTAGGTTGATATTATATTATTGTCAGGCAGTGTCTCAAACTGTATGGTGGTATTGTTAACCATCATTATTTTGTTGTGTAAAATCTACCTTTTTTTTTGCATGTTTCGTTTTTTTATTACTGCCTAAATAGTTCCATTGCAGCTAGGTTTTAGAGTAATTTAAACATGATTTGTACATTTTTTTAAAATGAAATATTTATTCGCTATTCATATTTTTAGACAGGTCATTAAACTGTGATCTTTTTGTTCTTGTAGCTGCAATACTCTGAAAGAAGTGGCAGGCACATTACAAAAATGGTTTCCTACTGTGATTTTCACAGGTAACATTTTCTTTCCAATCCCAGTTTCTCTTTTGTTCTGGTCAAATCATTTCAGTTCACTTGGTGGTTCTTTTTGTTTATATATATACAAAAGTAACTCTAATGTAGGGTCACAACCATGTAGATGTGTTCTTTCAGGCCTTTTTCATAGTGATCTTATAACAGTGGCAATATACCCTGAAGTAGTAAATACCACAAATATATGCGGCTGACACCTGATATGCAATTGTTTCCCCCTCTGTAGTACTCCTGACCCAGACAATGTGTTGACAATGAAGACACCTGAAGGTGTTTTCTCTACCAAATTTTTTCTCCAAAATGGTGAGAAACAGACAGCTGCAAGACTCGTCAGGAAGGAAAATCACCAGGAGAAAGTGCCTCCTCCTATAGTTTCTGACTGTCTAGTCGCAAAGTGCCTGACCTATGAAATGTTGAAATACAAGGTAGTTTTCTTGCATCTGCCTATTGCTCTTAATTGTCTTCATTCCTAATTTTTGAGAAAAGATGGTGCTTATTGTCATGGATGAATTTTTAATTCTTTTTTAAACGTTTACTTTTACTAATTATTTCCTAGCACATCAGTTGTATATTACATTCTTTCTTTCACTCGTAATTTCTTTGTTGTTCAACTACTTGGCTTGTTTGCTGGTTCAAGAATAAATAAACTCTTAGTGGCAGTTGGTTTTGTCAATTGCTTGTATTTGGAACAACTGGTTCTCTAGCATTGGTATCAATCATTTTACATGCATGAATGCATCTCACATGCTTTCTTATCATTGAGCATTGTTGCAATTACTGCTAGTTTATTGTGTCCTATGGATCTTTGTCTTGGTCTCATTTTTGGTTCCTGCTGTTAAGCCTTTAGGGCTATTGTACTAAAAAACAGTAAATACTAATTACTAAGTTATCTCCATTTTTCAGAAAGAACCAGGAGAGGCTATTGCCCACCGGATTATGGGACCTCGACACCACTCCCAGGATTTTATTGATGGCCTTAATGCATGCATGGTAATTGTCTCATTCTGAGTGCTAGCACTCTCGAGCGTGAATGCAGATTCATTTATTCACCTTATTTCCTGTTCCTTGTTAACAGGATCATAAGGACAATCAATCCTTTTCAACATTTAAAGAGCGGCTTGAGTATTTACAGGTTAAGTCTCTGAAACTGCTGTTCATTAGATACTACAAGGTTGTGTCAGCACACTGATAAACAAACTGATGGTTGCAGAAAACTGAAAATTTGAGGGTCTCTTGTGGTCGATCTGGAATTCATGGATGGGGGCTCTTTGCTGCAAGGAATATTCAGGAGGGGCAAATGGTATAGCATGTTGACTTGTATTATCTATATTATGTTTAGTTATTTGCATAGCTTATCCAGTCAGTTCATTAGGTATATCAAATAATCAATGATGACATTTGAAGAACATGCAGATATGGCATTAATGTGTGCTCAAAATCCAAGAAAACAAGTTATTTTTTTTATCATTAGGTAGGTTAGGTGTCCCAAATAACCTTTTCATGTGTCTAGGCAACAGGAGTGCAGTTGGTAATCTGTGAGCTTGTGTTCCATCAAATGAATATTGACTGCTTGGCATTGATATATGATATCTATATATCCAGAGATGGACATACCTCTCAGGGGGTGTCTGCATGAGGGAAGTTGCTCCTGACATTAATTTTAGGACTTCACATCAGATTTAAATCCTAGTGTGATCGAAATCCCACCTTCCTAAGCAGGCCCCAAATGAAATGATTCTGTAATTTACTACTCCCTCTGTTCACAAATGTATGCATTCCTAACATCATAGTTATTTACCCTCCGCTTTAATCTATCCTAAAAATCGTATAAATGCTTACATTTGTGGATGGAGATAGCATGGCTCTTAAGGTGTCGAGGCGCTCCCTGGGGTCAAGTTGTCTCCCCTATAGCTACAAGCTCCATTCTTGAGACGTTGGGAGCGTGAGATGGGAGCCTGAGGGAAGGGGTCATTGTGGGCTGCTGACTTGGGTTGGGCTTTAATAGGCTAGTAGGCTCATTTGCTGTTGTGGTTATAGCCCATTGAGGGGGTTTATTGTTCCTTTCCTTTTTGACTTATCTGTATGTATTGGCGTCCGCCTTGCATGCCTTCCCGCCATGCCTTAACTGCCTAGGTGACAAGAGCATGGTGGGTTGCTATGACTTGCCTTAATGCTTTAAGAACCATGTGAGGGAGTATTTGTTTCTCAGTTGAGTATTCAGCTTAATAAACCCCCCAAATAGATCTCATTTGTCTCAGCAACTGATAATCGGTGCTAACATTTATATCCATACAATACAATTGTATCCCTATTTTTCTAGAATTGCTTGGTCTCCATTCATTGCAAGTGTGGAGTTCGTCCTTAATGTGCCATCTGACCGCTTTCTCTAATGCAATGGTGCACAGTTCTCCTACTCGTTTGAAAAATAAAATGTGTGAGCTGACATCTTAATTAATCTTGTGCCAGGTTATTGAGTATCGTGGTGAACAAGTTAGGCGGTGTGTTGCTGATTTGAGGGAAGCACAGTACCATAAAGAAAAAAAGGATTGCTATGTGAGTTATCACTTATTGTGCTTACATGTATTGCTACTGCCTGCTATTAGTGGGAAAATAGATACTTAGATAGAATAGAATTTACTGATTGCTATACTTGCTTCAAGTTTTGAGGTTTACAATACAAATCTAGTTAAAGTTCAAGGAAGAGCGTATATATAGAAGAAAATAGAAATTTGAAGTCTTGAATTTGGTGAAAACATAAGAGGCTGGAGAAGAAATTTGTTGTAATAAGAAAGAGCATAACCTATGTATGGTTGATACCGAACATTTGGCATCCCCTCTTTTTCATTGACTCTCTTTTGTTCTGTGGTGCTTGTGCAGTTGTTCAAGATAAGTGAAGATGTTGTCATCGATGCTACTGACAAAGGAAACATAGCACGCCTAATTAATCACTCGGTAAACCTTCATACGTCAATTTTGCATCTTCTTGCCATATGTAACAGCCTGACAAAATGACAACTAAGTTTTCGTTTTGCCCTTTCAGTGTATGCCAAACTGCTATGCTAGGATCATGACTGTCAGTGGTGACAGGAACCAGATCATTCTTATTGCCAAGAGAGATGTCTCGGCTGGAGAAGAACTGACGTAATTCCTCAGCTCTGCCCTTTTCTTCTGATATGTACACAACTTCTGAAATTTCATTGGCACGAGATCCTGAATGATACCGTTTCATCTAATGCTGGTTCTGAACGTGCAGGTATGACTACTTGTTTGACCCTGACGAATCCGAAGACTGCAAGGTTCCATGCCTGTGCAAAGCTCCTAACTGTCGTGGATACATGAACTAGAAGGCTAGAAGAGTAAACCAGTCTCACAAACAGGGACTAAAGACTAACTCCTTCCTTACAGAAGCCAAAAGCCGGCCAATTTTCCCAGAATTCTTTCGTTAGTTTCTCGTTTTATATTACTCATCAAAAGTTTATAATTTGTGGCTACCCAAGGTTTGAACCATTTTGTTTAGAATTGCGATTTAGGGCAGCCATAGTCAGTCATCCATTGTAAATTCTTTCATTGCTGTAATAAGATAGGATAAGAATGCTGACTTTTTAAATGAAAAGAAGAAAAACTCAACTTGATACTATCGACTGCCTGTGTCTGTGACATCAAAGTATTTTAGCCACTCGCTTTGACCTTTCTGTACAACCCCATCATGTCTGCATCAGAGGACCTGATCAAACCGGCGAACTGGTACTAATCTTGCTTGCCCTCCAATCCATCATCATCCATGCTAGTTTTACCCAGCCGGCCGGCCGTGTCCCCGTCCGACGACCCTGTCCGCACACGAGAGTTTAAGCGGGCGGGCGAGCAGGGCGGCCGTCGACACGGACTGAAGCCACCGTCGCTGCACCATGAGGCGCCGGCTGCTCGCTTGCCTGCCTCTGCTGCTGGCGCTCGCGGTCGCAGCGCCGCGGACGGCCGTGGCGCGGGAGTACGCGGCCGTCTTCAGCTTCGGGGACTCCCTGTCGGACACCGGCAACCTCTGCGTGGACGGCATCCCGGACTACCTCGCCACGGCGCGCTCGCCGTACGGCATGACCTACTTCGGCTACCCCACGGGGCGCGTCTCCGACGGCCGCGTCGTCATCGACTTCATCGGTAGGCAACGCACGCATGCGCTTTCCCGTCCCCGACCATGAGCAGCGCAGGAGCTGATGAACCGTGTCTGTCGTCTGCACGCACGCACGAGCAGCGCAGGAGCTGGGGCTGCCGCTGCTGCCGCCGTCCAAGGCGAAGAACGCGACGTTCCACCGCGGCGCCAACTTCGCCATCACGGGCGCCACGGCGCTGGGCATGGACTTCTTCGAGGAGCACGGCCTGGCGCGCGCCGTGTGGAGCTCCGGCTCCCTCCACACCCAGATCGGGTGGTTCCGGGACATGAAGCCCAGCATCTGCAGCTACCCGCAAGGTTTCCATGAATTCTTCTCCGATGGCCGACCTGACATCCTTGACGCACTTATGGCGTGTCTGACGCATGATGTATATACATACCAGAGTGCCGGGAGCTGTTCCGGCGGTCGCTGTTCGTGGTGGGCGAGTTCGGGGGCAACGACTACGGGTCGACCATCTTCTCGTTCCGGCCACTGGAGGAGGTGCACGCGCTGGTGCCGCACGTGGTGGGGCGCCATCGCGCGGGGCGTGGAGGAGCTGATCGCGGAGGGCGCCGTGGACCTGGTGGTGCCGGGGCTGCTCCCCACCGGCTGCTTCCCCATGTTCCTGTCCACGTTCAGCGACAAGCCGGCGGCGGCGTACGGGCCCCGGAGCGGGTGCGTCAAGGAGCTCAACACGCTGTCGTGGGTGCACAACGCCGCGCTGCAGCGCAAGGTCGAGGAGCTCCGCGCCAGGCACCCCGCCGTGCGCATCGTCTACGCTGACTACTACACGCCCGCCATCCAGTTCATCCTCCACGCCGAGGAGTACGGTGAGTGCATATATAAAGTTCGATGCTGCTGGTCCCCTCTTCTTACTCCAGCTGTCTCTTCCCCGGCGCCGGGCCGGCGGCGCCCCCGTGGCCACGGCAGTTGTTTGCGTCTAAGGTCGTTGCAAGTTCGGTTCCTTACGTCAGCGGCTAGCAGCCCGGGCCGGGAGACAGTGAGTCCGAGGGAAAAAAAAAATCCACAGGCAGGGACGACGCGTGCGTTTCTGGGCGAACAGCAAACCGCAGGGTGGTTGGGTATCTGAAGCGAGGTTTCGTGTTTGAACGGTCACGCACGAGAGAATATACCATAGGAAAAGGGTGGATTATTGCCGGTCCGGATCGGAGTTTTCCAGCGGGCTTCGCTGGCCGGCCGGCAGCGGGTGACGAGTGACGGCTGAGAAACGCCGGCGGCGGCTGCGTGCTGGCCTCGCTCTCGCTCTCGCGTAGGTAGGTGCCGCGGTGGCGACGTGATGGAGCTTGCCTCGCGTTGCATACGTTGGCTGAAGGTGATCGAAGGTGACACTGACACCTAACTAAAGGTGATGTAACTGAGTAATCAATAGACAGAGCGATGACGAACACACGAACCCTCCGTCGTCCGGCCGGCAGGTCCCACAAGGCCACAAGGCTTTAGGCTTCGGCCCAAGCCTGCAGCTCCGGCCTCTGCTCCGCTCTTTAACTTGAGCTTCGGCCACATGTTCTGATCAATGGTGTTTTTTTTGCGCAGGGATGCTGAAGCAGATGCCGCGAGCCTGCTGCGGTGCGGCGGGCGTGGGGGAGTACAACTTCAACCTGACGTCCAAGTGCGGGGAGCCGGGGGCGTACGCGTGCCAGGACCCCTCCAACCACTGGAGCTGGGACGGCGCCCACCTGACGGAGGCCGCCTACGGGCACATCGCCAAGGGCTGGCTCTATGGTCCCTTCGCCGACCCACCAATCCTCCACCCCTGAGGTCACTCTGCACTCTGCTGCAGCCTCCGCAGCCGCCGGCTAGAACGTCCTCCACATACGGATACGGTGCGGCCGGCCGGTACCGTATATATATTACACACACACATACACACGAATAGGCAGCTTTGTACGTATCAGTTACTGTAGCTGTGAATTGTTTCCTACGTATATCCTTCTCTCTCTCTTTTTTAATATAACTTTGTTGTTAAACTCCTGTCCTATGGCATGTATACAGTAGTGTGTACCGCCGACTATTTTGTCGTTCATGTCGTGTATACTTCAAAGCTCAAACTCACTCAGCGAGCCATTTTGGTGTATGGGTTTTTTTTATGCTGCAAATAATATTAATTAATTGATTCGTGGCCCATCTCAGCTGACTATACGTGCATCTAGCAATTGGCCAGGCCGGCATGGTCAGGGCGTGTGGTGTGTGCATGTGTGTGTGTGTATTAGTTTATATATTGTTCTAAAAAAAGTTTATATATATTTTTATTTTAGTTTCACATAAGAATTGTTATTGTGCCCGTATTAGTTTTTTATATAAATTTTACATAAGTTTGAGCTATATTAACTACTGTACATAACTGGGGAGTATAAACTTGCATATACATAGGTTTGTCGCATACTAATTTCAAGTTTGTGTCATATATATTAACGTATGTATCTCATGAGTAATATACAGATCCCTCTCTTTCGATTACATCGATCACAGTCATCAAAGTTAATACTCTTTAATTGGTTCATTTTTTATTAAAAAAGAACGGTACACTCATAAAACTCTAAACAGTACACTTGTTTGTTAAATTTCTCCTAGCTAACTTTTTTTTTGAGAAACCGAGATTGGATTTATTTATAGCATCATTTTACATGCATTCCTTAACAAAAGGAACCTCGGGAAAAAAGAAAAAGTACATTGAAGAGCTGTTGAGGTCCTGAGCTTTTCCACAAGCAAGCCCAACACCATAGCCCCATAGGATTCCTCTGTTGGCCAGAATCTGCCACGGTTTTAAAAGTTATTATATAAACAGCCGTGTCCCTTCGTCTTTATCAATCACTAGCAAATATACCCGTGCGTTGTAACGGGAGAAGAAAATAATCAAATATTTATAAAAATAATAACAGGAATTTTACATATCTATTTATATTTTATTATTTTCATAAATTTTAAAAACTATATTTTATTATGTCCATGCATCCATAATAATTAAGTTTGCATTGGCAATAATATATGACAATGTCCTACTGCATTAAGTATGTATCGAATTAAAATACTATCTTGCTAAAAAAATTTCTTCCCTTATAAGCCACAAAACTATTTACTCATAGATCTATCATAACTTTTGTTTTTATAGTATTTATTTATTTATTGGTAGAATTATAAAATATCGAGTTCTTGAACTTATTGTGGATTGCACTGGTATATATACGCAGCAGCGTTGTTGGTGTATGAGCCGCTGCTGATGGCGCTCGGAGTTATCCCGACGTGGCCCGACGACGACTCCATTAATAGACGGAGGCTCCCGACACCCCCTCATCGATGCACGTTTGCCTTGTTAGCTTGTCAGGCTCACCTTCGTAGGCTAGTTGATGTAGATGGTGGCCATAATGCACTGACCATATAGACTTACATGGATCACTCGAAGTCGATGACCAAGTATGACTTTCATCACGGTTGGTTGCTGTAACATCCAGTTCCGGCATACACGGCTCAGGCCCACTCTGCTGAGGAGTGATCCCCACCTGCGTAGCAACCCGTTTGAGCTTTCGTCCTCACTTCGCTCAAAACGATTAACCGAAGGTTACTACACGTCCCTAGCTCTGGTATTTAAGTCGATCAAACTCTCTCAGGATTTACAGTGGGTACTAAACACCAGTTGCCCGAGCGTGAACAGGGTCCCCGCAACAGTATCACGACGCTACAGTACTGGAGCCCCGGATGCACAGTACACGCAGCAGTCTCGGCCCACGGTCTCTGCTACAGTACTCGGCTCGTACCTGAATTGGCCCACTTTGTCCCTGGGCTGTTACAGTAACTACCGCGATCACCAGGTAAACCAGCTCAACGATGCACCGGGCAACACAACATGGGCGCTGGCTCCAGCTAGCTCACGTACCGGGCTTCACCACACACACACACACACACACACACACACACACATATATATATATATATATATATATATATATATATATATATATATATATATATATATATATATATATATATATATATATATATATATATATATATACCTGATAAACAAAGACAAGACAAATAAACAAACATGAGATAAGAGGTTAGCTACCCACACGGTGCATGGCTGGCCAGCTTGCCCTCCATGAGGCTCCATCTCATTGCTTGCTTCTTGTCTTTCATAGATTACCTCTGTTGATGCAGCCTATGCGCGTATGTCCTTCTAGTGGCTGGGTGTTGATCAGACTCCCTCTACTTCTCGTAGATGCACAACACCTTGTGGCAGGCTATATATTGCAACGTAGCAATGCTGCTGCGGAGCTTGAAAGCTCTATGTTTGGTGTTGGTAATTAGTGACAATGCCTAAGTACTAATCCTATGTCTAAGTTGTATATAGCATATGAGGATTAGTACATTCCAAGGTTGATGGCAAGATGGACAGAGTGATTATGATGGCCACACTTGGATTTGGATGCAACCCTACGTGATCAAGACAAAGATATACGCTTAAGGGTTGTGTTTTAGTAACCAAGACACCTAGTGGGTGTGGTTACATTATAGGATAGATAGCCGTACTATAAAGAGGGGAATAACGCGGCTATTGAACTCCTAAGTGCCTCTAGGTGTGCATTTCATAATCATATGTTTGGATAGAACTAATAACGTCTCGAAAAATGATTGTGAAAATGTTAACACACTCACACATGACGTGATCACTTGGTGGTGTTAGCACTTTTGCGATGGCGTTGGAGTTTGAGCGGTAGAGAGGGTTTGGATTTAGGCGTTTTCGAGGAATTGAAACGCCTATTTTCCTTTACGCCAATGTTGAGATTTGGAGGCGTTGTCACATGTTGTTTCACGAGCTAAAACATGTGCTAAAGTGACACATATACTTAGTCTAGCTCATATGTGAAAGGGTGAATCAAACAGAGGCGAATGGAGGTCACAGTGGTGACCGGACGCTGGACCAGACACGGTCTCTGTTTGACCGGACGCGTCCGGTCAGTGCTCAGCGTATGTCCGTGTCTTGGTTCTCTGATCGGACGCGGTGACGCGTCCAGTCACGGTCGACCGGACGCGTCCGGTCGTTGAGGGAGCTTACTGTACTCCAACCGGACGCTGGCTCTGTGGCATCCGGTGCGACTAGCAGCGCTTCTGGTCGCTGTTTCGCTGGAGCGTTGCTCGGCTTGACCAGCACGTCCGGTCAGCTACGGGACCCGCGCGTCTGGTCGAGCTTCGCGCGTCCAGTCAATTTCAACCAGCGCGTCCGGTCGTGCTTCGCGCATGGGTGGTGTACGCACCTGCGCGTCCGGTCCGCGCGACCAGCGCGTCCGGTCAGCGCGACTGCTGCTGTTTTGAGTGCCTAACGGCTCTATTCGAAGGGGTACGTCTATAAATACTCGTTGGCCGGCTCAAGGCTTACTCTCTTGCACTCTTTAACATACTTGTGAGCACTTTGAGCTAAGCAACTCCCCTCCCACTCATCTCTCTTGCTTCTTTGCATATTCGAAGTGAGATTGAGTGATCCAAGTGTATTTGCATTGTGAGATTGCATCTAGTTGGCACTTGGTGGTTGATTTGCTGTGGGATTCTTGTTTCTCTTGATGGTTGCCGCCACCTAGATGGCTTGGAGCAGCTTGGAGGCATTGTCAAGAGTTGGTGATTGTTCTTGGCCACCTCTAGTGATTGTGAGGGGTTTGTGCCTACCTCGGCGAAGCGCCAAAGGCAACGTTAGTAAATTGCTCGTGTCATTGCAACCTCTTGCCATTTGGTAGGTTCTTGTGGCGCCTTTTGAGAGGCTCATGTGTGACCGATTAGCCATCGAACCACGTGGTGAAGAGGGACACAACGGGGACTAGCGTGCAGGCAAGCACGTGAACCTCGGGATAAATCTTTGTGTCATCATTCTTATTGTGATTAATCGATCCCGGTGGTTGTGTATTGTGGAATTCATCTCTTGATCATATTGATTGGTTGGCTCAATACTTCGCCCCTCAGTGATACCCTCCTAACTCTCTCTTGTATTAATTTCTTAGTGTCGGTGTTCGGACCCGAGGGGGTCCTAAACCAACGAGTAAATGCTACGTGTCTCTTTCCTGGATGGTGATGCAAGGAGAACACATGGGGGTTTATCTTGGTTCGGGCAAAAGAAGGCCCTACGTCCAGCGGGGGGGGGGGGGGGGAAGTTTGTATTTCCTTGCACCGAAGTGCTCGTGTAGGGGTTACAAGCATGCGAGAGAGGGTGTCGAGCCCAAGTCTCAAAGAATGGAAAAGAGAGAGAGGTCGGTCGATCGGTCGGTCGGTCCCCCTCTCCGTCCGTAGAACCCTGGCCTGCCCTTTTATAGGGCGAGAGGAGGCTAGGACGACGGGGAGCCTTGAGGTGATGTTTTGTCGATTCCTGTTGAGATGACCGTAGCGACGTGCCCTAGGAATGGCCGGCCATCCCTGGACACCACGGCGTCGTGAGAGACGAGACAGCGAAATGACCCGGAGCGCCGTGCCATACCGTCCTTCCCTTTCCGTTGAACTATGCCGAGCATCGAGGTTGGTCGAGGCCGGGTTGAGACCGGATGGATAAGGCCGAATCCCCGAGATTGCGGAGTACGGGCCTTGTCTTATCCTCCCTCGAGGGTGATCGATGGTAAATAGTGCACGGTAAGGTGGGTACAGTGACGGTTTTCACCTCCCATCACGGGATGGGCGGTAAAACAGTGAGATCTGACACTGGCATTGTTCCCACGTCGATCCTGATCACAGCCATGCCGGTAGGTGGTGGTAGGTAACCGCATTAAATGCTATGGCTTTTGTCCCGGGGTAGGTAAAGAGAAGGAGTCGAGGCGCTCGACCCAGGCTCACGCGAGTCAGAGTTTTTTTTCCAGTGGGCGGACGAGCCTCGCGCGGGTCGGAGCGCGGTCGAGGTACCTTGATGTACGGGATGGGGCACGGTCGAGGCGCCCCGTCGAGCGGGCCTCGTACGAGTCAGAGTCGGAGCACGGTCGAGGCGCCCCGTCGAGCGGGCCTCGTACGAGTCAGAGTCGGAGCGCGGTCGAGGCGCCCCGTCGAGCGGGCCTCATACGAGTCGGAGTCGGAGCGCGGTCGAGGCACCCCGTCGAGCGGGCCTCGTACGAGGCGGACTGGATACACGGTCGAGGCGGGCTACCTTTTATTGCGGTTTGAGTCGTTTTAGTTTTGTATTAGCGATGGATGTGGGTACCCCCATATTGTTGGTACCGACAGTAGCCCCCGAGCCTTTGGGTGAGTGTGTGATAACTCTCCCAGAGGTTTGTTCGAACTGGAGTCGTAGCGTCGTGATTTTTTCCGGTGGGGGCGCGCGAGCGCACCCGCCGGGTGTAGCCCCCGAGGCCTCGGTGGAGTGTTGAGACTCCTCCGAGGTCTTTTATTCGTTTTATTGGGGAATGATTCGTTGCGGTCAAGCCCTCGAGCCTCGCGCGCACGAGGTCGATCAGGGTCCTGGCCGTCTTTTGCTGTGCGACCCTCACGCTCCTCCTTCAGGAAGGAGGAGGGGTGGGGAACGCCGTACTACCCCCGTTTGGGCGAGTTCCGACGGTCTCCGGTGAGCTGCTAGCGGGGGAATTCGAGTGAGAGCCCGTGCTCCAGTCGTTAGGGGTCGGCTAGTGGCCCGGAGGCGCTCTCGAAGATGCCAAGAAGTGGTCGTGTGGATCTCGATTCCCTTCGACAGGATTCGAGGGCTCGGTGCCTCCCCCGGGGGGATTCCTACGTAGACCTCCTTCTTTGGCCTCGAATACATCCTGGGGTGCCTCGAGAGCGTGGCTCGAGCCCTGGCCATGTACGGGCGCACCCTTGGTCGTCCCTAACTCTGTTGCTCGAGGGCAGCTTTCGAACCCTGTTCGAGGGCCAGCTTCCGCTCCCTCGAGGCTTATACCGGGCTCGGGGCCCGTTTCTACGGTCGAGACCCCGAGCCTCGCGCGCACGAGGTCGATCAGAGTCCCGGCCGTCTTTTGGTGTGCGACCCTCACGCTCCTTTTCGAAAAAAGGAGGAGGGGTGGAGAACGCCGTACTACCCTCGTTTGGGCGAGTTCCGACGATCTCCGGTGAGCTGCTAGCGGGGGAATTCGAGTGAGAGCCCGTGCTCCAGTCGTTAGGGGTCGGCTAGTGGCTCGGAGGCGCTCTCAAAGATGCCAAGAAGTGGTCGTGTGGATCTCGATTCCCTTCGACAGGATTCGAGGGCTCGGTGCCTCCCCCGGGGGGATTCCTACGTAGACCTCCTTCTTTGGCCTCGAATACGTCCTGGGGTGCCTCGAGAGCGTGGCTCGAGCCCTGGCCATGTACGAGCGCACCCTTGGTCGTCCCTAACTCTGTTGCTCGAGGGCAGCTGTCGAACCCTGTTCGAGGGCCAGCTTCCGCTCCCTCGAGGCTTATACCGGGCTCAGGGCCCGTTTCTGCGGTCGAGACCCCGAGCCTCGCGCGCATGAGGTCGATCAGAGTCCCGGCCATCTTTTGGTGGCGCGACCCTCACGCTCCTTTTCGAAAAAAGGAGGAGGGGTGGAGAACGCCGTACTACCCTCGTTTGGGCGAGTTCCGACGATCTCCGGTGAGCTGCTAGCGGGGGAATTCGAGTGAGAGCCCGTGCCCCAGTCGTTAGGGGTCGGCTAGTGGCCCGGAGGCGCTCTCAAAGATGCCAAGAAGTGGTCGTGTGGATCTCGATTCCCTTCGACAGGATTCGAGGGCTCGGTGCCTCCTCCGGGGGGATTCCTACGTAGACCTCCTTCTTTGGCCTCGAATACGTCCTGGGGTGCCTCGAGAGCGTGGCTCGAGCCCTGGCCATGTACGGGCGCACCCTTGGTCGTCCCTAACTCTATTGCTCGAGGGCAGCTGTCGAACCATGTTCGAGGGCCAGCTTCCGCTCCCTCGAGGCTTATACCGGGCTCGGGGCCCGTTTCTGCGGTCGAGACCCCGAGCCTCGCGCGCACGAGGTCGGTCAGAGTCTCGGCCGTCTTTTGGTGTGCGACCCTCATGCTCCTTTTTGAAAAAAGGAGGAGGGGTGGAGAACGCCGTACTACCCTCGTTTGGGCGAGTTTCGACGATCTCCGGTGAGCTACTAGCGGGGGAATTCGAGTGAGAGCCCGTGCCCCAGTCGTTAGGGGTCGGCTAGTGGCCTGGAGGCGCTCTCAAAGATGCCAAGAAGTGGTCGTGTGGATCTCGATTCCCTTCGACAGGATTCGAGGGCTCGGTGCCTCCCCCGGGGGGATTCCTACGTGGACCTCCTCCTTTAGCCTCGAATACGTCTTGGGGTGCCTCGAGAGCGTGGCTCGAGGCCATGTACGAGCGCACCCTTGGTCGTCCCTAACTCTGTTGCTCGAGGGCAGCTGTCGAACCCTGTTCGAGGGCCAGCTTCCGCTCCCTCGAGGCTTATACCGGGCTCGGGGCCCGTTTCCCAGGTATCTAGGAATACCCGTCCGTGACGTGGCGTATGGTTACGACGTGGGGGACGGCCATGTCCCCAACTCCTGCGAGATGTAAGGAAACGGTTAGGTGGGCGCATTTAATGCGGGAAACTGTTCCTACCTTTTCGCACGGCCGTTGGGCTTCCGCCTGCTGACGATGAGGGCCTGTGAGCCAAATCTGGGCATGAAGGCCCATGTAATAAGTTAGTATTTCAAATTTTGGTCGTGGTGGCCTCGAAGGCCGTAAGAACTCGAAACATAAACCAGTTCGTGGTTAATTTGGTTTTGTTCGAGCTTTTCTTCCCTTTATCGCTTGGATCGTGTTCTCGCGTGATTTACCTGGCACGCAATTGCATCCTTTGGCGTAAGGGAGCGAGTGGAGGTACCGTAGCCTCGGGGGCGTAAGTGATCTCACGGCTCAACTGCCCTCGAGCTTCAGGGTGATGTTGCGGCCTTGTAAATCGTGTGAGAGCCTGATCTAAGCGACAGGGGGTATGTTCTTTTTCAAAGTTAGAAACCGTTATTTAGATCTCCCTGGCGTGAAGTCGCACCACTAAAAGGTGTGAGGGGTGAGTGGAGGTACCGTAGCCTCGGAGGCGTAGGTGATACTCTGACTCGAAAGCCCTTTCGAACCTTAGGGTGCTCTTGCAGCGAAGTCGATCTAAGAAGCGGTTCTTAAATTTAAAAAAGAGCATAAGTTCTTTCGGGGACTGGGGGGTTCCCCCCTTGTAGCCCCCGAGGGAGGGTCGATTCTGAGAGTGCAGAGTCGATCCTTCCTCATTGTGAAACGAAAGTTTGAACATCGCTGTATTCTTTATTGACGAAAAAGAAAATACAGAGCCTCGAGGCTTTTTAAGGAAAGGAGCGACGTAGCTGTTCAATGTTCCAAGCGTTGGTGAGGGTTTTGCCCTTCTCGTTGGGTAGCTTGTAGGTGCCCGTCTTTAGTACTTCTGCGATGATGTACGGTTGGTGAGGATTTCGTCCTTCTTGACGCCGGCACCCCCAAAGTACCTGTGAAGCATATGACAGTCTTTCGAGGTTATGGTTAGTGGGTCCCTTGGTGTTCTGGTTCCGCCGTAGCACCAAGTCGCCGACGTTGAGGTCACGCTTGCGGACGTGTCTGTCGTGGTAGCGTCGGAGACCCTGCTGGTACCTGGCAGAATGCAAAAGAGCCACATCTCGGGATTCCTCGAGTTGGTCAAGGGCATCCTATCTTGTGGCGTCATTATTTCTTTCGTTGTAGGCCTTCAACCTTGGGGATCCATATTTTATGTCAGTTGGGAGCATATCCTCAGACCCGTAGACTAAGAAGAACGGAGTGAACCCCGTGGCTCGACTCGGTGTTGTTCTTAGGCTCCACAGGACCGAGGGTAGCTGCTTCCAATTTTAGGATCGAGGGTGGTGCTGACGTTCAGCGCCTTTCCCTTGGGATCAGCGGGGTCGAGGGGTACGAGTTTGACATCTTCCGCGGGCTCGAAGCCGCTGACATGGCGTTTTGGGTCAGGAATCGCATTGGCGAGGCCGTCGAGGTCTGCAGCCAAGATCGCTGACTCCAAAACAGCCTCGCCGTGCTCGACGCACTCGACGTCGCACTCATAGGCATGTTCATATGAGGGCCCTACAGTGATGACACCGTTTGGGCCTGGCATCTTGAGCTTGAGGTAGGTGTAGTTCGGGATTGCCATGAACCTGGCGTAGCATGGGCGCCCTAGGATAGCGTGGTACGTTCCACGGAATCCGACCACTTCGAAAGTGAGAGTCTCCTTTCTGAAGTTGGCCGGTGCGCCAAAACAAACAGGCAGATCGACCCATCCGAGGGGTTTCGCCCGTTTCCCTGGCATGACTCCGTGGAAGCCCCCGACGCTAGGTCGGAGGCGCGCTCTCTCGACCCCTAGAAGGTTGAGGGTCTGGGAGTAGATGATGTTGAGGCTACTTCCGTTGTCCATGAGCACCTTGGTGAGGCGTGTGTTGGCGATGACGGGGTCAACAACGAGCGGATAGACTCCCGGGTTGGGGACGTAGTCTGGGTGGTCATCACGGTCGAAAGTGATGGCCACCGCAGACCAATCAAGGAAGCGAGGGACTGCCGTTTCTACGGAGAAAACCTCACGCCGTTCTCGCTTGCGCTCGCGCGCCGAGAGGCGGGTCGAGGGCCCTCCGTAGACCATGAAGCAGTCGTGGATCTCGGGGAATCCCCCGTCCTTGTCGTCACCAAAGATTGCACCAACTGCTTCCTCGCCGGCGGCGAAGTTGGTGACAATGTCCATCAACCCGTTGGCAGTGAGTGGATTGTTACGGCCCAATTCTCAGACCAACTCCTTACAGGTGGTGCCGGAGAGGAAGGCCATAACTACGTCGGAGTCGGTGACATTGGGGAGCTCGGTATGCTGCCGGGAGAAGCGCCGGATGTAATCCCGGAGGGATTCACCTGGTTTCTGCTTGCAGCTCTGGAGGTCCCACGAGTTGCTGGGGCGCATGTAGGTCCCCTTGAAATTTCCCTCAAACACCCTTACGAGATCGTCCCAGTCGTGGATCTACCGCGGTGGGAGATCCTCGAGCCAGGCTCGGGCGGTGTCGGAGAGGAACAGGGGGAGTTGTCGAATGATGACCCGGTCGTCGGTGGCCCCGCCCAGCTGACACGCCAAGCGGAAATCGGCGAGCCAAAGTTCGGGTTTGGTTTCGCCGTTGTACTTGGTGAGAGTCGTGGGGGGGGGCAAAGCCGAGCCGGGAGCACCGTCTCACGGATAGCCTTACTGAAGACCCGAGGACCCGGGGGCTCGGGTGAAGGGCTATGATCTTCCGAACTGTCGTAGCGTCCGCCCCTGTGGACGTGGTAGCCTCGAGGCACGCCGTCACCGTGCTTGCGCGTGCGGCGCTCGACGATGTTGCCACGGGTGTCTCGAGGCTCGTGGTCGTTGGTGGTGGGTTCAGGGGCCGGTGCTACCCGGTTTCGTCGGGCAGGCTCGGGGTGAACCGAGGCTTCTCTCTCCTATCGGGAGGGCTCGATGATCCGCTCCGAGGCTGCCTTGCGTCGCCTCGAGGCAGAGCTCTCGGCCTGCTGCATGGCGGCGGTCTCGAGGAGTTCTCGGATTTCATCTCGAGCCCGATGAGCGTCGGGGTTTGACGGCTCGGGCATGTTGCGGAGGAGCATGGCGGCGGCGACGATGTTCTGGCTAGCTCGAGCAAAAACCGGGGGGTTGACCACCCGGTCCTCGTTGATGCGACGGTTGACGTCGCGAGCTCTCTCGCGAGCTCTCTCGCTAGGTGCGCGTTCCGCACGCTCACGCTCGAGGGTTTGTCGGAGTAGATCTAGGTTTTCCTGTTCCTCGTCAAGCCTGTCCTGTAACTCACGAATCTGCGCGAGCTGCGTTCCTTGATCCGCAAGGAACTGAGAGTCATCTCACTCAGCAGGAGGCTCGACGTGGGATGGCGTGTGCCTTCCTTCGGCTGGCTCTTCGTCCTCTGATTCCGAAGTGCCTTCAACATCGATGTCGAAGCATTCGCGGGTCGGATCATAGGTGTCGTCAGCCGAGTCGGAGTCAGGAGCGCCAAAGTAGTAGTATGACGGGGGAATGTGTGGCCGCTGCAAATCGTCACTGGGGTTGCGACGTTGAGAAGCAGTCACATGGGGCTCTATTTCTGGTGTCTCCGTAGAGTCCCGATAATCAGAAGCCGGTGTGGATGCAACGAGGTCCAGAGTGGAGCATAGATGGTGCCCGGGGAGTTCCTCATAAGTACTTATGCGAGTGCTCACGGAAGATGCGTACACCCGGGCAGCCGAGTCTAGCCCAAACGGGAATGGTGATGGAGATGTTGCTGCCCGTGCCGAAATGGATGCTCCAGACAGTGGTGTCTCACCGGACGGGGGAGCGGCGGGATTCTCCGTCGGCATGTCACCCTCGGCCAAGCTCGTCCTACCCAAACCTTCCATAAGGAGATCTGGGCTGGCGCCTGGCTAGAGGGTGCCGGACCAGGGGACCCCATCGCCCTCTGCGAGGTGAAGACGGTGGTTGTGCCGGGCTCGTCGTCGTCGGGCGGCCCGCGCCCACCTAGAGCGACGGTACTGGCGGATTGCTCCCCCGGGCTGGGAGAGCTCGTAGTCCTCGTCGGATGGGTGCTTGGGTGGAAGTAGGACCATATCGTAGCCGTAGCCAAGCGACATGAGCTCCAAACTCCCGAACCAGATCACCGTGGCTAACGGAATAGGGCGTTCGGGGTCAGCCATCCAGGAAAAAAGGCGAGAAAGCGATGTTGGCACGCAGCGATCCCCTACCTGGCGCGCCAACTGTCGGTGTTCGGACCCGAGGGGGTCCTAAACCAACGAGTAAATGCTGCGTGTCTCTTTCCTGGATGGTGATGCAAGGAGAACACACGGGGGTTTATCCTGGTTCGGGCAAAAGAAGGCCCTACGTCCAGCGGGGGGGGGGGAAGTTTGTATTTCCTTACACCAAAGTGCTCGTGTAGGGGTTACAAGCATGTGAGAGAGGGTGTCGAGCCCAAGTCTCAAAGAATGGAAAAGAGAGAGAGGTCGGTCGATTGGTCGGTCGGTCGGTCCCCCTCTCCGTCCGTAGAACCCTAGCCTGCCCTTTTATAGGGCGAGAGGAGGCCAGGATGACGGGGAGCCTTGAGGTGATGTTTTGTCGATTCCTGTTGAGATGACCGTAGCGACGTGCCCTGGGAATGGCCGGCCATCCCTGGACACCACGGCATCGTGAGAGACGAGACGGCAAAATGACCCGGAGCGCCGTGCCATACCGTCCTTCCCTTTCCGTTGAACTGTGCCGAGCGTCGAGGTTGGTCGAGGCCAGGTCGAGACCGGATGGATAAGGCCGAATCCCCGAGATTGCAGAGTACGGGCCTTGTCTTATCCTCCCTCGAGGGTGATCGATGGTAAATAGTGCGCGGTAAGGTGGGTACAGTGATGGTTTTCACCTCCCATCACGGGATGGGCGGTAAAACAGTGAGATCTGACACTGGCATTGTTCCCACGTCGATCCTGATCGCAGCCATGCCGGTAGGTGGTGGTAGGTAACCGCATTAAATGCTATGGCTTTTGTCCCAGGGTAGGTAAAGAGAAGGAGTCGAGGCGCTCGACCCAGGCTCACGCGAGTCGGAGTTTTTCCCAGTGGGCGGACGAGCCTCGCGCGGGTCGGAGCGCGGTCGAGGTACCTTGATGTACGGGATGGGGCGCGGTCGAGGCGCCCCGTCGAGCGGGCCTCGTATGAGTCGGAGTCGGAGCGCGGTCGAGGCGCCCCGTCGAGCGGGCCTCGTACGAGTCGGAGTCGGAGCATGGTCGAGGCGCCCCATCGAGCGGGCCTCGTACGAGGCGGACTGGATACACGGTCGAGGCGGGCTGCCTTTTATTGCAGTTTGAGTCGTTTTAGTTTTGTATTAGCGATGGATGTGGGTACCCCCATATTGTTGGTACCGACACTTAGTTACCTTGCTAGCTTGTTAGTGTAGCTCTTAGCTTGTGTAGCTAGTTAGCTTTAGTTGTAGCTAAGTTGTGCGTTTTGACTTGTGCGGTTGAGTGCAAATACTAGAATTGTGTATTGGATAGGTGGCTTGCAAACACCCCTTAGGCTAAGCAAAACTCACATCTCGCTATTTGTTATATTGATAAACTTGTTTTAACTTGTCTTTGTAGAAAATTTTAAAAGGCTATTCACCCCCCTCTAGCCATCAAGACCTTTCAAGTGGTATCGGAGCCGTGGTCACCGTTTGTAAGGCTCAACAACCTCGGTGTAAGATGGCTCAAGTTGTGTTCAACCATGTCGGGGGCAAGCCTCCATTCTTTGATGGTGTCTCATCTTTTGATCATTGGAAAAGAAAGATGAAGCAATATCTTGGCTCTATTAATGAGAAGGTTTGAGAGGTGACACATCATGTTATGCTATCATTGATCCCGACAACCTCACCAACAATGACCGCATCAACAACCAATGCAACACTATGGCTCTCAACACTCTCTACAATGGGATTGATGCAAAGGTCTTCTAGCAAATCAAGGATATTGAGATGGCAAGTGAAGTGTGGACAAGATTAGAGGAAACATATGAGGGCACTTCAATGGTAAAGAGTGCCAAGCTCTATATGTTCAAGGATAAGTTTGCAAGCTTCAAGATGAAGGATGATGAGTCCATACCAGAGATGTTCTATAGGCTAGAAGTTATTGTCAATGATCTCAAGAGCCTAGGAGAAGATGTCAAGGACAAGGACTTCTCACATAAGTTCTTGATGAACTTACCAAAGAAGTTTGCTATCTTGAGGAAGATGATCCAAAGAGAGGGTTTGGACAAAGTGACTCCAAACCAAGTGCTTGGAGATGTCATGACCGATGCTCAATATGATGATGATGAAGATGAAGATAAAGATGAGAAGGAGATCAAGGTCAAGCAAGAGAAGCCCATTGCATTCAAGGCTTCATCTTCTAAGGGCAAGAGCAAGGTGGAGAGCGATGATGATGATCCATTCGATGATGAGACCATGGCCCTTCTTGTACACAAGATGGGAAGGTTTATGAAGAAGAAAGGATATGAGACAAGAAAGAGGAGAGACACTATGAAGGCAAAGACCCTTTGCTACAATTGCAATAGCCCGATCACATAGTGGCGGATTGCCCCTATGAAGATAAGAGATTCCATAATGGGGACTTGAAGCTCAATAAGAACAAGAATGATAAGAAAGAGAAGGAGAAGAAAGCAAAGAAGAGCTTCACATTCAACCAGAAGAAGAAGGGTGGTGATTATGTGGTCACTTAGGATAGTGACAACTCCGATAGTGATGATGATGCAAGCTCTAGTGATGATGAAAGGACCACTCGGTGAGCCATTACAAGCATCGCCCTCTCCAACAAGCCATCCATATTCGACACTACATCGACATGCCTTATGGCCAAGCCTACCAAGGTAAAATATGATGATAGTGATGATGATTCTTGTGCTAGTGATGGTTGTAGGAGTGATGATGAGGAGGATGATGACTACTCCAAGGATGATCTATTAGGCATAATAGATCAAATGAGCAAGGGCTACAAGAGGACAACCAAGAAGTGTAAAATCTTGGAGCAAGAGCTCATTGCCAAGAGCAATGAAAATGATGCCTTGATGGAGGAGCTTGTTGCTCTAAAAAAGAATAAGGAGTGCAAATGAATTGAACAAGAGCTCAAAGCTCTTAGGAAATCCTTTGATGAGCTAGATGCCTCTCGTGAGTGTCTAAAGGAAGACCACGAGGACCTTGAAGTTGCTCACACTAGGCTTAAGAAAGCCCACTCCACCCTACTTGAGCTCATCAAGGAAAATGACCTCAAGTTGAAGAAGTTCATGAAGGAAGCTAAGAAGGAGCAAGTGATTGTCACTTGTGATATTGGACTAACATGTGATATTATTAATGATTCTTTATTTGTTGGTCCTACTAATGCTTCATGTAGCTCATCATCATCCACCACAACCAACTCCATCTCTACTACTAGTGATTCATCACTTGTGGTTGAGAATGAGACTCTCAAGAAAGAGGTGGATGATCTCACCCGCGCATTAGGCAATGCCTATGGTGGGGATGCCCGCTTGCTAAAATGCTTGGGTAGCCAAAGGTTCTCTCTTAACAAAGAGGGTTTGGGCTATACTCCCAAGAAGGGCAAGGCGGCCTTTGCAACTCACAAGACTAATTTTGTGAAGAGCAATGGTCGGTTTTGCAATAGATGCAAGCAAGTTGGGCACCTAGAGCATAATTGCAACAAAATGAACAAGAACAAGAAAAATGCTAATGTACCTTACATTCCTTTTGATTCTTGTTATGTGCTTACCAAGGGTGAGAAAGGTGTGCATGCTAGGTTTGTTGGTACACCAATCGTGGGCCCAAAGAAGAAGGCCATTTGGATACCAAAGAGCTTAGTTACTAACCTCCAAGGACTCAAGCAAGTATGGGTACCTAAAAGACATTAAATTATTTTGTAGGTAAATTACAAGGCCAGAGAAAGGCATTGGGTACTTGATAGTGGGTGCTCTCAACATATGACCGGTGATTCAAGAATATTCAACTCTCTCAAATCAAATGATAGTGGCATTGATAGTATTACATTTGGTGACAATAGCAAGGGTGATGTAAAGACTCTTGGAAGGATTGCAATCTCAAATGATCATAGCATTTGCAATGTGCTCTTAGTTGAAAAGTTGAACTTCAATCTTTTCTCGGTTGCTCAATTGTGTGATCTTGGTTTCAAGTGCATATTTGGTGTTGATGATGTGGAGATAGTTAGTGTTGATGGCTCAAATTTGATCTTCAAGGGTTTTAGATTTGAGAATCTATACTTGGTTGATTTCAATGCTAGTGACACTCAACTTTCAACATGTTTGCTCACCAAATCAAGTATGGGTTGGTTATGGCATAGAAGACTTGGTCATGTTGGCATGAAGCAATTGAACAAGTTAGTAAAGCATGATTTAGTTAGAGGCTTGAAGGATGTCACATTTGAGAAAGATAAGCTATGTAGTGCATGTCAAGCCGAAAAGCAAGTGGGCAACACTCATCCATTGAAAAGCATCATGAGTACTTCTAAGGCATTTGAGTTATTGCACATGGATTTATTTGGGTCAACTACATACACAAGCATTGGTGGCAACAAGTATGACTTTGTGATTGTGGATGATTTCACTAGATACACGTGGGTATTCTTTCTTATGGACAAGAGTGATGTATTTGACATATTCAAGAAGTTCATCAAGAGAGTGCAAAATGAGTTTGAGACCACAATCAAGAAAGTGAGAAGTGACAATGCAAGTGAGTTTAGAAACACAAGAGTTGATGAGCTATGTGAGGAGCTTGGAATCAAGCATCAATTCTCGGCCAAGTATACACCTCAATCCAATGGCCTAGTTGAGAGGAAGAATAGAACCTTAATTGATATGGCAAGATCAATGTTGAATGAGTATAATGTGAGTCATTCATTTTGGGCCGAAGCTATCAACACGGCTTGCTTCTATAGCAACCGTCTCTATTGCCACAAGTTCCTAGAGAGGACACCATATGAGATCTTAAATGGAAGAAAGCCCAACATTGCGTACTTTTGGGTATTTTGTTGCAAATGCTACATCTTGAAGAAGGGCACTAGATTGAGCAAGTTTGAGAAGAAATATGATGAAGGATTCTTACTTGGTTACTCCACTACTAGCAAAGCTTATAGAGTTTGGAATTTGGCTAGTGGTTTACTTGAGGAAGTTCATGATGTTGAGTTTGATGAAACAAATGGCTCTCAAGATGAGGAAGATAACTTGAATGATGTGAGAGGAACTCAATTGACAAATGCTATGAAAGAAATGAATATTGGTGATATTGGGCCAAAGCAAGTGATTGATGTGGATGACAACAAAGATCAAGTGCTCCAAAGTCCAATTACACAAGCTAGTGGTTCTCTAATGCAAAATCAAGCTAGTACTTCATCTCAAGTGCAACAAGATCAACAAGTGGCTAGTTCATCATCTCCAACTCATGATCAACATCAACATCCAAGCAATCAAGTCCAAGTGTTTCAACCAACTAACATTGCAAGAGACCATCCATTGGATTCCATCATTGGTGACATACAAATGGGAGTTCAAACTAGATCAAGATTGGCATCATTTTGTGCTCACTCTTCTTTTGTGTCTATGGAAGAACCCAAGGACATTGATAAAGCATTGAGAGATCTGGATTGGGTAAATGCAATACATGAAGAGCTCAACAACTTCAAGAGAAATGAAGTATGGGAACTAGTTGAGAGGCCTAAGGATCACAATGTCATTAGAACAAGATGGGTCTTTCGCAACAAGCAAGATCAAGATAGAATAGTAGTAAGAAACAAAGCAAGACTTGTGGCTTAAGGTTACACACAAATAGAGGGTCTTGACTTTGGTGAAACATATGCCCCGGTTGCAAGATTAGAAGCAATTAGGATCTTACTTGCCTGTGCTTGTGCTCATAATATTAAGCTATATCAAATGGATGTGAAGAGTGCATTTCTCAATGGGTACATTCAAGAAGAGATGTATGTGGAGCAACCTCCCGGTTTTGAAGATGACAAGAAACCCAATCATGTCTACCAATTGAGAAAAGCTTTGTATGGATTGAAGCAAGCACCTAGAGCATGGTATGAAAGATTGAGGGACTTCTTGCTATCCAAAGGATTTGTCTTGGGCAAAGTTGATACAACACTATTCACCAAGAAGATAGGCAAGGACTTGTTTGTGTTGCAAATATATGTTGATGATATCATATTCGGTTCAACCAATCAAGATTATTGTGATGAGTTTGAGAAAATGATGGCAAAGAAATTTGAAATGTCAATGATTGGTTAACTTAGTTTCTTTCTTGGACTTCAAATCAAACAAATGAAGGAAGAAACATTTGTAAGCCAAACCAAATACATAAAAGATATGCTAAAGAAGTTTGGTATGGAAGATGCAAAATGAATCACTACTCTAATGAGCACTAATGGAAGCTTGGATAGTGACAAGAATGGCAACATGGTGGATCAAAAGCTATATAGATCAGTGATTGGTAGCCTACTCTATGTGACGACATCAAGGCCCGATGTAATGTTTAGTGTATGCATGTGTGCAAGATTTCAAGCCTCACCAAGAGAAAGTCATTTGAAGGCAACAAAGAGAATATTGAGGTACTTAAAGCATACACAAGATGTTGGATTGTGTTATCCCAAAGGTGCAAGCTTTGAGCTAGTTGGATATTCGGATTTCGACTATGCCGGTGACAAAGTTGAGAGAAAGAGCACCTCCGGGACTTGTCAATTGTTGGGAAGATGACTTGTCTCATGGTCATCCAAGAAGCAAAATAATATTGCACTATCTACCGCCGAGGCCGAATACATCGCCGCGGGTAGTTGTTGTGCACAAATCTTGTGGATGAAGGCAACATTGAAGGATTTTGGAATCAATTTCAAGAGTGTGCCATTGCTATGTGACAATGAAAGTGCCGTGAAGCTAACCAATAATCCGGTTCAACATCAAAGAACAAAGCATATTGATGTTCGCCATCACTTCATTAGAGATCATCAACAAAAGGATGACATTGCAATTGAGAATGTGGGCACCGAAGATCAATTAGCCGATCTATTCACCAAGCCACTTGATGAGAAGAGATTTCACAAGCTAAAGAATGAGTTGAACATACTTGACTTCTCCAACATGAGTTGATGCACCCCATATATGACATGCCTCTCCTTTGAGCCCTAAGGTACAATTGGTTGACATGTCATACATTCTATACTAAGGACTTGGTTAGTGCATCTAGTCATAATTTACATGTTCTAGGCTCATTCACGAAAATTAAATAAATTTGAAGTTTATATGGTGCCACTGTTATTTCCATGACTTGTATGATCTAGTGGTAGCATATAACTTGTTTGAGTAGCTTGTGATCCTAAGTGTTTAATCTAGATCACTTGTCTAAATATTTGCTTCAACATGGTGCATCATAACCCTTCTTGTGAGGTGTGAAGAAGCTTGCCCTTGGATCAAACCGAAGCATTTTATTCATGCAAGCAATCTAGGTTGAATCACAAACTTGATCCTCACCCCATAATATGACATGATAATCTATCTAAAAATGGTCCCTTGTGGTCTTTGGTGCCAAAGGGGGAGAAAAATATTGTTCACAAAGATAGATTCTAAAAAGGGGAGAAGAATTGATAAAAGAAGGGGATCAACTAAAATTTTGAGCACACAAGTAGGGGGAGCAAGCTCTTAAACATGAATGTTGCATTTCTTTGTGCAATTCATATGTACGATGCATTGTTATGCATTTCTTTTTCTCCGATACATTGCTTGTGTGGTGACTTGCTAGTATAATTTGAATGATGAATTGAAGTACTAGCATGTATAGGAAGTAGCTAGATACTCGTGCTTTATGTTTTCCAAGTGGTACTAGAACCTTGCTTCTAATGTTGATCTCACGGGGTTTCTAGTGTTACTTGTATATTTTCATGTGGTATCAAGCTACACATGGTGCTAAGATGGTGCTTAACGCTACTCTGATGGTATCACGCTTCAAAGGTCTATAATCTCAAACACTTAGCACCTATTGGTAGACAATGCTCCTAATCTTTCCTATCTAACATGTATGCTTCCAAAATCCAAATATATAGCATACATGTAGGGGGAGCCATTGCTATCAATTTCAATTCATGATCACATGTCCATAATTCTTACACATGGTAATATACTTGGACAATGTGACATGGGTTCAATCAAAAGTTTATCATAATATCTTTGTGAAAGGGTTGTCACCAATTACCAACAAGGGGGAGATTGAAAGCTCTATGTTTGGTGTTGGTAATTAGTGACAATGCCTAAGTACTAATCCTATGTCTAAGTTGTATATAGCATATGAGAATTAGTACATTCCAAGGTTGGTGGCAAGATGGACAGAGTGATTATGATGGCCACACTTGGATTTGGATGCAACCCTACGTGATCAAGGCAAAGGTATACGCTTAAGGGTTGTGTTTTAGTAACCAAGACACCTAGTGGGTGTGGTTACATTATAGGATAGATAGCCGTACTATAAAGAGGGAATGACGCGGCTATTGAACTCCTAAGTGCCTCTAGGTGTGCATTTCATAATCATATGCATTTGGATAGAACTAATAACGTCTCGAAAAATGATTGTGAAAATGCTAACATACTCACACATGACGTGATCACTTGGTGGTGTTAGCACTTTTGCGATGGCGTTGGAGTTTGAGCGGTAGAGAGGGTATGGATTCAGACGTTTTCGAGGAATTAAAACACCTATTTTCCTTTACGCCAATGTTGAGATTTGGAGGCGTTGTCACATGTTGTTTCACGAGCTAAAACATGTGCTAAAGTGACACATATACTTAGTCTAGCTCATATGTGAAAGGGTGAATCAAATAGAGGCAAACGGAGGTCACAGTGGTGACCGGACGCTGAACCGGACGCGGTCTCTGTTTGACCGGACGCGTCCGGTCAGTGCTCAGCGTGTGTCCGTGTCTTGGTTCTCTGATCGGACGCGGTGGCGCGTCCGGTCACGGTCGATCGGACGCGTCCGGTCGTTGAGGGAGCTTACTGGACTCCAACCGGACGCTGGCTTTGTGCCATCCGGTGCGACTAGCAGCGCGTCCGGTCGCTGTTTCGCTGGAGCGTTGCTCGGCTTGACCAGCGCGTCCGGTCAGCTACGGGACCCGCACGTCCGGTCGAGCTTCGCGCGTCCAGTCAATTTCAACCAGCGCGTCCGGTCGTGCTTCGCGCATGGGTGGTGTACGCACCTGCGCGTCTGGTCCGCGCGACCTGCGCGTCTGGTCCGCGCGACCAGCGCGTCCGGTCAGCGCGACTGCTGCTGTTTTGAGTGCCTAACGGCTCTATTCGAAGGGGTACGTCTATAAATACTCGTTGGCTGGCTCAAGGCTTACTCTCTTGCACTCTTTAACATACTTGTGAGCATTTTGAGCTAAGCAACTCCCCTCCCACTCATCTCTCTTGCTTCTTTGCATATTCGAAGTGAGATTGAGTGATCCAAGTGTATTTGCATTGTGAGATTGCATCTAGTTGGCACTTGGTGGTTGATTTGCTGCGGGATTCTTGTTTCTCTTGGTGGTTGCCGCCACCTAGACGGCTTGGAGCAGCTTGGAGGCATTGGCAAGAGTTGGTGATTGTTCTTGGCCACCTCCAGTGATTGTGAGGGGTTTGTGCCTACCTCGGCGAAGCGCCAAAGGCAACATTAGTAAATTGCTCGTGTCATTGCAACCTCTTGCCATTTGGTAGGTTCTTGTGGCGCCTTTTGAGAGGCTCATGTGTGACCGATTAGCCACCGAACCACGTGGTGAAGAGGGACACAACGGGGACTAGCGTGCCGGCAAGCACGTGAACCTCGGGATAAATCTTCGTGTCATCATTCTTATTGTGATTAATCGATCCCGGTGGTTGTGTATTGTGGAATTCATCTCTTGATCATATTGATTGGTTGGCTCAATACTTCGCCCCTCGGTGATACCCTCCTAACTCTCTCTTGTATTAATTTCTTAGTTACCTTGCTAGCTTGTTAGTGTAGCTCTTAGCTTGTGTAGCTAGTTAGCTTTAGTTGTAGCTAAGTTGTGCGTTTTGACTTATGCGGTTGAGTGCAAATACTAGAATTGTGTATTGGATAGGTGGCTTGCAAACACCCCTTAGGCTAAGCAAAACTCACATCTCGCTATTTGTTATATTGATAAACGTGTTTAACTTGTCTTTGTAGAAAATTTTAAAAGGCTATTCACCCCCCTCTAGCCATCAAAACCTTTCAGAGCTGCCGTTGAGAGCCGCGCGGCACGCGCTGGCTTGCTAGGTTCCAGTGCTGCAAGCAGTGGCGAATCTAGGATTTTAGCGTAGGGTGTGCCGCCAAAAAAAATTCATCCACTTCGGTAAATCCATTTTAGCAATTTGGTAATAATTGTAAAATTGACAAAGTGATTCGGGTATATTGTACTAAGTAACACAATAAGGCCTAAATTCATGGATTAAAGTTGAAACCATCCACTAAATACAATACAAATAGTTCAATGCAAAATCCATACCGATAATTGAAATATAGGCATAACATTCAGATCTGAAATCTTTATTTTTAGAAAATCATGTGCAAAAGGCTTGAGTGGAACTTTAACGATATATGTTCTTCAAATAGCATCTTGATCATTAATATGATAGCGTTGGCTCAATTGGTGAGCTCCCCAAGTGTGGAAGCCACCCGCCTGGGCTCGAACCCGGCGCGCCGCACGCTTTTAAGCCGCAACCCCTTTCTCTAAAAAAAAGTCACCTGGATCATGTGGAAGGCGATTGATGCCATAAACTGCTAGCAGTGAAGACGGTTGTGGATGTGGCATAGGATTTTTAATTCCCTCAATTACTCTCGCATGAGTCTACTCTTCCACCGCAGGTTCAACCAGATCAGAGAAATGATCAGAAGTAGCAGGAGCTACGAAAGTAGACATTAAAAGACGAAGAGCAAAATTTTACCAAAGGAAAATAGCGAATCGGCGATCCTCCGTAGATGCGCGGCCATGCAAACTACAAACTGTAGACGAATCACTTGGAGGGTAGCAGGGCAGAGGCCAGAGGGCACCAGCCACCAGGACCGGGGCCTCACTGTCACGCCTCACCGCGTCCACCGGTCCTCATCTGGCGACGGCGTCTGGGCGGCAGCGTGTGTCGAACTCCTTAGCTCCGATGGACAGATAGAGATTAGAATACGGAAAGCTAAAAGGAAACAGCCTTGCCGCGTGGGCCGCATCTGGGCCTTGTGACTACCCGCTTCTGTGATGGATGGCGTGATCGGTAATAATAGTTGATATTTTTTTCTTTTTATTTATATGAATACATGTATAATACGTATATTGTAATGGCTACTTGCCTGGCTCCGCCACTGGCTGCAGCCAGTAGCCAGAGCGTGGTGCCTTGCCTTGCTGCTACGACCCTCCTGTCTAGGTCTCCTCCTCGGTCCTGGTGCCGCTGGACTGTGTATGTGCGTTGATCTTCTTCTCCTCGGCGGCGTGCAGCCGCCTCGGTCATCCCTCCGTCGATCCGCTCCAAGCCTTTGCATGCATGGCGCCCTGGTGACGGCAACTACCTTTCTCTATGATCGAATCGGACAGGCGTGATTAGATAGCGTAGCTTAAAGCTGCTGCCAACTGAAGCTGCTGCCTTTCTCCGTAGATGCCCAGTGGTGCGTCTTCGTTTGCCTCCGTCTTCTCGTGGTGTGACCTCTGGCCGGCGGCGCGTTGTCCTCCGTGCGTAGCCTCTTCACGTACAACTCCTAGCAAACATACATGTGGTCAACGATGGTTGTCGCATCTCGCCAACCTCTTTGTGCGGCCGGGGTGCATCGATTGCGCTTCTCGGCGTCGTCCCGTCCTTCATCATACGTTGATCGCTGGACGGCGGTAGATGGCACTCTGTGGATGAATAGACTCTCGGCTGCCCTGCTTGAGGCGTCGATGTGAGGCGCTCGTCGCACCCCGGTGATCTTGTCTCGTCATTCCCGTCGAGTGCTCCTGCCCTCCAGATGGTTTGCTTGCTGCTGCCGGTCGATCGAAGTCCACGCCTCGGCCCCTGGCAGCCTCCTCGCGGCGCCGTTTCCATGATGGCTGCCTAAGCACGATCCTACATTCGTATCACGTACATACCTGACATAGATATATAGATGTATAGATATTTTGGAAATAAAAACAGGTTGGAACTCCTCACTAGGAAAAAAAAAATAATACGAATAGAACCCGGACTGGAATAGGAAAAAATATATACAAGCATACCGGAGTGGAAGAAAAAGAGACAGAAAAAAATCTTGGCGGAAATTTTGGCTCTTTATTATTAGGTATAGGTATATATATAAGATAGATATAGATTAATTAGACCATCGACGATCCATGTTCTAATAATAGGTTTTATTTCTAATTAAACTTACATTAATAACTTAGTAGTGAGAATATTTAGTTATGAGGGATAGGGATAAAGAACGATCAAAGTTCAAAGATCCATAATATTGTATTTAATATTTTTTATGTTTATATAATAAATGGGAGATACTCTAGAAAAGAAAAAACCAAAAGAAAAATCACAGAACGAGAAAGCTAGAAATATGGGGAAAAAAAGAGAGCCGTGGGGAAACTGGCAAAGTCACGGGAATAAAAAAAAATTTACAAAATGGGAAAAGAAGTTGGACACGGAAAAAAAAAGACAGCTTGAAGAAAAAAGAGATAGAAGTTAGAGTTTGGTTCCTTTGTTTGCGGACTGAAAATATAGAATAAGGGACAGCTTGAAGAAAAAAGGAGATAGAAGTTAGAGTTTGGTTCCTTTGTTTGCGAACTGAAAATATAGAATAAGGCACACATGGACGTGATTTTTTACCTCCCTTTTAACATATAACTAAATAAAGAAAGCGAAGCAAAATAAAGAATGTAACTCTTATCCTTTTATATATGATTATCAAGAGTTCTATTCAGAATACTCAGGTTCTGAGGAATTTATTTAGATTAGGATTCCTATTCCATATTTGTCTAGGCAGAACCAATTCTAACTCGTATGAGCACGAGTTATATATATAAACTCGTGCAAAAGAAACACTCCATTATTCGGTAGTTAAAAGGAGACAGACAAAAAAAATAGATGGACGAAAAAAAAGACCTGAAATTTTGCCTCTTTATTATTAGTAGTGATGAAAACGAAAATGATAATCTCCGATTTTCGGAAATCGTTTTCGAGTTTTTTTTTTCCGATTTTTAGGCCAAAACGGAAACGGTAGCGATAATCGAAAAAACCAAAACGATTACGGTAAAAATAATCGGAAAGAAAGCGAAAACGATTTTGCCCTCTTCCGATTGTTTTTGAAGATTACCGCATTTAACCGGTAATTTACCGTTGGTATTTACCGATACGACACATACTTTAAGTCTTTGTCAAGAATTGTCGTATTGTTGTGTAGTTTGCCAATGTTTGAGATCTAAAATGGTGTGAACTGTGTGGTTTCAGCCTGTGATCTTATCAATTGTAGCTTTATTTATTATTATCGTGTGAGATAGGTCGAGTTACAGGATCTTCTCATATTCTACGGTTTGGCGTATTTATTGTTTTTGAGGATATCGTTCTCATGAATTCCGATCATTATCGATGTATTTTCCGATCGACTACTATCGTTTTCGAAATTATCGGAATATCGGCACCGTATTCGTTTCCGACAACATTGTATCGATTTCGTTTTCGAGAAAAAAATGTGAAAATGAAAATGATTTGCTCTCCTATCGATCGTTTCCGTTTTCATCCCTAATTATTAGGTATAGAATTGCGCAAAGCCGAGACATACGTCCTCAATGTCACAACTCATCTCCACACTACAGTAGTACTTCCCTGGCCCCACCTGCAGTGGGATCAAATGAAAACCAGCTCATCGTTTTCATTCGCTTCACTGTACTAGATAAGTACTACTCTGTTCCTTTTTTGTTCGTCGCCCGGGAAACGTGTCTGTGAGGGAAACACGGTTTTCTAGAAACAAACATTTAGGGACGGAGGGTGTAGCTAGGAGAAACCGGCGGCGGCGCATGCACATCCCGCGCTAAGCAAAGTCAGAGAAGAGTTGTTAGAGCATGTATAATAACAGATTGTAGATGGGTTGAATACTAAGTTGAAGAAAATGAGAAGAGGAGAAAGAAGAGAGATGTGCTAAAAGTTTACAGCCAACTTATGTATAGTGATGCCTATTAGGCGTGTAGATCTGAACTTGGATCACATACTGGACAGCTTCGTGGGGGAAAAAGGTGAACTTTCCAATAACATACTTGGGTCTACAGTTGACCTTGGGAAGACTAAAGATGGCACATGTGCAAGGTATTGTTGATAAATCGAGATGAAGCCTTGCTGGTGGCTGGCAGGGACACGGCTACTAAATCCAGCAGGGAGAAGAGAGTTGGTAAGATCGGTCCTCAGTGCAATTCCTGTGTACCTGCTGACTTCAATCAGAGCGTCCAAATAACTGTTCGAAGATATAGACAAAATGAGACGCCACTTCCTCTGGGCGTGCGACGGTGCATGCATGGAGCACTGTAAGCCATTATTAGCCGTGGATCAAAGTCAACGATCGACTCCATCCATGGACGACGTGCGCAACTACTGCCAATGCTCGATCGAAGGTACGTACAGTACAATATTTTCTTTCTTCCTGTAGGCAGGTAGTATCATATGTTGGTTCAGTGCTCCATGCATGCACCGCTTGCGCCGGCCATGCCCATCTATCTCGAAATTTTCCTAACACAACCAAATAAGGATCGATGAAGCTGCTCCGCGTCTTCTCGTCGTCGGTTCTCTTGTTCACGTCCGTCGTGCTGCTGCTGGTGGACGTCGATCCGGCGGTCTCCTCCTCCACCCTCCCTGACAACTACGCGCGCTATGACTCCATCTTCAGCTTCGGCGACTCCTTCGCCGACACCGGCAACGACATCGTCGTCTTGGCCGCGAACTCGCTGGGCAACCCCGCGGCACGGCTCCCCTACGGCATGACGTTCTTCGGCCACCCCACGGGCCGCAACTCCAACGGACGGTGAGTAGCAGAGCACGCACACGCTGGTTATCTTGCTCGGTCTCGGACTCGGTTGTTTACTGACAGATTGAGTCGTGATGTGCATGTATATATACGACGCAGCCGAGAAGCTGGGGCTCCCGCTCCTGCCGCCGTTCCTGCAGCAGCAGCAGCTTCCGACAAGGCTCCAACTTCGCGGTGGCGGGCGCCTTCGCCCGCGACGCCAGTTTCTACAGAGACATCCCCGTCGTGGGCCCGTTCGCTCTCAACACCAGCTCCAGCGTGCTACCCTGACCAAGCCATCGCTGTGCTACCCTGACCAAGGTAACAACGCATGCACTAGCTAGCTACCACACATATCTGCTTCTCGCTTCCGATCGAGTGCGAGTGCCTGGCTCTGCTGGCTGCCTCTGCCTGTCGACCTCACGCGGCGTGTGGCTGTGTCCCCCCTTCTACTTGTAGAGTGCCGGGACTTGTTCCACAACGCGCTCTTCTTCATGGGAGAGTTCGGAGTCAACGACGACAGCTTCTCCGTCTTCGGCAAGAACCTGTCGCAGATCAGGTCCTTCGTCCCGGACGTCGTCAAAACCATCTCCACAGCAACCGAGGAGGTGATCAGGCAGGGGGCGAGGACGGTGGTGGTCCCCGGGATCCCGCCGATGGGATGCTCGCCGCCGAACCTAGCCATGTTCCCCAGCGCCGATCCGGCGGACTACGACCCCAGGACCGGCTGCCTGAAGAGCTTCAACGACCTGGCCGTCTACCACAACTCGCTGCTACAGGCGGCCGTCAGCAAAGTGCAGACGAAGCACAGGAACGTCAGAGTCATCTACGCCGATTTCTTTACTCCGGTTATCGACATCGTTGAGTCCCCGGCAAAGCTAGGTTAGTATGTGATGTGTCGCTTTCGGCCTAATTTCCATTTCCATCTCGATCGTTTTAGTCATTATCCACACCAGTTGCAGTGCTCTTTTTACTTCCAATATTCTAAGAAGAAATTATTCTTACAGAAAGTCAGCTGCATGGATAATTATATTGTACTGTTGCAGGGTTTACCAGAGATATTCTGAGGTGTTGCTGCGGTGGAGGCGGCAAGTACAACTTCAACCTCAGCGCCGGCTGTGGCATGCCGGGCTCTACGGTGTGCCAGGATCCATCGGCCTATTTGTATTGGGATGGCCACTTCACAGAGGCAGCCCACCGCTATATTGCCGACAGCTGGCTTAATAACAGCATAAACCATTGCAGACACTAGGGGCTGGTTTAGATGCAAAATTTTTGGTAAAATGGTCACTGTAGCGTTTTCGTTGGCAGACACTAGGGGCTGGTTTAGATGCAAAATTTTTGGCAAAATGGTCACTGTAGCGTTTTCGTTGTTATTTGGTAAATATTGTCCAATCATGGTCTAATTAGGCTTAAAAGATTCGTCTCGTCCATTTCGTCTAAACTGTGTAATTAGTTTTATTTTTTATCTATATTTAATGCTTCATGCATGCGTCTAAAGATTCGATGTGACGGGGAATCTACTGTTCTTTTGCAAAATTTTCTGGATCTAAACTGGGCCTAGCTGTCTGTTAATGGGTTTATAATTATACGTACTTACTGCTATATGTAACAGTAAAATGATTGGCTGGCCGGCTGCTACTGTGCCACATGCATGCACTTATACACTTGTAACATGAATTATTTCCAACAAATAAACACATCGCGAGGAATACAAAAGTACCCGTGAACAGTGGCGAATGCCGGCTAGGTGGGGCTTATCTCCCTTCACCACCCCCAAGCAAGTTGTACACCTCCATCTGCCTCGCCTGTTGTACTATCTGCAAATCCACCGGCGTATTGAGCCCAATCCGGAATGTTGTCGTATTCTTCTTCATCGCCTTCCATTGCAACTCCTAACTCTCCATGCGAGGTCCAACAATTATAGCTAGGCATGAATCCCGATTGCAACAAGTGGATATGAATAATTCTTGTTGTAGAATTCTCCTTCTGGTTTTTGCACTTTTTGCATGGACAACGTATAAAATAAAACCCTTAGGCTTGTGGCCATCGGTCACACTCAAAAAATAATGCACGCCATCCATAAACTCCTTTGACCATCGGTCGGTCCGCGGTGTACATCCATTGTCAGTTCATCTCTACATCAAATAAAAAAATTTAAAGGAAGTCAGCCAAAGTTAAAATAATTAAATAAGCACTTAATAATTAAAAACATCATAATTAAATCTCAAAAGTTGAGTGGATGAAGAGTATTGCTAACCAGAGTTAGCTTTCATTTATTTTTTACTATTATCCTAGTTTTTTTTACCTATTTTACATACAATGCCAGACACTGATTTTTTCTATTATCTATTGGTTTTCCTTCATTTTTCCATTCTTTTCCCTAGTTTTCTATAATTTTAGTTTATACCCTTCATTGATTATATGAGACCAAAAACAAGAAATGATAATAAAGTTCTATATGGATAAAGAAATAGAAGAAAATTATGATGTGGAAAACAAGAAAGGAATTGTGTCGAACATACCTTCATGACTCGTTTAGGAATAGGGATGAAAACGGTACGGATATTTTCCGACCGTATTCGAGACCGAATCCGTTTAGAGGGGTTTTAATCCGTCCGTATCCGAGTCTGGATATTTAACATCCGATACCGTATTCATATCCGAATATTTAAATCACATATTTATGATGTCGATATCCAATCGTATCCTATCCGGCATTTTTTATACTATCTGTATTCGAATCCGAATCCGGACATAAATATGAAAACAAATACGATATCAGTGATATCCGTCCGTATCCGATCCGTTTTCATCCCTATTTAGGAATAATGAATTCATGGGGTGGTTGGAGTATTTCAGGAGGAACTGTAACGAATCTTGCCTTTTTTCTTTACATTTTTATCCAATGTCTCTAAAATTATGAAGTGCTCTTATTTTCTGTAAAATTTTATTCTCTCTCATATTTTTTCCATATATTTTTGAGAGCGTATAGAAACATAGCTAGAAATGTAATATGTGAACCATACAACAATAGAGGATGAAGTTGCTAACCTTTTAGACCCCTTCGATTTGTATAGTATCACCAAAATACTTTCACCAAAATTTTTGGCAGCACCTCTCTTAGCTTCCTCCTCTTGGCAGCAATGGTTCGGGCTAGAGGAAGAAGAAAGACTAAAAAGGCATGTATTGTCTTAAGTTCGGTTAGTGTCACCAACCGGTACTAAAGATCAATACAGGTACCGGTTGGTGTCTCCAGTAAGTACTAATGTGTTCAACATTTTTAGTACCGGTTGGTGACACGAACCAGTACTAAAGTATTGATCTTTAGTATACCAACCGGTACTGAAGAGCTGGGGGGCTTGACAAAGCCTGATATCGGTGAATCAGGACTAAAAACAATCTTTAGTACCTGTTGGTGTTACCAACCGATACTAAAGATAGTGGACATGGGTGGGACATTTTACTCAGTACCAAAAAACATTTTTAGGTCTTAAAACAACTGAGATATTTGTGGTTTTGGCCGTTCGACAAAAGACCAGTTCTCTTAGTATAACACGACGCCGTACCCCCCTCCACCTCCACCCCCACCCCCACCACACACACGCGACTGTTCGTCTTTTTGCATCGTTGGCAGGCTGACAACGCGCATGGCAGCATTTGTTGGTTAGGGCATGAGCAATGGAGGCTAACACTCTTAGTGGTCTCGATGCAAATAAAGTGATCAACGTAAACTAGAAAATGTTGAGACTACTATTCACACAATGCAAACTATCACTACTTGTGGTTTGCATATGGACTTTTTCCTTCCATCATGCCTCGTCTTTATTTCCTCTCCCTCTTTCTTTTTAAGTATGGATCATCTTCTCTTTCTAAGCATGTGTAGCTTCTGCAAACCACTATGACAACTGTAGAGCACCTACATTTTTTTATCCGATTCTACATGAACCATGAGGCAGCGCCATTCAGGTCGACGACGACGATGTTCCTTGGTCACCAGAGATAGTAATGAAGAAAAAGAAAACGAGTGTAAGTGAAGAGATCTTAAACTTATCAGCCATGGTACAGTGTTTTCTCTCACCACGAATCAGTAAACAGTATTTTCAGCGTGGCTTATGAGCAAAACGAATAGGGCCGGCCATCCATGAAGAAAGTGGAGCGGAGGCTGTGGAGGCCCACCAGAAAACCAACCAATAAAACAGTGACATGTGGCAAGGAACAAGGAAATCGGAACAGGGGATTGCAAAACTATCGCCTTGTTTATTTTTAACCATCATTACAAGATCTTACATGAAAGGGAAAATGATCAGTGGGCTATGGACCTGAGATAAGTTACCCCATCCATCTCATATCCCACGAAGTTTCTCCATGAACTGCAGTCATCTAACTTGTCCACTTCCTTGGTTGCTAGGCTCACTGCAAAGGTTCCAGGATTACTGCTGCCTCTGCCGAGCGTGACCAAGAGGATGCCACTCTTCTCGCAGAACCAACGCAGGTTAATGTCGACCGCACTTTTTACCTTGAGCTGTGTCAATCTGAAGGAACCTTCCCTCACCCATTCTCCGGTGCTTGTCTCGAAGACCGTCCACACCACACTGGCACATCCAGCGCTATTCGCTGCGTCCAGAAAGCACAGCTTCCCATCGGGAGTGACGCTGAGCAGGCGGAGCTGCTGGATCGGGTTGGGAACGCCGTCCGGCGGCATGCGCACCTGCGCCGGCGGCGCCGGCGTGTCGAAGCGTACTGCTAGTGCCGTTCTTTTCAGCGGCCAGTAGGCGACGCCGTGGAGCACGATGCCCTGTCCTAGCTTGCCAAGGTCCCAGTTCGTGAGCTTGGGACCTGACGTCTTCTTGGCCTCCATGCTCTAGCTGCAGGTGTCTGATGAGTAGGAACGGAGGGCGGTGAACCTGTCGCGGTTGTAGATGATGAGCACGCGGAAGAAGTCGTCGGAGGATGGGGATGGCCGCCGGGGTCGGTCGAGGTCGGCGCCGGTAAGCAATGTGCAAGCGTAGATCTTGGGCCTGTCTTTGCCGAGCAGAGGAGGCAGCACAGCCACGTCCCCGATCATGGCGTTGCAGACGCACAGCCTGAGGCTTCCGTCGACGCTCTGGAGCTCGAGGACGAGGCGTCCGTTGCGTGACGCAATTGGGCGAGAGCGCGAGAGATCGAAGACGCCATGCTGCTGGCCACCGGCCTGGAGGCCTGTGGTGGAGAGGAGGTTGAAGCCGAAGCCGAGTAGCCGAGAGCCGGACGCCGTCGGGACGAAGCACGGTGGCGTCGAGCACTCGACGGTGGAGCGGCGTTTCCGCTTGCGCGTGTTCGTCGTCACGGCGCCGGCGTCCTGTCGATCCTGGTGGTGGATGTGGAAGAAGCCGAGGGCCAGGCCAGGGAGAGGCGGAAGGAGAAGGAGGAGGGCTCGTGACAGAGCGTCGGCCTCCTTGGCCACCACGCTGGCCCACCGCCTGCACGTGGCGGCGCAGCGAACTACGTCGGCCGCGTTGGGGAGCCGGGTGAAGATTGCGGCGAGCACGTCATCCGTGAGGGACGCCCCGCCTGTGTCGTATACCCTGAAGCCCCCGCTAGTCCGGCACCTCCGCCTCGCCTCCGCGATAGCCAGCCTCTGCCGCCTCGACAGTACGGCGACTGATGACAGGCGGCGCTCCCGGCGCCAGGTGATCCTTCTCTGCGCAACGGCGCCATCCTAGGCGCGGCAGGGCAGATGCCAAGGGACCGTGAACAAACGTGTCAATCAATAGGGGTGATGCATCGCTCTTCAACGATGCCATATTTATGGCGGCGGTCACACGCGTTCCTGTTGCTGCTAGTCTTAATCGGAGTCCGATTCTTGGGCAGTTCGGCTCTCTCGAGGTCCCAACCGCAACTTGCCCCCGATGATCAGGAGTCGGAAACACATCTGTCTTCCCAAAACAGGGCCTTCTTTTTAGCAAGGGCAAAGCCCATCCCATTTTCACAAACGAAACAAGTTCTTACTGCTACCACAAACAGAAAACGATGCAAAGCAGCAGCGAAGGGCTAAAAAAAATTCCGCTTTTCACACCTAATCTCAATCAAGCCTAGGAGCCAAAGATTACATCGGGCATTTTTGAAATGCACCCAGGTGACAGAAATATTCTTGATAGACAATGTCAGCTAGAAAACAAGAAAGAAAAAAAGGTCCCAGTTCGTGAGCTTGGCACCTGACGTCTTCTTGGCCTCCATGCTCCAGCTGCAGGTGTCTGATGAGTAGGAACGGAGCGCGGTGAACCTGTCGCGGTTGTAGATGATGAGCACGCGGAAGAAGTCGTCGGAGGATGGGGATGGCCGCCGGGGTCGGTCGAGGTCGGCGCCGGTAAGCAATGTGCAAGCGTAGATCTTGGGCCTGTCTTTGCCGAGCAGAGGAGGCAGCACAGCCACGTCCCCCTGTTAGGTTGATCTCCAACCAAAATGGCCCAACGGTCCAACCCAAGCACGGCTGGTGAGCCCCGTCGCCCAGTGCCATAAATAGGAGGTGGGTGCCAGTGGCTAGGGTTGATAGGTTTGACGCCACAACAGTACACCCCACCGTCCAACCCTACCGATCAGGGTGGCACTGCCAGTGACGGGAAGACCCACCGGTGCCGCCACTGCCTCCTCGTCACCGACACTAACCAGGATGATTGGTAACATCGTTTCTCTCCATCTCCATCTCCCTTTACCTCTTATTCGTGCACCATGATATTCATTATCCCAAATGTAAAGAGAATCACCCACTGTTCTACTCACAGAGATCCTAAAGTATTAACACTGGTATCAAGAGCCAGGGTTTCATGTAGATCTAGTAGGGAAAAAGAAGAAAAGAACGAACTTCCATTCGGAAGTAAACCCTAACCCTAAAGACTGAAGGGAGCAAAAAGGGATGGAGGGGAAGGGGACCTACATGGATCCTTTTCCCCACCACCAACACCGCCGTCGTGCGGGGATGAACCGCTGTCGTGCGGGAAGGTGAACCCGAGTCACTGGCCGGGGAGTCAACGCCAGCGCAAGCGGCGTCGCCACAAGGCCACTCGACGGCGGCGCGCTCAACCTAGGGCGAGCGCGCGCGCCGGTGAGGGGCCCCGCAGCGGCGTCGAAACCTCCTCCTCCGGCTGCTGTGAGCCGCCACCGATCCGTCGTCTTCGGGCACCGTCGGTGAGAGCTGAAAGAGAAATGGAGAAGGGGAGGAGAAAGAAAGAAAGAAAGGAGGAAAGAGGGCTGGACTCGCTCCGACGCTTCTCTTCCTCACCGGCGCCGGCGAGTACCGCGGCCGCCGCCGCTGTCTCTCCTCTCGGCGTGCGGCGCTAAAACAAAAGAGAAAGGAGAAAATGGAAATGACCTAGGGTTTCAAGGGGCGGCCGGCGGAGCAAGGCTTTTGATCCCGCGAGATTGGCGGACAGCCGTTCGATCAAAATCGACGGCCAGGGATTGTCGGCGGAAGTTGGGCCTAGTTTCGGCCCAGGCGGAAGGGCACTTTCCTGGCCCAGGCCCAGGTTGCGGCCTGGGCGCGGGGATGGAGGCGCGCGTGGCTGGGCCGCTTCGGCGCGCTGGGCCGCGGCCGACGCGCGAGCTAGGCCATAGAGAAGCTACTGGGCCGTGCGGGAGTGGCCGTGGGCCGCTGCGCGAGCTGGGCCTTCGGGCCAAATGAGTTGCAAAGAACTGTTGTAAGTTTTAATATTTTTCAAAAGCATATTTGATGAATTTTGATTTGTTTTCATCTCTATTCAATTTAAATCAACGGGATAATTGCTTAGAGAAATGGATAAGTACACAGTGATGTTTCTGAATTAGTATTATTTTAAAAAAATGTTCATGTTTCCGCTGCAAAGTAAATAATGAAAAGTTGATCCTCCAGTTAAAATTGGAACCAACGGAAAAATTTTAATTGGAGGAATAGTCGGTTTATAGTTAAGATAAATTATGGTATTGTTATTTTCTGACCAACGTTGATGATAACAATATTATAATTCTATGAGTTTTATGTATAAAGTTTAGATCTCTGATAAATTTTGCATGTGACCAATTTTCAGAGAATGGATAAAAAAAAGAGATGCTCCAGAGCGAGCAGAATGTAATGTATTTTTACGTTTCCGCTGCAATAATGATGATGATCTTCAAAATTAAATTCGAACCAACGGGAGAATTTAATTTTGAAGATTGTTATAAGATAATTGAGTTTTTCATATGTTAATTCCATTTCTGCCCAACAGTGATGTGAAATTAATGTAGAAGAATGTTGTTTTATTCTATTTCTGATCAACGGTGATATAGAATAGAACATAAAGTTTTAAAAGTTTAATGAGCATTATTGATGATTATTGATTAATGTTTTTCAGAAAAAGAACTTAATGCTTTCATTCTTGAAGGCAGAAAAGAAAATGAGATGGGTACTGACTTAGAAGATGATAAAGAAAGAAGACCATTGTACGAGGGACTGTGTTCTCTTTAAAGAATGACTTCAAAAGAAAATAATTCTAAGATATTGATCCAAGAAAAAAAAATAGAACAATAAGAGTTTAGTTTAAAAGATGCCTTTTATGTACTCTTTATGAAGAAGAATTTGGTTTTAGTTTTTATCATCATGATAAGAGTTGTAATAAGTAATATAATTTTTAGACTTAATCATCATGATATGAAATGTAATAAGTGATATGCATGTTTAATTTGACCAACGTCGGATTAAACATGTGTGTTAAAGAGTATTCGGATTTATTCCTAAATTTGATGATTGAACATGAGCCAATCCTGACATTTATGTCCCTTCAAGGGAATTATCTCGCATGGCGGGAAAAAATTTGTGATAGTACCCGCATGGTGGGAAAAGTTTGAAAAATACCTGCATGACGGGGTAAAGTTGGCATAGTACTTATGTTAATCAATCCTACATGGTAGGAGAAGTTTAGCATAGTACTCATCCTGCATGGCGGGAGAAAGTTGTGATGACTCATGTGCTTTTAGTGTATCCCGCACAGGAAGAAAAGTTTAGAGTAGCTCTTATGCTATCCTAGTATGAGTTTAAGAACAAAAGGAAGTTGCAAACGAACCTCATGATAAGAATTGCATGACTTGCGAAAGTATTAATGATAAAAGACTCTGTTGAGTTCTTGAAGTGAAATAAGGACAAAGTACTCCCATATAAATCAAGAAATAATTTTATTTGCATGATGTAATCATGTGGATGAAGTAAGTAATTCAAGTTTCCTCATTCACAAGAGTTCTGAATAGTTTTCAAAATTATGGTAGAAAAGTTCATACCACATTTCGAGGGGGAGAAATGTGAGATCAATTAAGAAAGACAATTAAGAAAGATACTTCACATAATTCAGATAATGCGATGCATACTATGTATTGAAGGCAAGAGTGATCTATAAAAGATGAATGTGATCGTCGGGGGAGTAAGACTGTCATAATAACGATACCCCTAAAGTAAAGAAATAGCTAAATTTATGGACTTTTTACAGTTCCAATAGAAAGATAGCATAGTCAGCCAGTATTCATACTGGACACGTTCAGAGTTATAAAGGCGATGCTAAACGCGCCATATGAGTTTTAGCAGATAAATCAAAAATAAGAAAGTTTAAAGATGGGACAATCTGGGGGAACATAGTACAAAGAGACCAAACTCCGCAAGGAGAATGAATAATGTAAACAAGGATCTTGTTATACAGGACCTTGTAGAATCAAGTAGCTGAGGCCCCAGAAAATCTCAAAGAATAAGAAAATCAGATATTTCTGATGACTATAAAGTCTATATTAGTGAAATTCAAATGGAGGGCAATCCCACCTAATTTGAAGAAGTCATGAGAGACGTTCACTCGTTCAAGTGGCAAGAAGCAAAAGAAGATGAAATGAAATCGATAATACCAATAATATTTTGGGATCTAGAATAAATTCCTAAGGAGCCAAAACAGTAGGCTGTGATGAGTCTACAAGACAAAATGTGACTCCAAAGGGAATATGTAAAGATGTAGAGCATGACTTGAATCAAAAGATTTTGTGCGAAGCGAATGAATAGATTACAATGAGTGCTAGTGGCACATCATGATCTGAGTTACATCAGATGAAAGTAAAGATGACATTTTCCAATGGAATTTGTATGAAAATGATTACGTGGCACAACCCAGAGATTTTTTCATAGAAAGAAAAGAACGTAAGAGGTGCCACATGTAGAAATCTCTTATGGACTAGAGCAAATCTCTAGACAGTGGCATTTAAAGTTGAAGAGTTAATTAGAAATTTTGGGTTAAAGAGAATGAGAGGACAATTGCGTTTGTACAAAGTTATAGAATGAGAAATTCATTTACTAATCATGTATATGTGGATGATATCTTACTTGTTAGTAGTGATATCAATCTACCGCACAACAAGAAGAAACTCTTCTTCTCAAGGTTCAATAAGAAAGTTCTCGGTGAAATGTCTCTCGTTATAATAGTTGAAATTCACCGAGATAGAAGAAAAGGGGTATCAGAACTATCGCATAGGCATGCTAAGAAAAGTTTCTAAAGAAATAATGTACCTATGCGGATAAATCTACGCCTGTTCCCATGGTAAGGGTAATAGTTTTGAGAACTTTAGTATTCCAAAAAGCAATGTGAGATTGTTATAGATGGACGTCCTATATGCTTCAGCTGTTGGAAGCTCAATGAGTACACAGATAAGACTTTACCCTGACATGGAGTAAGAAAGTCGGCCTCATGCTAAGAAAGAAAGAACAAGTACTCTCAAGTAGTTGTGGGTACAAATGTTAAATTTTAGCGAGATGTTTAGTGAAGCCCACATAGTAGCTAACACTCGCAGTTGGAGTTTTATTGTTGAAAAGCTCCAAAGAAATAGTTTTAGTATCACCAGTGATGTAAAGTTACAGTATAGCATGATATGAGGCTGCGAAACAGGCGAAATGGTTAAGTGAACTTATACCCGGAATTGATAATGGTTGTCAACAGCAATAACTATTTAAGTAGTTTCCTCCTAAGACAACGGGTCAAGTGTGCTGCCAAACATATTGACATTAAAGTTATACTCCCTCCAGTCCATTTTATCTGGCGCACACGCATATTAAGATTCAAACTTTAAAAACTTTGACTAGTAATTAGGCTAATAATTTTTAACTAGTATAATACAAACTTTATATGATTAGATTTGTAAGGATTTATACTATCCAATGATTATAAGTTTATAAACATAAATAATATAATACAAAATAAATGAATGGTCAAAGTTTAATCTAGGAGACTGTGTCATTCTAACTTGCGCCAGATAAAATGGATCGGAGGAAGTACGTTGTAAAGGAGAAAGTCCGGAATCATACTAAAAAATATTGAACATATAAGTAACAAGAAAGTGCTTGCGGATCCGCTTACCAAAGGCTTACCACCCAGTGTGTTCAGAGAACACACAGTCGATATGGGTTTTATGGTATAGCCTATGATTTCCGGACAATAAAGGGCCCAAAGTTAAAGAATTTGTTTCAGATCAGAGATGTGCATTGTAGTTGTTAAATCTATCGGTGACTGACCGTGATGAAGAGGCATGCTCTATGCACTGATATGTGATGGAAAGATAAAAGAAATAAGTGTGAAGTAAAGACTAAAGTTTAAAGTATAAGGTGAGATAAGGGAGAGAATGTTAGTTTGATCTCCCATCAAAATGGCTCAACGGCCACTTGGGCCTTGACTCGCGCCCTGATCGGGGGCGTCCAGCCCAAGCACGGCTGGTGGGCCCTCGTCGCCCAGTGCCATAAATAGGAGGTGAGGGCCAATGGCTAGGGTTGATAGGTTCGACGCCACAACAGTACACCCCACCGTCCAACCCTACCGATCAGTGTGGCACTGCCAGTGACGAGAAGACCCACCGGTGCCGCCACTGCCTCCTCGTCACCGACACTAACTAGGATGATTGGTAACATCGTTTCTCTCCATCTCCATCTTCCTTTACCTCTGATTCATGCACCATGATATTCATTATCCCAAATGTAAAGAGAATCACCCACTGTTCTACTCACAGAGATCATAAAGCATTAACACCCCCATCATGGGGTTGCAGACGCACAGCCTGAGGCTTCCGTCGACGCTCTGGAGCTCGAGGACGAGGCGTCCGTTGCGTGACGCAATTGGGCGAGAGCGCGAGAGATCGAAGACGCCATGCTGCTGGCCACCGGCCTAGAGGCCTGTGGTGGAGAAGAGGTTGAAGCCGAAGCCGAGCAGCCGAGAGCCGGACGCCGTCGGGACGAAGCACGGTGGCGTCGAGCACTCGACGGTGGAGCGGCGTTTCCGCTTGCGCGTGTTCGTCGTCACGGCGCCGGTGTCCTGTCGATCCTGGTGGTGGATGTGGAAGAAGCCGAGGGCCAGGCCAGGGAGAGGCGAAAGGAGGAGGGCTCGTGACAGAGCGTCGGCCTCCTTGGCCACCACGCTGGCCCACCGCCTGCACGTGGCGGCGCAGCGAACTACGTCGGCCGCGTTGGGGAGCCGGGTGAAGATTGCAGCGAGCACGTCATCCGTGAGACCGTGAGGGACGCCCCACCTGTGTCGTATACCCTGAAGCCCCCGCTAGTCTGGCACCTCCGCCTCCGCCTCCGCCTCCGCGATAGCCAGCCTCTGCCGCCTCGACAGTACGGCGACTGATGATAGGCGGTGCTCCCGGCGCCAGGTGATCCTTCTCTGCGCAACGGCGCCATCCTAGGCTCGGCAGGGCAGATGCCAAGGACCGTGAACAAACGTGCCGATAGGGGTGATGCATCGCTGTTCAACGATGCCATATTTATGGCGGCGGTCACACGCGTTCCTGTTGCTGCTAGTCTTAATCGGAGTCCGATTCTTGGGAAGTTCGGCTCTCTCGAGGTCCCAACCGCAACTTGCCCCCGATGATCAGGAGTCGGAAACACATCTGTCTTCCCAAAACAGGGCCGAGTCTTTTTAGCAAGGGCAAAGCCCATCCCATTTTCATAAACGAAACAACAAGTTCTGAGCATTTCCGAGAGTTTGCCAAAATTCACTTGGCAAATATCGTGATTTGACAACTCGCTAAAATATATGGCAAGTGAAAAAATAGACTCTCTCCAAGAGTTTACCATTTAGACTTGGTAAAATAAGAAGAGACCCGCTAAGCGAACGAAGAGCCCCGTTAAGAAACGAAGAGCCTCGCTAAGAAACGAAGAGCCCCGCTTAAATTTGCACGTAAAGCCGGATGCGCGCTCGCGCTCAGCGCGTAAATATGCGCGTGGAGGTGGGAGATTTGCCAAGTTGCTAAAATTTGCCAAGTTGGATGCCAAACTGTTGGAGCACAATTTTTTCTGTTTTGCCAAAAATAGATGGATGCCAAGTTGATTTGCCAAACTCTGGAGATGCTCTACTAACACAAACAGAAAACGATGCAAAGCAGCAGCGAAGGGCTAAAAAAAACTTCCGCTTTTCACACCTAATCTCAATCAAGCCTAGGAGCCAAAGATTACATCGGGCATTTTTGAAATGCACCCAGATGACAGAAATATTCTTGATAGACAATGTCAGCTAGAAAACAAGAAAGAAAAAAGGACACACCCACGGCATCACAGTTTCTGTCAAGCATCAAAGTAAGTTTCTGTCAAGTCCTCCTATTGTTAAGCCCATCTTCTTGTTTCCAGAGTACAACCAAACTTTTTATCTTGTTCCCAGAGTTAAGCCAAACTTGTACTGTCAACCTCATCTCCTACCCTGTTGAGTTCTTCTACCTTGCTTGTGATGTGACTTATGCAGAACTGTCCAGGAAGAAATCTAACAACAAATAAACTTGATTAGCTTTTCCAGACCGTCAATAAACCAGCGGCTAAGCCATCAAAATGCATGTGAGATAATATCAATCTTACTCACTCCAGAACTGCTATATATTACATTTGATAAATTTAACCAAAGGGTATTTTAGAAACATTGCATCCCTTCTATTTACCTTTCCAACCTCTCCTAAGCAATTTATGTATAGATAAAATGCTATTTCCCAAAATAGGGTGTAAGCTTCAATTTTAATTTCATCCCCTCACAGAAACCCAGGTGTTCTATTGGAACAGTGCTCATGGTCTTGAGACCAACGTGAACTATCAAATTTGGATGCTACATTAGGCACTTCAACATAAGAATTGCATAGGCTTATGAAAAACATGGATACATCCAAAAACTGTTGTTCTATTCTTACTGGCCATCAAAAACATATCTAAATAGTTCTAAACAAATCGAAATCAGGTTTTTAGGTACTTGACAAATTTTGGCTAGCAGTACGCCAGTAACATATCAATCTTACTTGGGACAAAAGGCTACCCCAATTTGCTTGGGACAAAAGGCTATGTTGTTGTTGTTGTAGTAGTACGGCAGTAACATATTGTAAGTGACCATTCATTAAATCTCTCATTAAATGTCACCTCAAAAGCTATGGTTTGTTGCCAGAACAAGCCCAACAGGACAAGAAACAATCAAGAAAAGGTAAACACTCTGAAGAAGTTCAAGAAAATTACCTACATACGATCTTTTCGTAACTGAACATAAAAGTAGTAGAACAAAGCAAAATCCTTTGCATCAACCACATTTCAACATAAAACAGGGTTATTTCTTAAACTTACTTAATCACATCCATTTGGTGTCCTCACAGCAAATGGAAGCACCTCAGGCAGCAAAATATAGCATCTCCATTGAACATCTCACTACACCCCGGACGAGCACAAAGGTTCCAATCTGGCTCTAACGGTCCATCCTGCCCATCTCCATGCTCAGCGAGGAGGCGCTTAATAGGGAGCATGTGATGCCCGTCCTCGCCAACCATGACCTAGAATCACATTTAGAATTAACTACACAAACACCACAGGAAACTATTTACTTACAATATTAAGTACTCACCTGAACATGTTGATCAAATTCCACTGGGAGTAGCTCTTGCTCTATGACCAACCAGCCGTTCAAATGCTCAATAGTAATTAGACCAGCTCCGGCAACATGATTCCCATGGGGGTGTGGGTGGACCAGATGGTTTGGACAGGAGATTGCACAAAAGGACCGGAGGCATTGGCCACAGAACTGATCCAGCTGATGGATCGGCTGTCCAAAAGACTCTGAACATTCCACCAGGCTTTGAGCCATATCTCGTCTTGCTCCGGTGTGCACCTGCAACAGCTGCATAAAAACGAAGAGAAAAATTAGTAAACCAGTTACTCCCACCAAAAAAGTAACTGGTGATATCCCTTTCTATACAATAACATATCACAACTCACAAGAAGAAAACACGAAGGAAACAGCTAGGTGTATCCAGTAGATAATTAAGTTAAACCACAAAACATTAGCATTGTTAGCAAACAGAAAATGATAACTTGGTACCCTGATATTTCTTATCTACAAATTATAACTAAAAAACACATTCAATTTATTCAACGTTTTAGTACAGACATGCAAATGAGGTTACCTCAATCCATACTTTAGATAACAACAGCAAAAATTACCAATAGTAGAGGCATCAAATAATAAAAGTTGAGCAGATGTTGTTAGAAGAGTCAAGGGCCTATTGGGCCTTAGCCCGTTAGGGTTATTTAGTCGCTTGCTTAGGGGCCAAGTAAGACCTCTTCTCTATATAAGGAGAGGAGATGTATCAATCTAATCAAGCAAGAGATTAGAAGGAAAAACCTTCTCTCTTGTCGGCCGTGGGCGAAGCCCCGCGGTCGGTGTTCCCAGCACCCCTCACAGCCCTAGCCGCCGGTCCTCTACCTCTCTCATATGAACAGTACCCACGTGGTACTGTAGCACCACAGGTACTGTATCTTCAGCCGCCGCCCCTCTCTTCCTCTTCAATCCTCTCGATCCCAACAGCTCACATACGTAACAATCTAGTATAAGAGATGCTAGGTTACGATGAGCCGCTGCCGGTCACTTCCTCACTGATGACGCCAGATCAGTTGACCGCGGCCATCACCGATCTCGCCCGTTCCGTCGCCGCCATCCAGTCCTACCTCGGCATAACGCCACTGCAACCAGCCAGCTGGCCGCTGTCGCAATCGGGCGTGGCCTCTCTGCCACCGGTTTTCCCCTACGGGATGACAGGTTACGGCACGACGCTGCTGCCGGGCATGCCGCCACTGCCGTTCCAGGACATGCAACCAACGGTGCAGCCAACATTACAGCAGATCGAGCAGGCGATGGACATCATGACGGAGCCGGCAGGGAAGATGCTTACCTACAAGGTGTCTGCGGCGGTGCGGCTACAGGCTACGGCACGCGGCCTCCTAGTGCGCCGACGGCTACAGAAGATGCGCCAGCCTATGCACGAGGCGACCTTGGCGACGGTCGACCTCAGCTTAGCGAAGCGCGACCTCGCCCTGTGGGACGGCCACCAGCAACCGCACCGACCCGCTACTGTCTTCAAGCACGAGCATGGTGTTTTTCCCGCGCGCAACGACCTCCAACTCTGCGGCAGCGACGGTAGGGGAGTCGCTCCCCTCCTTGTCACCGGCGGGGACGCACTGCCTAGCGCCACCGCATTCCGCCGCCGGCCGCCACGAGGACGTCTCTGCTGGTCGCTATCGCGACTAATTCCAGGTGGCTATACCCGTGCACCCCTCTCGTTTCGGTGGGCTCCATGGGATCCAAGTGGCTACACACGTGCAGGCCCATCACGCGGAGGGTGTCCGTCGTATCTTAAGGAGTTAAAAATAAAAAGTCGTAGTCTATTTCAGGTCAATAAAATAAGCCAAGATGTAAAAGGCTTATTTTTAGGTGTTATGTTTGTGTCTAGCAGTCATGTTAAGTTGCAGCTCGAGGACGAGCTGCATGTCCAGGTGGGGTGTAGTGTTAGAAGAGTCAAGGGCCTATTGGGCCTTAGCCCGTTAGGGTTATTTAGTCGCTTGCTTAGGGGTCAAGTAAGACCTCTTCTCTATATAAGAAGAGGAGATATACCAATCTAATCAAGCAAGAGATTAGAAGGAAAAACCTTCTCTCTTGCCGGCCGTGGGCAAAGCCCCGCGGCCGGCGTTCCTAGCGCCCCTCACAGCTCTGACCGCCGGTCCTCTGCCTCTCTCGCATGAACAGTATCCACGTGGTACTTTAGCGCCGCGGGGTACTGTAGCTTCATTCTTGGGAAAATGATGGCAAAGGAATTTGAAATGTCAATGATTGGTAAACTTAGTTTCTTTCTTGTACTTCAAATCAAATAAATGAAGGAAGGAACATTTGTAAGCCAAATCAAATACATAAAGGATATGCTAAAGAAGTTTGGTATGGAAGATGCAAAAGGAATCACTACTCCAATGAGCACTAATGGAAGCTTGGATAGTGACAAGAATGGCAACATGGTGGATCAAAAGCTATATAGATCAATGATTGGTAGCCTACTCTATGTGACGGCATCAAGGCCCGATGTGATGTTTAGTGTATGCATGTGTGCAAGATTTCAAGCCTCACCAAGAGAAAGTCATTTGAAGGCAATGAAGAGAATATTGAGGTACTTAAAGCATACACAAGATGTTGGATTGTGGTATCCCAAAGGTGCAAGCTTTGAGCTAGTTGGATATTCGGATTCCGACTATGCCGGTGACAAAGTGGAGAGAAAGAGCACTTCCGGGACTTGTCAATTGTTGGAAAGATCACTTGTCTTATGGTCATCCAAGAAGCAAAATAGTATTGCACTATCTACCGCCGAGGCCGAATACATCGCCGCGGGTAGTTGTTGTGCACAAATCTTGTTGATGAAGGCAACATTGAAGGATTTTGGAATCAATTTTAAGAATGTGCCATTGCTATGTGACAATGAAAGTGCCGTGAAACTAACCAACAATCCGGTTCAACATCAAAGAACAAAGCATATTGATGTTCGTCATCATTTCATTAGAGATCATCAACAAAAGGGTGACATTGCTATTGAGAGTGTGGGCACCGAAGATCAATTAGCCGATCTATTCACCAAGCCACTTGATGAGAAGAGGTTTCACAAGCTAAAGAATGAGTTGAACATACTTGATTTCTCTAACATGAGTTGATGCACCTCCATGATATGACATGCCTCTCCTTCGAGCCCCAAGGTACAATTGGTTGACATGTCATACATTCTATACTAAGGACATGTTTAGTGCATCTAGTCATGATTTCTTATGTTCTAGGCTCATTCATGAAAATCAAATGAATTTGAAGGTTATATGGTGCCACTATTGTTTCTTTGCTATGTATGATCTAGTGGTAGCATATAACTTGTTTAAGTATCTTGTGATCCTAAGTGTTTAATCTAGAGAACTTGTATAAATATTTGCTTCAACATGGTGCATGATAACCCTTCTAGTGAGGTGTGAAGAAGCTTGCCTTTGGATCAAACCGAAGCATTTTATTCATGCAAGCAATCTAGGTTGAATCACAAACTTGATCCTCACCCTATAACATGACATGATATTCTATCTAAAATTTGGTCCCTTGTGGTCATTGGTGCCAAAGGGGGAGAAAAAGTTGTTCACAAAGATATATTCTAAAGGGGGAGAAAAACCTAAAGGGGATATTTGATAAAAGAAGGGGATCAACTAAAATTTTAAAGCACACAAGTAGGGGGAGCAAGCTCTTAAACATGATTGTTGCATTTCCATGTGCACTTCATATGTATGATGCATAGTTATGCATTTCTTTTTCTCCGATACATTGCTTGTGTGGTGACTTGCTAGTATAATTTGAATGATGTATTGAGGTACTAGCATGAATAGGAAGTAGTTAGTTTTTTCTTGCTTCATGTTTTTCAAAGTGGTACTAGAACCTTGCTTATAATATTGATCTCACGAGGTTTCTAGTTATGTTTGTGCTTTTCCAAGTGGTATCTAACTACACAAGGTGCTAAGATGGTGTTTATCGCTACTCCGTTGGTATCACGCTTTAAAGGTCTATAATCTAAAACACTTAGCACATATTGGTAGTTAATGCTCATAATCTTTCCTATCTAACATGTACATATAGCATACATGTAGGGGGAGCCATTGCTATCAATTTGAATTCATGATCACATGTCCATAATTCTTACACATGATAATATACTTGGACAATGTGACATGGGTTCAATCAAATTTTTATCATAATATCTTTGTGAAAGGGTTGTCACCAATTACCAACAAGGGGGAGATTGAAAGCTCTATGTTTGGTGTTGGTAATTAGTGACAATGCCTAAGTACTAATCCTATGCCTAAGTTGTATATAGCATATGAGGATTAGTACATTCCAAGGTTGGTGGCAAGATGGACATGGCGATCATGATGGCCACACTTGGATTTGGACGCAACCCTACGTGATCAAGGCAAAGGTATATGCTTAAGGGTTGTGTTTTAGTAACCAAGACACATAGTGGGTGTGGTTACATTATAGGATAGGTAGCCGTACTATAAAGAGGGGAATGACGCGGCTATTGAACTCCTAAGTGCCTCTAGGTGTGCATTTCATAATCATATGCATTTGGATAGAACTAATAACGCCTCGAAAAATGATTGTGAAAATGCTAACACACTCGCACATGACGTGATCACTTGGTGGTGTTAGCACTTTTGCGATGGCATTGGAGTTTGAGCGGTAGAGAGGGTTTAGGGTCCTCTCTCCTTTCCGCCAAGCTTGCGAGGCGGGATTCAGGCATTTTCGAGGAGTTGAAACTACCATTTTCCACTACGCCGAAAGTCGGAAAAGAAACGGAGGCGAACGGAGGTCACAGAGGTGACCGGACGCTGGACCGGACACGGTCTCTGTTTGACCGGACGCGTCCGGTCAGTGTTCAGCGTCTGCGCGTGTTTCGGTTTTTTGATCGGACGCGGTGGCGCGTCCGGTCACAGTCGACCGGACGCGTCCGGTCGTTGAGAGAGCTTACTGGACTCCAACCGGACGCTAGCACTGTGGCGTCCGATCAGTTCTGCAGCTCGTCCGGTCGCTGTTTTGTTGTGCGCTGCTCAGGCTTGACCAGCGCGTCCGGTCCGTTACGGGACCAGCGCGTCCGGTCGTACTTCGCGCGTCCGGTCCGCGCGACCAGTGCGTTCGGTCGATGCTTCGCAAGCGTAGGCACTGTGCGATCGGCGCGTCCGGTCAGTTTGACCAGCGCATCCGGTCAGCGCGACTTCGGCTGTTTCAAGTTCCTAACGGCTATATTCGAAGGGGTACGTCTATAAATACTCGTTGGCCGGCTCAAGGCTCTCACTCTAGTATTCTTTGACATACTTGTGAGTACTTTGAGCTAGAAACTCCCCTCCCACTCATCTCTCTTGCTTCTTTGCATATTCGAAGTGAGATTGAGTGATCCAAGTGCATTTGCATTGTGGGATTGCATCTAGTTGACACTTGGTGGTTGATTTGCTGCGGGATTCTTGTTTCTCTTGGTGGTTGCCGCCACCTAGACAGCTTGGAGCAGCTTGGAGGCGTTGGCAAGAGTTGGTGATTGTTCTTGGCCACCTCCGGTGATTGTGAGGGGTTTGTGCCTACCTCGGCGAAACGCCAAAGGCAACGTTAGTGGATTGCTCGTGTCATTTGCAACCTTTTGCCATTTGGTAGGTTCTTGTGGCGCCTTTTGAGAGGCTCGGTGTGAGACCGATTAGCCACCGAACCACGTGGTAAAGAGGGACACAACGGGGACTAGCGTGCCGGCAAGTACGTAAACCTTGGGATAAATCATGTGTCATCACTTTCATACTGTGATTGATTGATCCCGGTGTTCGGTTGTCTTGGTATTTATTGTTGATCATATTGGTTGGCTCAATACTTCGCTCCTCGGTGAAACTCTCCTAAGTCAACTCCGCATTACCTTCTTAGTTATCTTTGCTAGCTAGTTAGCTTTGCTAGAGTAGCTCCTTTGTGTAGCTTGCTAGTTGTAGTTGTAGTTGTAGTTACCTTTTTTGGTTTGACTTGTGCGGTTGAGTGCAAATATACTAGAATTGTGAATTGGATAGGTGGCTTGCAAACACCCCGTAGGCTAAGCAAAACTTGCATCTCGCTATTTGTTATATTGATAAACTTGTTTAGCTTGTCTTAGTAGAAATTTAAAAAAAGACTATTCACCCCCCTCTGGCCATCTAGACCTTTCAGCCGGCACCAGGTTGTTGCTTGCCACCCGGAATGGAATGAGCGATGTTCACGGAGAAATTAAGGGCATCGAAAAGTTGGGCCACGAGTTGACGAGTCCATGGGCCTTGTCGCAGCCCAGCAGGCGGCAGCGTTCTCGCTCCTCTCGGCATTCTTCCCTACGACAAGCAGTGCCACAACGCCGCCGGCATCGCTTGCCTGCGCAACGGATATGGGGCTGGGGAGCCGGTGAAGAGGAGGCTGGGGGTTCTCCTCGCTGGCGGTAGGTGGGGCAGCTGCCCTCACCCTGCCATATGGGGAGCTCCGCCTCTGGCAGAAACCCATACACCGTCGGGAGTTCCAAGAACGAGCAGCATGCAAGCATGCAGGAATCCATACACCGCCAGCAAGCAAGATTGTGCGACCATGCGATCACCGTTGAAACTTGAAACAGCATTGCATATCTCGTCGATGCATTAACCTACCCGTGCTGGCGATGGCCCCTGGCCATGGTGCGTGTTCCTGTGGTCAGCGCAGCAGTGGCTGCATACAGGTGACGCGCACTGAAAGCAAAACAAGGACGTGCTACACGCTCCCTCCCAGTCGGTGTGGACAAGCCTGTCCACGAGTCGATCGGCCATATCCGCTACCTCCCCCTGCCCTTGCGCCTTGCTGCTTTGCCGAGGGCTGTGATTGGACTAAGGCTTTGATTAATTATGAGGGGAACTAACGTGGCACGCGTAATATATATGACGTACATTGGGATATATAGAGAGAGACAAGTACACTAACCGACTAGGTACTAGTGTTTTTTTTTGCGAAAATGTACTGGTATATATTGATTGAGGGAAATGTTTCACGACCATGGTAAAATACGATTTTCGCATTCCACCGGTACAGAAATGCTCTGCGCTGGCGGTTCCAGTGCTATTTTTACTGTCTTGTTTTTTTGGAACCGCCAGTGCCAAAGGCCAGTGAATTTTCACTGGCGTCAATTAAAGAACTGCGAGTACATATATTTACTGTGACGGTTTACTTAAGAAAACCGCCATTGTAAATATTTTTTCAGAAATTGCAAATCGGGCTAAAAAATAGCAAAAAAATCCTAGGGCTAAAAAAATAGCAAAAAAAATTCTAGGCACACACGATTTTCCACGCAAAAAACATGTGCTTCGTGTCCGCAGGGGCTCAAACCCACGACCATTAGGTGTTCCTCTCCTAACTACTCCAACTATAAGATTCTTGTGTCCATTTACGATATTCGTCCTCCTTATTTTATTTTCATCCGGTTTTCAAATGAGTATTTGTGACCCCAAATGAATTCAAATGAAAAAGTTGTCACCTACAAACTTTTATAATTTTTCGAGATCTACAACTCTGTTTTTGGTGGTTTCTCCATCCGAGGTCATTTGAAAATTTTGAATTTCAAATGTGAGAAATTCAAACGTAATTTTTGGAGCCTAAATGATTTCAAATTAAAAAGTAGCCAACTACAAAGTTGTAGATCATTTCAAATACTACAACTTTCATTCAGATCATTTCTCCATCCGAGACCAATTGAAAAATTCAGAAAAATCAATTACAAATTGTTTGTAGAGGCGCTAAATTAAGAAAACCACCACTAAAAATACATCTTTATCATGTTTTTAGTGGTGGTTTTTTTTAAAGAAAACAGCCAGTAAAAATCTAATTTTTACTGGCGGTTTTCTCGCCACGGGCGGTTTTGTACGTATCAGTACTGTAGCTGTGCATTGTTTTCTAATATAGCTTTGTTATTAAACATCCTGTGCTTTGGCTTGTATACAGTATAGTACCGCCGACTATTTTGTCATTCATGTTGTGTATGCTTCCAAAGCTGAAACTCACTCAATCAGGTATTTTAGTGTATGGGGTTTTATGCTGTAAATATTGATTTGTCGCCATCTCAGCGTGCATCTAGCATTGGACCTGGCCGGCATGATCAGGGGGCGTGTGGTGTGTGAAAACTCATAGGATTGCATAAGAATTTTTATTGTGCTCATATATATTAATTATTTTGTATAAGTTTTACATAAGTTTGTGCTATATTAACTTCTTGTGTACATAACTTGGGAGTATAAACTTGTATATAAATTGGTCCCATATATACTGGTTTCGAGTTTGTGCTACATATATTAACGTATGTACATCATGAGTAGTATATAGATCCCTCTCTTTCGCTAAATGTTAATCTAGTGAACGTTCTTTGATTAGCAAACCGATTAATACACACCTTAACGGTATATATGGATGTTTTTTCGACTTCTACATGCATGATAGTATAAGCTCACTAGATCATGTAAAAAGTTAGGCCTTCTAATACATCGATCACAGTCATCAAACCTAATACTCTTCAATTGGTTCATTTGTTTTTTTTTATTTTTCTAAAATAACAGTACACTTATAAAACTCTAAACAGTACACTTGCTTGTTAGCCCAACACCATAGGATTCCTCTGTTGGTCACAATCTGCCACGGTTGATGTTTAAAAAAGTTAACCAGTCGTGTCCCTTTGTCTTTTATCAATCAATTGCGCGAGGCTTCTGCTTCTCTACACAGTGGGTCCCTGGCCCCACCTGCAGAGGGTTCAAATGAAAACCGGCTCATCGTTTTCATTCGATTCACCGTCCAAATGAAAGTAGCTAGGAGAAACCGGCCGGCGACAGCGCAGCAAGCGCATCCCGCGCTAAGCAAAGTCAGAGAAGAGTTGTTATGGCGGTGATCAGGCAGGGGGCGAGGACGGTGGTGATCCCCGGGATCCCGCCGATGGGATGCTCGCCGCCGAACCTAGCCATGTTCCCCAGCGCCGATCCGGCGGACTACGACCCCAGGACCGGCTGCCTGAAGAGCTTCAACGACCTGGCAGTCTACCACAACTCGCTGGTACAGGCGGCCGTCAGCGACGTGCAGACGAAGCACAGGAACGTCAGAGTCATCTACGCCGATTTCTTTACTCCGGTCATCGACATCGTTGAGTCCGCGGCAAAGCAAGGTTAGTATGTGATGTGTCTAATTCCATTTCCTTCTCGTTTTAGGCCACGTTTGACTTGATCCGTAGAACTAACAACCGGTTGACTTAGTGCATTTTCTTTACGAAAAAATATATATATTAGATAATAGCTGGTACGTACATTAACACGTTACAAGCACTCTGGATTACACAAATATTCAGAAATTGATTTTCATCTAACTTGGTATGGAGAAACCTTAACCATAAGAACTCGATCTACTGGAAAAACTTATTAAAAACTCTGGATCCCCACTCCCTCCGGCCTCCGGCGATATGCTGGAGGGGGGAGAGACGGGGACCAGTGGGGGGGGGGGGGGGCGGTGGCGCTCCGATAGGTTTTGGAAGCTAGTTGACTTAGTCCCTAAGCATCCAAACAGATAGGCTAATTGTTAGTCCACTAGTTATGGACTAGTTGTTAGTCCATTAGCCCACATTTAGAAGCTAATATAACACTAGTTGTTAGTCCTGGTCCATCCAAACAAGCCCTTAGTCGTTGTTATCCGAACCAGTTGCGGTGCTCTTGTTACTTCCAAAATTCTAAAAAGAAAATATTCTTATAAAGAAAGACAGCTCCCTGGATAATTATATTGTATCGTTGCAGGGTTTACTAGAGATATTCCGAGGTGTTGCTGCGGTGGAGGCGGCAAGTACAACTTCAACCTCAGCGCCGGCTGTGGCATGCCGGGCTCCACGGTGTGCCAGGATACATCGGCCTACTTGTATTGGGATGGCCACTTCACAGAAGCAGCCTACCGCTACATTGCCGACGGCTGGCTTAACAGCGTGAACCACTGCAAACACTAGCCGTCTGTAATGGGTTTATATATATACTGCTAGAACAGTCAAATTATTGGCTGGCCGGCTGCTACATGCACTTATATAACATTTGTAACATGAATTGTTTCCTACAAATACCCGTGAAGTTTGACGGTCCTTGAACCTGAATTCAAACCAGGGTGGGCAAAATATACCCGGTATCCAATCCCCGAACCAAAATTGCCCGAACTTGGACCCGAAATACCTGATCATAATTTTGGATTGTAACGGTAGAAACCTGAATTTAATTCGGGTAATGTTCACTGATAAATATTTTCTTTTTCTTTATCCCTTATGAGGCTTTATTTAGTTACAACTATTTTATCTCCTTTCACATCCTAACTACTATATTTTCTCATTTGCATCAAATCTCCATATGTGCTTGACATGTCTTTATTAGTTGATACTCTCTCATGCATGTGTCGTATGCACAGATATTTTCTTATCATATTTGAGATATTGTATATAATATAATTTTTTACATAAAAGATAACAAGTCCGGTGGCTTCAAAATGATAATTAGAATCTACCAAATAGATAACTAAATATTTCTGATTTTATGACAATTTTTAGAATTTATATATTTTTTAGCATGTCTCATGTGGCGGTTGCGCCTCCGGTTAGTAAAAAAATAGTAGCATAAGATTGTCGCCATACAAAATGGTATATATATTGATGAGTAACGTTGCACGTGGCCTGGTTGGCAATCAAGTACAGGTTGTCTGTTGTCAAAGTTCACTAAGGTATGTTGGCTTCATATACAGACCACCACCTAAACACAGATCGCAACCTTGCAATGCAAGTTGAGACACGACAGGAATCTAAACCTGCTGCTGCATTTCTTTTTATTTTTGGAAAAGGGCCAGAATCCTGCGATCTCGACGAAAGCAACTGCAATGAAGCCCATTCTCTTCTTGCTTACCTTCCTGCTGCATCTCTCCAGCTTCTCACTTTCGATCCAAACCCAGTACACCTCGATTTTCAGCTTCGGCAATTCCTTCACCGACACCGGCAACTTCGCCATCATCGCCGGCCCGACGACACCAGGCCTTCTCATCACCAAACCGCCGTACGGGATGACCTTCTTCGGCCACCCCACCGGACGCATCTCTGATGGGAGATTGGCCATCGATTTCATGGGTAAGTTCCCTTCTTTCGTTTCAGCACCGAGGCCACGTCGACTTACGCGCTTAACGTGCAGCTGAAGCGCTGGGGCTCCCGCTCCTGCCGCCGTCGATGGCTGCGAACCAGAGCTTCAAGCAGGGAGCAAACTTCGCGGTGGCCGGAGCCACGGCACAGCTGTTCCTCCGTATAACATCTCCGTCGGCGACCAGCTCGGGTGGTTCGACGCCATGAAGCCCTCGCTCTGCGACTCGCCGCAAGCGTGCCGGGAGTACTTTGCACAGGCTCTGTTCGTCGTCGGGGAGTTTGGTTGGAACGACTACGGGTTCATGCTTCTCGCTGGCAAAAGCGTTGACAAAGCGCGGTCTCACGTGCCTGAGGTCGTCGGAACGATCTGTGCTGCCACAGAGGTACTACGACGCGACCCATCAAGCTTCAGGTCTCCCATGCATGATCAAGCGAAGATTAGCTAGTCTGATCCATTGCTGCGTGCACAGAAACTGCTCGCCGCCGGCGTCAAGACGGTGGTGGTGTCAGGGCTGACGCCGATGGGGTGCGCGACGGGGAACCTCGTGCTCTTCGCGAGCAAGAGCGCCGCCGACTACGAGCCGGCCACGGGGTGCCTCAAGGATCTGAACCTTCTCCCCAAGGAGCACAACCAGCAGCTCCGTCAGTCGCTGGCGCGGCTCGACGCCCGGCGCCCCGGCGTGCGGGTCATCTACGCCGACTTCTACGCGCCCATCGTCGACTTCGCGACGTCTCCCGATCGCTACGGGTTCAACGGCACCGACGGCACGCTGAACGCTTGCTGCGGCGGCGGCGGGCGGTACAACTTCAACCTCACCGCGGCGTGCGGCATGCCCGGCGTGAGGGCGTGCTCTGACCCGTCGGCGTACGTGAACTGGGACGGCATCCACCTCACCGAGGCGGCGAACCGCCGCGTCGCCGATGGCTGGCTCAGGGGGTCCTACGCTCACCCGCCCATCCTCGACACCCACTGCTAGCACTTGCGGTGGACTCTGTTTTTTTTCTTTCTTTAGGAATGGACCAGTGCGTTCTCTGATAAAAATGCGATCTGATTTCTGTTAAGTTCTCCTAGTCATGAACTCATGATCTGCAAACCTGTCTCTAACTTGCTATGGCACTTTCATGAACTACAGTTACGGTCAGTATTTACTCCTATGAGATTAAATTTATAGGTCATTTTGTCTTTTCTAGATATATAATCTAGACACATCGTGTGTGTGTGTGTGTATATATATATATATATATATAGTAAAAACTGAGATGTGCACTCTTCTCTTTTATCACCATAGTTGCCATTGAGTAAAATTAGATTTCGCTGCGCATTCTAACAAGTGGTATCGGATCCCATGGTCGGAAAAACCTGGAAAATCTCAGGGGGTCACATGGTGACGGGGGAGCCTGTTAACTAGGGATGAAAACGGATCGGATACGGACGGATATGATTGATATCGTATTTGTTTTCATATTTATGTCCGGATTCGGATTCGAATACGGATAGTATAAAAAATGTCGGATATGATACGATTGGATATCGACATCATAAATATGTAATCTAAATATTCGGATACGAATACGGTATCGGATGTTAAATATCCGGACTCGGATACGGACGAATTAAAACCCCTCTAAACGGATTCGGTCTCGAATACGGTCGGAAAATATCCGTACCATTTTCATCCCTACTGTTAACGTCTCGGAGGTCACACGGGTTGTGTGTGATATGAGCGTTGGACTCGAGGCCTGGAGAACGTCTTCCAGAGATCACACGGGGTTGTGTGATGTGAAGAGTTGGGTCCGATGTGTGACGGAGGAGATTGTTAGGTTTAGTTCCACATCGGTAATTGATGGTGGGGGGAGCAAAACATATAAGACAGGGTAGCCCTCACCTATAAGGCTAGTCTTTTGGGTTGAGTCAAGCCCAATGCCTGGATATGTTGTGGGCTCCGGTAGACCTTGGCCCGAGGGGTGCCGGCTCGTGGACATAGCGAGCTAGGCCGTATTCTGCTGCGCACTCTAACATATGTTAGCCAAAATGACTTATGACCTATAATTTGGGATAAATGGTGCTAGTAAATAACCTTTGGGGCTTTGTTCTCAACACAAATAAGAGCTGGTTAAATTTGTTTTATTTTGTTTACTTCACCGATTTCAGTTCCTTCGTGCATTGAGGAGGCGGAGCCAGACCCAAATGAAGCCATGCTTACCAAACAAAACATACCCTTAGTCTGAAGTCTCAACTTGGAATGCATGCCTTTAATGCAGTACCAGACAGAAACATACTTCAGATAAATTTATATTTTTTGATTGAAAAATATTGGATAAGTTATGTAAATTTTTTGAAAGACGTTAAACAACAAAAACTTATATGTATAAGTTACATTATTTCCATAAAGTTGTGCTACAAAAGTTATGTTGAAAAGTTGTTATAATAAATTTGTTTGCTAATAGTTATGGACAGAGTTGGATTGCAACTGTCATGTAGAAACCGTGGCACGATAAGTGTTCTAAAAAAGATACGCTAAGTCGTGGTAATAAGTTTTGTCCCGCAAAATGCTATGTTCAAAACAGTTGTGCGTATAATCCTATATCTTTTTAAAAAAATAGAAAGCCACAAAAATAAACGCTTTTGAAAAAGAAAAATCTTGGGGTTGATCAGTTCGTCGATGACTTCTAATTCAGCGAATGTTTGCCGCTTAGCGGGGCTCGATCTGGATTCCGTGTGCTACAATTAGCAAGTTCAAAGACTTGCATTTGTGATTTTAAAAGTTATAGGAATCTAAATGACACCGCCATGCGGTAGTTTAGCCACCTCCGGTGAATTTTACTCGGATCAGCAGAAACGGTTGCAACCTCTGGCCGTTTGGATTGGAAAGGGTCATCATCATCCCTAGAATGGGCTACATGTATACTTGCAAACTACTTTATCTCAAATTGTAAGACGTTTGACTTTTTTAACCCTAAGTTTAATCACTCATCTTATTTAAAAAATTTGTGTATACATAGTCAAATTTAAGTCATTCTTGAAGAACTTTTATTAATAAAGCAAGCCACAACAAAAGAAGTGATATTTTACATAAAATTTTGAATAAGACGAATGGTCAAACTTGGTGTCAAAAAAAGTCAAGCATCTTATAATTTGGGATGGAGGAAGTACTACAGTACTACTAATTTATCTGTTATTCGTACGCCCTGAACATATTACTCGTCAACCAGCGAAGAGTTGGTTGATTTCTGAACGTATACTTTAATAATGCTTAAATATGGTGCTCCCACCTTACATAAAATAGGTTCTTCCACGCACACTCCATTTTGAAATTATGTTTGACTTTGTAGACAATAATGCATGTATTATGCCCGTTCAAAAAAGATACAATTTTAGTTCTCTCTAATTAAACTTTTTAAAGTTTAACCAGATTTATAAAAAAAATTAATATTTATAACACAAAATATGTATATTGTGAAAATATATTTCACAACGAATCTAACAACACTTATTTGATATCATAATATTGATGTTTCTTTGTATAAAACTGTTAATTTAAATAGTTTGACTCAGTATATGCTAGAATTAATTATATTCTTTCTTGAACAAGGGACGTACCGATTAAGTTACGTCAATGCTAGGTATTGGGCGTGGGCGTCCGTCCGTTCGAACGGTGCCGATGGTGGGTCGTGAAGCAGCCCAACAACCACATCTTATTTGCTCATTCACTCGCCGCAACCGTTCTAAGAAAAAACTCACCTCAACGTAGCGTCGTGACAGCTCTCCACGACCGTGCTCCACCGCGCCGCCTCGGCAATATCGCTCTCCACCACGCTTCCCACTCTATCGCGCCTCCGTTCAACCGGTTGGCATCTCCACGCCAGAGCACGGCAGTCTGTCTTCCTCCCTCACCACCATGCCTCCTGCTTGCCGCAGGCTTCTCCAGCTCACGGACCCGTTGTAGCCTTCTCCACGGGGACTACCGCGGCCTTCTCCACTGAAGCAGCGAACTCCATGCCACCGCTGAGCTCTACACCGGTGCACTCCACGCGTCGCCGAGCCTCCATCCCAAGCAGCAAGGAGATGTTGTGCTAAAAGCGCACGTTGCAAACGTATGTTTCCAGTGTTTTAGATGTTTCAGAGATATGTTGCAAGTGTTTCATATGGATGTTGCAAAAATAGATCGGGATGTTGCATATGCTACAAGTGTTTCAGAGGCATGTTGCAAGCGTTTGTTCAAAGTGTTTCATGTGTTTCAGATGACGTTTTGATCCGGATGTTGCATATTATTCACACATATATGTTGCAAAAGTATGTCCAAAATGTTTCAACTGTTTCATTCTTATGTTGCAGTAAGTATTTTTATGTTGCAAGTGTTTTATCTGGATGTTACATATGTTTCATACATATGTTGCAAGTGTATGCTCCAAATGTTTCATTAGCTTCAGACTTATGTTGCATTTAAGTGTTTTCACGTTGCAAGTGTTTTGTGTTTTAGAGAATCATAGGGGCACAGCCCGGGCGCTGGGGGAAGGGGCACGGCGAGCCGGTGGCCGGCAGATGGGGCGCACGACACGCCTAGGGTCCTGTGGACAGAGCGTGCTCGTCCTCATCCGGACTCCCGGGTCCCGCCCACACGGAGAGAGGAGGAGGGGTTAAAGGGAAGCAGTGACAGGTGCAGCCAGGGTGCGCGTGCGGGGGGGGGGGGGGGGGGGGGGGCGAGGCAGATGGGAGTGGGGTATGCGTGCAACAGCGATACGGCGCAGTGGCAGGAACGGACGGATGAGCTGAGGCAGCAACCGGCGCGGGGTGTCCGGATGCGCTCATCTGCTCCGGACATCCGGGTGCTAGTAAGTCTTAAGCTAGAATGTAAGATAGATTAGCTTATTGCAGAGAACAGATGAAAAACCTGCCCTGAAGGAATGGTGACCCAAAAAACATTAAGATTGTACTTTGAGCGTTGGGCGTTGACTCCATGCAAATAATAAAGTATAAACCGCAAATGAAAGGGGCAGAACCCTGCAATTCCGATCTTCGGGAGCTCCAATGAAGCCCCTAGTTCTCTGCATGCAAATCTTACTTCTGTTATTACTTCCGAGCTTCTCCTCTTCGATGCAGGCCAACTACACCTCGATCTTCAGCTTCGGCGACTCCTACACTGACACCGGCAACCTTGTCATCCTCTACGGCGGGCCGGCGACGCCCGGCGTATGGATAGCGAAGCCGCCGTACGGGATGACCTTCTTCGCGCACCCCACCGGCCGCGCCTCCGACGGGAGATTGGCGATCGACTTCATCGGCAAGCACTGTTGTCTCATCTCCTTCCGGCAATATGCAAGCACATGGTTCAGCAGGACTTGCCCGTGACATCGTCCTCCGTTGTCCGTTCCATGCAGCCGAAGCGCTGGGGCTCCCTCTCCTCCCGCCGTCGCTGTCGCTGGCGGCGAACCAGAGCGTCCGGCGAGGCGTGAACTTCGCGGTGGGCGGTGCCACGGCGCTGGAGCGGGCCTTCTTCGTGGACAACGGGTTCAAGGCCGTTTCTCCGTTCAACATCTCCCTCGGCGTCCAGCTCGGGTGGTTCGACGCCCTCAAGCCCGCGCTCTGCGGAGACTCACGCCAAGGTTCGTTCGTGCTCGCGACACGCTTCCGCACGCACGCATCGTCGTTGATTCGCAAGTGCTCAGACCTGAAACATAGTACTACGATCTGTACGTGGCATGCCAAGAGTACTTCGCGACGGCGCTGTTCATCGTCGGTGAGCTCGGCTGGAACGACTACGCGATCATGCTGCTCGCCGGCAAGAGCGTCGGCGACGCGGGATCTCACGTGCCTGAAATCGTTGGAAACATCTGCGCGGCCGCGGAGGTACACGATCGAGCATATACGATAGCGTTTCACATTTTCACTTCACACGTACTCTCACTGCCTCGCCGTCGCCGCAGAAACTGGTGAACGACGGCGGCAAGACGGTGGTGGTGTCGGGGATCCCGCCGCTGGGGTGCGCGGCGGGGAACCTGGCGAACCAGACCGGGGCAGAGGTGGAGCCACGCACGGGGTGCCTCAAGGACCTGAACCTTCTCTCCAAGAACCACAACCGGCAGCTCCGTCGGGCGCTGAGGTGGCTCCGCGCCAGGCACCCCGGCGTGAGGCTCATCTACGCCGACTTCTACGCGCCCATCGTCGACTTCGCGACGTCTCCCGATCGCTACGGCTTCAACGGCACTGATGGCAACGGTGCTCTGAAAGCTTGCTGCGGCGACCGCGGCGGGCGGTACAACTTCAACCTCACCGCGCTGTGCGGCATGCCCGGCGTGAGCGCCTGCGCGGACCCGTCGGCGTACGTGGACTGGGACGGCGTGCACCTCACCGAGGCGGCGAACCGCCGCATCGCCGATGGCTGGCTCGGTGGCCCGTACGCCCATTCGCCCATATTAAGCACGAACTAGTAGCCTAATACTAATGTTTAGCTAAGTTCCTACAGGTAATAAGAAAAAAAACTATACTGTACTTATTTGCAATACAGAGAGTGGTCACAGCAATTTAGGTGCACTGTATCCAACATTCATGCCTGGACAAAAGATGCATGGAACGCATACTCGCCCTGTTCGTTTGGACTTATCAGCAGAATCAGCAGCCATCCAGCAGTGTTTTTCTCTCACAACAAACCAGCGAACAGTGCTTTCAGCACAATAAACCAGCGAAACGAACAGGCTGACTACATTTGTGGGTCTCTGTCAGTTCAGTTCAGGGGCCACTAAAAAATTCTGTAGTGCTGCTAGTCAGACTCTGCTATTTAACAGAGCTGTATGTGTGCTCCCATTTCGGCTGTGTTTAGTTCCACCAAAAAAACACTGTGCAGAAAAAAGATTTTCCGTCACATCAAACTTGCGATATATGCATGGAGTACTAAATGTAGATGAAATAAAAAACTAATTGTACAACTTGGTTCTACTTTGCGAGACGAACGTTTTGAAACTAATTAGTCAACGTTTGGACACTATTTGCCAAATAAAGCCAAAACGTGCTACAGTACTTTTTTTTACACCTTTTTACACCTTTTTACACATCTAAACACACCCTTCATAGCAGAAGTCACTGTCAATAAAGGACGGGAAACAGTAGGCACCAAGAGATAGCGAACACACAGGAAATAGGAAAACCGCCGCAGAAAAGAAAAAAAAACATTTGCAACAAGCCGTAGAAAGAAGCATTAGAACAATGAAATACTGAAAAGTTGGAGAGGCATTCAGGCTTAAGAGCAGGGAAACAATTCAGGGAGCAAAGCTACTACCAAAAAACAGGATATTCCAACAATCAAGAATTGAAAAGCATAGCACAGATGAACAGAAGGGCACACAGAACCAAGTCATTAACCTGTCATTGCTTTCACACAGAAGGAAAGCCCACATCCTTGTAAGTTTTCTTTTTATTGATTCTAGCACATGACAAATTTCTTAGTGGTAAAAAGTAAGTTGACTTCTACTTTTTAATACAAACAAGAATGTTCTGAGTGGTAGAGGATCAAGCAACCAAGTAAAGCAATTGACAGAAATGGTCTCTGGCATCACACTGGCTAGTCTATTCTACTGATATAGGTGTTATAGCCTTATAGGGGATATCCTAAAGTAGGGGCACTTAGGTGAACAGAACACTGGCTAGCAAGCTACTTCAATACAACACTGTAAAAAATTTGTGCCGATTGTTGGAATGTGAGTGTATTAGGCCCATGAGGGTAGGCCTATGTATGATTACCTATAAAGCTACCCTTCTAGGGTTAGCCCAAATCAATAGATTCTCATTCCCTAACATGGTATCAGCAGCCTAGGGTTAGTTTTCACCTTTCCTCCTCCCTCCCGGCCGCCGCCGCCGCCGGTGGGCTGCCCGCCGCCGGCGCCATGGCCGGCGCCCCACCTCCTCCTCCCTCCTTCTTCAGCTCCTTCCCTCCCCTCTCCTCATCTTCCTGGGCCCAGATGGTGGCCTCTCCACCCGCCGCTGCCCCTACAGGCGCGGCCGCCGCTCCTCCTGGCGCCGCCCCTCCTGGTGCCACCGCTCCCCCTGGTGTCGCCGCCGCCCCTCCTGGTGCCGCCATCCACCCTCCAGACGCGGGCGCCGCCCTGGGTACTGGACCCGCCCGTGCCCTGGCCGCCACTCCTGGCCTTGGCGCGGTGGGGGAGACTGCGGAGGGTGCAGCGGCCCTCCAGCAGCCGGCGGACCTCCAGCAGCCGCTCCATCCGCTGAACGCCGGCGCCTATGCTGCTGTGCTCCGGACGCCGCTGCCTTGGGGCCTCCCTCCACTGCACGACGGTGCGTCTGCTGCCGCTGCCGGCCTCCAGTCGCCGCCGCTTCGAGGTCTCCCTCTCCTGCACGCCGCTGCCGAGGGCCTCATTGGACCGGCGCCGCCCCTCCACAGTACGGGGCCAGACTCCGCCCTCGCCGCAGCCCTCGTCGCTGCACGGGCTGCCGCCGCGGAGGGGCAGGCTCGTGTGCGCGCCGCTGCCCTCGTGTGGGAGCGTGAGCGCAACGCAGCCGACGCCCTGGCACGCCAGATCGCCGAGGCGGAACAGCTCCTCGCCTCTCCTGCCTCCCAGGACGCTACGACCACCTCTTCCGACTCGTCGGGACGCCGTGTGTCCCACACCGCCGTCCTCTGGCACGACCCGGCCGACCCGCTCGTGACCCAGCTGCACTACCAGGCCGGGGGGGGGGGTCCAGAACATTCACCTCCTCGTTCCGGTCGTCCTCGAGCCGGAGTCACCCTCCTACGCCCGCTGGCGGGATCTGGTGCTTCTCACTCTCCGTCGCTACGCCCTCGACGACCACGTCCTTATTGACGCCTCGGTCGCCGTCCAGTCGCCATCGTGGCTCCGTCTTGACAGCATCATCCTCTCCTGGATCCTGGGGGACGATCTCCCTGGACCTCCACGACCTCGTCCGCAACTCTCCTGACGCGCGCCGAGCGTGGCTTGCCCTTGAGGGGCAGTTCCTGGGCAATGCTAAGGCCTAGGCTCTGCGTCTCGACGCCAGCTTCTGCACCTTCGTCCAGGGTGACCTCTCCGTTGGTGAGTTCTGTCATCGGATGAAGGGCATGGCGGACTCCCTTGGTGACCTCGGCTGGCTCGTGGAGGATCGCATCTTGGTCCTCAACGTCCTCCGCGGGCTCAGTGACCGCTACGCCCATCTCAGGACGTGGATCACCCGCCAGCGGCCCTTCCTCACCTTCCTGCAGGTCCATGATGACCTGGTCATGGAGGAGCTCACTCAGGGCATCCAGTCGGGGTCCACCACCTCTCTGGGGTCCGCGTCTTCTTCGACGGCTCTGGCTGCTACTCCGCCGCGTCCGTCCGCTCCACCACGTTCGTCCGCTACACCGCCGTCGTCTCTCCTGGGTCCCCCTCCCTCCGGGCCGAGCGGGGGTGGGGGGCGTGGCGGTCGTCGTCGCTGTGCTGGGGGTCGTGGGGGCGGCCGTGGTGGTGTCACCCAGGCTCCGACTGGTGGACAGGCACCGGTTGGACCGCAGGGGGGACACCATGGCCTTCGTTCCACAACCCGTGGTCAGGGCGCATCTCTATGTGGCCCTACCATGCTCCCGGTGGTGAGCCTCACCCACCGGTGGCCATGCTCACTGGCGCTCCACCTTTTGGCGTCTCCACTACACCTCCGTAGGCTGCACCTGTCGGCACCCCTCCTGGGGTTGCTGGCTGGGACCAGGCGGCCTTGTGAAAGGTCTTGATGGCTAGAGGGAGGGTGAATAGCCTTTTAAAAATTTCTATAAAGACAAGCTAAACAAGTTTATCAATAAAACAAATAGCGAGATGTGAGTTTTGCTTAGCCTACGGGGTGTTTGCAAGCCACCTAACCAATTCACAATTATAGTATATTTGCACTCAACCGCACAAGTCAAACCGAGAAGGTAACTACAACTACAACTAGCAAGCTACACAAAGAAGCTACTCTAGCAAAGCTAACTAGCTAGCAAAGATAGCTAAGAAAGTAATGCGGAGTTGAGTTAGGAGAGTTTCACCGAGGGGCGAAGTATTGAGCCAACCAATATGATCAACAATGAATACCAAGATAACCGAACACCGGGATCAATCAATCACAATATGAAAGTGATGACGCGAAGATTTATCCCGAGGTTCACGTGCTTGCCGGCACGCTAGTCCCCGTTGTGTCCCTCTTCACCACGTGGTTCGGTGGCTAATCGGTCTCACACCGAGCCTCTCAAAAGGCGCCACAAGAACCTACCAAATGGCAAAAGATTGCAATGACACGAGCAATTTACTAACGTTGCCTTTGGCGCTTCGCCGAGGTAGGCACAAACCCCTCACAATCACCGGAGGTGGCCAAGAACAATCACCAACTCTTGCCAATGCCTCCAAGCTGCTCCAAGCCATCTAGGTGGTGGCAACCACCAAGAGAAACAAGAATCCCACAGCAAATCAACCACCAAGTGCCAACTAGATGCAATCTCACAATGCAAATGCACTTGGATCACTCAATCTCACTTCGAATATGCAAAGAAGCAAGAGAGATGAGTGGGAGGGGAGTTGCTTAGCTCAAAGTGCTCACAAGTATGTCAAATGTTCGAGAGAGAGAGAGCTTTGAGCCGGCCAACGAGTATTTATAGACGTACCCCTTCGAATATAGCCGTTAGAAACTTGAAACAGCCAAAAACGTGCTGACCGGACGCGCTGGTCAAACTGACCGGACGCGCCGATCGCACAACGGCTATGACGCGAAGCACCGACCGAATGTGCTCGTCGCGCAGACCGAACACGCTGGGATCGACCGGACGCACTGGTCCCGTGACTGATCGGACACGCTGGTCAAGCCTGAGCAGCGCACAACGAAACAGTGACCGGACGCGCTGCAGAACTGACCGGACGCCACAGTGCCAGCGTCCGGTTGGAGTCTAGTAAGCTCCCTGAACGACCGGACGTGCCACCGCGTCCGATCAGAAACAGAAACACGCGCAGACGCTGAACACTGACCGGACGCGTCCGGTCAAACAGAGACCGCGTCCGGTGCAGCGTCCGGTCACTTATGTGACCTCCGTTCGCCTCTGTTTCTTTTCCGAACTTCCGGCGTATTGGAAAATAGTCGTTTCAAATCCTCAAAAATAGGTGACCGGACCCCAAACCCTCTCTACCGCTCAAACTCCACTGCCTTCGCAAACGTGCTAACACCACCAAGTGATCTCGTCATGTGTGAGTGTGTTAGCATTTTCACAATCATTTATCGAGGCGTTATTAGTTCTATACAAATGCATATGATTATGAAATGCACACCTAGAGTCACTTAGGAGTCCAATAGCCACGTCATTCCCCTCTTTATAGTACGGCTATCTATCCTATAATGTAACCACACCCACTAGGTGTCTTGGTTACTAAAACACAACCCTTAAGCATATACCTTTGCCTTGATCACGTAGGGTAGCGTCCAAATCCAAGTGTGGCCATCATGATAACCATGTCCATCTTGCCACCAACCTTGGAATGTACTAATCCTCATATGCTACATACAACTTAGGCATAGGATTAGTACTTAGGCATTGTCACTAATTACCAACACCAAACATAGGACTTTCAATCTCTCCCTTGTTGGTAATTAGTGACAACCCTTTCACAAAGATGTTATGATAAAAATTTTGATTGAACCCATGTCACATTGTCCAAGTATATTACCATTTGTAAGAATTATGGACATGTGATCATGAATTCAAATTGATAGCAATGGCTCCCCCTACATGTATGCTATATGTTTGGATTTTGGAAGCATACATGTTTAGATAGGAAAGATTAGGAGCATTGACTATCAATAGGTGCTAAGTGTTTAAGATTATAGACCTTTGAAGCGTGATACCATCGGAGTAGCGATAAACACCATCTTAGCACCTTGTGTAGTTAGATACCACTTGGAAAAGCATAAACATAACTAGAAACCTCGTGAGATCAACATTATAAACAAGGCTCTAGTACCACTTTGGAAAACATGAAGCAAGAGAAATCTAACTACTTCCTATTCATGCTAGTACCTCAATATAGCATTCAAATTATACTAGCAAGTCACCACACAAGCAATGTATCGGAGAAAAAAAATGCATAACTATGCATCATACATATGAAGTGCACATGGAAATGCAACATTCATATTTAAGAGCTTGCTCCCCCTACTTGTGTGCTCAAAATTTTAGTTAATCCCCTTCTTTTATCAATTCTCCCCCTTTAGGTTTTCTCCCCCTTTAGAATCTATCTTTGTGAATAACATTTTCTCCCCCTTTGGCACCAATGACCACAAGGGATCAATTTTAGATAGATTATCATGTTGAATTATGGGGTGAGGATCAAGTTTGTGATTCAACCTAGATTGCTTCATGAATAAAATGCTTCGGTTTGATCCAAGGGCAAGCTTCTTCACACCTCACTAGAAGGGTTATCATGCACCATGTTGAAGCAAATATTTAGACAAGTGATCTAGATTAAACACTTAGGATCACAAGCTACTTAAACAAGTTATATGCTACCACTAGATCATACAAGTCATGGAAACAATAGTGGCACCATATAAACTTTAAATTCATTTGATTTTCATGAATGAGCCTAGAACATGTAAATTATAACTAGATGCACTAAACAAGTCCTTAGCATAGAATGTATGACATGTCAACCAATTGTACCTTGGGGCTCGAAGGAGAGGCATGTCATATATGGGGTGCATCAACTCATGTTGGAGAAGTCAAGTATGTTCAACTCATTCTTTAGCTTGTGAAATCTCTTCTCATCAAGTGGCTTGGTGAATAGATCGGCTAATTGATCTTCGGTGCCCACACTCTCAATAGCAATGTCACCCTTTTGTTGATGATCTCTAATAAAGTGATGGTGAACATCAATATGCTTTGTTCTTTGATGTTGAACCAGATTGTTGGTTAGCTTCACTGCACTTTCATTGTCACATAGCAATGGCACATTCTTAAAATTGATTCCAAAATCCTTCAATGTTGCCTTCATCCACAAGATTTGTGCACAACAACTACCCGCAGCGATGTATTCGGCCTCGGTGGTAGATAGTGCAATACTATTTTGCTTCTTGGATGACCATGAGACAAGTGATCTTCCCAATAATTGACAAGTCCCGGAGGTGCTCTTTCTCTCAACTTTGTCACCGGCATAGTCGGAATCCGAATATCCAACTAGCTCAAAGCTTGCACCTTTGGGATACCACAATCCAACATCTTGTGTATGCTTTAAGTACCTCAATATGCTCTTTGTTGCCTTCAAATGACTTTCTCTTGGTGAGGCTTGAAATCTTGCACACATGCATACACTAAACATCACATCGAGCCTTGATGCCGTCACATAGAGTAGGCTACCAATCATTGATCTATATAGCTTTTGATCCACCATGTTGCCACTCTTGTCACTATCCAAACTTCCACTAGTGCTCATTGGAGTAGTGATTCCTTTTGCATCTTCCATACCAAACTTCTTTAGCATATCCTTTATGTATTTGGTTTGGCTTACAAATGTTCCTTCCTTCATTTGTTTAATTTGAAGTCCAAGAAAGAAACTAAGTTCACCAATCATTGACATTTCAAATTCCTTTGCCATCATTTTCCCAAACTCATCACAATAATCTTGTTTGGTTGAACCGAATATGATATCATCAACATATATTTGCAACACAAACAAGTCTTTCTCAATCTTCTTGGTGAATAGTGTTGTATCAACTTTGCCCATAACAAATCCTTTGGATAGCAAGAAGTCCCTCAATCTTTCATACCATGCTCTAGGTGCTTGCTTCAATCCATACAAAGTTTTTCTCAATTTGTATACATGATTGGGTTTCTTGTCATCTTCAAAACCGGGAGGTTGCTCCACATACACCTCTTCTTGAATGTACCCATTGAGAAATACATTCTTCATATCCATTTGATATAGCTTAATATTGTGAACACAAGCATAGGCAAGTAAGATCCTAATTGCTTCCAATCTTGCAACCGGAGCATATGTTTCACCAAAGTCAAGACCCTCTATTTGTGTGTAACCTTGAGCCACTAGTCTTCCTTTGTTCCTTACTACTATCCCATCTTGATCTTGCTTGTTGCGAAAGACCCATCTTGTTCCAATGACATTGTGATTCTTAGGCCTTTCAACTAGTTCCCATACTTCATTTCTCTTGAAGTTGTTGAGCTCTTCATGCATTGCATTTACCCAATCCGGATCTCTCAATGCTCTATCAATATCCTTGGGTTCTTCTATTGACACAAAAGAAGAGTGACCACAAAAAGATGTCAATCTTGATCTAGTTTGAACTCCCCTTTGTATGTCACCAATGATGGAATCCAATGGATGGTCTCTTGCAATGTTAGTTGGTTGAAGCACTTGGACTTGACTGCTTGGATGTTGATGTTGATCATGAGTTGGAGATGATGAACTAGCCACTTGTTGATCTTGTTGCACTTGAGATGGTGTACTAGCTTGATTTTGCATTAGAGAACCACTAGCTTGAGTGATCGGACTTTGGAGCACTTGATCTTTGTTGTCATCCACATCAATCACTTGTTTTGGCCTAATATCACCAATATCCATTTCTTTTATAGCATTTGTCAATTGAGTTCCTCTCACATCATTCAAGTTATCTTCCTCATCTTGAGAGCCATTTGTTTCATCAAACTCAACATCATGAACTTCCTCAAGTAAACCACTAGCCAAATTCCAAACTCTATAAGCTTTGCTAGTAGTAGAGTAACCAAGTAAGAATCCTTCATCACATTTCTCCTCAAACTTGCTCAATCTAGTGCCCTTCTTCAAGATGTAGTATTTGCAACCAAATACCCGAAAGTATGCAATGTTGGGCTTTCTTCTATTTAAGATCTCATATGGTGTCTTCTCTAGAAACTTGTGGCAATAGAGGCGGTTGCTATAGAAGCAAGCCGTGTTGATTGCTTTGGCCCAAAATGAATGACTCACATTATACTTATTCAACATTGATCTTGCCATATCAATCAAGGTTCTATTCTTCCTCTCAACTAGGCCATTTGATTGAGGTGTATACTTGGTCGAGAATTGATATTTGATTCCAAGCTCATCACATAGCTCATCAACTCTTGTGTTTCTAAACTCACTTCCATTGTCACTTCTTACTTTCTTGATTGTGGTCTCAAACTCATTTTGCACTCTCTTGATGAACTTCTTGAATATGTCAAATACATCACTCTTGTCCATAAGAAAGAATACCCATGTGTATCTAGTGAAATCATCCACAATCACAAAGCCATACTTGTTGCCACCAATGCTTGTGTATGTAGTTAGCCCAAATAGATCCATGTGCAACAACTCAAATGCCTTGGAAGTACTCATAATGCTTTTCAATGGATGAGTGTTGCCTACTTGCTTTCCGGCTTGACATGCACTACATAGCTTATCTTTCTCAAATGTGACATCCTTCAAGCCTCTAACTAAGTCATGCTTCACTAACTTGTTCAATTGCTTCATGCCAACATGACCAAGTCTTCTATGCCATAACCAACCCATACTTGATTTGGTGAGCAAGCATGTTGAAAGTTGAGTGTCACTAGCATTGAAATCAACCAAGTATAGATTCTCATATCTAAAGCCTTTGAAGATCAAGTTAGAGCCATCAACACTAACTATCTCCACATCATCAACACCAAATATGCACTTGAAACCAAGATCACATAATTGAGCAACCGAGAGAAGATTGAAGTTCAACTTTTCAACTAAGAGCACATTGGAAATGCTATGATCATTTGAGATTGCAATCCTTCCAAGAGTCTTTACATCACCCTTGCTATTGTCACCAAATGTGATGCTATCAATGCCACTATCATTTGATTTGAGAGAGTTGAACATTCTTGAATCACCGGTCATATGTTAAGAGCACCCACTATCAAGCACCCAATGCCTTCCTCCGGCCTTGTAATTTACCTACAAAACAATTTAATGTCTTTTAGGTACCCATACTTGCTTGGGTCCTTGAAGGTTAGTAACTAAGTTCTTTGGTACCCAAATGGCCTTCTTCTTTGGGCCCACAATATGTGTACCAACAAACCTAGCATGCACACCTTTCTCACCCTTGGTAAGAACATAACAAGAATCAAAAGGAATGCAATCCATTTTAGCATGAAACTTATTGTTGTTCTTTTTCATTTTATTACAATTAATCTCTAGATGTCCAACTTGTTTGCATCTATTGCAATAACGACCATTGCTCTTCACAAAGCGAGACTTTGGAGTAGCAAAGGCCGTCTTGCCCTTCTTGAGAGTATAGCCCAAACCCTCTTTGTTAAGAGAGAACCTTTGGCTACCCAAGCATTTTAGCAAGTGGGCATCCTCACCATAGGCATTGCCTAATGCGTGGGTGAGATCATCCACCTCTCTCTTGAGAGTCTCATTCTCAACCACAAGTGATGAATCACTAGTAGTAGAGGTAGAGTTGGTTGTGGTGGATGATGATGAGCTACATGAAGCATTAGTAGGACCAACAAATAAAGAATCATCAATAATATCACATGTTAGTCCAATATCACAAGTGACAATCACTTGCTCCTCCTTAGCTTTCTTCATGAGCTTCTCCAACTTGAGGTCCTTTTTCTTGATGAGCTCAAGTAGAGTGGAGTGGGCTTCCTTAAGCCTAGTGTGAGCAACTTCAAGATCCTCGTGGTCTTCCTTTAGACACTCACGAGAGGCCTCTAGCTCATCAAAGGATTTCCTAAGAACTTTGAGCTCTTGTTCAATTCCTTTGCACTCCTTACTCTTTTTGAGAGCAGCAAGCTCCTCCATCAAGGCATCATTTTTATTGCTCTTGGCAATGAGCTCTTGTTCTAAGATTTTGTATTTCTTGGTTGTCCTCTTGTAGCCCTTGCTCATTTGATCTATTATGCCCAATAGATCATCCTTGGAGTAGTCCTCATCCTCCTCATCATCACTCCTACAACCATTACTAGCACAAGAATCATCATCACTATCATCATATTTTACCTTGGTAGGCTTGGCCATAAGGCATGTCGATGTAGTGTCGAAGATGGATGGCTTGTTGGAGAGGGCGATGCTTGCAATGGCTCGCCGAGTGGTCCTCTCATCATCACTAGAGCTATCATCATCACTATCGGAGTTATCACTATCCCAAGTGACCACATAAACACCACCCTTCTTCTTGTTGTTGAATGTGAAGCTCTTCTTTGCTTTCTTCTCCTACGGGGTGTTTGCCTTTTAAAAATTTCTATAAAGACAAGCTAAACAAGTTTATTAATAAAACAAATAGCGAGATGTGAGTTTTGCTTAGCCTACGGGGTGTTTGCAAGCCACCTAACCAATTCACAATTCTAGTATATTTGCACTCAACCGCACAAGTCAAACCGAGAAGGTAACTACAACTACAACTAGCAAGCTACACAAAGAAGCTACTCTAGCAAAGCTAACTAGCTAGCAAAGATAGCTAAGAAAGTAATGCGGAGTTGAGTTAGGAGAGTTTCACCGAGGGGCGAAGTATTGAGCCAACCAATATGATCAACAATCAATACCAAGATAACCGAACATCAGGATCAATCAATCACAATATGAAAGTGATGACGCAAAGATTTATCCCGAGGTTCACGTGCTTGCCGGCACGCTAGTCCCCGTCGTGTCCCTCTTCACCACGTGGTTCGGTGGCTAATCGGTCTCACACCGAGCCTCTCAAAAGGCGCCACAAGAACCTACCAAATGGAAAAAGGTTGCAATGACACGAGCAATTTACTAACGTTGCCTTTGGCGCTTCGCCGAGGTAGGCACAAACCCCTCACAATCACCGGAGGTGGCCAAGAACAATCACCAACTCTTGCCAACGCCTCCAAGCTGCTCCAAGCCGTCTAGGTGGCGGCAACCACCAAGAGAAACAAGAATCCCGCAGCAAATCAACCACCAAGTGCCAACTAGATGCAATCTCACAATGCAAATGCACTTGGATCACTCAATCTCACTTCGAATATGCAAAGAAGCAAGAGAGATGAGTGGGAGGGGAGTTGCTTAGCGCAAAGTGCTCACAAGTATGTCAAATGTTCGAGAGAGAGAGCCTTGAGCCGGCCAACGAGTATTTATAGACGTACCCCTTCGAATATAGCCGTTAGAAACTTGAAACAGCCAAAAACGCGCTGACCGGACGCGCTGGTCAAACCGACCGGACGCGCCGATCGCACAACGTCTTGTAGAATCTCCTAATCTAATGCCCTCCCAAGAGTACTTGTCTTCCATTAGACACTAAGTACCCAAGGGAGAACACTAAACTGAGTGATTCCGTCGAGCACACCGCAAGGGAGAACTCGAAGATCCACATTTTCACATCAGGATCACAAATGAGAGAGTAAAGCTTACAACATCCTTACCATTTCTTACATCACTTTTAGTACAACATCAGAGTAATTCATTATGTAGTTATAACAGCAGAATATAAAACATTATCAGAGTTCAGCGAAAATGAAACCATTTAATGACTAGTTAAACATTTACATGAAGAACGTTTAATTGCATGAAATGATATCAGATTAAAAGTATTTTCCTTGTAAAACTTTTAGTGAGAGTTTTAATAAATAAACTCTACTCCGCATCGTAAAGGAATTCCTCGCTGAGCCCACCAGGAGGTTTCTGCACACAAGTGTCAGCTCATCAGCACAAGTCACCTGCAACAGGGTAGAACAAACCCTGAGTACTCAATTGTGAAAGCATCTAGGCCCCGGTGTTGGTTTCGGCAATTGATGACAACGCATTATTACCATGACTAACGTGTGTTTTGCAGAAACGTTGGTAAGTTAGGTCATGGAGATGATAACTGCTTTGGGCAATATGGTATTCATGTCCCTTGATGGAAATCATTTCGGTTTTCAAAGGATCAACGACAAGATTAAGGACGGTTAGTTCCGGATGTCAAGGTGTTCAGTTACATCTGGAATAGTCGTTAGGATCTTTGTTTCTTCCTTTGACCGTACTATAAAGGGGGGCATGAGCGAGTAGCTTGACCTAGGTGAGTCTTCTGTTTAGGTGTGGTGCACACTTGTCAAACTTAGCACTAGGTAGCTCTTGAAAAGCTCAGAGTTCAGTTGGAAGCAACTTGGTTCAAGTTGTGACGCGTTTAGAAGACGTTTGAGCAGTTTACCTGTGACCGGACGCGGTTCTGGTCATGACCGGACGCGTCCGGTCAGTACTAACAAGACAGTACGGGTTCAACTGATCGACCGGACGTGGTCCTTGAGAGGACCGAACGCGGTGGTCAGTCTGACATGTGTTCCAGAGGGTAAACAGCGTAATCGGACGCGACTGTGAACTGATCGGCGCGTCCGGTCATGTTCTAGTAAGGTCCCTAGGTGACCTGACGTGTCCGGTCACCTATGATCGGATGCGGTCGTGCGTCAGGTCATTTTCCAGTAAAGCTCTTGCATGATCGGACGTGTCCGGTCATCCCTGATCGGCGCGTCCGGTCATCTCTGATCGGCGCGTCCGGTCATCTCAGATCGGCACATCCGGTCACTCAGCGTAACTTTCGGTTTCCGACCGTTACACCTGACCGGAGCGTCCGGTCATGTCGACCGACGCGTCTGGTCAGTGCGCGTTTTGCTGTTTTGACAGATAACGGTTGGATTTGTCTGAGGGGTGTATAAATACATCCCCTCCACCTCTTTTAGAGGTCTCTTGCTCATTTGTTTAGCTAAGAAACACCTTTGAAGTGCAAGGGAGTGCAAGAGCCCTAGTGAGGATAGAGATTTGAGAATCAAAGTTTGAGAATCCTCTCTAGTGACAAGAGTGTAGCAAGTGTGCATCCATCTTCTCATTAGGCTTGTTGTGGTCAAGTGAGAGTTCTAGCTTGTTACTCTTGGTGATCGCCATCACCTAGACGGTTTGGTGGTGATTGGGAGTTTTGTGATCATCCAACGAGATTGTGGGTGACCCAACTCAAGTTGTGAGCGGTTTTGGGTGATTCGCCGCGACGGAGTGTCGAAGAATCAACCCGTAGAGAGCACTTGATCCTTGCGCGGATCAAGGGGGAGCTACACCCTTGCGCGGGTGCTCCAACGAGGACTAGTGGGGAGTGGCGACTCTTCGATACCTCGGCAAAACATCGCCGTGTTCCTAACCCTTACTTTCAAGCATTTACTTTCGTGCATTACTTTTATTGCTTGTTTACTTTCCTAGAATTGCCATGCTAGTCTAGGATTGGAACTTAGGGTGCAAAACTTTTATCGGTAGAATCACAAGGAACACTAGTAGACACTAGGGGTGAAGTTTGGCTTATAGGATTTAATTCTTGCAATTAATTTTTAGAAAAGCCCAATTCACCCCCCTCTTGGGCATCTTGATCCTTTCAATTGGTATCAGAGCCATGTTGCTCTTTATTTAGGCTTCACCGCCTAGAGCAAGATGTCTAATGGGGAAGGACCACCTCCCACTTTTGAGGGAGATGATTTTCCATATTGGAAAATTCGTATGGAGGCGTACCTCGAAGCCATAGATGTTGGGTGCCTTAGAGCCGCAACCGAAGGGCTTCCTCCTATAAGGGATCCCACCAACCCGAGTGGTGAAGAGGAGAAATACGACCGGTGGAATGCAAAGGCAAAAAATGCACTCTACCGGGCCCTAGGCAAAGATATCTTCAATCGTGTGCGTAATGCCAAAAATGCTCATGAATGGTGGGAAATCTTTGTGCTCTCCATGAGGGAACTAAGAGTGAGCGTGAGGAACGCTATCATATTGCCTTAATGAAAATTAATTCTTTTGAGATGCTTCCCAAAGAAAGTACTAATGAAATGTACACTCGTTTGAATGTTCTTGTAGAGGATCTCAATGCTCTTGGACTCACCAAAATGAGTCAATCGGATGTTGCAAGGAGGATCTTGAGTGTTCTTCCCGTTAAGAAGTATGGACACATTGTCACCGTACTTCACCAAAGTGATCTCTTCGCCGCAACACCGACACAAGTATTGGGAAAGATCAATGCTCATGAGATGTACATGCATATCACTCCGGAAGAGGGCTCATCATCTTCCAAGAAGAAAGACTTGGCCTTCAAAGCTAGCCATGAAAAGAAAAAGAAGAAGGGCCAAGCCATGATAGTGCAAGAAAGCTCAAGTGAAAGTGATATTGATGATACATCACTTGCACTCATGGTAAGGAAGACCACCAAGATGCTAAAGAAGCTCAACAAGAGTGGCATCAAGTTCGATGGCAAGAAGAAGAAATTCTTCACTAGTAGCAAAAGGAAGCCAATCTCCGAAATGGATTGCTTCAATTGTGGTGAACTTGGCCACCTAGCTCATCAATGGCCGAAGCCTCCAAAAGACAAGTACAAGAACAAGTCCAAGGGCAAGAAAGATGATTCAAGTGATGAAGAAGATGAGAAAAGAAAGAACAAGCCATATAAAAATAAAGATGGAAAGAAAAGAGAATTCTACAAGAAGAAGAAGGGAGGCAAAGCTTACATTGTTGGTGATTGACTCACCGACATTGAGTCATCATGTGAGTCCTCCGGCGATGAAAGCGACGATGAAAAAGAGAAGATCGCCGCATTTGTGATTGGGCCATCATCATCTTCGCCGATGCCTTCATCACCACCTTCACCGCCATCTTCACCATCATCATCTACTTTTCACCTATGTCTCATGGCTAAGGGTGATCGAAAGGTACAACATAGTGATAGTGATGATGATGATAGTGATAGTGATGATGAATATGATGCACCTTCTTATTGTGAACTAGTAAAATTGTTGAATAAATACTCTAAAATCATAAGAAGAACTAGAAATGAAAATGATGAGCTTTAACATGAAAATGAATCACTCTCATCTAAACTTGAGAATGCACATAAGACTAGTGATGAGCTCAAAGATCAAAATGAAACTATGTCTTCTTCTCTTAAGGAGCTCAAAACTTCTAACAAGGAGCTTAGAGATAAACATGATAAAATTGAGAGGAGGCATGGTGAACTCATCACTAGGCTAAACTTGCTAAAAGAAGAATATACCGCATTGAAAATCAATTATGATACTCTTATTGTTGCTAATGAGCTTGCCCTTGAGACACATGATGCTACTAACCAAGTTGTTAAGATTGATATAGCTACATCATGTGATGATTTGATTGTTGAGAACTTTGAGCATGGCTCTAGCGGCAAAGGCAAGAGTGTGGTTGAGGCCGACAACTATGATGAGTATGTCAAGCTCAAGAGTGAGAATGAGATGCTTAAGGTTGAGAACAAGAAGCAAATGGCTCTTGAAAAGCAAGCTTCAAATGAGTCACTTATTGAAGAAAATAAGAAGCTCAAGCAAGAAAAAGAGCATCTCAAGACCGGCCTAAGCAAGTTCACAAGAGGCCAACATTTGCAAAGTGAGCTACTCATGAACACCGTCATGAAGATGGATAGGAGTGGCATTGGGTACTTGGCAAGTCAAGAGAAGAAGGTCAAAGCTCAACAACAACAAAGCAAGTCAAAGCCCAAGCCAAAGAGATGTGTTGAGTGTGGACAAGAAGGCCATTTTGCTCATGAGTGCAAAACTCCACCACCACAACCCTTGCCCAAGCATGCTAGACCCTTTGCTTTCAATGCTCATTACATGCTTAGAAAAGATTCATGTGGAAAGATGAAAGTCATGTTCTTAGGTCCCCCTAACAAGAATAGGCCTAAGAAAATATGGGTTGCCAAGTCACTAGTTAAGAAAGTTAAGGGTCCCTCTCAAGTTTGGGTCCCTAAACAAAAGGCTTGATCTCTTGTGTGTAGGTGAACTACAAGATCGGTGGATCTCATTGGGTGATTGATAGTGGTTGCACACAATATATGACCGGTGATCCTCGTATGTTCACCTCACTTGAAGAGAATGGGGTATGTTAAGACAAGATCACATTTGGGGATAATTCAAAGAGCAAAGTCAAGGGTATAAGCAAGATTGCAATATCAAATGATCACTCTCTCTCAAATGTGCTCTATGTTGCTTCATTGAGTTTCAACTTACTATCCGTTGGGCAACTTTGTGACCTTGGCTACCAATGCTTGTTTAGTCCAAATGAAGTGGTTGTTACAAAGATAGATAACAAGCAAGTGATTTTCAAGGGCTTTAGATACAATAATCTCTATCTTGTTGACTTCACCTCCAAAGATGCAAACTTGATGACATGTTTATTCACCAAAACTACACTTGGATGGCTTTGGCATAGGAGGCTTGCTCATGTTGGAATGAACACTCTCAACAAGCTATTGAAGAAAGAGTTAGTGAGAGGCTTGAAGGATGTAAAGTTTGAGAAGGACAAACCTTGTAGTGCATGTCAAGCCGGCAAACAAGTTGCAAACACTCATCCAACCAAAGCCTACATGTCAACATCAAGAGTACTAGAACTTCTACACATAGATTTGTTTGGTCCTATAACTTACAAGAGCTTGGGTGGAAATCTTTATTGCCTAGTGATTGTGGATGACTACTCAAGATACACTTGGACTTTCTTTCTTCATGACAAATCTGAAGTGGTAAATTGCTTCAAGAAGTTTGCAAAGAGAGCTCAAAATGAATTTGAAGTCAAGATAAAGAAAATTAGAAGTGACAATGGGAAAGAGTTTGACAACACCAATATTGAAGCTTATTGTGATGAAATTGGAATCAAGCATGAAGTTTCATCAACCTACACTCCTCAACAAAATGGTGTAGTTGAGAGAAAGAATTGGACCTTGATCACTCTTGCAAGATCAATGCTAGATGAGTATAACACACCGGAGAAATTGTGGGCCGAGGCAATCAACACCGCATGCTATGCTTCAAATCACCTCTTCCTACAAAAGTTCCTTTGCAAGACCCCTTATGAGTTGCTAAATGGGAAAAAGCCAGACGTCTCATTCTTCCGGGTGTTTGGTTGCAAATGCTACATCTACAAGAAGCGTCAACACCTAGGGAAGTTCCAAAGACATTGTGATATTGGTTTTCTTGTTGGTTACTCATCAAAGTCCAAAGCATATAGAGTATTTAACCATGCCACCGGTTTGGTTGAAGAAACATATGGTGTGGAATTTGATGAATCTAACGGCTCCCAAGGGGCAATTGAGAATTGTGATGATGTAGGTGATGAACCATTGAGAGAGGCCATGAAGAACATGCCGGTGGGAGACATCAAGCCTAAAGATGATGAAGACAATGTACAAATTGTCAATCCGCCATCTTCATCATATGTGCCTCAAGATGATGACAAGAATGAGAGAGTTGAAAATGAAGATACTCATGTCTCTCATCAACAAGCCGAGGCACAAGCACAAGATGTTGATGCTCCCCATCCTACTCCTCAAATGGTTGATCGAAGAAACTCACCCCTACTTCAAGCACATCCACAAGATCTCATCATAGGGAGTCCTACAAAGGGTGTAATGACTCGATCTCAAAAGTTTACCTCTTTTGTTGAACATCACTCTTTTGTCTCTTGTCTTGAACCTAAGAATGTAGAAGAAGCTCTTCAAGATCCGGATTGGGTGAATGCCATGCATGAAGAATTGAACAACTTCGCCCGTAATCAAGTTTGGACACTTGAAGAGCATCCAAAAGGCGCAAGAGTCATTGGAACCAAGTGGGTGTTCCGCAACAAGCAAGATGATCAAGGGGTAGTAGTGAGAAACAAGGCAAAACTAGTAGCAAAAGGGTTCTCTCAAGTTGAAGGTCTTGATTTTGGAGAGACTTTTGCACCCGTTGCAAGACTTGAAGCCATTCGTATCCTTCTTGCATATGCATCACATCATGATATGAAACTATATCAAATGAATGTGAAAAGTGCATTTTTAAATGGCTTCATAAATGAACTAGTCTATGTTGAACAACCTCCCGGGTTTGAAGACCCTAGATATCATAATCATGTTTATAGGTTGTCCAAGGCGCTATATGGGCTCAAGCAAGCCCCTAGAGCGTGGTATGAGCATCTCTGGGACTTCCTCATTGAGAAGGGATTCACTATTGGGAAGGTTGACACCACACTATTCACCAAGAAGTTTAATGGAGAGATCTTCATTTGTCAAGTCTATGTTGATGATATCATCTTCGGGTCAACAAATGAAGATTATTACAAAGAATTTGGTGAATTGATGTTGAAGGAGTTCGAGATGTCAATGATTGGTGAGCTAACATTCTTCCTTGGCTTTCAAGTCAAGCAAATGAGAGAAGGGATTTTCATCTCTCAAGAAAAGTATACCAATCGATCAAACTCTTTACCGTTCTATAATTGGTAGCTTGTTGTACCTTACCGCATCTAGGCCCGATATCATGTTTAGTGTGTGCATGTGTGCTCGCTTTCAAGCGTGCCCTAAAGAACCTCACCTAAGTGCCGTAAAAAGAATCCTAAGATATCTTAAGTATACCCTAAGCATCGGACTTTGGTGCCCCAAAGGAGCTAGATTCCAACTAGTTGGCTACTCCGATTCGGATTATGCCGGTTGCAAAATTGATAGAAAAAGCACATCCGGAGGATGCCATTTGCTTGGGAGATCCTTAGTATCTTGGTCATCTAAGAAGCAAAATAGTGTGGCTTTGTCCACCACCGAGGCAGAATACATTGCTGCGGGGGCTTGTTGTGCACAAATCATATACATGAAACAAACCCTCCTTGACTATGGAGTTGTTCTTGAAAAGGTGCCACTTTTGTGTGACAATGAAAGTGCGGTTAAAATTGCTAATAATCCGGTACAACACTCTCGCACCAAGCACATTGATATCCACCACCACTTTCTAAGAGATCATGTTGCTAAAAATGATATATCACTAGAAGGTGTAAGAAGTGAAAATCAATTAGCGGATATCTTCACTAAACCTTTAGATGAGGCTACCTTTTGTAGGTTGAGAAGTGAACTAAATGTGCTTGATTCAAGTAACTTTAAAAGATAAGCTCGTGTTGTCCCTTGCATTGCATTGTATTTTATGACATGTTTAATTTCCCGCGATGCATCTAGGACTTGTCTAACACTGTTACGATAACCCTCCTTTGGAGGAGTGAAAAAGCCTAACCGTGGATCAAACTTGACAAGCAACCTAGCCTTCCTTTCTTGTCTTGCATTGCATATGCATGGTTGTTGCTTTGTCGTTTCTCTTCGGTTTAGCTTTGAGTAACCTCTATGTTCGTCCATGAATAGAGAGAGCATTTGAAGCTCCCAAGGGTTCATAAACTCTATTGCATGGCCATACGTTGCTCCTCAGGTGTTTATTGAATATTTTCTTAAAAATAATACTAGCCTAAGGCAAAATATTTTGAACATTTTGAGGGTTTGAGTGAGGTCACTCATATCAGGTTCCAATTGGTGTTTATTTGAGTCTCTTTGAATTGGAACTTGATTGGGAGAAGTCGCGTCGAAAAACGGTTTGAAAAAGAGCTTTTTACAGCGACCGAACGCTGGACCGGACGCTGCATCAGACGCGGTTCAGCTTCACCACTGCGTCCGGTCTCGGCGTCCACTAGCGCGTCTGGTCATTCCCGAAGTTTTTCTTCGAAATCTCTAACCGGACGCTGCACCGGACGCGCCTCTGTCGACCACCGCGTCTGGTCCCGGTAACCACCACCGTGTCCGGTCATCCGTTTTAGTTTTCTAGGCAAAACCTAACCAGACGCTGTCAGTGTCCGATCGTGGATAATCGGACGCGTCCGGTCATTCGACCACCGCGTCCGGTCATCACGTGAAAAGTGGATCTCATCCTTTTTAACCGTTCGGTTGGATCTCGATCCATCTTCTTTTTCATCCACCGCCGCCCGTACTCGCCGTTTCCGAGCGCCGCCGTTTTCGCCGACTCGCCACGACCGCGCCTCTCTCCAAGCCGCCGCGCCACCGCCGCCGTGCGCCCCTGCTCGCAGCCACGCCACGCCGTCCTCGCCTGCGCGCGCACGCAGCGCACCCGCAGCGCCTCCGCAGCCGTCGCCACCGGAGCCGCCGGTGCCGCCGGTGCTCCTGGAGCAGTCCCTCACGCCAGCCCTAGCTCCACCCTCGAGCCCTCTCCTTGCCGCGCGCGCCCACCTCCGAGGATCTCGCTCTCCGCCGCAGAAACCCTAACCCTAGCCACCCGTTTCGTTCGCCGAGACTTTTCACGAGTTTTCGTCTCCACGATCGTCTCCGTCTCCGCGATCGTCTCCGTCTCCGCAAGGTGATGTTTTCTCCTTGGATTAGGGTTTACCGTCGATTTTCCAGTGAATTACTAATTCAATCGTCGATCTCTCGGTAATCAGGGTTTCGATCGTCGTCTCCGGGTAACCCTAACGCATCGAGATCGTCTTTCACTCATCGGATCATCGCTCGTCGAGGTAGCTATCGTGATCTTTTCATATCTTACCTTACATGCTTGCTCCTATTAGGATCTCACTTATCTCCTAGATAATATATGTTGCTTATACTAGATCCATCTATTCTATCGTTTCAGTTTGTCCTGTCAGTGCTGAGTGTGTTAGGTGATCAGTTGTGAATCCGAGGCCAAGCCTGTGGATATGGATTGAGGTCAAGCCTCACGAGTGTCAGTACATCATCTGCTACTTTTCAGTTTGTCTCAGTACAGCCGCTTGTCAGTATGGTTTGTTGCAAGAACGCTGGTGGGGCACCTAGTGATGGGGATGACAGTCCCCCTAGGAGGACAGAGGTAGCTCACGGGAAGCGAGTAAAGATTGCTGCCAAGAAAAGGAAGAGAACTCTTACAGAGGCAGAGGTAGCTTAGGCAGTTGCAGATGCAGCAGAGGTAGCAGAGAGAGGTGGCAGGAGCAGTGGTATTCGTATTGGCGAGAGTCGCTTTCACCTTGAAGGTTGACAACTCGGTACAGAGGCCACAGAGGAGATAGTGGAGGCCACAGAGAAGACAGTGGATGCCCCTGCAGAGCAGCCTACAGAGGATCCAGAGGAGACTGAGGAGCAGACAGTACAAACTCCACAGCGTCGTCGCTCAGGACGTACACGAGCTCAGGTCACTCCCAGGCCAGAGGGTCAGCGTCGTGGAGGTCGTCCACCTCCCAGGGCTAGAGGTCACCCCCTGTTGAGCACTTTGACCTCAGGGGTAAAGCTAGACTAACGAGCCAGCTCGGCTCGTTTAGCTCGGCTCGTTCTGGCTCGTTAAGATAACGAGCCAGCTCGGCTCGGCTCGTTATCTTAATGAGCCAGAAGGCCGGCTCGGCTCGGCTCGTTTACGAGCTCGAGCTGGCTCGTTTGGCTCGCGAGCCAGCTATATTAAAACATAAAAAATGTAATATGTGTATTATCTAAAGTTTGATAATGGTAATAATATAAAACTAGTCTATTCATAAGTCTTAATAAATCATACAAAAATAATATATACTATTATATTATAATACTATACACCATACATTGTCTATAGTTCATACTCCATACCATATATGATGCATCCATTATCCATACATTCATTTAAAATAAAAAGAGTCAAATTAATCTAAAATTTATAGAGTCAAAGTCCAATCATCAACAAATTATAAAGTGTAAGACATAAAGTTATATAACACTAATAAAAGTTTAAGGCCAACAACTTTGGCTCGTTAGGCTCACGAGTTGGCTCGCGAGCTGGCTCGTTAAGACACGAGCTAGGATGCTTGCTCAGCTCGTTTGAGAAATTAAACGAGCCGAGCCACTATCGATCCGAGTCGAGCGAGCTATCGAGTTGTGAGCTTTTCGTCCAGCTTTACTCAGGGATGCTACAGCCAGACAGGTCCAGGCCCTCATATTTGTTGAGGTCACTCGGTGGTTCCCACCTCAGCGGGATCCCCTGGCGTCAGAGGGTTTCTACACTCCTATGCACGAGGACTTCTACAGGGCCTATGTTGACAGCGGGATTGCTTTCAGACCACAGAGAGTCTGTCGATTGGAGGCCTTAGTTGAGGTGGTTGGTGAGCAGCTTCATCCGCATATGTCCTTTCTGCCTGGACTATCAGATCTTCTTGGACGGACTGGAGCGTACTGCGGGACCTGGGTCAGAGAGTTTTACTCCTCACTGTGGATTGACCCAGCACATCAGTTCATTCACTTTGCTTTCAGAGGCCGTGACCGCAGATTATACAGCACCAGGGTATGGGAGATTCTCAGACTCCCTGCTTCAGAAACTAAGATCCATCAGCTGTGCTTCGGACAGACTGCTCCTCCGAGACGCCCTCACGGTGGGACAGTGCCCCCTACTGATATGATCTGACCCTGTTTCCGTGAGCCTTTTGGCGAGGGGTCTCGACGCACACCAGCCAGCCTAACACCCATAGCGAGAGTACAGGATGCTATAGTGAGGAGGACACTTCTTCCGAGGCTTGGATACAGAGAGGGTCTGACTCGCATGCAGTTGTGGGTTGTACATCACCTCGTCTCACAGACCCCATTTGACCTTTGGGATCTAATGCTTTGTGAGATGGAGGATACCTTGGCAGAGGGCTTCAAGGGTCACAGGCAGCTACCATATGCTCACTGGATTTGCTTTATCATCAGGTCTGCCTGTGAGTTGCCTGCAGAGATTAGAGCAGAAATTTCTGATACCACCACAGCCTTCCTAGAGTATGACATTCGCCAGCTGTGGGCATCAGTGACCAGAGAGCAGGCACCTGGCCCTGGACAGCGTCAGAGGCCAGAGGTACCGGAGATAGCTGCTGAGCAGGACGAGACCATTGAGGGTCTTGCCAAGGCAGAGCTCGCAGATCTAGACGCTCAGCCAGCTGATCAAGCGGAGGATGTGGCCACTGACAGCACACATGAGGATTATCAGCCCATCCCCCGGTACCGCTCTCCTCGGCCTCACGACCATGAGGCCGGTGGCTCTGGCTCAGCCTCCCGCTCAGATCCAGCCATGGTGGCTATACTTGAGAGGTTGACCCAGGCCCAGGAGAGACAGGAGATACAGATGCAGCGACAGGCACAGGACTCAGCTGCAGCGTTCGCACAGATTCAGGCTCGCCAGGACGAGCTTCAGAGGCAGCAGCTCGAGTTCCAGCGACAGCAGTTCGAGATGCAGAGGCAGCAGGCAGCCACTCAGCAGCAGTACCTAGAGCTCCTACGCCACCTTGTCACTGTGGGAGTGCCACCACCACCGTCTGTCCTGACTCCAGCCTTACAGTCTAGTGGACCTCAGAGTCAGGGGCAGCCAAGCTTTTAGTACACCTCCCCTCAGCAGCAGATACCACAGACGTTTCAGTCTCCGAGCTACATGCCTATCCAGACAGGATTCACTCCACCAGCTCAGCTGGGACCTCACCTACTTTTAGGCACTGTATTCCCTGACTTCAGTGCCACATACAGTGAGCTGACTGGACAGCCGACACCGTCGTACTCTACCTTTGTGACTACCTCAGACATGTCGGCTTTAGAGACTGCTGCATTTCCAGTGACAGGGGCCGCCACTACAGACACTCTGCCATCTTCAGTCGCATCTACAGATCCTCCCACTCTAGGTGTCTTTCAGGCTCAGGCGACAGTGACTGCTCCTATAGTTGCTACTACACCTTCAGTTGCTGCACCTACTCTACAGACCCAGACTGCTTCACTACCACGTCCATCTACAGAGGGTCAGCCTGACAGTTCAGAGTCTGAGGAGGACACTTCACAGTTCGTGATCACTTCGTGCTCCTCGGCACCCGACACGACAGCCTCAGTTCCCCCGTCAGATCCTTAGATTAGTTTTTGGCGGTTGATGCCAAAGGGGGAGAGAGAGCATAGATTCAGAGGAGTGTTGATAGAGGGTTTCGTTCTTATGTGTGCTACTTCATGCATCATGTTTATTTTCTCGCCCTGCATTGTGTGACCTTGAGTTTGTGAGACTATGTCTTAATAATTATGTCACTTAATGGTGTTTAGCTCATAAGGTTGTGCTTCCGTGCCTTACTCCGATTTCATATGAGCTATGTTTTATGTGTACTAACTCTTCATGTTTTATCTTATGAGTACACTCAGTTGGCTTGGAACACATAAGCAATGACTAACCCCTTGTGCTTACAGCTTTATGCTTATGTGAACCAAGCACGATCGAAAACCTCAACTCATATCTTCTGAATCTAAGTGTTGTCATCAATCACCAAAAAGGGGGAGATTGAAAGCATCTAGGCCCCGGTGTTGGTTTCGGCAATTGATGACAACGCATTATTACCACGACTAATGTGTGTTTTGTAGAAACGTTGGTAAGTTAGGTCATGGAGATGATAACTGCTTTGGGCAATATGGTATTCATGTCCCTTGATGGAAATCGTTTCGGTTTTCAAAGGATCAACGACAAGATTAAGGACGGTTAGTTCTGGATGTCAAGGTGTTGAGTTACATCTAGAATAGTCGTTAGGATCTTTGTTTCTTCCTTTGACCGTACTATAAAGGGGGGCATGAGCGAGTAGCTTGACCTAGGTGAGTATTCTATTTAGGTGTGGTGCATACTTGTCAAACTTAGCACTAGGTAGCTCTTGAAAAGCTCAGACTTCAGTTAGAAGCAACTTGGTTCAAGTTGCGACGCGTTTAGAAGACGTTCGAGCAGTTTACCTGTGACCGGACGCGGTTCTGGTCATGACCGGACGCGTCCGGTCAGTACTAACAAGACAGTACGGGTTCAACTGATCGACCGAACGCGGTCCTTGAGAGGACCGGACGCGGTGGTCAGTCTGACACGTGTTCCAGAGGGTAAACAGCGTAATCGGACGCGACTGTGAACTGAACGGCGCGTCCGGTCACGTTCCAGTAAGGTCCCTAGGTGACCTGACGCGTCCGGTCACCTATGATCGGACGCGGTCGTGCGTCAGGTCATTTTCCAGTAAAGCTCTTGCATGATCGGACGCGTCCGGTCATCCCTGATCGGCGCGTCCGGTCACTCAGCGTAACTTTTGGTTTCCGACCGTTACACCTGACCGGAGCGTCCGGTCATGTCGACCGGTGCATCTGGTCAGTGCGCGTTTTGCTGTTTCGACAGATAACGGTTGGATTTGTCTGTGGGGTGTATAAATACATCCCCTCCACCTCTTTTAGAGGTCTCTTGCTCATTTGTTCAGCTGAGAAACACCTTTGAAGTGCAAGGGAGTGCAAGAGCCCTAGTGAGGATAGAGATTTGAGAATCAAAGTTTGAGAATCCTCTCTAGTGACAAGAGTGTAGCAAGTGTGCATCCATCTTCTCATTAGGCTTGTTGTGGTCAAGTGAGAGTTCTAGCTTGTTACTCTTGGTGATCGCCATCACCTAGACGGTTTGGTGGTGATTGGGAGTTTGGTGATCATCCGACGAGATTGTGGGTGACCCAACTCAAGTTGTGAGCGGTTTTGGGTGATTCGCCACGACGGAGTGTCGAAGAATCAACTCGTAGAGAGCACTCGATCCTTGCGCGGATCAAGGAGGAGCTACACCCTTGCGCGGGTGCTCCAACGAGGACTAGTGGGGAGTGGCGACTCTCCGATACCTCGGCAAAACATCGCCGTGTTCCTAACCCTTACTTTCAAGCATCTACTTTCGTGCATTACTTTCATTGCTTGTTTACTTTCCTAGAATTGCCATGCTAGTCTAGGATTGGAACTTAGGGTGCAAAACTTTTATCGGTAGAATCACAAGGAACACTAGTAGACACTAGGGGTGAAGTTTGGCTTGTAGGATTTAATTCTTGCAATTAATTTTTAGAAAAGCCCAATTCACCCCCCCTCTTGGGCATCTTGATCCTTTCAAATTGTACTCCGCAAGACTTACCCGTCAGGAGGAAGTAAAAAGACTCCAAGGATTATGCAAGGCTTTTTGGCTTGTGGGTTGCTGTTTGCGAGAAGCAGCACTGAGAGTGCGTCCTTAAGTTCTTGCTTTTAATAGCCATATTTTATTTCTTATCCAACCTTCCATGTAAGCACCTAGTCCATAATCAAGCAGGGTTGAGCAAAAGGAACCATTTCTTCATCTTTCAACCGTCATTTCTTACTACAATGCCAGAGCGTAGTCAAGCCATACCGTCACGCAAAACGGCGATTCATGAATCAATATGCCCAGCTGGGTACCCCGAAAAACACACGCCTCGCTTGTACCACAGGCACAAGCAAGACCAACCCGTTCCCCTCCTGTCACGGGTTTCTAGGTCCCCGTCCAAACTTGGACTCCTAGCTCCCGTACTTGAGGCCCGGCCTCAATACGGTGCTAAGACCTCCACCTATCCCCGCCTCCAATCAGTCGGTCCAGAAAGAGCCAGAGCCCATGACAAGAGAGTAACAAGTCTTCCTAGCCCCCATCCGCTAGTATATGCTCGGGATAAGAAGACCTGTGACTTGACCAGGGTCCATGCAACGAACGGTCCTTAATTGACACAGGCGGAACAAATGCAACCAGAGCCCCGCTCTGTTGCCCAACCAGGTCCAAGTCCATCCAATCCGTTCTGCCCGGTCTCCAATTATCCATGTACATTTATATTCCATGTGATAGTGGCATGATAATAGTAACAATATTATAATTCCTATCTCTCGCGAGTGACAGACAATCACTCGGCTTCTACCAGAATCCTATAGCATAGCATGCTACACGTCCCTATCATACTAGTGTGACTCATGGGATCAGGATATATATATGCAAGTGGGTTTCATTCAACTCCTTTAAACTTAATACACAAGCATAAAATAAAGTACAGAATAATAGGGGTTATGCACCGGAGCTTGCCTGGGTAAAATATAACCAAGTTAGCATTCCATCATGATGACTCGAGCATCAAGGCGCCATCTTTTCTGCTGCTCCAGATGACTCTGCGACCCATCAACGCTCCTATTAGGACATTCGTGGATGAAATGCAGAGATGTAAATAAACACGAGAGTCGCACTTTAGAACATGATTTCGCCTCTCCGGCTAAAGAACTAGCGTAGAGACTAACGTACTAGGCCCCGTATCCCTGCTACCAGCAACGCGCTATTTTCTGACAAATCTTTTAGTTAAGAAGCACAAGTTGTTGCTTCAGCATTTCACCGCTTAACACTTGTATTCCAATTAGGGTTCACCGGCTACCCTAACAAGTCTATTATTGTGGAGTTATCGAGACTACAGTGAGTGGGCAATAATATTATAAAGTTACTGAATTTTTTTGGCTAGCACTATCATTGTATTGCCACAAAAATTTCTACAAGTTCACATTTACTAATTTTTAAGTGTCTCACAATAATTAGAGCAAACCTAGAAATATTATGAAACTGCATTAACCAATTACACCCTTATATAGATTATGATTTTAGGATTCTAACGAAATTGATTCCACAATTTTTAGACTCCTACAAAATCTTATCTCAATTCTACAAGTTTTACCCTAGAACTAAATTAGGCAATACTTTAGCAGGCTAACGGGCCGACGGCAGCCAAAACGGCCTAGCAGGCCAACGGCTCGTGCGAGCGCGGCAGCGCGCGGCCATCTGGCCCAGCAGGCGGCCTAGGGCGGGGAGACCGCGCACGGCTGGCGCAAATTGCACCAACGCCCTCGCGCTTCTCGGTATTAGCGTCACCACTAAGCGAACTATTCCTGCAGGCAGCGTTCATGCAGAAAGGCCCCCCACAATTACCGTTCTTCGCAACGGAAAAGCCCCTAGCGTGCCCGTGCACGACGGCACTGTTTCGGCCGGCATGGCGCCCGCCCACCGGTCACCGGAGTGGGACCCCTACCCCCCCCTTAACGAGCCGACGAGCACCGCGAAACGCAAACACAACCCCAGGCGGTGAAAGGAGGCTGCATGGCGACTCCTATCGGGCTGCCCTCACTGACGGACTAACCGCCAGGTCGGCGCGTCCGTTCCGGTGAGCTAGCGAAACTAACAGACTAAAGAAGCGGCGCTAGAGCATCAGCAGCTTACGATGAACATGGTCGAGGTGATTGTTGACGCGGAGGGGTGTCGAGGTGGTCCGGCCACGTGCGCGCAGTCGGGGCGGCGGCGCTCTGGGGCGGCACGGCCGCGTCAGCACGCTGACGACGCACACCCTGGACAAACGGGAACGAGCACCGGATAGGGGAAGTTAACACGAGCTCCGGAACGCCACCAAACGGATCTTTTAACGCTGGTCCGGGACTTACCCCAACGCCTAGGACACGGTGGCGATTTCCACCGGCGGTCACGGAAACCCCAAATCCGCCTTGGCCAGGGCCCGGTACAACATGACATAGGGTGCTTGGCTAGTGAATTTCCTAAACTACCTATTACCAAGAGGAATCAGGCCACGAAACCACGAGCTAGATGAATTTCAAGGGCGAAGACGTGGTGCCCTTGCCGTGGTCATGGCGCGGAAGACACGGGTGAACTCGAGCGATTTAAAACGGCAACAAACGCGTGCCAAGCTGACCCTACGGACTTGGCGCGGCGCTCCCGAAGTGGGGGGGGGCAAACCCGAGTAGAGAGCGACAAGGACGTGGTAGGCAGGGCGCATCACGTCGCAAGTAATGGCGCGTGCGGACACGACGTGGCAGCGGGGCAGCAGTCATGCCTCGGCCAGCGTGCGAGCACGAGGAGGAGACTAAGAGGGTGGGCGAGCGGTGCGATGGCAACAGCTAGGGAGACGTACACGAATTTGGAGAGGTCAACCCGAGCAGTGCCCTCCGATGGCGCCTAGCGAGACAAACCAGCCAGGGCGGCACGCCAGACAAGCGACGGGGTGCAGCCGTGACGGGGGCAAGGTCGGAGGGCAGCGGCACATGCCATAGCGGGGAGGGACCGGGTTGGTTCGGCCAGGTGGCACGCCTGACTGACCAAACAAAGACCGAACACGCATTTTAAAGCGCGCCCAACGCCTACTGTGTCTCGGTTGAGGTTCAAACAACAACACTAGCCTGAAGTCGACTACACCAGCTACCCATCGGAGCAAACGTCACGACTAACGAGAGACTGGAGAGAGAGATACAGGAATGCCAAGGTCCGATCGTCACTGGAATGTCAGCTCACGAGTAGAGCACCAAAACAGAGCTCACACACGTTTCAGCTAAGTTTGAGCATAGCAGCGCGACGCCCAACTTAACTGCAGCTTAAAACACGTCCAAGCACGTACTTAGAAGTAACTACTATAGAAAAACTCGATGTTAGAGCTTAAGCATTTTACTCAAATCACATTTTATTTTTTTAGTTATAAAAATTGTTTCTCATGCCAACGATTACAATAACCTATCGTTCTATTTTCTAATTAGTGCCTCATTAGCATGTTTCCCCATAGAATCAATTAAGCGACATTTTCTGTTTCTCATTCATGCGAAGTGAAAAGTTTAAAACCCGAGAACTTGTTTACTTAATTTCTTTTGACCTTAGTCGGGATGCTAAGCAAGCTCATAACACCAGAGGTGTTACAACCAACCCCCCTTAAAAGAATCTCGTCCTGGGATTCGGGGGCAAGAATTAGAAAAGGGGAAAACACTATTTCACTTCTTAGAGCAGAGATTACAATAGGAGATTACACGGCTACGAAGGCTACAACGCTCGGGGATCTAGAGGCATCACGGCTAAGAACGACTGATACAACTCACAACCTATCAAGAAACCGACGAAGACGGGGACAGTGGAAGAGCAAAAGGAAAACGATTATCCAGAACATGGCGTATGCCCAGCAGATCCAGAAACAGAAGACTGAGAACTCAAACATCGTGAACCCTAACACCTAACTAACCCGAGATGAACTGAACTCCTTTGCTGGAAACCAGATCCCTTCTTCTCGAGTTACACCATCACCTCTGACTGGCGGCCCTAGATCTGTAAGCAACGGATAGATCTTGTAGCTCTACCTCCAACCACTTCCTTCCCCAACGGCTCCCGAGCTTCTCCCACCTGAGCACTAACGGAGGAGAGTGATTCTACGTGCTCTACTTCGGACCTGAGGGTGGGATGGAGGAGGGCAAGCAAGGGGCATTTATAGCTTGGTGGACGGAGGTGGTGGTGCAGCGCACCGTAAGTGGAGACGACGTGGAGGAAATCACCAGTGGGTCACAATATGGGGAACATCATCGCCATGGTGCGCTCCCTACGCGAGCTTGAGTGGGGAAAAAGGAGGGGATGGGGTTCGCTCGACAAGGAGGCGTGCAAGCAATGTGCCAACACGAAAAAGGACGAGAGGGGGGTTCGATACGGAAACGAGAGCGAGAATCGAGAGCCGACAAGCGTGCCGAGAAAAGAGGGGCGTACAGAGCAAGGGGCGAGGCGAGTGCGGCGCCATGCCGTGGCCACGCGAGCACGGCACACGTGGGTCCCGCCACCGATGGCGTCCCCAGAATACGTAGTGACAGCGACCCGGCCAGTGTAGCACGGTCACCGGGCACAGGGGCGATGTCAAAACGGGTGTTCCAATTACTCCAGACTACAAGAGGGCTAACTTTTCCTTATCGCTCTTCTCTTTCTTCTTTTTCCATGGGATCCAACTCGCACTAGCCTTTTGTATAGACTGAGATCGGAACATACATGCTTCTTCCAAAACCCCGCCATCTCAGTCGCAATTGTGAGTGCTACTCCATCAACCCGTTGTGGATTTCCCATTAGAACACAAGGATATTTTTACCAAGGAGAATGTCTGTAGTAAGAGTGGTACTGCGGTGCAACTTAGTAAAAGTGCTTGGTCAACAACCTCGATACCAGCGCGCGCCGAGCGGCACAACCGTGCGGTCGCGATCCACAGGTGGCCCTCGGTTCCGTCACGGCACCATAAACTATTAACCAGACAACTATTACCAACTTACTCGTAGTAACAGCAGTGGGGTCATAGACCACAAAATTAGAAAAGAATTGCAAAGAAATTCAGGCAACAAGGGTTCCTTTCAAAATAAGGAACAAGGAATTTAAATCCCAAGGCGGATTTGAATCACGAGAGTTCAAGTGTTCTACTGGGACATCCACAATTGGTTGATACAGTGTCCTCTATCATTCAAACGTGGCTGATCTGCTATATCTGAAACTGTTCCTCTTGCAACCTGCTTGCGGTCATCTCAAGAACCCTAAGCACGTCTATCACGGCTGAAAGGTGACTTGACGTAACCAACACAACAGATAAGCAAACACTCATTCCAACGGTCATACAGGGTACAACATACCGGCACTCACTCTCTCATACTCGACACCTCACTTGCATCCTACGACCAGATGACCTTAACGACTACGGACGAAGGACAAGGGAAAGGTTACAACACTGGAGGACAGTGATGAAAAACACTACCAACTACAGCTACATCTCCCCTAGGATGACTAATCCACTTCATCGGGGCGAACGACTTCATTCCTAGGCTCTTGGGGATCTTCTGCTGCACTGGGCTGCAGATCCGCTTCTTCTCTTGGTAGTGGTTGGGTGAGGGGAAAGAAAGTTTCTATCTCCGAGGCTTCCGTGGGTGGAGGTGCTAGCGGTACAGCAACACCAGTCCTCCTTCTCTCCAGCGGATGGACATGGATCCCCTCCAAGATCAAGGGTTCCTGCCTTTCCATGGCGAGCGTCCTACGCTTGGTCCTTGTGGCAAGATAGGCGTCCTCTAGCTCCTGGGCATGATAGTCTTGGTCCACCTTGATGGCTTCTGCCATGGCAGCCTCTCGACTCTCAGCGGCTGCTAGATTGGCATGAGCTTTGGCAAGCTGCACTTCGAGCATCCTGGAGAAGATCTCGGCTTCCTCAGCACGGCGGAGACACTCCCTCAGCTCCGAGGCCTGCCGGTCGTACTGCTCATCCAGGGCCAGCAAGTACGAGGTCAGGTGCACCACGGTCAGATTGTCCTCTCGCACGACTTGACCCTGCAAGGCCTCCATGCGAGCCCTCCATACCCGCCGATCCTTGTCCCAAGGGGGAAAGAACCGCATGGGGGTACGAGCAATGGGCCCTTCATAGATCTGGTAGAGATGTCGCAGGGCTTTGCGGGCCGCAACTTGGTAGGTGTCGCTGAAGCGAAACCCAGTTGCGGTCACATTCCAGGCTTCAGTGATGTCAAGAAACTCCTCACTCTTGCCAATGTAGACGGTGACCTTGCATCGCTCCATGCCATGCTTCATGTACTCGCAGCCCTCATACTCGGGATGCTCCCAAACGCCGAGTCTTTGCAGGGTGGCATACAGGATTTTGGGAAAACCCTCGGTGTTCAGGCAGTAGCTGCTAACCCAGACTCCTGCCATCCTTGGTGGGTGGTGGTACAACGAAGGCTTGAAGAGAAGTTGGCTCAAGGGAGGGGGCTAAGTGAGCTGGGATGCACCGAATGATGGTTCCAAGCGGCTAAGTCTGCCCTCATATATAAAGGTGGAGCGGCGAGTGGTCCTGTCGCAGTCCATTCTAGAGCCATGCACGGGGCCAGTAAAAGTGAACAGCAAGATCTTCACACGCGCACAACGAGCAGTGCCCGAGGTCATAAAGGGTTAGTACGACTGGGGGGCAGAGATTCGACAAGAACGCAGAAGGGGGGTACGACAATGTATGGGCCAGGCAGGCGTGAACCAACAGGCGTGCGCGACACATAAGACTACAGCACCATCGTGGCTTCACGAACAAAGACTGGTCGACCTCAACAACTATTGCACGACAGGGTATGCATGAATGCACGTCCTATCCGTCCTCACACTGTTACCAACATATAGGGCAACCGTTCTCAGATCTTTGGCACAACGCGCTCTTCCTGTAGCTAGTCGATGCTAGCGAACTAGGCACGGGGTTATGGTACCTGCAGAAAACCTGATTAAGCCTACTAGGTCAGCAGAGTGCCATCTATCCTAGGTACATAACCATAGTAATAGGGCATACTTATTTAACTTCGCATGCAAGCGTCCTACTTTTTGAAAAGAATTGGTTGTCAAATTTTTAATTTAGGAAAGATTTCGAAGCTTTATTGTCTCATTTATGCTCTGATACCACCTGTGGCAGAATCTCCTAATCTAATGCCCTCCTAAGAGTACTTGTCTTCCATTAGACACTAAGTACCCAAGGGAGAACACTAAACTGAGTGATTCCGTCGAGCACACCGCAAGGGAGAACTCGAAGATCCATATTTTCACATCAGGATCACAAATGAGAGAGTAAAGCTTACAACATCCTTACCATTTCTTACATCACTTTTAGTACAACATCAGAGTAATTCATTATGTAGTTATAACAACGGAATATAAAACATTATCAGATTTCAGCGGAAATGAAATCATTTAATGACTAGTTAAACATTTACATGAAGAATGTTTAATTGCATGAAATGATATCAGATTAAAAGTATTTTCCTTGTAAAACTTTTAGCGAGAGTTTTAATAAATAAACTCTACTCCGCATCGCAAAGGAATTCCTCACTGAGCCCACCAGGAGGTTTCCGCACACAAGTGTCAGCTCATCAGCACAAGTCACCTGCAACAGGGTAGAACAAACCCTAAGTACTCAATTGTACTCTGCAAGACTTACCCGTCAGGAGGAAGTAAAAAGACTCCAAGGATTATGCAAGGCTTTTTGGCTTGTGGGTTGCTGTTTGCGAGAAGCAGCACTGAGAGTGCGTCCTTAGGCTATCCGCACTCATGAACCTCTATATTCATCCTCTATACGTCCTGGTCAGCAAGATTCTCTCCTCTATACTTAATTCTTCCGCACCCATCCATCCTCTATATCATCCTCTATCCACTCTATCCACTATGGGACTCACTTGTCACTTTATCTAAATATATCCATGTGTGATCTAGTTTTGAAGGATTTATTGAGACGAATTTAATGGTGCAATCGAAATTTAATTTGGATTTTTGGTTTGTGAGTTATAGCATTTTTTCTCTTTGTTTAGCTAGCGGGGTCCGCCACTATAGAATATAGAGTAAGCACAGTACTACTCTAAATATAGAGTGAGAGAAAGAATAGAGTATCGTTTAGAGTATGCCAGTGCAGCAGTTTTTACTCTATATTCATACTCTAAAATTTTAGAGTATCGTTTAGAGTACGCCACTGCGGGCAGTCTTAAGTTCTTACTTTTAATAGCCATATTTTATTTCTTATCCAACCTTCCATGTAAGCACCTAGTCTATAATCAAGCAGGGTTGAGCAAAAGGAACCATTTCTTCATCTTTCAACCGTCATTTCTTACTACGATGCCAGAGCGTAGTCAAGCCGTACCGTCACGCAGAAACGGCGATTCGCGAATCAATATGCCCAGCTGGGTACCCCGAAAAACACACGCCTCGCTTGTACCACAGGCACAAGCAAGACCAACCCGTTCCCCTCCTGTCACGGGTTTCCAGGTCCCCGTCCAAACTTAGACTCCTAGCTCCCGTATTTGAGGCCCGGCCTCAATACGGTGCTAAGACCTCCACCTATCCCCGCCTCCAATCAGTCGGTCCGGAAAGAGCCGGAGCCCATGACAAGAGAGTAACAAGTCTTCCTAGCCCCCATCCGCTAGTATATGCTCGGGATAAGAAGATCTGTGACTTGACCAGGGTCCATGCAACGAACAGTCCTTAATTGACACAGGCGGAACAAATGCAACCAGAGCCCCGCTCTGTTGCCCAACTAGGTCCAAGTCCATCCAATCTGTTCCGCCCGGTCTCCAATTATCCATGTTCACCGGCTACCCTAACAAGTCTATTATTGTGGAGTTATCGAGACTACAGTGAGTGGGCAATAATATTATAAAGTTACTGAATTTTTTTTTGGCTAGCACTATCATTGTATTGCCACAAAAATTTCTACAAGTTCACATTTACTAATTTTTTAGCGTCTCACAATAATTAGAGCAAACCTAGAAATATTATGAAACTGCATTAACCAATTACACCCTTATATAGATTATGATTTTAGGATTCTAACGAAATTGATTCCACAATTTTTGGACTCCTACAAAATCTTATCTCAATTCTACAAGTTTTACCCTAGAACTAAATTAGGCAATACTTTAGCAGGCTAACGGGCCGACAGTAGCCAAAACGGCCTAGCAGACCAACGACTCGTGCGAGCGCGGCAGCGCGCGGCCATCTGGCCCAACAGGCGGCCCAGGGCGAGGAGACCACGCACGGTTGGCGCAAATTGCACCAACGCCCTCGCGCTTCTCGGTATTAGCGTCACCACTAAGCGAACTATTCCTGCAGGCAGCGTTCATGCAGAAAGGCCCCCACAATTACCGTTCTTCGCAACGAAAAAGCCCCTAGCGTGCCCCATGCACGACAGCACTATTCCGGCCGACATGGCGCCCGCCCACCGGTCACCGGAGTGGGACCCCTACCCCCCCTTAACGAGCCGACGAGCACCGCGAAACGCAAACACAACCCCAGCCGGCGAAAGGAGGCTGCACGGCGACTCCTACCGGGCAGCCCTCGCTAACGAACTAACTGCCAGGTCGACGCGTCCGTTCCTGTGAGCTAGCGAAACTAACAGACTAAAGAAGCGGCGCTAGAGCATCAGCAGCTTACGATGAACACGGTCGATGTGATTGTTGACGCGGAGGGGTGTCGAGGTGGTCCGGCCACGTGCGCGTAGTTGGGGCGGCGGCGCTCTGGGGCGGCACGGCCGCGTCAGCACGCCGACGACACACACCCTGGACAAACGGGAACGAGCACCGGATAGGGAAAGTTAACACGAGCTCCGGAACGCCACCAAACGGATCTTTTAATGCTGGACCGGGACTTACCCCAACGCCTGGGACACGGCGGCGATTTCCACCGGCGGTCACGGAAACCCCAAATCCGCCTTGGCCAGGGCCCGGTACAACACGACATAGGGTGCTTGGCTAGCAAATTTCCTAAACTACCTATTGCCAAGAGGAATCAGGCCACGAAACCATGAGCTAGATGAATTTCAAGGGCGGAGACGTGGTGCCCTTGCCGTGGTCATGGCGCGGAAGACACGGGTGAACTCGAGCGATTTAAAACAGCAACAAACGCGTGCCAATCTGACCCTACCAGACTTGGCACGGCGCTCCCGAAGTGGGGGGGCAAACCCGAGTAGAGAGCGACAAGGACGTGGTAGGCAGGGCGCGTCGCATCGCAAGTAATGGAGCATGCGGACACGACGTGGCAGCGGGGCAGCGGCCGTGCCCCGGCCAGCGTGCGAGCACGAGGAGGAGACTGAGAGGGTGGGCGAGCAGGGCGATGGCAACAGCTAGGGAGACGTACACAAATTTGGAGAGGTCAACCCGAGCAGTGCCCTCCGATGGAGCCTAGCGAGACAAACCAGCCAGGGCGGCACGCCAGACAAGCGACGGGGTGCAGCCGTGACGGGGGCAAGGTCGGAGGGCAGCGGCACATGCCACAGCAGGGAGGGACCAGGTTGGTTCGGCCAGGTGGCAGCAGTGCCGCAAGGTGGAGGCACGCACGGCACGCCAGAGCGCGGCAGCGCGGCGTCGAAGGCGCGGTGACCGTGACCAAGAGCCTGACTGACCAAACAAAGACCGAACACGCATTTTAAAGCGCGCCCAACGCCTACTGTGTCTCGGTTGAGGTTCAAACAACAACACTAGCCTGAAGTCGACTACACCAGCTACCCATCGGAGCAAACGTCACAACTAACGAGAGACTGGAGAGGGAGATACAGGAATGCCAAGGTCCGATCGTCACTGGAATGTCAGCTCACGAGTAGAGCACCAAACAGAGCTCACACACGTTTCAGCTAAGTTTGAGCATAGCAGCGCGACGCCCAACTTAACTGCAGCTCAAAACACGTCCAAGCACGTACTTAGAAGTAACTACTATAGAAAAACTCGATGTTAGAGCTTAAGCATTTTACTCAAATCACATTTTATTTTTTTAGTTATAAAAATTGTTTCTCATGCCAACGATTACAGTAACCTATCGTTCTATTTTCTAATTAGTGCCTCATTAGCATGTTTCCCCATAGAATCAATTAAGCGACATTTTCTGTTTCTCATTCATGCGAAGTGAAAACTTTAAAACCCGAGAACTTGTTTACTTAATTTCTTTTGACCTTAGTCGGGAGGCTAAGCAAGCTCGTAACACCAGAGGTGTTACACAACGGCTATGACGCGAAGCACCAACCGGATGCGCTCGTCGCGCAGACCGGACGCGCTGGGATCGACCGGACACGCTGGTCCCGTGACTGACCAGACGCGCTGGTCAAGCCTGAGCAGTGCACAATGAAATAGTGACCGGACGCGCTGCAGAACTGACCGGACGCCACAGTGCCAGCGTCCGGTTGGAGTCCAGTAAGCTCCCTGAACGACCGGACGCGTCCGGTCGACAGTGATCGGACGCGCCACCGCGTCCGATCAGAAACAGAAACACGCGTAGACGCTGAACACTGACCGGACGTGTCCGGTCAAACAGAGACCGCGTCCGGTGCAGCGTCCGGTCACCTATGTGACCTCCGTTCGCCTCTGTTTCTTTTCCGACTTCCGGCGTAGTGGAAAATAGTCGTTTCAACTTCTCGAAAACGCCTGAATCCCGCCTCGCAAGCTCAGCGGGAGGGAGAGAGGACCCCAAACCCTCTCTACCGCTCAAACTCCACCGCCTTCGCAAACGTGCTAACACCACCAAGTGATCTCGTCATGTGTGAGTGTGTTAGCATTTTCACAATCATTTATCGAGGTGTTATTAGTTCTATACAAATGCATATGATTATGAAATGCACACCTAGAGGCACTTAGGAGTCCAATAGCCACGTCATTCCCCTCTTTATAGTACGGCTATCTATCCTATAATATAACCACACCCACTAGGTGTCTTGGTTACTAAAACACAACCCTTAAGCATATATCTTTGCCTTGATCACGTAGGGTTGCGTCCAAATCCAAGTGTGGCCATCATGATCACCATGTCCATCTTGCCACCAACCTTGGAATGTACTAATCCTCATATGCTACATACAACTTAGGCATAGGATTAATACTTAGGCATTGTCACTAATTACCAACACCAAACATAGGACTTTCACCTTGGCTCGCTCGTTCAACACCATGGGCCTGACACCTCCTGTCGGACCGGAGTGGATCGCCGACTCGGGTGCCACCTACCACACCACCCCTGACCCTGGTATACTTTCGTCTGTCCACTCTCCCTCTTCTTCTCTCCCTTCGTCCATTATGGTCGCAAATGGTTCGTGTCTTCCTGTCATGTCTATGGGTACCGCCGGTGCTCATGGCTCCTTTCGTCTTCCTGATGTTCTTGTTGCTCCTTCTATAGTTCACAACCTTCTTTCTATTCGTTGTTTTACAGCTGACAATTCTTGTTCTGTGGAGTTTGACTCTTCTGGTCTTACTGTAAAGGATTTAGCTTCCCGGCGTCCTCTGCTCCGATGTGACAGCACTGGGCCCCTTTTACACTCTTCGCTTCCCGGCGGCTACTTCTTCTACTTCGTCGTCCGTTTTGTCAGCTGCCTTCGCCGCCTATACTTCCTCTACCACTTGGCACCGGCGCCTCGGCCATCCTGGACGTGATGCCCTGATGCAGCTCTGTCGTAGCTCCGGTCTTCCATGTACTCGGGCTCATGATGAGCATTTGTGTCATGCGTGCCAATTGGGCCGACATGTTCGTCTTCCTTTTCATAGTTCTACTTCACATGCGGCCCGCATTTTTGATCTTGTACATTGCGACTGAAAGGATCAAGATGCCCAAGAGGGGGGTGAATTGGGCTTTTCTAAAAATTAAATGCAAGAAATAAATCCTACAAGCCGGAATTCACCCCTAGTGTCTACTTGTGTTCCTAGAGAGTCTACCGATACAAAGTTTTGCACCCTAGTTTCCAAACCTAGTCTAGCATGGCAAGTCTAGGAATGTAAACAAGCAATGAAAGAAAATACGAGAATGTAAATGCTTGAATGTAAAGGGGCAAGGAACACGGCGATGTTTTTCCGAGGTATCGGAGAGTCGCCACTCCCCACTAGTCATCGTTGGAGCACCCGCGCAAGGGTGTCGCTCCCCCTTGATCCGCGCAAGGATCAAGTGCTCTCTACGGGTTGATTCTTTGACACTCCGTCGCGGTGAATCACCCACAACCGCTCACAAGATGAGTTGGGTCATCCACAAACTCCGCCGGATGATCACCGAACTCCCAATCACCACCAAGCCGTCTAGGTGATGGCGATCACCAAGAGTAACAAGCTAGAACTCTCACTTGACCACTACGAGCCCAAATGAGAAAGTGGATGCACACTTGCTACTCTCTAATCGCTAGTGAGGAACTCTCAAGCTTTGATTCTCAAACTCTATCCTCACTAGTGCTCTTGCACTCCCTTGCACTCCAAAGGTGTTTACCAGCTGATCAAATGAGCAAGAGACCTCTAAAAGAGGTGGTGGGGATGTATTTATACACCCCACAAACAAAACAAACCGTTACCTGCTGACTCAGCAAAACACGAGCTGACCGAACGCGCCGGTCGAACTGACCGGACGCGCCGGTCGCTCGTAACGGTCGAAAACCGAAAAACCACTGAGTGACCGGACGCGCCGGTCAGGGATGACCGGACGCGTCCGATCGTGTAGGGAGCAAACTGTACTCGCACCGGACGCGCGGCCGCGTCCGATCGGTGATGACCGGACGCGTCCGGTCGTCTCTGGACCTTACTGGACTGTGACCGGACGCGCCGATCACACCCAGGTCACGTCCGATCGGGTGTTTCCCTCAAGTGACACGTGTTGACTCCTGACCACCGCGTCCGGTCCTCGCGAGGACCGCGTCCGGTGTTCAGAGCTGAAACCCTAGCCGCGGAACTGAACTGACCGGACGCGTCCGGTCATTCCGAGGTCCGCGTCCGGTCATGGGAAAACTACCCGAAACTCTCCGAAACGCTTTACAACTTGAACCAAGTTGCTTCCAACTGAACTTTGAGCTATTCTAGAGCTGCCTAGCGCCAAGTTTAACAAGTGTGCACCACACCTAAACATAGGACTCGCCTAGGTCAAGCTACCCGCTCATGCCCCCCTTAATAGTACAGCCAAAAGAGAAAAAACGAAGATCCTAACGACTATTCCAAATGTCTCTCAACACCTCGACATCCGGAACTAACCGTCCTTAATCTTAACGTCACTCTTTTGAAAACCGAAACGATTTCCATCAAGGGGCATGAATACCATGGTGCCCAAAGCAGTTAAAACCTCCATGACCTAACTTACCAAAGTCTCTGCAAAACACACGTTAGTCATGGTAATAAAGCGTTGTCATCAATTGCCGAAACCAAACCTCGGGGCCTAGATGCTTTCAATCTCCCCCTTTTTGGTGATTGATGACAACACTAAGATATAAAAGATTGGAGTTGAGGTTTTCGAGCATGCAAGGTTCACATAAGCAAAAAACAATAAGCACAAGGGGTTAGGAATTGCTTATGTGCCCCAAGCCAAAAGAGTGTACTCATAAGATAAGACAAAGAACGTTAGTACACAAACAGATATAGCTCATAAGAAATCGGAGTAAGGCACGGAAGCACAACCTTGGAGCTATAATTAAAAAAGGTGACAAGCGCTAACACTGTGACTGGATAAAACATTAAGACTCATGGATTATCACACGACGACATGTCACACGAATGCAATGACTGAAAAGTAAACATGATGCATGAAAGTAGCACACAAGAAAGAACGAAAAACCCTCTCTCAAAACTCCCCCTGAAACTACTCTCTCTCCCCCTTTGGCATCAAGCGCCAAAAAAGCTAATCTAAGGATCTGATGGGGGGACAGACGGAGTCGTGTCGGGTGCCGAGGTGCGTGGAGTAAACACAAAAAGTAGAGGATCTCCCTCGGAATCTGAACTATTTGGCTGACCCTCTGAAGAAGCATGTGGCTGTGTAACTGTCTGGGTCTGAACGGCAGGAACAGGTACTGTCGTAGTAGCAATAATAGGATCCGTAAGAGTGACCTGAGCCTGTAGCGAGCCAAAAGCTGGAGGATCTGTCGAGGCAACTGACGAAGGAAGAGTCTCTGTAGTCCCGGTCCCTGTCACTAGAGGAATAGCTGCCTCTGAAGCTGACAACCCTGACGAAGTAGCAAAGGTAGTGTGCGAGGGCGTCGGCTGACCAGTCAACTCGCTGTAGGTAGCACTGAAATCACCGAAAGGTGTGCCTGTCAGGAGGTGAGGGCGAGGCTGGTCTGATGGTGTAAACCCCGTGTGAATAGGCGTGAAGCTCGGGGACTGGAATGACTGGGGAACCTGCTGCTGTGGAGAGGTGAACTGGAAACCCGGCTGTCCCTGACTTGATGGATCAGTAGATGGTAAAGCAGAAGTCAGGACGGAAGCAGGCGGGGGAACCCCAACAGTGACTAGGTGGCGCAGGAGATCCAAGTATTGCTGCTGACTAGCTGCACTCTGTCGCTGAATCTCGTACTGCTGTCGCTGCATCTCAACCTGTTGCCTCTGGATCTCAAGCTGCTGACGCTGAAACTCGTCCTGACGAGCCTGAATCTGTGCAAGTGATGCAGCTGTGTCCTGAGCCTGTCGCTGTATCTGCTGTTGCTGCTGCTCCTGTGCCTGGGTCAACCTCTCAAGTATGGCCACCATGGCTGGATCTGTGCGGGAGGCTGAACCAGAGCCACCGGCCTCGTGGTCGTGAGACCGAGGAGACCGGTACCTGGGGATGGGCTGGTAGTCTTCATCAGTGCTGTCAGATGTCCCATCCTCAGGAGGATCAGCAGGCTGAGCGTCAAGATCTGCAAGCTCTGCCTCTGCAAGCTCTTCAACTGTGGCGTCCTGCTCAGCTGCTGTCTCAGGAACCTCAGGTCGCACATGCTGTCCTGGCACTGGGGCCTGATCTCTGGTGACTGACGCCCAAAGCTGACGGATATCATACTTAGGGAAAGCAGTAGTAGTATCTGATATCTCAGCTCTGATCTCTGCTGGCAGCTGAATAGATGATCTGATAATGAAGCAGATCCAGTGTGCATAGGGCAGCTGACGATTACCCTTGAAGCCCTCAGCTATGGTGTCCTCCATCTCACTAAGTATGAGATCCCAAATGTCAAACTGAGTCTGTGAGAGGAGGTGGTGAACAACCCATAGCTACATCCGAGTCAGTCCCTCTCTGTAGCCAAGTCTGGGAAGAAGAGTGCGTCTGACTATGGTATCCAAAACTCTGGCAAGTGGTGTCAAACTAGCAGGCGTGCGACGAGACCCTTCGCCAAAAGGCTCACGGAAGCAGGGTCGAACCAAGTCTGTAGGTGGCACTGTCCCGCCATGAGGGCGTCTCGGTGGAGGAGTCTGACCATAACACAGCTGATGTAACTTTGTGTCAGAAGCTGGGAGTCTGAGAATCTCCCGCACTCTGGTGCTGTATAGGCGGTGATCGCGGCCTCGGAATGCAAAGTGAATGAAATCATGGGCAGGATCAATCCATAGTGAAGCATAAAACTCTCTGACCCATGTGCCGCAGTATGCACCTGTCCGTCTAAGAAGATCTGACAAGCCTGGCAGAAAGGACAGATGCGGACGTAGCTGCTCTCCCACAACCTCAACTAGTGACTCAAGTCGACAGACCCTCTGTGGTCGGAAAGCAGTACCGTTGTCAACTAGAGCCCTGTAGAAATCCTCCTGAAGTGGGGTATAGAACCCTTCTGAAGCTCTGGGATCCCTCACAGGTGGAAACCACCGACTGACCTCCACGAACCTCAAACCCTGCACCTGACGTGCTGTAGCACCCCTCAAGTCAAAGTGCTCGACCGGGGGTGAACCTCTAGCTCTGGGAGGAGGACGTGCTCCACGTCGCTGGCCCTCTGGCCTAGGAGACACCTGAGTACGGGCGCGTGTGGAGCGGCGACGTACTGGAGACTGAGCTGGCTGCTCCTCTGTATCTGTTGTAGCCTCTGGAGCCTCTGTGGTCTCTGTGGGTGGATCAACTGACATATCCTCTGCAGCTCTAGTATCCTCAGTGCCCTCAGTGGCCTCTGTGCCGAGCTGTCGACCTTCAAGATGAAAGCGACGCTCGCCTATGCGTATGCCACTGCTCCTGCCACCTCTCTCTGCCTGCTCTGCTGCATCTGCCACGGCCTGAGCAATCTCTGCCTCTGTAAGTGTCTTCTTCTTCTTTCTGGCCATGACCTTGATACGCTTTCCACGTGCAATCTCAGACCGACGAGGAGGACTGTCGTCCCCGTCACCAGGAGCACCACCAGCGTTCTTGCAACGCACCATGCTGAACAACTGACTGAAAGCCTCTGAAAGATGGTGAACTGTCACTCGAGAGGCTTGGCCTCAATCCGTATCCGCAGGCTTGGCCTCGGATTTGGCAAACTGATCTCACCCTGACACACGACAGACTTGCTGCAAAGACGGAATAGAGAGATCTACTATAAACACATATATAACTAAAAGGTACGAATCCTAGAGATAGCAAGCATATGAGATACGATATGAATCGAAACGTGAAGCTACCTCGGATCATCGAGATGACTGACAGGGTGAGGTGACCTAGATTGCGAGATTCCCGAAATCGCCGAACGAGCTCTGATTTGCCGAAACAAGGTATAATTAGGATTGAAAAGAAACAGTTACGGCAAACCCTAGCAAGGAGGTCAAGGAGACGCGAAACAACCTCGCGAAGAAGACGACGCGCGACGAATCTTGTCGACGAACGATCGTCCGACGAACCCTAGGGTTAGGGCAAATCGACGAAAAACGATCAGAGGCGAGGATGAGTCGTTCTTCGGTCGGAGGAGAAGCTGGCTTGCAGGAACCCGTCTCACCGGCGGTGGTGGCGCGTTGGCTGCGGCGGCGCGGCGCGAGGGTGGTGGCGGCGCGACTGTGAGCGAAGATGGCGCGGGCGGGCGCGTGCGGGGACTGGCGCGCGCGCGAGCGAGGCTGGGCGAGGAAGACGGCGCAGGTGGCGGCGGCTCACCGGCAGCAGGCGGTGCGGCGGAGGCGCGGCGCAAGGGGCAAGGGCGGCGGCGGCGCGAAGAGCTCGGGCGGATGAGAAGGTACGGCCGAAAACGAACCGTTTTATGAAGGGTTAGATCCGCTCGACGCGTGATGACCGGACGCGGTGGTCGATATGACCGGACGCGGTGGTGCAGCGTCCGGTCACACTCCAGTAAGCTCCTAGAGTGACCTGACGCGTCCGGTGTGGACTGATCGGACGCGGTCAGAGTCCGGTCGTTGGGAGTTCGGGAATTTATCGCGAATGACCGGACGCAGTGGTGGTAACTGGGACCGGACGCGGTGGTCAACAGAGGCGCGTCCGGTGCAGCGTCCGATCACTAGATCTGGAGTTGGTCTTCTGGATGACCGGACGCGCTGCTGGACGCCGGGACCGGACACGGTGGTGAAGCATCACTGCGTCCGGTGCAGCGTCCGGTGCAGCGTCCGGTGACTGTTCTTCGCCCTTCTTTGATCCGAACTACGACGCGACTTCTCCCAATCAGGTTCCAATTCAAAGAGACACAAAATAAACACCAATTGTAACATGATATGAGTGACCTCACTCAAACCCTCAAATTTTTAATATAGATTGCCTTAGGCTAGTATTATTTTTAAGAAAATAGGCAATAAACACCCAAGGAGCAACGTATGGCCATGCAATAGAGTTTTTGAATCTTTAGGAGCGTCAAAATGTTCTCTCTATCCATGGACGAACACAGAGGTTGCTCAAAGCTTAACCGAAAAGAACCGACAAGAACAACAACCATGCATATGCAATGCAATACAAGAAGGTAAAACTAGAAAGCTTGACAAGTTTGATCCACGGTTAGGCTTTTTCACTCCTCCAAAGAAGGGTTATCGTAATCGTGTTAGCCAAGCCCTAAAAACAATGCGATAAACAAAACATGACATATTATACAATGCAATGCAAGAGACAACACACACTCATTTTTTAAAGTTACTAGAATCAAGCACATTGAGTTCACTTCTTAACCTATAAAAGGTTGCCTCATCTAAAGGTTTAGTGAAGATATCCGCTAATTGATTTTCACTTCTTACACCTTCTAGTGATATGTCATTTTTAGCAACGTGATCTCTTAGAAAGTGATGGCGGATATCGATGTGCTTGGTGCGAGAGTGTTGTACCGGATTGTTAGCAATTTTAACGGCACTTTCATTATCACATAAAAGCGGCACCTTTTCAAGAACAATTCCATAGTCTAGGAGGGTTTGTTTCATATATAAGATTTGTGCACAACAAGCCCCCGCGGCAATGTATTCCGCCTCGGCGGTGGACAAAGTCACACTATTTTGCTTTTTAGATGACCAAGATACTAAAGATCTTCCAAGCAAATGGCACCCTCCGGATGTGCTTTTTCTATCAATTTTGCAACCGGCATAGTCCGAATCGGAATAGCCAACTAGTTGGAATCTAGCTCCTTTGGGATACCAAAGACCAATGCTTGGGGTGAGCTTAAGATATCTTAGAATTCTTTTTACGGCACTTAGGTGAGGTTCTTTAGGGCACGCTTGAAAGCGGGCACACATGCACACACTAAACATGATATCGGGCCTAGATGCGGTAAGGTACAACAAGCTACCAATCATAGAACGGTAGAGAGTTTGATCAACCGGTTTACCTCCCTCATCTAGGTCGAGATGTCCATTTGAAGGCATTGGGGTCTTGATTGGTTTGCATTCTTCCATCTTGAATCTTTTGAGAAGATCCTTGGTATACTTTTCTTGAGAGATGAAAATCCCTTCTCTCATTTGCTTTACTTGAAATCCAAGGAAGAATGTGAGCTCACCAATCATTGACATCTCGAATTCCTTCGACATCAATTCACCAAATTCCTTGCAATAATCTTCATTTGTTGATCCGAAGATGATATCATCAACATATACTTGATAAATAAAGATCTCCCCATTAAACTTCTTGGTGAATAGTGTGGTGTCGACCTTCCCAATGGTGAAGCCCTTCTCAATGAGGAAGTCCCGGAGGCGTTCATACCAAGCTCTAGGGGCTTGCTTGAGCCCATATAACGCCTTGGACAACCTATAAATATGATTAGGATATCTAGGGTCTTCAAACCCGGGAGGTTGATTAACATAGACTAGTTCATTTATAAAGCTATTTAAGAATGCACTTTTCACATCCATTTGATATAGTTTCATATCATGATGTGATGCATATGCAAGGAGGATACGAATGGCTTCAAGTCTTGCAACGGGTGCAAAGGTCTCTCCAAAATCAAGACCTTCAACTTGAGAGAACCCCTTTGCTACTAGTCTTGCCTTGTTCCTCACCACTATACCTTGGTCATCTTGCTTGTTTCGGAACACCCACTTGGTTCCAATGACTCTTGCACCTTTAGGATGCTCTTCAAGTGTCCATACTTGATTGCGGGCGAAGTTGTTCAATTCTTCATGCATTGCATTCACCCAATCCGGATCTTGAAGAGCTTCTTCTACATTCTTAGGTTCAACGCAAGAGACAAAAGAGTGATGTTCAACAAAAGAAGCTAGCTTTTGGGATCGAGTCATTACTCCTTTTGTAGGACTCCCTATGATGAGATCTTGTGGATGTGCTTGAAGTAGTGGTGAGTTTCTTCTATCGACCACTTAAGGAGGTGGATGGGGAGCACCAACATCTTGAGCTTGTGCCTTGGCTTGTTCATGAGAGACATAAGTGTCTTCATTTTCAACTCTCTCATTCTTGTCATCATCTTGAGGCACATGTGATGAAGATGGTGGATCAACAATTTGTACATCGTCATCATCATCTTTTGGCTTGATGTCTCCCACCGGTATGTTCTTCATGGCCTCCCTCAAGGGTTCATCACCTACATCATCACAATTTTTAATTGCTCCTTGGGAGCCATTAGATTCATCAAATTCCACATCATATGTTTCTTCAACCAAACCGGTGGCATGGTTAAATACTCTATATGCTTTGGACTTTGATGAGTAACCAACAAGAAAACCAATATCACAACGTCTTTGAAACTTCCCTAGGCGTTGACGCTTCTTGTAGATGTAACATTTGCAACCAAACACCCGGAAGAAAGAAACGTCCGGCTTCTTCCCATTAAGCAACTCATAGGGGGTCTTGCCAAGAAACTTTTGTAGAAAGAGGCGATTTGAAGCATAACATGCGGTGTTGATTGCCTCGGCCCACAACTTCTCCGGAGTGTTGTACTCATCTAGCATTGTTCTTGCAAGGGTGATCAATGTTCGGTTCTTTCTCTCAACTACACCATTTTGTTGAGGAGTGTAGGTTGAAGAGACCTCATGCTTGATTCCAATTTCATCACAATAAGCTTCTATGTTGGTGTTGTCAAACTCTTTCCCATTGTCACTTCTAATTTTCTTTATCTTGACTTCAAATTCATTTTGAGCTCTCTTTGCAAACTTCTTGAAGCAATTTGCCACTTCGGATTTGTCATGAAGGAAGAAAGTCCATGTATACCTTGAGTAGTCATCCACTATCACAAGACAATAGAGATTACCACCCAAGCTCTTGTATGTTGTAGGCCCAAACAAATCCATGTGTAGAAGTTCTAGCACTCTTGAAGTTGACATGAAAGCTTTGGTTGGATGAGTGTTTGCAACTTGTTTGCCCGCTTGACATGCACTACAAGGTTTGTCCTTTTCAAACTTCACATCCTTCAATCCTCTCACTAGTTCTTTTTTCAATAGCTTGTTGAGAGTGTTCATTCCAACATGAGCAAGCCTCCTATGCCAAAGCCAACCAAGTGAGGTCTTGGTGAACAAACATGTCATCAAATTTGCATCTTCGGAGGTGAAGTCAACAAGATAAAGATTATTGAATCTAAAGCCTTTGAATATCACTTGCTTGTCATCTATCTTTGAAACTTCCACTTCATTTGGTGTGAACAAGCATTGGAAGCCAAGGTCACAAAGTTGCCCAACGGATAACAAGTTGAAACTCAATGAAGCAACATAGAGCACATTTGAGAGTGAGTGATCATGTGATATTGCAATCTTGCCTATACCCTTGACTTTGCTCTTTGAATTATCCCCAAATGTAATCTTCTCTTGACATATTCCATTTTCTTCAATGGTGGTGAACATATGAGGATCACCGGTCATATGTTGAGTGCAACCACTATCAATAACCCAATGAGATCCACCGGTCTTGTAGTTCACCTACACACAAGAGATCAAGCTTTTTATTTAGGGACCCAAACTTGAGAGGGGCCCTTGACTTTATCCACTAGTGACTTGGCAACCCATATTTTCTTTGGCCTATTCTTGTTTGGGGGACCCAAAAACAAGAATTTCATCTTTCCATTTGAATCTTTTCTTAGCATATAATGAGCATTGAAAGCGAAAGGTCTAGCGTGCTTGGGCAAGGGTTGTGGTGGTGGAGTTTTGCATTCATGAGCAAAGTGACCTTCTTGACCACACTCAACACATCTCTTTGGCTTGGGCTTTGACTTGCTTTGTTGTTGTTGAGCTTTTGCTTTCTTCTCTTGATTTGCCAAGTACCCAATACCACTTCTATCCATCTTCATTACGGTGTTCATGAGGAGCTCACTTTGCAAATGTTGGCCTCTTGTGAACTTGCTTAGGCCGGTCTTGAGATGCTCTTTTTCTTGCTTGAGCTTTTTGTTCTCTTCAATGAGTGACTCATTTGTTGGTTGCTTCTCAAGAGCCATCAAACCTTTTAGCTTCTTGTTCTCATTTGCAAGCTTCTCATTTTCACTCTTAATCTTGGCATAATCATCATGGTTGCTTGACTCAACCACACTCTTGCCTTTGCTACTAGAACCTTGCTCAAAGCTTTCAATGATCAAGTCATCACATGATGTAGCTATATCACACTTAACAACATGGTTAGTAGCATCATGTGTCTCAAGAGCAAGTTCATTAGCAACCACAAGACTATCATAGTCAATTTTTAATGTGGTGTATTTATCCTTTAGAGAATTATATCTAGTGATGAGCTCATCATGCTTCTTCTCAAGTTTATCATGTTGATCTTTAAACTCTTTATTAGAGGTTTTGAGCTCCTTGAGAGTGGAAGACATCACTTCATTTTGAACTTTAAGCTCACCACTAGTCTTTTGAATATTTTCAAGCTTGGATGAGAGTGATTCATTTTCATTTTGAAGATCATCATTTTCACTTATAGTCCTTCTTATGATTTTAGTGTATTTGTTTAGCAATTTTACAAGTTCATCATAAGAAGGTGAGTCATATTCATCATCACTATCACTATCATCATCATCATCACTATCATGGTTTTGTACCTTTCGTTCACCCTTGGCCATAAGGCATAGGTGAGTAGTGGACGATGATGGTGAAAGAGGCGGTGAAGGTGGTGATGAAGATGTTGGTGAAGATGATGGCCCCATCACAAATGCGGCAACCTTCTCTTTCTCATCATCGCTCTCATCTTCAGAGGACTCACAAGATGATTCAATGTCGGTGAGCCAATCACCAACAATGTATGCCTTTCCTCCCTTCTTTTTCTTGTGGAACTCTTTTTTCTTGCCATACTTCTTCTTGTATGGCTTGTTCTTCTTCTTCTCTTCTTCTTCATCACTTGAATCATTTTTCTTGCCCTTGTTCTTGTTCTTGTACTTGTCTTTTGGTGGTCTAGGGCATTGTTGAGCTAGGTGGCCAAGTTCACCACAATTGTAGCAATCCATCTCCGAGATAGGCTTTCTCTTGCTACTTGTGAAGAATTTCTTCTTCTTGCCATCGAACTTGATGCCACTCTTGTTGAGCTTCTTTAGCATCTTGGTGGTCTTTCTCACCATGAGTGCAAGTGATTCATCATCAACATCACTTTCACTTGAGCTTTCTTGCACCATCATGGCTTGGCCCTTCTTCTTCTTCTTGTCATGACTAGCTTTCAAGGCCAAGTCTTTCTTCTTGGAAGATGAAGAGCCCTCTTCCGGAGTGATATGCATGTACATCTCATGAGCATTGATTTTCCCTAAAACTTGAGTCGGTGTTGCGGTGGAAAGATCACTTTGGTGAAGCACGGTGACAATGTGTCCATACTTCTCAACGGGAAGCACACTCAAGATTTTCCTTGCAACATCCGATTGGCTCATTTTGGTGAGCCCAAGAGCATTGAGGTCCTCTACAAGAACATTCAAGCGAGTGTACATGTCATTAGCACTTTCTTTGGGGAGCATCTCAAAAGAATTAATTTTCTTTAAAGCTATGTGATAGCGTTCCTCACGCTCACTCTTAGTTCCCTCATGGAGAGCACAAAGATTTTCCCACAATTCATGAGCGTTCTTTGCATTACGCACGCGATTGAAGATATCTTTGCCTAAGCCCCGGTAGAGTGCATTTTTGGCTTTTGCATTCCACCGGTCGTACTTCTCCTCGTCACCACTTGGGTTAGCGGGATCCCTTATGGGGGAAAGCCCTTCGGTTGCGGCTCTAAGGCACCCAACATCTATGGCTTCGAGGTACGCCTCCATACGAATTTTCCAATATGGAAAATCGTCTCCCTCAAAAGTGGGAGGTGGTCCTTCCCCATTAGACATCTTGCTCTAGGCGATAAAGCCTAAAAATAGAGCAACACGGCTCCGATACCAATTGAAAGGATCAAGATGCCCAAGAGGGGGGGTGAATTGGGCTTTTCTAAAAATTAAATGCAAGAAATAAATCCTACAAGCCGGAATTCACCCCTAGTGTCTACTTGTGTTCCTAGAGAGTCTACCGATACAAAGTTTTGCACCCTAGTTTCCAAACCTAGTCTAGCATGGCAAGTCTAGGAATGTAAACAAGCAATGAAAGAAAATACGAGAATGTAAATGCTTGAATGTAAAGGGGCAAGGAACACGGCGATGTTTTTCCGAGGTATCGGAGAGTCGCCACTCCCCACTAGTCCTCGTTGGAGCACCCGCGCAAGGGTGTCGCTCCCCCTTGATCCGCGCAAGGATCAAGTGCTCTCTACGGGTTGATTCTTTGACACTCCGTCGCGGTGAATCACCCACAACCGCTCACAAGATGAGTTGGGTCATCCACAAGCTCCGCCGGATGATCACCGAACTCCCAATCACCACCAAGCCGTCTAGGTGATGGTGATCACCAAGAGTAACAAGCTAGAACTCTCACTTGACCACTACGAGCCCAAATGAGAAAGTGGATGCACACTTGCTACTCTCTAATCGCTAGTGAGGAACTCTCAAGCTTTGATTCTCAAACTCTATCCTCACTAGTGCTCTTGCACTCCCTTGCACTCCAAAGGTGTTTACCAGCTGATCAAATGAGCAAGAGACCTCTAAAAGAGGTGGTGGGGATGTATTTATACACCCCACAAACAAAACGAACCGTTACCTGCTGACTCAGCAAAACACGAGCTGACCGGACGCGCCGGTCGAACTGACCGGACGCGCCGGTCGCTCGTAACGGTCGAAAACCGAAAAACCACTGAGTGACCGGACGCGCCGGTCAGGGATGACCGGACGCGTCCGATCGTGCAGGGAGCAAACTGTACTCGCACCGGACGCGCGGCCGCGTCCGACCGGTGATGACCGGACGCGTCCGGTCGTCTCTGGACCTTACTGGACTGTGACCGGACGCGCCGATCACACCCAGGTCGCGTCCGATCGGGTGTTTCCCTCAAGTGACACGTGTTGACTCCTGACCACCGCGTCCGGTCCTCGCGAGGACCGCGTCCGGTGTTCAGAGCTGAAACCCTAGCCGCGGAACTGAACTGACCGGACGCGTCCGGTCATTCCGAGGACCGCGTCCGGTCATGGGAAAACTACCCGAAACTCTCCGAAACGCTTTACAACTTGAACCAAGTTGCTTCCAACTGAACTTTGAGCTATTCTAGAGCTGCCTAGCGCCAAGTTTAACAAGTGTGCACCACACCTAAACATAGGACTCGCCTAGGTCAAGCTACCCGCTCATGCCCCCCTTAATAGTACGGCCAAAAGAGAAAAAACGAAGATCCTAACGACTATTCCAAATGTCTCTCAACACCTCGACATCCGGAACTAACCGTCCTTAATCTTAACGTCACTCTTTTGAAAACCGAAACGATTTCCATCAAGGGGCATGAATACCATGGTGCCCAAAGCAGTTAAAACCTCCATGACCTAACTTACCAAAGTCTCTGCAAAACACACGTTAGTCATGGTAATAAAGCGTTGTCATCAATTGCCGAAACCAAACCTCGGGGCCTAGATGCTTTCAGCGACCTATGGACATCTCCTATGATCAGTATTTCTGGTTACAAGTATTATCTTGTGGTGGTCGATGATTTTTCGCATTATTCGTGGACTTTTCCCCTGCGTGCGAAGTCTGACACTTTCACCACGCTCCTTCACTTCTTCACTTGGGTGTCCACACAGTTCGGCCTCACCAGCAAGGTCGTCCAGTGTGACAATGGTCGTGAGTTTGATAACTCCACCTCCCGTGCCTTCTTTCTCTCTCACGGTGTTCAGTTGCGCATGTCTTGCCCGTATACCTCTTTCCAGAATGACAAGGCTGAGCGGATGATTCGCACCACCAACGACACCATGCGCACCCTTCTGTTTCAGGCCTCTCTCCCTGCTCGCTTCTGGGCTGAGGGCTTGCACACCTCCACCTACCTCAACCATCTTCCTTCCGCTACCTGTACCGCTCCTACGCCACACCACGCCCTCTTTGGTACCCCTCCTTGGTACGATCACCTTCGTGTCTTTGGGTGTGCGTGTTACCCCAACACTACTGCCACTTCTTCCCACAAGCTGGACCCCCACTCCACTCTCTGTGTCTTCCTCGGGTACTCCCCGGATTACAAGGGGTACCGGTGCTTTGACCTTACCTCCCGACGGGTCCTCATCTCTCGCCATGTGGTGTTCGATGAGTCCGTCTTTCCCTTCTCCAGTGCACCCACCACCACTCCTGTTCCTGATCCCTCCTCCCTCTTTCCCACTGACACGGTGGTCCAGCCACCTTTTCTGTGGTCTCCTGCAGGTACTGCTTCGCCGCGCTCATTGCCGGGCACCTGTCCCGACTCCCCGGCGGGTCCAGGCCCATCGTCCTTTGGCGCGGCCCCGACCTCTCCGTCTGGCGCAACTCCGGGGACCTCGTTCCCCGATACTACCCCGAGGGGGCCATGCCGGTCGCCGTCGCCCGGTGCTGCCCCGACACCTCCATGCCGGTCGCCGTCGCTCGGTGCTGCCCCGGCACCTCCTTTGCGGTTCGCTGCGCCGGTACGGGTGTACCAGCGCAGGCCGCGGCCGCCGCCACTCACGGTCCCTTCTCCGCCGGGGACACCTACACCACCACCTCGGTCCTCGTCGGCCCGTGATGCACCGCCGGTCTACCACCCGCCGCTTCTTCACCGACACCCGCGACATGTTCGCCCGATGGTGACACGGCACGCAGCTGGCACACTGCCACCCCGGGCCCTTGCGGCATCGACCGGCGACGCGCCGGTCTCCCCGGTACCCTCTTCCGTCCGTGACACCCTGTTGGATCCTCACTGGCGTCGCACGATGGAAGAGGAGTACGCCGCGCTCCTCGCCAACCAGACGTGGGAGTTGGTGCCCCGGCCACCGGACTCCAACGTCGTCACCGGCAAATGGATCTGGACTCACAAGCGTCGAGCTGATGGCACTCTCGAGCGCTACAAGGCTCGCTGGGTTCTCCGGGGCTTCACTCAGCGCCCTGGGGTCGACTATGATGAGACCTTCAGCCCGGTGGTCAAGCCGGCCACCGTCCGCACCGTGCTCTCACTGGCGCTTGCTCGGTCGTGGCCCGTCCATCAGCTGGACGTCAAGAATGCTTTTCTGCACGGCCTTCTCACCGAGACAGTGTACTGCAGTCAGCCGGCGGGGTTCGTTGACTCCTCCCGTCCTGACATGGTCTGCCGGCTCAACAGGTCTCTCTACGGCCTCAAGCAGGCACCCCGGACGTGGAACCATCGGTTTGCTGCTTTCCTGCTGACACTGGGGTTTGTGGAGGCCAAGTCTGATACATCTCTGTTTATCTATCACCATGGAGCCGACACTGCGTACTTGCTGCTCTATGTTGATGACATTGTCCTCACAGCCTCTAGTGACCCACTTCTCCGCCGGATCATCACCGCTCTTCAGCAAGAGTTTGCTCTGAAGGATCTGGGTGTGCTCCACCATTTCCTCGGTGTCACTGTGGAGCCTCACCCTACCGGGTTACTTCTTCACCAGCGACTATATACTCGAGATATCCTGGAGCGGGCTGGGATGACTGACTGCAACCCCTGCTCCACTCCGGTTGATACTCAGGGAAAGCTGTCAGAGACTGAGGGCCACCCAGTGTCAGATCCCACTGCATACCGGAGTCTTGCTGGTGCCCTCCAGTACCTCACCTTCACCCGGCCGGACATCACATATGCAGTTCAGCAGATCTGTCTTCACATGCATGAACCCCGGGAGCCTCACCTCACGGCTCTCAAGCGCCTCCTCCGCTACCTCCGGGGCACGATCGACTATGGCCTCCTCCTTCACCGGTCCTCCTCCGCCGACCTTGTCGTCTACACTGACGCTGATTGGGCGGAGTGTCCAGACACTCGCCGCTCCACCTCCGGCTACGCTGTCTTCTTGGGCGGCAACCTGGTGTCCTGGTCGTCTAAGCGTCAGCCAGTGGTCTCCCAGTCCAGTGCCGAGGCGGAGTACCGCGCTGTTGCTAACGGCGTGGCTGAGGCCTCCTGGCTCCAGCAGCTTCTCGCCGAGCTGCACACTCCGCCCTCCCGGAGCACACTGATCTACTGCGACAATGTTAGTGCGGTCTACCTCTCCACCAACCCCATCCAACACCAGCGGACGAAGCATGTGGAGATCGACCTACACTTTGTCCGTGATCGGGTAGCCATGGGCAAGGTGCGGGTCCTTCATGTTCCGACCACCTCCCAGTTCGCGGACATCTTCACCAAAGGCCTCCCGTCCTCGACCTTCACCGAGTTTCGCTCCGGCCTCAACATCACCCGTGGCTAGTTGCGTCTGTGGGGGACGTGTGTGTGGTCTTTCTTCTTTCTTGTTCAGTCTGGAACTCCGCTGCGCCGGTAGTTCAGACTGCGGGGGGTGTTAGAATGTGAGTGTATTAGGCCCATGAGGCTAGGCCCATGTGGCCCATGTATGGTTACCTATATAGCTACCCTTCTAGGGTTAGCCCAAATCAATAGATTTTCATTCCCTAACACCGATGGAGTTCAAGCGATAAAGTTTTGCTCAATCATTAGCCATTCGTTGTGTCATTGATACTATATGTTACAGAATTACATTTCTAACTAACCTGACTTTTGTACAGCTACTGAAGTGGCATGTATTAGGACAAGGCAAAATGTCCATGAGACTGAAGTTATCAAAATATCTCAAGGTACAAGCATATCATGAAGCGTGTAGAGCAAAGAATACTGAACTATTTCAAACAACTGACATATCACAACAGACACATTGTTTGATTAAACTATTTGTGAGTTTTTTTTAACCTGCACTTGTCAATATTTACACTTATCCTTAAATGCATCATACTCATGAACTCAATTGTTCTAATCTGCATTTTTGGTAGATAAAATACAAACATGGACATATATAATTATATAAAGTTTTCAGTTCAGGAAGGAGACCACAGAAACAACTAAAACAAAGACACCAAAAAGCAATGCCTTGTGCTGTGTCTCAGCCCAAAAGGAGCCTTTTAACGCAAGACAAAATACATGTGAGCCATTGCATGGCAAAGAAAGCAAGGGGGATTAAACAAATCCTAACGAATACCCATTTGGGCATCCAAAGGAGAAATAGTTCGCAGCTTCGTCCATCAAATTTCACTTAGTGCACACTGCACATACCTGCAATGGTATGATGAAGCGCTAAGCTGCATATGCTGCGATTCAGAGGTACATGTTCTTTGACTGTTCCCAACCATTGTTCCCTATTCATTTGCTTATCAAATTTTCATATGGTGAATTCAGGAAATGAACCATGAAGTTGGGAGCAACGGAGCTCAGTTGGTGTCACTGAATTAGAGTTAGGAAGCCTCACTGACAAGGTCACATTGGTCACTGAGTTGGTTGAGTGAGCAAATTTTAGGCTTTCTGTGGTTATATGCATCCGGAGATTCAGTTCAACTAAACAATCCATCACGCAGCAACATTTTTCTAGTTCGGAAAGGAGAGGAGATGGGATGGGAGGGTAGGGGAACATACCTGATGGTGGCCTCCGAGTCCTCGACGGTATGCATCTGGAACAGGTTGTTTCGCTACTCTCCAGCGTGTCCTCAGCAACAGTAGGAGGCCCGAAGACACCGGTGTTGGTTTCCCAGGCACGGCGGCCACGCGTTCACGCGCGAAGGAGCCACCGATGCTTCAAACTCTCTCATGCGAGGAAAGCCGAGAGAGTTTTAATAAACCTAATACCTTGTGGGGTTCACAGGATGTCAAAACACACAACACATACATTTATTTGTTGCATTGAACAGGATGCTACTTTATGCATGGCACCATTTGAGAACATCCAGTATCACAGCAAACATAACTAAAACGTCGCAACATAGTAATGGTTTTAGCCTTGAAACAGCATCAAGGTAAGCAAGTACAAAACTATCCAACAGCGTATGCCCATTATAAGAGAAACCTCAGACTCGAAGAGAACAGGCATGAAAACATGACCAAACCATATGAAAACACCATTCTCTCCTCCATACAAACTACTCCACGGCTAATACAAAGTTTAAGAACACAGTATTGTCAAAGCCTAATTATTCCTAAAAGTACGATAACACCCTATGATTGTCATTTCTTCAACCTATATGATCCTGATGGATTGGTTACTCAGCAGTGAACTAAATATGCTGCAGCCTTGGTATTGATCCTAAATCCGGTGTAACTCTTCAGTAGCTTGAACACAAAGTACCCTGAAAGCAAAACAATTCCGAAATGATTAGTTGATCAGATTATGGGAGCAATTTAGAGTTGCATTACAGTAAACCAGAATTAAATTTCCTAAACATTGCAACCCCTTCAAAAGGAACAATCCTGCAAGTACAAAGAGATGCAACTTCAGTTACATGCATCACAAGAGGGGTCACCAAGTAACTTAAATACAAGCTCTAACTCAAATACCACCTAGTTCAAGCTTCACAAAAATATGGATGACGATACATGGACATGAACATCCAGCCTGTCAATGAGTTTGCATATTAGATTCTTCCTTTGCAGAGAGAACATACAGGAAAAACAAAAGCAAAAACGAACATAATACAGACAAAACTACTGCTTGATAATGCATACTCAAATGGTAAAAAGTGCCCCGCTCACTGACAACAGTCAAGTGCCACAAGTGTTAGCGATGCAATTATCTAGAGAGCCTTGACATTAAGTCCAAACAATAATGAATGACGCCTTACGAATAGCCGGGCCAAAATTGGAATCAGTGTTTTTAAGTCATCACACCAATAATCACCCCCAATATATTCATTAAAGAATAAGAAATCACTTCACTTAAAGCAAAGCGGCAAACTAAAAACTACAATGAGGTTGGTTACTAGAATACAGAAGTCATTGACGCAAGTAGATTTGAGCTGCATGGTCTAAGGATACAGATAATGAACTGAAAACAGATCTTTTAATATCATCGTGCAAAAATTTGGGAGTAAGCAAGACTCACGTTGATCAGACAAACACTGCCAGCTCTGGACGGCTAAAGATGTTATCCCCATTGTCTTCCAGGGCAGGGTAAAAAGCAACAAGCGCATCCTGTGCACCAATGTACAGAGAGTTGTATATCTTCCAATACACTTCACGTACTTTCCTTGCTGGATGGAAGAGACCTTGCAGGCAATAATTCAAAATCATAGCTGGACCTAGCGCAACCCTCATCCCCTCAATCACCTCCATGACAGCATTTATAACATGGGGAGATGTCTCAAATATGTTGGGCCAAACATAGTTAAGCAGATGAACAAGAGCATCCTCACAACCCAAGCCAGCAACACCTAGAGCCATGTGCTTAACAGCAGAGGCAGCAGTCTGGCGGTGAACCAGATCTCTATCCATTAAAGCATCTTCAAGTAAGGGAGTGACAGCATATATGTAATCTTTGCCCATCTCACCAATATACTCAAAGAGGAAAGAGAGTGACTTCAGAACACCATTTTGCACATTGAGCTCTGGGACCCGGTACTCATTCATAAGGGCAGGCAAAACTGTGAAAGGTGAGCAAGTTTCAGCAACGATGGCAATTGCTACAGTTGTGCAGACACGGTTCTGTCGCTCCTGCACCTTCAAGTTATTCAACAGGGTGGCCAACACGTCCTGTGGCCCTATAGCCTTTGCAATATAACCAAACGTATTCACAGTGGCTCTCCTAATACCCTTCTTATGAGCCTTCAACATTTCAAGCAGCTCAAAACAAATCCTCATCCATTCCCTTGCTGGCACAAATTCTGCTCCACGATCAGCAATCCTACCAACAAGATCAATGCAGTTCTCTTGCACCTTCTCATGCCTGTTCTTCAAGATGGGGGTCAGACGAGGAAGAAGGTCTTTGATTGGAGGAGTCATTTTAGTCATACCAATGACATTGACAATAGCCTTCAAGGCTCCAAGAATTGAACCCAACACCTCAGGATACTCCTCTCCTAAGTACTCATACAGCACAACACCCAAGTGACCCATAAGCTGCTCCTCCTGGCACTGCTTCATGACAATGGCTATCCTGGAGATCAGATCAGCAGCTTGCTGCCTAACTTTTGCACTCTTGTTGTTCAATCGCCACTTGATGGTACCACAAATCTGAGGAAGGTAAGGCCTAACTCTCTGTCCAATTGCATTAACCACAGCTCCAAAACCATTAAGCATGACATTTGCATCATCACTAGTCTGCTCTTGGAAAGCATATAAGATACCGTCAATAAGCAGCTCCTCCAGACGAGCATCAATATCTGAAGCACCCAAGTTGGCCACCACCTTCTCAATTGTTTCCATCACCATTTTTCTGTAGGGCTCGCTTTCATCTTTCAGATCCTCAACAATCCTCCCAACAATATCAGCAACTCCAACCTTGTTAGCCATCTCCACTGTAGTTTCCACAAGCTGTTTATAGTTCCTGCGATCTAGAGCCATTCTCCTCACCCAGAAGTGCTCGAAGAATTTTGGAAGGATGTCATTCCGGATATAATCAGCCTCCACACCCTCTGTACTGACACACTGTTTCACAACCTTGAGGACAATCTTCTTCATCTCTTCATCTGGAGACTGGAACTCCCTAATGAGGACCTGCATCACCACCTTTGTGTAGAAACTAGCATACACAGAATCCATAAGAGGGATGATGAAACCAATGGCCTTCAGGAAGGCAGCAAGGACCTTCCCGCGGTGAGATCTGACACCCTTCCACAAAGGCTTCAATACAGTATCAAAACTTTCTATACCATATGGTGCAGCAGCCTCAGCAAGTGCAGCAAGAGAAAGGGCAGTAATTGTCCTGACTTTCTGGTTCTCATCGCTCAGACCATGCTCAATGATCTCAACTAGTGACTTGAGATGTGGCAGAACAGCATAGCCCATAAGAATAGAAATCTGCTGAACGATTTTGATACCAGTGTGCCGAGCCTGCCAAGACTTCTTACTTTGACAGACAGCCTTCAAGAATGGTAAAAGAGCAGGGATGCCCAAAGCAGAAGCCACCACACTGAACGCCCTAGCAGTGGTGTTCCTCACATACTCATCAATGTTATCAATATCCGGTCTCATGGCAGCAATCATAGTAGCAAGACCAGCTGCTTTGCTAAGATTTGAGATAATCTCCCTGCCCTCAACACGAGCATAGTAGTCCTCATCAATCAACAACGGTTCAATAACCACAAGAATCTTGTGCACAAAGGGACGGACCAACTCATCCAGCTTATATAGTACCCTATCAATAACCTTCACCAGGAGGTGCCTCTCCTGGTCCTCCAGTGTTGGCTGCATGAGTAAGGGCAGGATTTTGTTGAAAAGTGGTCCGGCACCGAATTCCCGGGCTTTGTCTGTCAGCTGCCGAAGTGCCGTTTTACGCTGTGGGGGTGTGCCATTCTTCACTTTGAGCAACAGCTTCATGATTTTCCTCTCCTTCTGCTCCTCCGGAGATAGCTGTTCCTCCTCTTCCTCATTCAGTAATGTTCCAAAGTATTGGTAATCCTCTGGCTTCATGAACGGTAATCCACCAGTCGTCTCCTTGGGCAGATCAAAATGCTGCCCACGATTCTCCTCTGGAATAGCATAAAGTGGTGTCCCCAGAGGTGTTGGTGTGGCAAGCAGCTTCCTTGCCGGGGTCCTTATGGGCTGGTAGGAAGCCGGGGGCTCGAGAATCTTGTACCCCTCCTGCGGGAACATGGCATCAAGTTCCTCATCGGTGAGAGGCCTGTTCCTGTCCTGAATGTCCTGCTGCCACCGGGATTGGTTGTAAAGGTCCAGAGTCATAGGTCCACAAGCGATCTGGCTAGGAGTTGGTGTGGCAAGGTTGTCCGCACCAAATGGCGTCGGCCCAGGGGTATAACCAGCAGGTGTCGCAGCACCACCAAGACCACCAGGGGTTGCACTGCCCATACTGGCTGGCGTCTCATCCCACCTTGATCTCTGCTTCTTACCAGGGGTTGGCGTGACACCACCAGGCAGCTTTGGGGTCGCATCCCAAGCCCCAGAAGGAGTTGCCCCAGGGGTCGCATCGCCAGCTGCAGGCGTCGCATCAGCATCAGCCATCCTCCCTGGAGTCGGTGTCTCATCCCATCTGTTCCTTCTCGCGGAGGGTGTCGCGTCTCCAACACGTCCAGGGGTGGCATCCCAACGCCCAATCCCAGGAGTCGCATCAGGGGCATCCCAGCCCGACGATGTCTTTGCCTTCTTGGCACCGGCAGCAGCATCGCCTTCCTGCAACTGATCCCACCTGTTGCGCCGCTTCGTCGTCGTGGCGGCTGGCTGCTCAGGAACGGCGGCGGCGGCCTTCCTCTCCTCCTCTTCCTTCTTCTTCTTAGCAATCTCCCTGAGCAGGTCCTCCTTCTTCTGCAGCGCGGCATCACACATGACGTCGGCGTAGGTCCGCACCGCGGGGTCCGGGGTGGCCTCCCCGGCGGCGAACGGGTCATGGCGCTCCGGCGAGATGATCTGGTTGAGGCGGCGGCGGCGGTAGTCGTCCTCGCGGTCGATTATGCGCTGGGACCGCTTGGGCAGCCCTAGCCCATCGTCGTGGCCGTCGGCCGAGCGCGGGAGGCCGGCGGCGGCGATGGCGTGGCCCGTGTAGGTCGCGAGCCGGCGCGGCGCGGGGGCGGCGGCCTCGTCCTCCGCGGCGGCGTCCTCGGAGGCCGGGATGGAGGTGTCGTAGCCGGCGAAGCGGTCGGGGTCGGCGCCCCCGCCGCCGTAGAGGTCGGTGTCGAAGGTGACGGAGGACACGGCCATGGGCGCGCCGGCCGCCAGCGCCTCCTCCACCTTTCGCCGCTCCTCCTGCGCGCGCGCGAGCTCCACGTCCATGGCGGCGCCGCGGGCGCGGGTTAGCTAGGGTTTAGTGGAGGAAAGGGACGATGATCGAGATCGATGTCGAAATCAATTTTCCTTGGCTGCGGGGGATTTGTTATTCGGGATCACGATAGCAGCAGATTCTGGTCGTTTTTTATTCATTTATTTTGATGACAACGAGATTCTGGTCGGTTACGCGCCTCCGGGGAGAAGCCGGTTTAGCAGGTTGCTTGGCCGCGGCAGTGTCCCCCTAGGTCATCGTGGAGACGGACATAAGGGTCCCTTTGTTGCAGATTTTTGTTGGCTTATTAACAAAAAAAATCAGGTCTTGTTCACTTTCCCCACCCAACCCAAAATATTTTCTCTTCCACCCATCACATCAAATCTTTCGACGCATGCATGGAGCATTAAATGTAGGTAAAAAAGATAACTAATTGCATAGTTTGTCTGTAAATATCGGGACGAATCTTTTGAGCCTAGTTAGTCCGTAATTGGACAAATTTTGCCAAATAACAACGAAAGACGCTACAGTAACTTTTCAGCTACTTTTCGCGAAGTGAACACACCCTCAGCTGGTTTTTTAAAAGCTATAAGAACTATTTTTAAAAAAATACTGAACAGCATATTAACATAAACTTTTTAATTTTTGATATGCTGAAAAACTAAAATTTTAATAAAAACAATAAAATGACATAACACCTAGAAGCCAAAAGCTAACTTTTGGGCCAAAAGCCGGTTTATGCCAAAACATATAAATTTTAGGTTGCATATTATCTCTATATATAATTCTATGTTCTGAACTTCTTATAATACAGGTGCACATGATAATTCTATGTTCTGAACTTCTTATAATACAGGTGCACATGAACTTGCTTGCTTAGGCTTGTTCAGGGGCTCAGAGCGTTACTCGGTTTGGATTGATCCTCTCCTGACTTTTGTACAAGGCTTCTTGGACTCTGGTCTTACAGGTCCTATTGTGAAATAAAGAAATGACGGGCTTATATATATATATATATATATATATATATATATATATATATATATATATATATATATATATATATATATATATATATATATATATATATATGTATGTCGGTACCAACAGTACGGGGGTACCCACATCCATCGCTAATAAAAAACTAAAACGACTGAAACCGCAATAAAAGGCAGCCCGCCTCGACCGCGTATCCAGTCCGCCTCGTACGAGGCCCGCTCAACGGGGCGCCTCGACCGCGCTCCGGCTCCGACTCGTACGAGGCCCGCTCGATAGGGCGCCTCGACCGCGCCCCATCCCGTACAGCAAGGTACCTCGACGGCGCTCCGACCCGCGCGAGGCTCGTCCGCCCACTGGGAAAAACTCCGACTCGCGTAAGCCCGGGTCGAGCGCCTCGGCTCCTTCTCTTTACCTACCCCAGGACAAAAGTCATGGCATTTAATGCGGTTACCTACTACCACCTACCGGCATGGCTGCGGCCAGGATCGACATAGGAACAATGCCCGTGTCAGATCTCACGGTTTTACCGCCCATCCCGTGATGGGAGGTGAAAACCGTCATTGTACCCACCTTACCGCGTACTGTTTACCATCAACCACCCTCGAGGGAGGATAAGACAAGGCCCGTTCTCTGCAATCTCGGGGATTCGGCCTTATCCATCCGGTCTCGACCCGGCCTCGACCCAACCTTGACGCTCGGCACAGTTCAACGGCAAGGGAAGGACGGTGTGGCACAACGCTCCGGGTCATTTCGCCGTCTCGTCTCCCACGACGCCATGGTGTCCAGGGATGGCCGGCCATTCCCAGAGCACGTCGCTACGGTCAGCTTAACAGGAATCGACAAAACATCACCTCAAGGCTCCCCATCGTCTTGGCCTCCTCTCGCCCTATAAAAGGGTAGGCCAGGGTTCTACAACGGGGACGGACGGACGGACAACGAAGAAATACAAGAGACAACAGGCAAGACGCAAGATAGAGATCGATATCTCATGCAATCACCCTTGTCCTCTTTTTCCTCTCTTTGAGACTTGGGCTCGACGCCCTCTCTCGCATGCTTGTACCCCTACACGAGCACTTCGGTGCAAGAAAATACAAACTTCTCCCCCCCCCGCTGGACGTAGGGTCTTCTTTTGCCCGAACCAGGATAAATCCCCGTGTGTTCTCCTTGCATCACCATCCAGGAAAGAGACACGCAGCATTTACTCGTTGGTTTAGGACCCCCTCGGGTCCGAACACCGACAGTTGGCGCGCCAGGTAGGGGATCGCTGCGTGCCAACGTCGCTTTCTCGCCTTTTTTCCTGGATGGCTGACCCCGAACGCCCTATTCCGTTGGCCACGGTGATCTGGTTCGGGAGTTTGGAGTTCATGTCGCTTGGCTATGGCTACGATATGGTCCTACTTCCACCCAGGCACCCAACCGACGAGGACTATGAGCTCTCCCAGCCCGGGGGAGCAATCCGTCGGTACCGTCGCTCTAGGCGGGCGTGAGCCGCCCGACGACGATGAGCCCGGTACAACCACCGTCTTCACCTCACGGAGGGTGATGGGATCCCCCGGTCCGGCACCCCCCAGCCAGGCACCGGCCCAGATCTCCTTGTGGAAGGTTTGGGTAGGACGAGCTTGACTGAGGGTAACATGCCGACAGAGAATCCCGCCGCTCCCCCGTCCGGTGAGACACCTCTGTCCGGAGCATCCATTCCGGCCCGGGCAGCAACATCTCCATCACCATTCCCATTTGGGCTAGACTCGGCTGCCCGGGTATACGCATCTTCCGAGAGCACTCGCATGAGTGCTTATGAGGAACTCCCCGGGCACCATCTACGCTCCACTCTAGACCTCATTGCATCCACACCGGCTTCTGATTATCGGGACTCTACGGAGACACCGGAAACAGAGCCCCATGTGACTGCTTCTCAACATCGCAACCCCAGTGACGATTTGCAATGGCCACATATTCACCCGTCATACTACTACTTTGGCGCTCCTGACTCCGACTCGGCTGACGACACCTATGATCCGACCCGCGAATGCTTCAACATCGATGTTGAAAGCACTTCAGAATCAGAGGACGAAGAGCCAGTCGAAGGAAGGCACACGCCACCTCATGTCGAGCTTCCTGCTGAGCGAGACGACCCTTAGTTCCTTGCGGATCAAGGAACGCAGCTCGAGTAGATTCGTGAGTTGCAGGACAGGCTTGACGAGGAACGGGAAAACCTGGATCTACTCCAACAAACCCTCGAGCGTGAGCGTGCGGAACGCGCACTTGGCGGGAGAGCTCGTGAGAGAGCTCGCGATGTCAATCGTCGCATCAACGAGGACCGGGTGGTCGACCCCCCGGTTTTCGCTCGAGCCAGCCAGAACGTCGTCGCCGCCGCCATGCTCCTCCGCAACATGCCCGAGCCGTCAAACCCCGACGCCCGTCGGGCTCGAGATGAAATCCGAGAACTCCTCGAGACCGCCGCCATGCAGCAGGCCGAGAGCTCTGCCTCGAGGCGACGCGAGGCAGCCTCGGAGCGGATCATCGAGCCCTCCCGAAAGGAGAGAGAAGCCTCGGTTCACCCCGAGCCAGCCCGGCGAAACCGGGTAGCTCCGGCCCCTGAACCCACCACCAACGACCATGATCCTAGAGACACCCGTGGCAACATCGTCGAGCGCCGCACGCGCAAGCACGGTGACGGCGTGCCTCGAGGCTACCACGTCCACTGGGGCGGACGCTACGACAGTTTGGAAGATCGTAGCCCTTCACCCGAGCCCCCGGGCCCTCGGGTCTTCAGTAAGGCTATCCGTGAGACGGTGCTCCCGGCTCGGTTTCGCCCCCTCCCCCCCGACTCTCACTAAGTACAATGGCGAAACCAAACCCGAACTTTGGCTCGCCGATTTCCACTTGGCGTGTCAGCTGGGCAGGGCCACCGACGACCGGGTCATCATTCGACAACTCCCCCTGTTCCTCTTCGACACCGCCCGAGCCTGGCTCGAGGATCTCCCACCTTGACAGATCCACGACTGGGACAATCTCGTAAGGGTGTTTGAGGGAAATTTTAAGGGGACCTACATGCGCCCCGGCAACTCGTGGGACCTCCGGAGCTGCAAGCAGAAACTAGGTGAATCCCTCCGGGATTACATCCGGCGCTTCTCCCGGCAGCGTACCGAGCTTCCCAACGTCACCGACTCCAACGTAATTATGGCCTTCCTCTCCGGCACCACCTGTAAGGAGTTGGTCCGAGAATTAGGCCGTAACACTCCACTCACTGCCAACGGGTTGATGGACATTGTCACCAACTTTGCCGCCGGCGAGGAGGCGGTTGGTGCAATCTTTGGTAGCGACCCGGAAAGGGGGAAGCAGAAGGTCGACGATCCTGCGAGCTCCACCCGGGGCTCCAAGAGAAACAACCGCAAGAAGAAGAAAGACCAGCAGGGCAAGCTCGAGGCCCCGGCCGACGAGCTCGTCGCTGTTACCGAGCACAAGAAGCCTCGAGCCCCCCCCCCCGGCGGGGGCATCTTCGACAAAATGCTCAAAGAGTCGTGTCCCTACCACAAGGGACCCACTAACCATAACCTCAAAGACTGTCATATGCTTCGCAGGTACTTTGGGGGTGCCGGCGTCAAGAAGGACGATAAGAAGGAGGACCCTAAGAGTGACGACAAGGACAGGGGATTCCCCGAGATCCATGACTGCTTCATGATCTACGGAGGGCCCTCGACCCGCCTCTCGACGCGCCAGCGCAAGCGAGAACGGCGTGAGGTTTTCTTCGTACAAACGGCAGTCCCCCGCTTCCTTGATTGGTCTGCGGTGGCCATCACTTTCGACCGTGACGACCACCCAGACTACGTCCCCAACCCGGGAGTCTATCCGCTCGTTGTTGACCCCGTCATCGCCAACACACGCCTCACCAAGGTGCTCATGGACGGCGGAAGCAGCCTCAACATCATCTACTCCCAGACCCTCGACCTTCTGGGGGTCGAGAGAGCGCGCCTCCAACCTAGCGTCGGGGGCTTCCACGGAGTCGTACCAGGGAAACAGGCGGAACCCCTCGGACGGGTCGATCTGCCTATTTGTTTTGGCACACCGGCCAACTTCAGAATGGAGACTCTCACTTTCGAAGTGGTCGGATTCCGTGGAACGTACCACGCTATCCTAGGGCGCCCATGCTACGCCAGGTTCATGGCAATCCCGAACTACACCTACCTCAAGCTCAAGATGTCAGGCCTAAACGGTGTCATCACTGTAGGGCCCTCATATGAACATGCCTACGAGTGCGACGTCGAGTGCGTCGAGCACGGCGATGCTGTTTTGGAGTCGGCGATCTTGGCTGCAGACCTCGACGGCCTCGCCAATGCGATTCCCGACCCAAAACGCCATGCCGGCAGCCTCGAGCCCACGGAAGATGTCAAACTCGTACCCCTCGACCCCGCTGATCCAAAGGGAAAGGCGCTGAACGTCAGCGCCACCCTCGATCCCAAATAGGAAGCAGTGCTCATCGACTTTCTCCGCGCAAACGTCGACATCTTTGCGTGGAGTCCCTCGGATATGCCGGGCATACCCAGGGAAGTTGCCGAGCACGCCTTGGAGATCCGGGCCGGATCCAAACCGGTGAAGCAACGCCTGCGTCGCTTCGATGAGGAGAAGCGCAGGGTCATCGGCGAGGAGATACACAAGCTGTTGGAGGCCGGATTCATCAAGGAGGTTCATCATCCCGAGTGGCTAGCTAATCCTGTATTAGTTAGGAAAGAGTGGGAAATGGAGGATGTGTGTAGACTATACCAGTTTAAATAAAGCATGTCCAAAAGTCCTCTTTCCTTTGCCACGCATTGACCAAATCGTTGATTCCACTGCGGGATGTGAAACTCTCTCATTCTTAGATGCATACTCCGGCTACCACCAAATCAAAATGAAGGTGTCCGACCAGCTTACAACTTCATTCATCACCCCATTCGGCATGTATTGCTACGTTACGATGCCCTTCGGTCTCTGGAACGTGGGGGCTACGTACCAGCGATGCATGCAGCACGTTTTCAAAAAGCACATCGGGTCGACCGTCGAGGCTTATGTCGACGACATCGTTGTCAAAACCAAACAAGCCGACGATCTGGTCAACGACCTCGACGTTGCGTTCAAATGCCTTTAGGCAAAAAACATCAGACTCAATCCAGAGAAATGCGTCTTTGGCGTCCCACGAGGTATGCTTTTAGGGTTCATCGTGTCTAAACGCGGCATCGAGGCCAACCCTGAAAAAATCTCTGCAATAACCAAGATGGGCCCCATCCGAGATCTGAAGGGCGTACAGAGGGTCATAGGTTGCTTGGCGGCACTCAGCCGTTTCATTTCGCGCCTCGGCGAAAAAGCACTCCCTCTGTACCGTCTCTTGAAGAAATCGGAGCATTTTTCCTGGACCCTTGAGGCTGAGGAGGCTCTCACAAAACTCAAGGCCACACTCTCTAACTCACCAATCCTCGTCCCTCCAACCCCGGGGGAACCACTCCTACTCTATGTCACCGCGACATCACAAGTAGTCAGTGCTGCCCTGGTTGTCGAACGGGCCGAGGAGGCACATACCTTGCTCGTCCAGAGGCCGGTCTATTTCATTAGCGAGGTGCTCTCAGAAACCAAGATTCGATACCCACAGATCCAGAAACTGCTATATGCCGTCATCCTGACACGGCGCAAGCTCCGACACTACTTCGAGGGTCACCCGATTACTGTGGTTTCTTCTTTCCCCCTGGGAGAGATAGCCCAGAACCGAGAAGCCTCGGGTAGGGTTGCCAAATGGGCAGTCGAACTCATGGGCGAGACCTTGTCCTATGCGCCGCGAAAAGCTATCAAGTCACAGGTGTTAACAGATTTCCTGGCTGAGTGGACCGACACCCAACTCCCCCCTGCACAGCTTCAGGCGGAGCTGTGGACCATGTACTTCGATGGGTCATTGATGAAAATGGGAGCAGGCGCGGGTTTGCTCTTCGTCTCACCCCTCGGGGTTCACATGCGCTACATCATCCGGCTTCATTTTCCCGCATCTAACAACATCGCCGAATACGAGGCGCTCGTCACGGGATTAAGAATCGCCGTCGAGCTCGGGGTCCGACACCTTGACGTTCGAGGCGACTCCCAACTCGTGATCGATCAGGTCATGAAGAGCTCGAGCTACCGTGACCCCAAGATGGAAGCCTACTGCCAAGAAGTACGGCGCCTTGAGGACAAGTTTCACGGCCTCGAGCTCAACCACATCGCACGCAGGTATAATGAGGCCGCCGATGAACTGGCAAAAATCGCATCCAGTCGAGCTATGGTTCCACCGAACGTTTTCGTAAAAGACCTTCAGCAGCCATCCGTCGACCTCGGGCCAGACGGAGGGGTTGATGGGACATCACTCGACCCTCCACCTGAGACAGAAGCCCCCTCAACCGGGGCTGAAGCCATGCAGGTGGAAGACTTGACCCCACCGTCTGACCTCGAGCCTGACTGGCGCGTCCCGTACCTCGACTACCTCAGCCGAGGGGACCTCCCCTCGGATAAGACTGAGGCTTGACGGATCACACGCCGGGCCAAAACCTTTGTAATCATGGGCGACAACAGAGAGCTCTACCGCCGTAGCCCTACTGGTATCCTCCAACGATGCATCACAAATGAGCAAGGCAGGAACCTGCTCAGCGATCTCCACTCGGGGACTTGCGGTCACCACGCAGCACCTCGAACCCTCGTCGGAAACGCCTTTCGACAAGGATTCTATTGGCCGACTGCGGTCTCCGACGCTGTCAAGCTAGTGCGCTCCTGCAAGGGTTGTCAGTACTATGCGAGACAAACCCATCTTCCGGCACATGCCCTGCAAACTATCCCCATCACATGGCCATTTGCCGTTTGGGGGCTCGACCTTGTCGAACCATTGAAAAGGACAACTGGCGGCTTCACCCACTTGCTCGTCGCAATCGACAAATTCTCCAAGTGGATCGAGGCCCGCCCTATCACCAGCATCAGGTCCAAGCAAGCTATGCTCTTCTTCACCGACATTATTCATCGCTTTGGGGTCCCCAACTATATCATCACAGACAATGGCACCCAGTTCACTGGTAAAAAGTTTTTGGATTTCTGCGACAGCCACCACATCCGAGTGCTCTGGTCAGCCGTGGCCCATCCAAAAACAAACAGTCAGGTGGAACGTGCCAATGGCATGGTCCTACAAGGCCTGAAACCCAGAATCTTTGACAAACTAAATAAACATGGCAAAAGGTGGGCTGCCGAGCTACCCTCGGTCCTGTGGAGCCTAAGAACAACGCCGAGTCGAGCCACGGGGTTCACTCTGTTCTTCTTAGTCTACGGGTCTGAGGCTATGCTCCCAACTGATATAGAATACAGATCCCCAAGGTTGAAGACCTACAACGAAAGAAATAACGACGCCACAAGATAGGACGCCCTCGACCAGCCCGAGGAAGCCCGAGATGTGGCTCTGTTGCATTCTGCTAGGTACCAGCAGGGTCTCCGATGCTACCACGATAGACACGTCCGCAAGCGTGACCTCAACGTCGGCGACTTGGTGCTACGGCGGAACTAGAATACCAAGGGACGGCACAAGCTCACACCACCATGGGAAGGGCCGTACATCATCGCAGAAGTACTAAAGCCGGGCACCTACAAGCTATCCAACGAGAAGGGCGAAATCCTCACCAACGCTTGGAACATTGAACAGCTACGTCGCTTCTTTCCTTAAAAAGCCTTGAGGCTCTGTATTTTCTTTTTCGTCAATAAAGAATACAGCGATGTTCAAACTTTCATTTCACAATAAGGAAGGATCGACTCTGCACTCCTAGAATCGACCCTCCCTCGGGGGCTACAAGGGAGGAACCCCCCAGTCCCAGAAAAAACTTATGCCCTTTTTTAAATTTAAGAACCGCTTCTTAGATCGACTTCGCTGCAAGAGCACCCTAAGGTTCGAAAGGGCTCTTGAGTCAGGAGTATCACCTACGCCTCTGAGGCTACGGTACCTCCACTCACCCCTCACACCTTTTAGAGGTGCGATTTCACGCTAGGGAGATCTAAATAACGGATCCTAACTTTGAAAAAAAAACATACCCTCTGTCGCTTAGATCAGGCTCTCACACGATTTACAAGGCCGCAACATCACCCTGAAGCTCGAGGGCAGTTGAGCCGTGAGATCACTTACGCCCCCGAGGCTACGGTACCTCCACTCGCTCCCTTATGTCAAAGGATGCAACTACGTGCTAAGTAAGTCACGCGAGAACACGATCCAAGCGATAAAGGGAAGAAAAGCTCGAATAAAACTAAATTAACCATTAACCGGTTTATGTTTCGAGTTCTTAGGGCCTTCGAGGCCACCACGACCAAAATTCAAAATACTAACGTATTACATGGGCCTTCATGCCCAGATTTGGCTCACAGGCCCTCATCGTCAGCAGGCGGAACCACCTCGGCTTCAAAAAGCGAGGCCAGATAGCTTCTAGGCTCTTCCGCGACTTCAATCAGCTCCAGGCAGGCATCCTCGTTCTCCTCATCCATCCGATCCGGGTCTGTGATGAAGCCATCAGCGACGAGCTTCATGTCGAACACAAACCCTGAATGAACGACGGCCAGCGCCCTCTTTACGCCGTGATGGAGGTCGTCCCGTATCTTCTCCCGGGCAAGGCGGCCCAGCGCCACCATCCGACGGACGAAGGAGTTCCCCGGAACATCTTCCCCGGTGTCGGCATCGGGCTCGACCCCCAGGCCGTCACACATGGTGGTGATCGCGCCCTGGAGCAGCTGGGTCCTCCGGATCTCGGCTTCGAGGAGGCTCTGGAAGGAGTTGGCAGAAGATTGGGCCTCTCGATTCTCCCTCTCCAGCTCTGAAACACGATAAACAAATTAATACCCAACATGAGGCCCTCAATGTCGTGGCCGTAACAATCACACTTACCCTCGATATGGGTCTGTAGGCCCACGACCTCGTTGCGAAGCCCCTCGCACGTCCGCTCGAGCCCTAGGAGGGCGCTGTCCTTGTCACTGATGGTCGCCTTTAGCGCCTCGATCTCTTGCCGAGCAGACTCGAGAGCTACGTCCTTCTCTTGGACGGCTCCCTTCAGTGTCGTGACCTTGTCCTTCAGAGCATCAGAATGAGCGGTGGCCTGCTCGACCTCGACGTTGAGGGCGTCGCGCTGACGGCTAACCCGGGAGACATCCTCCTCGAGCTCCTTCACCCGTCCCGATAGGGGCTCGAGATCCCTATGGGCCTAGGCAGCCTCCTCCCGAGCCTTATCCATGTCAGTACGCATCACGACTTCGGCCGCCCGAGCCTGCATCGCCTCCTCCTTCACTACCGCGTACGCGACGCGCAGTTCAGCCATTTCGGCGTTCCGATCGGAAAGCCGTTTCTGGGCCTCCTCGATCAGGACCCGTTACTGAGACAGCGCGGCCCACACGCCACTCTCATCCCGGATGAAGAGTGACTTGCGGCGGGAGTACTCCTTCAGCTCCTGAACGCAATCCGAAAAAACCGAAAAGGTTAAAAAGCCGAGGGAAAAAGACACCAAGAAAACCACGGAGAAAGACGACGGGTCGATCATACCTCAGTGACATCCCGCATACTCCGCGACACGGCCTCGGACGCCACTTGGAGCAGCCGATCAAGGTGCCGGTGGACGCCCTCGAGGTACTCCCATCGGTGCACTTCATCTTTGTCGTTCAGGACGAAGATGGGCTCGGCGTCGGGGTTCACGACGTCCCTAAACTGGAGGGACGGCCCCCCTACCTCGGTATCTCCGTCTCTGCCCGCGCTATCGCCAGCATGGCGATGTCGGGCCATGACGACGACGACCCGGCCGGGGCGTCTCCCGGTCCCGCGGAAGGACCGGCCTCGCCCGCAGTTCCCGCCTCTCCAACGGCCGTCGAGGCATCGGCCTGATCTGCGGCCTCGCCCCCCTCGACCCCCATCACTTGTTTCCCTTTGTCCAGAGGGGTGTCATCGAGGGTAAGGTCCACGGTCATGGGTGCCCGCCCCCCTAAGGGAACTGGCCCCTCAACCGCCGGCGCCTCGACCGACGATGGCTCCGGTACCGGCGCCTCGACCGTTGGCGCCCCCGGAGCCGGTGCCTCTTCTTCTGGTACTCAGGTCAGGGGCTCGACCGCCCCGCCCTCCACCGTACCCACTGGCTCCGCCAACGGGTCTTGCTGCGGCCGCGACCCCCTCGCCAGGGCCGCCTCCTGCCCCGACGCCGACGCGACCTCCTCCATGGTCACGTCAGCACCCGCCCGCTCTGCGCCGCGGACGGGTGCCTCGCCCGTCACGACCTCGACGGCAGCCTCGGCCGTCGTCGACGACCTGGGCCCCGCCTCGACCGCACCGGGCGCCACCATCTCCGCCGGTTCGGACCCCTCCACGGCAGGATCAGGGCCAGCAACCACCGTGGCATCCGCTGCCCCCTGCCGTCGTCGCAGGCGCCCCTTCGCGGCCTCGACCTGCCGGACCCAGGCCGCATCCTGCCCCGCCGTCCGGTTAAGGACAACGGCGCTGGCCCGCAGCGACTTCACGGGGGTAGGCCCTATCGGCTCCGCCTTCCGCTTTAACCTGCAAAGTGAGAAGAAATGTCAGCCAACGGATCCAGAGAGGGGCAGAACAACCAAGCAGAAACGCTTACCCGGAAATCGGCACCAAGGGCCTCGACCCCGTGCGATCTGTGCCTCTCGGGGCGGCCGATTATAGCCTCGCAGCGGCCCCACCAGCAGGCCGAGCACTCCTTGGGGCCCTGACTGACGCACCGCCCTGCGCCTTATGTGCCTCCGAGGCCAGCTGGCCTCGAGTTCTCACTCCTGCCGACGCCGTCGTCGATGACGACGCCGGTACTGCCGTCCCAGCCCCTGCCCGAGCTTGCGGGGCCTGAGCTGGTGCGGGCGTCCCTGTTGACCCCTCTTGCTGGGTCTGGGGTAAAGCGGCCCCTCCCGTCGAGGGGCCCGTCTCCTTCTCCGTCTTCTCCTCCTCAGACACCTCGACCACGACGACCAAGGAGGACGCCCCCTGATGGGCTCCAGCAGGGGGCGAATGTCGAGAAGGTCCCCCAGTCCGGTCGCTGTCTCATACCGCGACAGGGCGTCGTCGTCTTCGCCGCTGCTGTCATCGTCCTCCCCCGAGATCATCTCGGAAGGCGACGGTGCCAGGGGGACCCCATTGATGGTCTGCTGGCGCCGGAGCTTCTTCAACGCCTCCGTCTCTTTGGCCTTGCGGATTGCCTGCTTCTTGGTCATCTCCTTAGTTTGCTTCTTCTTGGTGGCATGCTGGCGTCGAGCCTCCCGGGCGGGCCGGTCCTCTGGGACTGGCGGACGCGTTTCTTGCAGCGCCGACAAATCCTACGCGCCGGCCTCGACCAAATCAGCGAAATCCAAAAATAAATGAAATTAGCAAACATACTAGCCCTAAGATACGTACCACGGGCTCGAACCCTTCGGTAGGTCTCATAGGGACCCGGTTGGCCTCCTCCACCTTGAAGTTCCCAACCATCCGGCGCGCTCGCTGGAGGACCTCCTCGAGGGCAAGGGATTCATGGGACATCCGGGTCCCCTCCAGAGATGCCTCCGGAGTCATCTGGTCGAGGCGGAGACGACGCCGGCACAGTGGCATCACTCTGCGGCGATGGAAGGCCGCGGCCACCGCCGCAGCCGTCAAGCCCCGAAGGCGAAGCTACTGCAGCGCCGCCAGCAGCGGGTCCAGGCGCGGCTTCTCGGCTTCCGGCACTCCGTACGTCCAGCGATCCTCTCGTGCGGTCAGCACGCGGCCGGTGTACCTCGGCAACTGATTTTCATCGTTGCGGAGGTAGAACCAACCCTCGTGCCACCCGCTGTTCGAGGAGATGAGGCGAGCCGAGATGTACAGATCCGCCCGGCTCGACCTCACCTGCAGGACGCAGCTCCCTACTCGAGCCGCGCACAGGACGCCCTTCTCCCCCGCCTTCTTGGCGAAGAGCTCGGCCTTGAAAAGGTGAAGCCACAGGTTCCACTGCAGCTCCACCCCAAGGTAGCCCTCGCAGACCGCCGCAAAGATGGCGGCCTGCGCGACGGTGTTGGGGGCAAGGTGGTGAAGCTCCACCTGGTAGTAGTGGAGGAGCGCGCGCATGAAGACGGACGCCGGCACGCCAAACCCCCGCTCGTGGAAGCAGACGAAGCTCACCACGTACCCTTCAGGGGGCGCCGGCTCCCGGTGGGCAGGAGGCGGCGCGATCCACTCCGGCTGCGACCGGCTCGTCCTTGGCCGCAGCAGCCTGTCCTCGACCAACTCTTCCAACCTCTCCTTCATCGAGGAGGCGGCCCAGTCGTCGGCGGGGAGGATCTGGCTCTTTCCTGCCATCGGTGCTGACGAAAGGGGGTGGACGGAGAGGATGCGATGGCGGCAGCGACGCGGGCGGAGAGCGCAATAAGGCAAGGGTTGTCTAAGGCAGAAGATTGCATGAGCGCAAGGGACCGGTGGGGAACGCAGACCCCTAGGCCTTGATTTTATATGCCCAGGCGGAAGCCCAACGGCCGCGCAAAAAGGTAGGAACAGTTTCCCACATTAAATATGTCCACCTAACCGTTTCCTTACATCTCGCAGGAGTTGGGCACGTGGCCGTCCCCCACGTCGTAACCGTACGTCACGTCGCCCACTACCTCGCTGATCTCGCCTCCCCTCCTAAAAAGACGTGCCCGGCTAACGGGCGGGGGAGGGATCCGCGGACGGATATTCCCGAATACCTGGGAAACGGGCCCCGAGCCCGGTATGAGCCTCGAGGGAGCGGAAGCTGGCCCTCGACTAGGGTTCGACAGCTACCCTCGAGCAACAGAGTTAGGGACGACCAAGGGTGCGCCCATACATGGCCAGGGCTCAAGCCACACTCTCGAGGCACCCCAGGACGTATTCGAGGCCAAAGGAGGAGGTCGACGTAGGAATCCCCTCGGGGGAGGCACCGAGCCCTCGAATCCTGTCGAAGGGAATCGAGATCCACATGACCACTTCTTGACATCTTTGAGAGCGCCTCCGGGCCACTAGCCGACCCCTAACGACTGGGGCACGGGCTCTCACTCGAATTCCCCCGTTAGTAGCTCACCGGAGGCCGTCGGAGCTCGCCCAAACGAGGGTAGTACGATGTTCTCCACCCCTCCTCCTCCTTCCTAAAGGAGGAGCGTGAGGGTCGCGCAGCAAAAGACGACCAGGACTCTGATCGACCTCGTGCGCGCGAGGCTCGGGGGCTCGACCGCAGAAACCTAAACCTTGAGGGATCGAAAGCTGGCCCTCGACTAGGGTTCGACAGCTGCCCTCGAGTAACAGAGTTAGGGACGACCAAGGGTGCGCCCATACATGGCCAGGGCTCGAGCCACGCTCTCGAGGCACCCCAGGACGTATTCGAGGCTAAAGGAGGAGGTCGACGTAGGAATCCCCTCGGGGGAGGCACCGAGCCCTCGAATCCTGTCGTAGGGAATCGAGATCCACACGACCACTTCTTGGCATCTTTGAGAGCGCCTCCGGGCCACTAGCCGACCCCTAACGACCGGGGTACGGGCTCTCACTCGAATTCCCCCGCTAGCAGCTCACCAGAGATCGTCAGAACTCGACCAAACTGGGGTAGTACGGCGTTCCCCACCCCTCCTCCTCCTTCCTGAAGGAGGAGCGTGAGGGTCGCACAGCAAAAGACGGCCGGGACTCTGATCGACCTCGTGCGCGCGAGGCTTGGGGGCTTAACCGCAAAGAATCATTCCCCGATAAAATGAATACAATACCTCGAAGGAGTCTCAACACTCCACCGAGGCCTCGGGGGCTACACCCGGCGGGTGCGCTCACGCGCCCCCACCGGAAAAAATCACGATGCTACGACTCCAGTTCAAACAAACCTCTGGGAGAGTGATCACACACTCACCCAAAGGCTCGGGGGCTACTGTCGGTACCAACAGTACGGGGGTACCCACATCCATCGCTAATAAAAAACTAAAACGACTAAAACCGCAATAAAAGGCAGCCCGCCTCGACCGCGTATCCAGTCCGCCCCGTACGAGGCCCGCTCAACGGGGCGCCTCGACCGCGCCCCATCCCGTACAACAAGGTACCTCGACGGCGCTCCGACCCGCGCGAGGCTCGTCCGCCCACTGGGAAAAACTCCGACTCGAGTAAGCCCGGGTCGAGCGCCTCGGCTCCTTCTCTTTACCTACCCCAGGACAAAAGCCATGGCATTTAATGCGGTTACCTACAACCACCTACCGACATGGTTGCGGCCAGGATCGACGTGGGAACAATGCCCGTGTCAGATCTCACTGTTTTACCGCCCATCCCGTGATGGGAGGTGAAAATCGTCACTGTACCCACCTTACCGCGCACTGTTTACCATTGACCACCCTCGAGGGAGGATAAGACAAGGCCCGTTCTCCGCAATCTCGAGGATTCGGCCTTATCCATCCGGTCTCGACCCGGCCTCAACCCAACCTCGACGCTCGGCACAGTTCAACGGCAAGGGAAGGACGGTGTGGCACAGCGCTCCGGGTCATTTTGCCGTCTCGTCTCCCACGACGTCATGGTGTCTAGGGATGGCCGGCCATTCCCAGAGCACGTCGCTACGGTCAGCTCAACAGGAATTGACAAAACATCACCTCAAGGCTCCCCGTCGTCTTGGCCTCCTCTCGCCCTATAAAAGGGCAGGCCAGGGTTCTACAACGGGGACGGACGGACGGACAACGAAGAAATACAAGAGACAATAGGCAAGACGCAAGATAGAGATCGATATCTCAAGCAATCACCCTTGTCCTCTTTTTCCTCTCTTTGAGACTTGGGCTCGACGCCCTCTCTCGCATGCTTGTACCCCTACACGAGCACTTCGGTGCAAGGAAATACAAACTTCTCCCCCCCCCCGCTAGATGTAGGACCTTCTTTTGCCCGAACCAGGATAAACCCCCGTGTGTTCTCCTTGCATCACCATCCAGGAAAGAGACACGCAGCATTTACTCGTTGGTTTAGAACCCCCTCGGGTCCAAACACCGACAATATATATATAAAGTCAATTTTCCATCATGTTTTTTAAATTAAATTAAATTAATTCACCTACACATCCGCACGTTTTAAAGTACTAGGGTTTGGCCATGTGTTGCTACTAGTGGAATGCGCGCGCCCTTGCGCGCGTCAGGTAACACTTAACAGAGTATATGAAGTTAAAAAAAGAATATATGTGCTGTGATTTTTACAGCTGTCTTGTCTTCTTTCCATATAACCTCAAGTTTCGGGAGAAAAAAAAACATAAATGAGGTCATTATGTAAACCTATCATAGGCCAAACACTGCAATAATTTGAAAATACAATATTGGTGGTCCGCTGAACATCATGCGGTAGATAATAATTCGTTGCATAAGGTAACAAATGCAGTTGTCTCAAGTAATTTCAAAGTTACACATTCATGTATAATTATCATGCGCTAGATTCATGATCCAATGAGTCCTTAGAGTTTAATCCCATACAAATCCAGCTCATTGGTATTCGATGAAACACCTTGGCGACAATAATGATGAGGCCCAACGAAACGGGCTGTTGTTCCTAGGAACTGTTCACTGTGTCGGCCCCCCAATATAGGGTCCACTGTGCATCATGTATCAGTCCCTGGATCAGTAGCTGATACGCACAATTCGAACAAGATTGATATCAAAAACCATACTTTTATTACTAATAGAGAAATATATTACATGGTTCGGGTTGCATAGCTTGGGCCACTGGCCTTACATTGTATATCAGAGATCTAAGACAGCGGTCCTATAACAACGTGGCTCCATTCCTACAGACAACTTGGAGTGCGGACATAACCATAGACTTATTCCTTAAGCGTATTCCTATAACCCGGTCATCGTAGTCCCAGTATAACTCCTTCGTGTAGTCGTACGGCTCCGTCTTCGAGTGTGCTCCAGACGTTCTATCCTTACGTAGTCCTTGGTAGCTTCATCCTCGGATATACTCCTGCAGCTTCATTCCTAAAAACATAGAGTGGAGGAGAGGTGAGTACATACGTACTCAACAAGCCCTAACTTTAGGTGGAGAGGTGGAGAAGGATATATATATAAAGAGAGAGGTGGTTAGTGGTAAAGATGGTAGAGTGAAGTAGTTATAAATATAGGTTGGGCCCTGGCAGGGTATTATCATCCTCACCAGTTCCCGAGTTGAGTATAGATTACCAAATTCATAAATACATCTTACCAAAGTATCACAGTTGTTGAAGTCTAATCATTTGGGACCTCATCCCAGCGGTTGCCCATTCCAAGGACGTGGCTATTCGAATAGATTCAGGAAACTCTGCAGACGTTGTACAAATTTCCCCACATGATAGACACAGTCCGACACCAGACATCATTGGCTTGGACAGGCCTAACGAGACCTCGTACCCGGATGGTGCTACCTTAGATTTTCATATAATTTCACCACGGACTACTCAGGGACCGGAACCCACAAGCATCAGGATGATCACACAGCATCCAAGAATATCGAGTGGTTGGATGATCACACAGCATCCGGTGGATGATCACATAGCATCCAGATTAAATAATAAAAGGGTGCTCGCACACGGCACAACAATAAATTTTACATGGAAGACCACAAAGCAACCATGCCGATCAGACCACGGTAGATCACACAGCAGCCGTGTCCTCTCCTGTTAGTCCGTTGCCACTCCGGCCTCCTAGTGAAAATTATACTTCTATCTAACGGGGTGTGAGATCAAGTCTACCCATATAGACATGTGGTTGTACGAAATTCTGGCTAGGCGAGATGGCAAATGAACCGGTCCTTATGTGACTGAGGCGAGTATCTCCCACAGGATCCCACACAGGCTATCCTGCCAAGGTAACCCATACCACATGAATTACCCCCACTCGCCCCATGTCGAGGTTTAGTCCAATTTTACCAACTTAAGTTTCATAGTTATTATCCTCAAGTTCATAAATCACATTATCATAAACAATTCTCATAATTCATCATGATTCAATATCAATATATGAAAGAGGTTTTTAAGTAGTATATATTAAGATTAGTGGTTGGTAGGGTTAGGTATGGTGGGTTTATGGTGGAGGCTAGCAAAATGTAGAGGAGGTCGAAGGGGAGTAATTAAAGGAATGAAAATATAGGAAATAGATGGGGATTAGGACTTGCCTCCGTTCACTGACGAGTATATCCAAGGCTTCCGATCATGCGTGCTCCTTGCTCTTGTCCTGGTGTAGGCGTGCTCCTAGGATCTATCGGGTCATCTCCATGTCTTCTACCCTATGCGGTTTTGCGTTGACAAATAAGAAGTACAAACAAAGAAGATAACAATCAAGGCATGTAAGACACACATAGGCAATCAATCGATCATCGATGGGTTGGTCCTAGCGGGGTGATGGGTCGTTAGCCTATCATTATTATGTCAATTTGAAGTAAGATCTGGATAGAGGTATTTCATCCAATCAAGGTGGCTCCTACGGGCTAGGTTAGAGTGGGTGGTTGGTTAGCCATACCTGGACGTATTCCCGGGTATCGGGCATAGCCATATATAGTGTGTAGGTGATACTATCGGTACACTACTATATCTCTGGATTTATACATATTCTATCGCGTAACGTTATATTTTATAATACTACCGAGAATATTTTATATTAGTAAAGCACATATTTCATTTTATTATTATATGTATATTATTATTACTAGCATGCGGATACTTTAATTCTACCGCGCATATGTTATATTACTATTGCATTTATATATTAGTACTATCTATATATGTTGGTTATATCTAATCCTAGCGCGTCCATTTTATAATTCTAACGCGTGTTTTATAATTCTATCAGGTATATCTTATGTTCCCCTATATTACTACTACGGTTATATTTATACGGATGCAATTGTATCACTAAGTATACGTTATGTTTATTCGTGTAGTTATATTTAAGTGATCGTTTGCGGAGCGTTTAATCTAATACATGCGTCTATAGCGTAAATCAAGGCAAACAAATCTAGAATTTAAATGGACACCAAAAATTAAGTTTAAGTGTTTTAATAGGTAGGGTTTTATTTTATAGAATTTATGGTTAAAGAATTACGACATTCGGAATTAAATCAAGCGAGATATGAATTTCTAAAATCTACCGACTAACCGCGTATGAATAAAGCATGGTAAATGTTCCTATAATTCTTATATTATGGAAAAGAGTGCAAATTATATAAATATGACCTAGACTGGTTCTAGTTTATTCTAGAATTTTTCTACAAATTTTTCTATATTTATAAACTTACTTTTTAGTTCACCGTGTACGATTTCGTGTAGTAATTTCTCCCAGGGCTGACACGTGGGTCCAGCAGCTGTCCAAACTGACCGACACTGTGCTCCTGGACACAAACACCGATCTGGTGGACTCACGCCTTGCCTGCCTTTATTTCATGTGAACCGAGTCTATAGAAGAAGAGAGGGGATGGACAGTTCACGTGATTGGCCACTCGGTCACAGGGCGGTCACAGGGCTGGTACCCATCATCCTCATCCTGTGCCGTGGTCGTTCCCATCCCCATCCCTTTTCCGTTCATGCCGTGCAGTCAACCGAGCGAGAGAAGGGGGAGGAGAGCGAGACCAAGGGAGAGTGGGAGAGCAGCAGGTGATGTGCACCGGCGGCAGCAGGGCAGGGCGCTGGTGTCCTGCGTCCACTTCGCCGGGGCAGCGGACAGGGGAAGGAAGAGGAGAGAGGTGGAGCGGCTCCGGCGTGCATGCGAGTGGAAGAGCAGAAGCAGGGGAGACAGAGGGGGCGAAGCGGAAGTCGAGCAGAGCAGGGCGGTCGGCGGCGGACTGTGACGAGGCAAGGGCACGGACGACGGCGGCTGTCTCAGCTCCGGAGAGCAGGGGCGAGCGCGACGGCGCCCGGTGGTGCTTGACTCCGGACGAGCTCATGGTGCCCGCGTGGCTTCAAGCTCCGGCGAAGGCAGCGTGCGGACGGCGGAGCTCGGCTCCGGCGAGTCGAGCCCGTCTCCAGCGGCGGCGACGAGGGCTTCGGCAGCGGCGTTCGGCTCTGTCGCGACGAGGGCAGGGGCGCCATGCCCCTCTGCAGGCCCTTGCCGTGGCATCTCCGAACTCTGAGCTTCGTTGACCTTCCCCTCGCGTGCTCGAGCTCAGCTCCGCTGATGGCGAGATAGGTGAGCTCGGCGGCCTTTTATAGGCGGAGTAAGGCGGTTCGGCACAGTGCGCCGGTGGACCTCAAGGCGGCAAGGCGACCGGAGCACAGTGAGTTCGTTGACCTCTTGGGGAAGAAGAAAGCGACAGCTGGGAAGGTCGGTCCGCGGAAATATCTCGGCAGACATGCTTCACGTGCGCAAAGAGGAGGACGACATCTGTGGCGTCCACGCGGAGGCGACGCGGAGCGGATGCGGTGTCCCTGCGGGTGCGGCGCGTGCGGCGCTCTGGTGCTGCTCGGCATGGCCAAGCCGAGAGGCACTTCAGGCTGGGCCCGATGGAGGGGAGGGAGGCGTCCTTTTTCTATTTTGTAACTAATAGTGCATATGTATATGTATAACTAAAGCATGTATGTATACCTATATGTATGTATTATTCATTAATTAGAAGACTAAGATATATATGATGTACGTATATGATGTATGTATTTCTAGATATTTCACGGCAAAGGAACTAACTAGCATATAATTGGGCGTACGATGAATTAACCATGCATTATGTTTTGTAAATAGACGACGTATTTCTAGTGCTAGGAAGTTAAAGAATGCAACTATAATGTGTATCTAAATATTACATATATTCTATTATAACCATAGTAATTAAAAGCAAGGATTTCATACCGTATAGGAATTAACTAAATGTAAACTAATATTAGGAAGAACAACTAAACGTATAATCTAGTAACGTGATGGCTAATGTAATTAAGCCGAGAAGGTAACAAATATTATTTATATTTATGATGCATTATATACTGTTATAAAGAAAGGTTAGGAATGCAGGTTATAATTAAGGAAGTTATTTTGGTGCCGCAAATAAATTCTAGAAGGCAATCAAGCATCACAATCAAACAAGCATTCAATCAATCACGCAAGCAAACAATTCAAAGTTCTATACTAAATGCATATGGTGAATTTTTATGCAGAGTTTTGGAAAACATTTTATTTAAAGTGTTTTGGCGGGAAATAAACTAATCAAGTTTTATTTTGTTGTAAAGTTTTAAAAAGTTCAAATTTTTAGTGATTTTTATCATGATGCAAAAACACGGGTGTTACACACTGTCAGGAGCACCTAATCTGGTAGGAAACAGAAGCAGAGAATGGGGATTCAAAGGAGCAAATGAAGCGGAATGCTGAAGAGATAGGCACACTCCTTCTGTTTGTATGCAAGAGAAACATACCTATTGAAGTGGCACGGATGAAGGCTAGAGCCACACAGGCATCCAGGATCTGTAAAAAAATGTCAATCAATCTAAAATCAACATGAAAAATGGTTGATGAAACATTAAGTTTGGAGGTACCTACTATTAAAAAAATAGTTGTTAAAAAAACAGTACAAATTATAGCATGACAAGGTTATAGTTTTGCAGATAAATCTAGAGCATAATGACTGTTAACAGTGTCAGAGTTTATGGCATGATGACTGTACCTGTCATCAACGGTACCTGAGCCAATTCATGTTCTTTGCACCACGGTAACATCTCCAAATCAAAGCTCGCTGCATGGAGCTGTTTTGTAGTACCTGCATTGTTGATGAACACAGAGGACCGATGAAAGTACAGTGCTCTGAACAGGTGTGGTTGAAGGCAGTAATATGCATTAGATATATTATATGAGTATGTCAATAGATGCCAAGTTGGAAGAAAGGAACACTTTTTTTTGTACAATTGCGCATGTGTTAGTGTTTGTGCTAATAGCTGACCTGCCTGGCAGCAAGACACTGTTCTGTTTCAACCTATGCTCCAGAACTATAGTGAATTAGGTGTGTTCGTAGCAGGAAGGGAAGCCCTTTTTTTTGAGGAAAGGAAAATATTATATCTTAAATGTTAGTAGTATGTGGCCACCTGAAACTATGCATGAAGATATGATCGGGAGATACATCCAGTAGACAATGCATTTGTCTAAGTACTGTCAAGAGTGGTTTGTTTGAAAATAGTACTGAAACATAGAGGATTCATTTTGTGATAATACAAAATAATTTTGATTGACCTCAGTTGCTATCTTATTTAGTCAAGTGGAAATTTCCTCAAAAAAAAAGGAAAATAGCTGAAGGGAGCATTTGCTTCAATTTCTAGCAGGTTATGCACTATATAAAAGAAACAGTCAAATTTTGAACCGTAAAGGTTTAAATGAACCAAAAACATTCAGTGAGCACATCATTGACTTGCATTTCGAAAGGCATACTGAACTACACTTTCCTACTTTCTAAAGTGAGGAGGAAAAAACTATTTTGCATTTTGAGATACAAATATGAATATTAGTTCAAACTAATTAGAGTACTGGAACTGTCATTTCTGACTTCTAAATTATCATCAGAAGGCTACATAGTTTCATTTGCATGAGCACAGCCTAGGTACCATTTTATCATTCGGAAACATGACATAAGTGTGAACCTAACAAATTAGAAGGCATCAGGTTATGAGCGTCAATCTAATTAATCAAAAGGCATCAGGTTTATGACAAACCTCCAGACCAATGAAAACAAAAAAAAATAATTCAATCGAATGATGGGTCTAAGAAAAATATATGGCCAAAAGGCATGTGAATGGAAAGGAGTAATGATGGGTCTAAAAAAAATATGGCCAACATGAATGTGAATGGAAAGGAGTGATATCTAAGACAAGGTAACATTCACAAATCGTATTTCATTTAATCATGTATCAGCAGCTGCTGTGTGATGTAGGCTATGGTTGTTTGCTTTCTTTTCCCATTTGTCAGATCAATCTAATTCTACAGTATATGAATAAGTGAAAAGCTAAAAAGATAATAAGAGTGCAAAAATCTGTTTGCAGCAGTAAGCGTACATTGCTAATTAGAGTACTCGAGCTATCATTTCTGACTTCTGAATTATCATCAGAAGGGTACACAGTTTCATTTGCATGAGCACACCATTTTATCACTAGAAAACGTGACATGAGCGTAAACCTAACAAATCAAAAGCTATCAATTTATGAGCGTCAATCTAATTAATCAAAAGACATCAGATTATGAGCATCAACTTAATAAATCGAAAGCCACCAGGTTTATCGCAAACCTCCAGACCATTGAAAATAAGAAATATCAATTCAATTGAATGATGGGTCTAACAGAGCTATAAGGCCAAGAGGCATGTGAATGGAAAAGAGTAATGATGGGTCTAAAAAAACTATATGGGTGTGTGAATGGAAAGGAGTGATATCTTAGACAAGCTAACATTCACGAATCATATTTCATTTCATCATGTATCAGCAGCTGCTGCGTGATGTAGGGCTATGGTCGTTCGCTTGTTTTCCCATTTGTCATATCAATCTAATCCTACACTATATGAATAAGTGAGAAGCTAAAAAGATAATAACAGTGCAAAAAGCTGCTTGCAGCAGTAAGCATACATTGCAGTGAACAAATAACAGGCATCCATCAGACACACGGTCGTAGGAGGAAACATAATAATCGAGTGATTGGGATACAGGTGCAGCTAGGTATTTAGCTGCTCATTCATAGCAGGTTATGCACTATATAAAAGAATCGGGAAAATGGATCTTGTAATCCGATCAAATTGAATAATAGTAGAAATAGACTGTGGGAAGCAGAGTAGACAATAAAACTTAGAGATAAAAAAACATTTAGGTTGCAAAGCTGAGTTTATTCTTACCAGGAGTGGTTGTTCTCCCTTTTCTCCATGCAACCATCCGCCTACTACACTGATCTGGAATATTGTTAAGATGTGGTCCTGCAACATTTTTTTAACAAATTTAGCCAATAAAAGGAGCAGCTCCTTCTGATCCTTGCAAATTATTAGATAAAGCTTTTGTACCCAAGACAATCGCATGAAATGGTATGTTCTGTAGCCCAAAATTTATTAGCTGGTATAGAAAACCAAACCTTCTGTTGCTACCGCTGAACTTGACATCATGCCGTCCCCTCAACGCAGGCTCGTGCCTCTGCACTTCGGTGTTGCCCTGCAATAATTCAGTGTTGTGGCAATGCAGGATGCTCACAATTATTTGAATAGGCTATCCATCTTGTGAATCTACCTGTCGCAATGACAGTAAAAAACAGCAAAAGGAGTATAAATAGGTCGTTTTCCTTGTTATTTGCTATGTCATTAAAATGATAGAATCAGATTTTCATGCCTTCAAATAATTTACCTTCGTTACCGAAGGAAAATATACCACCCTCTGAATTGAAAATAGGATAGTCCTCATCGATTTCCCTTGGCTAGTCTCAAATCCAGTACTCAGTACAAAGGGTATATAACCACCATCACGTGCTCGAAGATTTGTAGGCTGTACAAAAGCTAACAAATTAGGCAAAGGTATGGGCACAGATAGTTCTTTATTCGGTAATTTCATCAAGCAACTCACCAGCTGCCACTGGAGCAATGGAGAGAACCCACCTTCACGAGGTTCTGTTGGTGTTGGAGGGGTCGCGCGCTGAGGCCACCAGTGCCTGGACTGCGGCGCTGGGGCTTGGCGGCGCTCGGCTCGCCCGCGCCAGTGAGCCGGGAGGAGCCATGAGAGGGGGGAGGAGGAGAGGGTGACGTATCGCCTTACCGCGCCATCGAGCCGAGCCACCGCCGCCACCTCCGGCGAGGAAGAGGCCACGCGCACAGGGAGGGCCATAGAGCATAGGCAGCTAAGGTTTGGTGGAGCACAGGAACACACGTGGACCGGCGGGAGGAAGCCGCGCCAGGGGGCAGACGCGCCGGCAGCCACCGGCGAGGCCTGGCTGTGAAGTCGTGGGGCCCGCGCGGCCGCGCCGCCGTGCGGCCCCACCGAACGGCTGCAGGAGGCCACGCCGGGAGACCGGGGCCGCGGCCACCGTCGGCAAGGGCCGCGCCGGTGCGCCTCCGACGTCGTGCCTGGGCACCGCCCACGCCGGAGACGAGGCCGGTCCATCAGCATGGGAGAGGACTAGAGGAGCAAGAAAGGGAGATCGAAGGTGTAAGTGCATTCGTCCCGACGTGGGTTTTGATAATTAATGACAATTAAATTAGGACTAACATATTTATCAAGTGTAATCTATAGTGGTTAGTTCATTGATGGAATTGAAAAAGAATATTCGGTGAATTATAGCACCCTAAATTTTGATGGAAAAAAGGCGCTTCGACTCAAGGGTTTCAACACCGTTTATTTTAATTTGAGTCGTAGGCAATGCCGCACTATCCAGAGGGATACAAATCTAGTTGGCAAAATGGGGATAAAAAGTGCTCTTGTCGAAGCTTAGTAGGCTGAAGAGACGTGCACCGGAAGTTCCGGTGAGTTGCACCGGAAGTTTCGGTCGCTGGCGCCCGCGCGCATCCGCGTGCGAGTATTTTGTTCCGGTCTCCGTATGGAAGTTCCGGTCAGGCACCGAAAGTTCCGGTTGGTGTAGTTTGTGCGCGCGCTCGCGTGCGAGAGAATTGTTCCGGGTTCCGTCCGGAAGTTACGATACGGACCAGAAGTTTCGGTCCTGGCACCGGAAGTTCCGGCGAACCCGAGTTGACTGATAAGCCCAACGGTCTGATCTCGTTTGACCGGAAGTTCCGGTGGCTTCCACCAGAACTTCCGGTGGCTCATCCGAGTCCGAGTATATAAGCTACTCACCTAATTTCTAACCGTTGCCCGAGCTTTGCACATTCATTTCTGCTCTCCCAACTTTCTCCAAGCTATGACTCGCCCACTCTCTCTCCCCCTTTGCCTCTAAGCTTCAATCCGATTGTTTGAGCTAGGGACGTGAGATTTGAGAGCGAGAGCATCGATCTTCGACTTGAGCACTTTGATTCCTCGTTTTGCCGGCTTGATTTGTGTTTGTTTCTCTTGGGTTCTTGGAACCCTAGCCGGCTAGACGTTCTTCGTGGTTGCCCGTATTGATTCATTTGTGAGGGCATCCCGAAGTGTTTGTATAACTCTTTGATCCTTAGTGGAAATCTCAAGCTAGACTTCGTGGTTGCTTGAGGAAGGAGACCTTAGTGGTCGGACCTTCGTGGTCACCTCAACAACGAGGAAGTAGGAACTCCTTAGTGGGGATTGCCGAACCTCGGTAAAAATAGCTTGTCTTGCTGTGGCGGTAGCATCGACTACCCTTTGTTCTTGTGTTCTTGTTGTTCTTCCTCTCTACCCCCATCTTCTTAGGTGGAAGGTCCCGATCTACGGTTTGGTGTGGTGCCAAGCCTTGAGGAGTTCAACGTACTCATCAACAACCTCTAGGAGGGTGCGGTAACACTTGGATCTGAAATCCCAACTCGATTCACTTTGATTTCGTAGCTCATTTAGGGCACCGGAAGTTCTGAAGGTCTGCACCGGAAGTTCTAGTCTCCCTTACCGGAACTTCTGATCCAGACCACCGGAACTTCCGGTCTAGTATTTAACTTCCGAAAATTCGAGTGTGTGAGTTTCAGGTTTTACAAAAAGACCTATTCACCCTCCCTCTAGGCCAATTAGGTCCTTTCAGAAGGGAGGAGAAGAAGGAGAAGGGCGGCCGCCGCGCCGAGGGATGGGCATCGGCGGGGGCTGGCCGCGCCGCCGCCCTGTCCGCTTCTGGAGAGATCGGGAGCAAGGGAGAGGGAGGGGAAGGGAAGAGACGGGGGAGGGAGAGGAGCTGGAGGCCTCCTATTGGCGTGGGAGCGGAGGACTCGAGGTTTCGCGAAACCACGAACACGGAGCTACCGATGAAAAGGGTGTCAACAGGGAGTACCACCAAATCTGGACATCAAACGTGAGATCGAACAACCGGAATGAATTTTGCTAACGTGGATAGGCTGGTTACTCGGCGATCGGTTCATCTTTGTAGAGTTTAAATAAGTATATGTTATGTCTCTATAATTTTAAATTATACTCCTAGCAAACAATTATTTACTCATATTGCCTCGTTTCTGTTGCCTCTTTTATTTTTTCTTGCTCATTATCTGTTTCTTTTTTAGAATCAATCGGCGGTGATTTGAATATACAAATTGAAGATTCAAGAGTATTAGAGCAATTCCAACAGAAAAACTATACATATTGTGTAATCTATATTTGACTATTTTGGAAAGAAAAAAGAGACTCCAACAGCTATTGTATCTGACTTTCTAAAATAGTAAGTCATCTATCCCGAAATTCTCGCACGGTAAATATAGCTTGCATGTGCCGCTAGCCATCTGCCTCGCCATATTAGAAAGGCTGTTGGAGTTTTCTTTTTTTGTGTGGGGATTTCTATTTTAGAGATGTGCTAAATCATAGGTTTAGCCGTCTATTTTTACTCACTCTCACCATTTATATTTGAGAAGTGCCAATTATAAATGAGGTTGACATATCTTATGATAACAAGCGACAAGATGCTGCAAATCCTTATAACCCTAACCGTAATGCTAGTGTATCAAGCATTGATCATAGTGATAGTGTACTGTGGCAGAAGCTGATGAAGCCCGTAACAAATAGCTCCGTCGAGCATTGGCTGGCTCTTCCATATGTAGTTTATTTTTGGGCTATCGAAGAGAGCGCTTCTTCTTTATTACAGTAATATCTTCTCTTCTCTACTCGGTGTATACTATCCAGTCACGAAGACTACACTACCTGGCCAAGTCCACAAAACGTGTACAGAGTGCATGTCTGAGCCAATTCTGAGCTCGCGTCGGAGACGGTCGGCAGCCTCGTCGGGACTGGAAAAATCTTCGTAAAAAAACACGAACAATCACCGGTTCTCCCTCGACCTCGCGCGCCGTCAGTCAGGCGGACGCAAAAGGCCGGGCATGCTGCCATCCTGCAGTCCGCCACAGCGTTCAATGCATGCGGACCACATCGGCAAGGACCTTGTGTTTGTTTAGATACCCAAATTCATCCTCAAATTCCACTATACAAAAAGAATATTCTTCATCACATCAAAATACCGATATATACATAGAGTACTAAATGTAGATGAAATCAAAAACTAATTGCACAGTTTTGTTGTACTTTGCGAGACAAACATTTTGAACCTAATTAATCAATATTTGGACAATTATTAGCAAATAAAAATAAAAATGCTATGTACAGAATCGGGAGCTCCCGATTCAGGTAACTAAACCAGACCAAGATCCAAATCACGATATCCCTGCCACAGATATCGAGCTAGGCCTTTGCGTCGTCACTGAGGTGGTGTTTACAGGGAGCGAAGTTTAGGGACGTTACATCAAATTGTCACGGAGAGTGTTTGGATATTAATAATAAAATAAATTATATAAGTTTTTAGCAATCCACGAGACAAATTTATTATGTCTAATTAATCTGTCATTAGCATATGGTACTGTAGCACCGCATTGTCAAATCATAGACTAATTAGGTTTAAAAAAAACAGTAATGATATAGTCAGGGCGTCCGGACGCCTCCGGACGCCCGACCACTCGCTCGTTTTCCTCCCCTCCCCACTCGCTCGACTCGCTCTCTCCGTCTTTCGTCTTCTTCCCTCGCCTCACTCTCCCCACCGCGCGACCGTGCGCTGCATCATGCGACTCCCCTCCCCTGCGCCCTCCACGCCGCCCCACCGGCGAGCCACCCCTCTCTCCCTTCCTCTCTCCGGCTTCCCCCTTCCCCCGCAGCGACCTCTGCTCCCTCCGTGTCTCATCGCTTCCTCCACCGCTCCCGTCGGCAACCTTCATGGACCGGAGTTGAGGGCGACAGCGGCTCGCCCGTGGTGGACCCCCCCGTGGATCCATGGAGCACCGCCCTCTCCGTGGTGGATCCATGGAAGGCAATGCAGATCCAGCGGCGTGGGGTCTCCTCCACCCTGGCGCGCCCTCCCCCACCACGACGGTGGCATGGTGGGCTCCCCCGTGGCGGATCCATGGTGCATCGGGCTACCCGTGGTGGATCCATGGAGAGGCGATGCAGATCCAGCGGTGTGGTGGTCTTTCTCCACCCTGGCGCGCCTCCCCTACCTCGACAGCGGCATGGGGCTTTCCCCCGTGGTGGATCCCATGGAGCAGCGGTCCCCCTGGTGGATCCATGGGGGTAATGCAGATCCGGCGGCGCTTTTTCTCTTCTTCTCCCCTGTTGCATTAGCATGTTTCTGTTGTTTCAGACGCTCCAAAGGTATGTTTCAATAGAATTATATGGATGTTGGAGAAGCAGATCGGGGCATGTTGTATGAGCTCTCCTCCCTCCTCCTTCGCTGTGTTGCAATGGAGCTTTTCGTTGTTGCAGTAGGCTTCGGTAGATGTTTGAGTGTGTTTGAGATTTTGTTTCAGTTTTTTTTTGCTTCAACCACATGTTGAAGTAGGAGTTGCCCGTTGTTGCAGTAGGTGTTTGGGGTTGTTGCAGTAGTTTTCATGCTTTTGGTGTAGCAACGGCAAAGGGAGGGTGCCGAGCTGGGGCGGGGAGGTGGGGGGCGAAGGTGCTTCGGAGCAAGAGAGGTCGGGAGAAGGGGGGGCGGGATCCCCGTGCGTGCGAGGGCCGAGATGGTGGGGGGCGAAGGTGCTTCGGGGCAAGCGAGGTCGGGAGAAGGGGGGGCGGGATCCCCGTGCGTGCGAGGGCCGAGATGGGTTCGATCCGCTCTCCCCGCGCACGTGGGGGTGGTGCGGGTTGCTGTTTTTCATTATCATTCTTGTATGTGTGGTGCAGGGTGGAAGCGGGGGCGGGGATATCCTCTTTTTTGCGTCGCGTCAGGACGCTAGCGCCCGGATCCGGACGTCCGGGCGCTAGCAGTTTCGTTAAAAAAATTGTCTCGTAAATTAGTCGTAATCTGTGCAATTAATTATTTTTTAATTTATATTTAATACACCATACATGTGTCTAACCATCCGATAGTAGAGAGTAAACTGTAGGATGAGGAACTAAAACGAGGCCTAGTCGATCGATGGACATGTGATGGTGAAGCTCGTGACCCCGGCGTCGGGGACACAATCGGGCACGCTGGAGGATATGCATGGCCTGCTGGGAACAAGCCAGCGGACCAAGGTGATGCAGCGGCGTCCAAATCGTCGAGATGTGCACCATGGGTTCCAACTGTCCCAGAGGCATGGCGTGGCGAGCCAGGCAGCCGCTGATCAGAACGCCCCTGCAGCGCGAGATAAGGACACGGTGGAGCTCTGGAACGTCCTCTCAGTGCGCTCTGCTCTGCTTTTCTCGTTCCTTGATTAGCACTTAGGGGCAGTGGCGGGCCCAAGATTTTGAACTTGGGTATTCAAAATTGTGAAGACGAATTGATTTTTTTTACAATGTAAAATCCAATGATGGATCTAGAATTTTGTAGGTATGCAATACTACCATACGTACATTGGTAAAATCAATTTAGCAATTCAGTAAGCAATAGTAAAATTTGTTGTCAAATTTGGTATTTCAAATCAAGTACACACAAACCCAAGTTTGTGTTGTATATGTACCAAAAAAATTTAGCGTGAATTTTGTTGTCGTCGCCTCGTGCCAACGTGCCTTGCCACTGCCCGAGTTCGTTGCTCTGCCACCGCCATCGGTAGGCGCTAGGGTTTGGGGTTGGGGAAGAAAACAGGATAGAAAAGGAGCGCCTGAGCGAGCACGGGCAGGTGATGTGCCGATGTCTCTGATTTGGGAGTCGCGATGCGCCTGTGTGCTGCCGGCAGGGGAGATGTTGGGCCACAGGCCGCTGGGCCTATTTGGGCCATCGAGTGGCGTGAAAAATCAGTAGTAAAATACAGGTTTTTGGCCGAATTCTTGACATGATATTTGTTTTGGCTTTATTTTCTTTTTTTCCTACACCTACATATATACACTATATATACAAAAGTTTTTTGGCAAAATTTTTGGGTATTCAGTTGAATACCCTTGAATACATGTAGGCCCGCCACTGCTTAGGGGCTGTTTAGTTGGCAAAATTTTTGACGAAACGCTATTGTAGCAGTTTCGTTGTTATTTGGCAAATATTGTCCAATTATAGTCTAATTAGGCTTAAAAGATTTGTCTCGTCCATTTCGTCTAAACTGTGTAATTAGTTTTATTTTTTATCTATATTTAATGCTTCATGCATGCGTTCAAAGATTCGATGTAACGGGAAATCTGAAAATTTTGGCAAAATTTTTGGCATCTAAACGGTGCCTTAGCAGCGGTTAATGCACCATCCTGCCAATTGTTTTTGCTTCGAATACAATTGCTTCGCATATGTCTTAATAGGGCTGCACACAACTGTGTTGTTTTATACAATAATTACTCATCAGTGCAACAAAGATTGTTCAAAACAATCCAGCCATGAATTTTTTGTACGATGTGTCAAATATGTGCACATTGTGTTTTTATTATTTTCTGCAAATGTGTCGTCGCAGGTGTAAAAAATTACATGCTCCCGGTGTAACACATGGGCATTTATCTAGTCTATATCAACTTTTCGTCAAACTAAGATATCGACTCGGTTACCGTTTACGTATTTTTGCCATAAAAAATCCGCTAACCACCCGTCCAAGTGGGTTTCTGTGTCCGTTAACCACATGTTCAGCCAACCATGGAAGCGCCGGCCTGGCCACCCACGAAAACACTTGTCTTCTTTTTTTGTTCACAAAATAAGAAAAACACTTCTCTTTTCTATTTTTATCGTCTGTTCGGCCCTTGTTCTTTTTCTTTCTCCTATTTTTTTATATATAAACATCAAAAATAAATAATAAATGTAATATCATAGCTCTTTGAACTCTAAACTTTTCTATAAATAAAATAAAACAATAAATATAATATTACTGCTCTTTGAACTCTAGATTCTTTTCTATAAATAAATAGTCCCATCACTGAATTGTTGATGTAGCCTTGATTAGGAATAGAATTAAGTTATGGGTAAGACTAGCGGCCGAACATCCCACCCCGTGCCTACATGCCATCCCACGCGCTTCGTCCCATTCCCAACCAGCGCCAGAGTCCGGAACCGCGGCCCGCGCCCCGTATGGCAGAACTGCGCCCCGCGTGAAAGCCCAAGTTTGGTTTTGGTAATTAATGACACCAAGTTGCTAATGCCATGTGTTAAGTGTTTTGAGTTAGGCATAAGCAACACATGTGATGAATGTGTATGTGACAAGGAGTGGTGGCCACAAGATCACAAAGAGATGGTGCATGGACATGAAAGGATGATCATGGTGGAGATGCACATAATATGATGGACATGATGATCAAGTGAAAGAGAAGGATCTAAGAGCGCAAGGCAAAGGTATAACCATAGGGTTTTCCTTTTGCCGGTCTAAGATGAGTAGAGAAGTGATTGATCGGGTTTAGGATACATAGCCGACTATCAAGAGGGACAATCACGGTTAGCTCGAAAATCAAGTGCCACTAGATCAATGTCTTGAGTATATGCATTAGGATCTAGTAAAGAGTTAACATAACGTCTTGGAAAATGATTGTGAAATGCTAACACATATGCACATGGTGATTTACACATGGTGGTGTTAGCACATTTGTGAAGGCGGTGGAGTTTGAGCGGTAGAGAGGGGTTTGTGTTCCTCTCTCCCTCCCGCCGAGCTTGCGAGGCGGGATTCGGCGCTTTTTGGAGAAGTGAAATACCTATTTTCTACTGCGCCGAAAGTCGGAAAAGTAATGGAGGCGAACGGAGGTCACAGAGGTGACCGGACGCTGGACCGGACGCGGTCTCTGTATGACCGGACGTGTCCGGTCAGTGTTCAGCGTCTGCGCGTTTTTCAGTTTGATGATCGGACGCGTAGCGCGTCCGGTCACTGTCGACCGGACGCGTCCGGTCATCCAGGGAGCTTACTGGACTCTAACCGGACGCTGGCACTGTGGCGTCCGGTCAGTTCTACAGCGCGTCCGGTCGTTGTTTCGTTGTGCGCTACTCTAGCCTGACCAGCGCGTCCGGTCAGTTGCGGGACCAGCGCGTCCGGTCGCACTCAGCGCGTCCGGTCTGCGCGACCAGCGCGTCCGGTCGGTGCTTCGGAAATTAGCCGTTGCGCGACCAGCGCGTCCGGTCAGTATGACCAGCGCGTCCGGTCAGCGCGATTTCGGCTGTTTAAGTTCCTAACGGCTAGCTGCGTACCCCTTCGTTATAAATAGACGTTGGCCGGGGTTTGAGGGTAACTCTTGCACATTTTGAGACCTAGAGACATACTTTGAGCTAGAGAACAACCCCTTCACTCATCTCTTTGCATAGTTGCACATCTTGAGTGAGATTGAGTGAGATTCAAGTGCATTGCTTGAGAGTTGCATTCTAGAGGCACTTGATCTTCGAGTTGCTGTGGATTTCTTGTTACTCTTCCGTGTTTCCCGACACGGTAGACGGCTTGGAGCAGCGGAGGTGATTGAGCTCACAATTGGAGATTATTGGAGCCTTCACCAAGTATTGTAAAGGGTTCTTGATCCTTCCCCGCGGGAGTTCGCAAATTGGATACTCTAGTGGAGCTCGTGGCTTGGAGGATCTTCATCTTGTGTGCGGTTGTGCGGCGCCCGCCGAGGGCTCGACTCTTGATAGTCGATTAGCTCGTGAACCGACAAGTGGGTGTATCGTCACAACGAGGAGTAGCTTGCCGGGAAGCAAGTGAACCTCGGGATAAATTCTTGTGTCATTCTCTTCCCGAGGATTTCTCTTGTGTAATTGATTGATTAATACTTCTCATCTCTACACGGCGGTATAATCACTCGAATCTCTTCTCTCGTATTACTTCTTGTTTATAGCTTGTAGTTGTTGTTGTGTTTAGTGAATAGCCTTGTACTAGACTTGTATAGGTGGCTTGCTTAATTAGTTAGAGCTAGTGCTTTTGCTTCGCCACCTTTTCGTACTAATTTGTGGTTGAGTAATTCTTGTAGAAGTTTTAATTAGGCTATTCACCCCCTCTAGCCTATTTGGACCTTACACCGCGCCCATCCCGCATCCGCACGGAGGAACCACGCCCCACGCCACCTGCCCTACTTGTGGATACGCACTGTGAAGGCGTCCGCGGGCCTCAGGCACCAGCGCATGAACCATGACGGCACACCAACAGGGACAACAACCTACAACACAAGATATACTTTTGAAACATCTAGATAAAACATTTGCAACATACGTCTGAAAATAAATGAAACACTTGAAACATGCGAGTATAGCCATTGCAACATTGCAACACCAGATCAACTTTTGAAACATCCAGATGAGACATTTGAAACAAACGTCTAAAACATCTGAAACATATGCACCACCAACGCGGGTGAACAAAGTTGTTAGCCTCATAAAAAATACAGTACACATAAACAAGCAGTAAAGAGAACTCACATCCTCCCAACGCAGACACAAGTTCTATTACACGTAAGTTATGCGGCTGATAAGTTAGCTGATGTGTACCATGACTGATAAGCTGGGTTGATAAGTTTAAACGAACAGGAAGGGTTCTGCAGCCTTTTTTCAGAGGATGTATAGTTGCTATAACACCACCTTTCTCAACTTTTTGTCAGACGAGGCCTGGTTATTTCTGACACATGGCGAGACCACTGTTTGCCGTGACATAGACAATGGATGTTGAGGCCTTGTTTGGATTACCCAAAAGTTAGAATTTTTTCACTCTCTCCATCACATCAATTTTTGACGCATGCAAGAAACAATAAATGTAGATAAAAAATAACTAATTACACAGTTTTATCATAAATCACGAGATAAATCTTTTGAGCCTAGTTAGTCCATAATTAATCAATAATTGTCAAATACAAACGAAATGCTACCGTTTCAAATTTTTCCAACCTCTTCGGTCTAAACAAGGCATGAGATGAACTTGGGTGGTACGCTTACGCCAGCCAGTGCGTTGGGGAAGCCCCGAGAAAACTCCTTGTCCGTGTTCGTTGAGCGAGCAGCAGAACGTGGATAGGCTGCGTGTGGTGTAGCTGGCACCTCCCCGCTGTCCGTCCCCGCCGCGACACGAGTCCGTCCTCCTGGCCAGTATTTTCTTGAAGAATCCTCCTGGCCACTATCACTACCACAGTGACTTCATCAGGGACCCACGCGTCAGCGACTTCGTCTATGTAGCATCAAGCAACCGTAGCCGTAGCCAGCCGCGGCGGAACTGCCGAACCACCACCTCCCTGGCTCCCTCCGCCGCCAGCTTGCCTGGTTGCCTCCCGGCTGCCCCCGCCTCCGCTAGCTGCGGCGTGCGCCATTGCTCCCCACGCCGAGAGCACGCAAGACAAGACACGGGAGGGAAGCACCCAGAACCTGTACCAAACAACAAAGGGGAAGCGGCAAAGGCAAGGCAAAAAGGATGCGGTTATCTACTCCCATTCCCCCCATACGCTTCCCTTCCACTGCGCTGCCTCCGCAGCTACCGCCTCTGCTGTTGCCGCGGCCACCCCACCGCCTCGCGTCCGTCCTCGCTCCTCGCTCAGCGGCGCGGCGCCGCGGACTCCCGCCCCCTCCTCCGGCCGTGACCTCTATCATGCGCCGGTGCGCTCGCCGCAGGGCCGCGCCCCCTCCAGCCGCTGCCGGCAGCGGCGGGGAGGTCGCTGCCCCCGGTGCCCAGGAAAAGGTGAGGCTTTGCTGGCTTCTCTACTCTACCCGGTTCTGGGCATCTGCGCGTCATCGGCTCGGCCTTCGCTTTGTTTAGTTCACTTTGATTTTAGTCTTCGTAGTAGTAGTAGTGGTGGACTGTTCAGAATCCGCGTCTCCAGGTTTCGGTTCGCGGTGCCACTGCCGCATTGGCTTAGTTTTGTACCGCTGCATAGATAGATTTCGCTGTGGACTTGTTCGACTGGTGTGTGGTGTCAGGTTCACTGGAGCCTCGAGGTGTGTGCTAGATGAGAATAAATTTGGCGACAAGTGACTGTTTAGATGCTTTTGTAGATAGATGCCTGTACCTAATTATGCTAAGTTACTCTTCTCTATCAATGAAATTGACACAATCTCGTGCCTGTGCGTTTTTTTAATTAAGCCAAGTTCAGATCTGGATGCATAATCGTTGTGATGTCTTAGCGTGCTTCAACTGATTGGATAATTGTCAAACTTTACAAGCTCTGAGATACACTACCGTAGTTTAGATGCAATTCTAGTTTGTGAGTATGTTTTAACGCTCTGTGATTGCTCATCACTCTTTCGCGGAGAAGATGTGGAAACATAGATTACATCTGTCACTTCTGGTTTGTTTCATGTTACAAGTCACTTCTGGTTCATTGCTATTTGCTAAGTGCTGATGAATGTGAACTTCTCTTTTTGGTGTCTTGCTGGTACCTGCAGAGAGATGGTACAGACCTCAAGACACTAGCTACAAGATTTTGGAAAGTTGCTGCTCCCTACTGGTGGTCTGAGGATAAAACCCAAGCAAGGCTGAGGCTTGCTGCTGTGTTTGCTCTCACATTGGGAACCACAGGGATTAGTGTTGGATTTAACTTCCTCGGTCGTGACTTCTACAATGCCCTTGCTGGTATGGCTTGGTGTTCTGTTAAAATTGCTATGCTTTTGTAAATTTAGTATTAGCGTTCTGGAACACAGAATAGCCAGCACACTTGATAAGACTACGAATTTAGGATAAGGGGAGGAGGTGTTTCTTTAAAGCACATAAAGGGTTATTCATTATAAAAAAAATAATTATCTCATTTAGATTTCGGTGATCTTTGTATCCAAAGGCAAAAATAATGACATTTTTTCTCTCTCGAACACGTAGGAGAGCTGCGTATCTTTGTATTATATAGGGAAAAAAGAGTGGTCCTTACAAAACCCCTCTTACTAGGACCAAGGTAAGAGGGGGTAAAACAAAACAAATAGAAGAGCCTTTCTGAGATTACAATAAATCAACCCGACTAAGCAATTGCACTGGACCTAGAGCCCAAGACGCCCTAGTTCAAGGTTTTGGAGGTTTCTTGCCCCAGCCAGAACCCAGAGATGTCCCTCCAGCTGCAAGTTTCTCAATGAGGTTGAGACACTTGGTGAAGCTCCATAAAAAACACAGGCGTTTCGTTGCTTCCACAAAATCCATGCCCCCAAAATGACGGAGTTTACTCCTTTCCTGTGTTCTTTACCAACTCCTTTGCTGATTTTCCTCCACCAAGTGGCAAAGCTATGTTCCGTTCTATTAGGTACTAGCTGCTGTAAATTAAGTGGAGAGAGCACACTATGCCAAAAATTGTCTTGCAAAGACACATGTTGTAAGAATATGCTGAATAGTTTCGTCTTCTTGGTCAGACACAACAACAACAACAACATAGCCTTTTGTCCCAAGCAAGTTGGGGTAGGCTAGAGATGAAACCCAAAAGAGACGAGAAACAGGGAGACACATAAAAGGACATAAATGGCACAAGACAAAAAGATGTCACGGTTCAGACACGTTGATTGCCAATCTCCAAGCGCTCCTGTCCATAGCTAAATCCTTAGAGATATTCCATTCCTTAAGATCTCTCTTAACGGACTCGTCCCAAGTTAGTTTAGGTCGACCTCTACCGCTCTTTACATTATCGGCCCGCTTTAGAACTCCACTACGCACCGGCGCCTCAGGAGGCCTCCGTTGGACATGTCCAAACCATCTCAACCGATGTTGAATCAATTTCTCCTCAATTGGTGCCACCCCAACCCTATCCCGAATATCGTCGTTCCGGACTCTATCCCTCCTTGTGTGTCCACAACACCAACGCAACATACGCATCTCTGCTACACTCAATTGCTGGACATGTTGCCTTTTTGTAGGCCAACACTCAGCACCGTATAACATCGCCGGACGAATCGCCGTCCTATAGAATTTACCTTTCAGCTTCTGAGGCACCCTTTTGTCACAGAGAACGCCAGAAGCTTGACGCCATTTCAGCCAGCCGGCTGATCTGGATGAGGAAGCCCCCTCTTTGTTAGCTGATCTGCTGTCCAGCATTTATCTTTTATGGCTAGCCAAAGGAACATCTTGCACTTTTCTGGTGCCCAAGATTTGTATGCTGACTTGGAAGAGAAGGAACCTTATATGTCATGCTTCCAATGATGCTGATCATCATCATTTGTGAGGGTAAAATTCAGAAGAGCATCCCAAAGTTTGAGGAACTCTATCAGACCATTAAGAGAAAGGCCACCACGTATGTCCTGTACCCACACCCGGTTGTCCAATGTCTCCTTGGCCGTGTGAATTTTTAGGATCCTTGATTGCAGACAAGCTGCAACCTCCAGTGCTGAAACGATCCTGCATTCTGCGAAGGGAATGCCTCAGATTCGTCGTGTAATAGATGAACAAGTTCATGCCATTACCCAAATCTCAGTCGAATAATAGAGTCATACACGAATATCAGAGTACAAATAGAAGGTTTACATTAATTATTATCATCGCCACGCAGGGCGGAACACACTCACACACAACAAATGGAACATCTCGTAGACAGCAGCGGAAACTAGGACTCCTCGCACCAAGCTTGAGCGTAGGGCGAACCGCTACTCCTCCCAGTCGTCCTCCTCGTCGAACTCGGGCTCCGAGCCTGCCAAAAATCTATCAGTACACTTGGTACTGGCCACGCATCGCCCACCCTATGATGCATTTGCTTTGTGGAACTGGATGCAATTGGGGTTAAGAAGAGAAACCTATCTTTGGCTGTGGTTTCCTATGCGAGTAATCAATATTTTAATAATAAAAGTTTATCAAATTTTAACCCGTCTCATTCACACACGTTATCCCATCCCATCACACATCTCATCTCTCTCTCATCGGCATGGACAACCCCCTCTCGTCCATGTCTCAACGGCCTCAGCCGGAACACTACTCTAAAAACCCGGGGAAGGTAGAAGGACTCTCTCAACTAGTCAAGTGAAACTGTACTCAGGAAAGGTCCATAGTCGAAAGGTTCGGCATATGTATCGATCGATCAACCAGAAACTCTGCAGAGGTTTACACATCCCACAAGATAGCTATCCTCGACGATGCCTCGTCTAAGCTGATTCCGGGCCGCCTTCCGACTAGAAACGGTACCACCCTATTACTCAGAACTGGGGCCGTGTCGGAGTACCACTGACACGCTGAGACTGTGAGACGTAGTACCTGGCCCCTGAGTGCTACGCTGTCTTGGGAGGGTGTGGGTCCTCATGCCCGTACCTCCCTACACTATCCGCTAACCTCTCAATAGTAGTGGCACCGCACTAGCAAGTCGAACGTCCGACTCCTCCCCACAGGAGCGAGTGGGCGTGCAAGGATTCCTAAGACCCGGTCCACGGACATATCAGTCCTTAGGGTGACTAAGCAGGATATCTTCACAAGGGGAAACCGTTTTCCGCTCAACGGAACACCCGACACCCCGTGCCATCACAGCACCTCCCATCCCGGGGCTTCATCCCACAAAGACACTCCACCCCGGGACCTCTCCCTATCACATGTACCCGCCACAGGCACCTCACATGGCGAACGCCCAGGTAGCATCCTCCGGCATGACTTGTCCTCAAGACTCGTCGTAGATCCTGCTCGGTCGACTCGACCCTCACCACACACCCAAGACTCACGCCAAGATCTCCCCAGGTTCATTAGCAGGTTATTAACAGGTTTACGGCACCTCGTGCCTTATCTCATACGCCTCTCATTCACCAGCATCACATCACAGATATAATGCGAGTAAGAGTAAAGTAACGAGTAACGAGTGATAAAGCAGCATCTATTCTAACAGCAGGGTGAGCAAGTGTAAGGTTGCAACAAGGTAAGTGGCTCAAAAAGCAGTAAACTACCATGCAACCTATCAGTAATATTATGACATAAAAGTAAAGCACTAGCACTTCTAAGTATTTGCAATGCGTAATAGGATCTACGAATGGGTGGGGCGTGGCACCTGGCAGGTCGTCACCCAAGTCGTCGGTGTAGTCGGGGTCGAACTCCTCAGTCGGTGGCTCCTCCGGGTCTGTAAAACGTGACATACGGCCGCGTTAGCGGCTCCTATAGAGGTGCACAAAGAAGCAACTGAAAGCTGAAAGATCCAAATACACTCAAGCATAGGCCTATGACGTAGAACTCATTTTTAGAAAAATTTGGACTCTGGTTTGGCATTTTTCTGAGCTACGATTAATTAATTATGAATTTCCGAAGATTTAAATAATTTCTGAAAAAGGAAAACAGGTTGATTAACCAGGGCTTGACACGTGGCAGGCCGTGATTGGTCGAGGTGGTCTGAGAGGTTGACAGGTGGGACCGGTCAACGTTGACCAGGTCAATGGCCAAAGTTGACCGGGCCGGGTCTTGGGCCTGGATGGGTCGGGTCAGGGCCGGGTTGGGCCGGCCTGGGCCCAGACACGTGTCGCTCGCCTGGACCAGCCACATGGCGCTGCTGGGTCCTTATCGGGTCACGGGTTCGTGGTTCCGGTCCATCGTGGTCACATGCACTTAGGTGCATGGACCGCAGGGACGGCGTTCCGTGGACCATGTCCACCTCCTATCCCGTCCTCAGCGGTTCTCGTAGACTAGAAGCACAGAGGCGCGCCAAGTTCCTCCTCTCCCCTCCTCTGTTCTTCGCGGGGGCTGCCGCCGCCGACGTGCTCACCCTAGAGCGCAGCATGGTGGCCCGGTGGCGGGGTAAACTAGGCGGCTAGGCTCGCCAGGGTCTGGTGAACCTCATCCCCTTCTTCTCTTTACTGGTGGTGGCCGGGTTCCTCTAGAATGGACGCGTCACGGCTGCGCCCTGCGCGTGCCGACTCCGGCGAGGTGAGGTTGCGTCGTGGCCCTCCGATCTCCCTCTTCTCCTACTACCGACGCGGTACACGCCCCTTACCAAGGCGAACCCGACAGCATCTCCCTGCCTGCCTCTACCGCTTCGGCGAGCCGGGGACCGCCTCGCCATGGCTGTGCTCTGGCCATGGCGAGCGCGCTCTGCGTGCGGTGCCTGTGGCCGCGTTCCCAGGCTCTGGCGGCTTGGCGCCACCCCAAAAGGGCTCGTGCGGGTGCGCATGGGTGCGTGCTTGTGTATGCGGCGAAAAAGGGGCGACTTTGCACCCTTCTCGGCCGGGCGTGCAGTGGCGGACACGCCGGCGGTGCTCACGGAGAAAACAGGGCGGAGAGCGAAGCGGGGAAAACAAAGGCTCACTGTGGTGTCGATGGCGAGAGGGTGGTAGGGCAGGGCGACTCGGTGCAGCGGTGACGGGAAGCCGTGCAGTGCCGATCCGGTCCGCGACGGTGGCGAGGACGAGGGTGTTGTCTCCGCCTCCGGCGCCCACGGGCGGCACTCCGTTTCCTCCACCTCCCTCTGCCTCCTTCTCCACCCCCCCTCTGCTTCTCTTCGGCTTGTGGGTGATTGGTTCTACCACCAGTGGCGGCGGGCGGTGGGAGAGGTGCTAGGGCGGCCGAGCACCCCCTTTTATAGGTGGGCGGCGCTCATGGTGGGGATGGACGGCCGGGGCACAATCGCGGACACGCGTAGGGGAGGCAAGCCCCCCCCCTCCTCTCCCGGCTAGGGTTCCTCCCCTCCTTGGCGCGTTGCGGAGACAGCCGGACGTGACTCGTCCGGTCAAAAGAGAAAGAAGGGTGGCGGGTTCATGGCGTCACGACGGCAGGAGGGGATCGGCGACGTCACTGTGGCCAGCATTTGAAAACGGCCGGGGTTCGGGAGTGGGCGGATCGGTGGCGTGTCGCCCATCCATGCCGTTGGCGCCGCAGGCGACTCGAGCGGACGGCCGGGAGCAGCAGCTGGCGCCTAGGATCCCGCCTTCGGAGCCCGCGCTCGGCTCCGGAGTGAAACAGGGGAGGTAGAGCTAAAGGTGGGAGATGACCTCCTAGCCCCGCCTGTCAGCGAGGTGAAGGAACACGACGGGCTTGCCCGTCGCGACATGGAGGAGGTGTGCGGCTTCATTGGGCCGGCCCACCGGGCCATGCGAGCGCGCGCGCTTGCGGCTGGGCGGACTGGCTGGGCCAGGCGCTGCTGGGCCGGCGGCTCAAGAGCAAGCAGGCCAGCTTGCTGCGGCTGCTTGGGCCAAATGGCCTTTTCCTTTTTTTTTTCCCTAAATTCATTTCTAACTAAGCCTTGGTCCCTATATGTAAATGCTTATGTGCCAATAAGCATTCACCCTTAGGGGTGGTCCACTAGGGGTCTAGGGTTTTGGAGTCCTTTCCAAGGGTTGGCACACAAGGTTAAATAATTAATTACACACTAATTAATTATAAGTTGAACAGGTGGTTGGTTTGATTAACAATACATAAATCGAATAAACTCCAACTCATGAGTAGATAACTAAATGCAAATGCTCTACTTGCTATGTAGGTGCTACTTGTGCAACTACATGTGTGTTTTTCCTATATGTCACTCACCAAACATGGGCATGATTGCGAATTTTTTTTTCAGTTGTGATTTTGGGTTTTCGGGAAAAACTGGGATGTTACAAGTGCCATGTCTACTAGGGAGCAACCATGTAACCAATGGTCTGTCCAGAATAAGGTGTTTCTTCCGTAGCCCACGTTTGTTATCATCGAGATTGCAAACATTCTTCGGGCATGTGGATGACAGGGGATTTCCAAACCTGACCATGCTCTATCTGTTGAAGTTCTTTGCCACCATAACCACTTCATTTGTAAAGCCCATCCCATAATTTCCAGGTTCCTGGATACCCAAGCCACCTAGGTCCAAAGGCCTTTGCACTTTCACCATCCCACCACATTTGGACCATATAAACAAGTCTCCCTATGGCTAAAGGTTCATTTTGTACTATTCAAATTGGTTGTACAATAGCATCTTGGGTTGTTTGCTTATACATGTTTTGTGTTTTCTTTTGCAAGATAAGGATCAAGAAAAGTTTACCATGCAACTGCTCTACTATCTGGGTGCTTTTGCTGGAGGAATTCCGGTGAGCATATTATTACAGCTATTTGTACTACCTTGGCTGGAGTAGTGAAGTGTTAGCATGTGACTAATATTTTACATTTTATGCAAAATTCCATTTCCCTATCAGCGACCATTTCGTAACACCAACACGATAACGACAACAATGATAGAGCCTTTCAGTCCCAATCAAGTTGGTACCAACAAAAGCGACAGTAGAGGGAGAGGGAGGTAATAACAGTATCAGTATTAACAATAACAGACACCAATAGCCTAACTCTTGGTTTGGACATGTGAATTGCTGATTTTCATGCACTCAGCACTCCTATCCAAAGATAGTTTGGTATGTTCCATTCTCTCAAGTTTCTCAACTTTTCTGTAGCACAATATTGTACTAATATCTCGAAGGGAACATGACCAAAGATCTCTACAATTAACAATTTACAGAAGTGGTTCATATTGTACCAGAAGCTGTCTCTATCATGCAAACTAATAAGCATCCTTAACAATAATCTGGCTTGATATGCAGTTTATGTTTTATGGAAGCCATTTGTAGAATCCAAACCACTTGTTTGCCTAATCTGTCTAGATCCAAGGCTTTGAGTTCTCCCCCTAGATGTCCCAAAGACACCATTAAAAATTTACTGGTGGTTTTCTTTCCTGAAATCCAGCTGCTTATCTCCTCCTTTTAACAATATGTCCATGCAGAAGCCGTAGCACTGAATGCTCTAATTTCTGCGCTGAATGGCTAAGCTGCCACATCCTTAAACTTCATTTGTGGTTTCTGGCAGTTTTTTGGGCAATCTGTACTGCCTGTATTTGCATCTATTAATGTCGACACCATTAAAAATTTACTGGTGGTTTTCTTTCCTGAAATCCAGCTGCTTATCTCCTCCTTTTAACAATATGTCCATGCAGAAGCCGTAGCACTGAATGCTCTAATTTCTGCGCTGAATGGCTAAGCTGCCACATCCTTAAACTTCATTTGTGGTTTCTGGCAGTTTTTTGGGCAATCTGTACTGCCTGTATTTGCATCTATTAATGTCAAGGGCCTAGAGATCGAGGGTAGGCGGCCCTCGGCTACGTAGGTCGTAGCCTCCTGCCGTGGTCTTCCGATCCGGAGGTTATGCCCCTCACAGCAATCGGGCTTGAGAGTATTTAGGGAGAGGAAGATATTAGGGTAATTGATCTTGCTTAATGAATCAACTTGGTGTCTCTCAATACAAATAGCCTCTTGGCGGTGCATGCAAAAGGAAACTACTCACACCTTAATTCTAGGGAATTTCCTAACAAATAAAATCTTATCTTTCCAACTTAACCACTGGAGGACTCAACGGCCTGTTGCACGCGCTCTGCGCGTTCAGCGGCGCGGCGGACGTCACGGGCGCGCCTGCGCCGGATGTAGGATTTGCCCCACATGACATCTCTCGCCCCCTCGAGACCCAGATCGTCCTCGAGCTGGAACTCCGGGTAGGAGGCCTTGAAGTCGTCGAGGTCTTCCCAAGTTGCTGCCGAGTCAGGTTCGCCGCGCCAGTACACCAGGACCTGACGAACGCCCCGGGCCATCCGCGCCTGCGTGACGCGTTCTGGAGCAGGAGCCAGCGAACCCAGCTAGATGTCAGGCAGGGGCGGGGGTGCCGCTGGTGGAGAGCCGACAAACTTCTTAAGTGTTCCGATGTGGAAGACGTCATGTAGACGAGCTTGCGGGGGAAGCTCCAGCCGAACGGCGACAGGGTTGAGCTCCACGACACGGTAGGGTCCCACGAAGCGAGCCTTCAGCTTGCCGGTGGTCACGTGTGGCAGGGACGCCGCCGGACGATGTCGAAGACGCAGCAGCGCCCAGTCGCCGACGGCATAGGACACCTGACGATGGTGCCTGTCATAGTGTGTCTTCTGGACCGCCTGCGCCTGCTCCAAGCGTTGGCGCACATCGGCGAGGAACTCGGCACGCTCCTCCATGTCGCGGGCCACGGCGGCGACCCGTGTCTCGCCCGGCTCATAGGAGCGGATGGTTGGCGGATCGCGACCGTAGACCACCCGGAACGGGGTCTCCCGAAGCGATGATTGGAAGGCCGTGTTCTAGACGTACTCGGCCCAGGGCAGCCAACGAAGCCACTGTCGGGGACGATCACCGGTGAAGCAGCGAAGATACATGACGATGACGCGGTTCGCTGCCTCTGTTTGACCATCGGACTGGGGGTGGAAGGCGGAAGTCATGTGGAGCTTAGTCCCCATCAATCGCATGAGCTCTTGCCAGAAAGTGGAGGTGAACACCGGATCACGGTCGGAGACGATCGACTGCGGCATGCCGTGGAGGCGGACTATGTCCGCGAAGAACGCCTGGGCGACAGTCTCGGCGGTGTACGGGTGGGCAAGCGCGATGAAGTGACAATACTTGCTGAAGCGGTCAACGACGGAAAGGATCACCGACTTGCCATTGACCCGTGGAAGCGCTTCAATGAAATCAAGCCCGATGTTGGCCCAGACGTTGGTCGGAACGGGCAGCGGCAAGAGGAGGCCGGCCAGCAGCAGGTGCTCCGACTTGTAGCGCTGGCACGTAGCGCATGCCCGCACAAAATCCTGCACGACGCGACGCATGTTGGGGAAGTGGAAATCCCGATGCAGCCGGTGCCAGGTGCGATGGACACCTTCATGTCCGTCGTCGTGGATCGCCGCGACGATCTCCTGGAGCAGGGATGACGACGTCGGGATGTAGAGGCGCCCATCATAGAGCACCATGCCGTCCCGCACCGACCACGGCGCGACGCGGGTGCCAGCACGGACCTCGTCATGGATGGCCACCAAAGCCGGGTCCAGAGCCTGAGCTTGGCGAAGCCGGAAGATGAAGTCGAAGCGTGGCGCCGAGATGGACCTGAGGGCGCCCATGCTATCTTCCTCAGCATCACGGCGCGAGAGCGCGTCCGCCACAGTGTTGGTCTTCCCGGACTTGTACTCGACGGTGAAGTCGAAGCCAAGCAGCTTGCCCACCCAATGATGCTGTGGAATGGTGGCGAGACGCTGGTCCAGGAGGAATTTGAGGCTGTAGTGGTCCGTTTTGACGACAAAGTGCCGGCCCCACAAGTATGGCCTCCAGTGCCGCACCGCGAGCACGAGACCGATGAGCTCTCGCTCATATGCCGCCAGGGAGCGGTGCCGGGGCACCATTGGCCGGCTGAAGAAGGCGACCGGGTGGTCGTCCTGGAGTAGCACGGCGCCGAAGCCATACGTCGACGCGTCGCACTCGACGACGAACGGCTTGGAGAAGTCCGGGAGGGTCAGCACTGGTGCTGACGTGACGGCCGCTTTGAGGGCGCCGAAAGCCTCTTCCGCTGCCGAGTTCCAGGCGAACCCGTCCTTCAAGAGGGCCGTGAGTGGCGCGGCAATCGACCCGTAGTTGTGGACGAATTTCCGGTAGTAACCCGCCAACCCGAGGAAGCCGCGCACCGCACGAGCCGAGCGTGGGCGAGGCCAGTCGTGGATGGCCTGGACTTTGGCGGGGTCCGTGGCGACGCCGGCTCCTGAGATGGTATGGCCGAGGTACGCGACGGCGTCCACCCCGAAGGAGCACTTGGAGTGTTTCACGAATAGGCGATGGTGGCGCAAGAGCTCGAAGACGATGCGCAGGTGCCGGAGATGATCTGTCCATGAAGTGCTATAAATCAATGTCATCGAAAAAGACTAGAACAAACCGCCGAAGGTAGGCCCGGAGTATGTCGTTCATCAGCGCCTGAAACGTGGCCGGGGCGTTGCACAGCCCAAATGGCATCACCAAGAACTCATACAGGCCGTCGTGGGTGCGGAATGCCGTCTTGTGGATGTCCTCGGCGCGCATCCGCACCTGGTGATACCCCGAGCGCAAATCAAGCTTAGTGAAGTAGCGCGCTCCATGTAGCTCGTCGAGGAGCTCGTCCACGACAGGGATCGGAAAGGCGTCCTTGACGGTGAGCACGTTGAGGGCGCGGTAGTCGACGCAGAATCTCCACGAGCCATCGGCCTTGTTGACGAGGAGGGCCGGGGAGGAGAACGGCGAGTCGCTGCGACGGACGACGCCCTGCGCGATCATGGCGGCGCACTGGCGTTCCAGCTCATCCTTGTGTGCCGCTGGATAGCGGTACGGCCGCACCGTGACGGGGCCCGAGCCGGGTTTGAGGACGATGGCATGGTCCCGTGTGCGCTGTGGCGGTAGTCCCGACGGCGCAACAAAGATGTCCTCGTAGGCGGCCAGGAGCTCGTCCAGGAGCGTCCCACTGGCCGCCGCGATGGTCTGCAGGCTGACGACGGACGACGACGGCACCCCGTCCCAACTGATGGTGCGTCCTTCGTACTAGAAGGACATCGCGCGAGCTGCAAAATTCCACACGATGCGTCCGAGCGTGCCCATCCAATTGGTACCCAGCACTACTTCGTACCCTGCAAGAGGCATAACAAAAAGATCGGTGTGGAAGCCCGTGCCGTTGATGGAGAAGGGGGCACTCCGGATGACGCCCGGGCAGGCCACGCGCTCGCCGTTGGCGACCGTGGCGGTCATGCGGGGCCGAGCTTGGATTGTCAACCCCGTGCGGCGCGCCGCGTCCTCTCCGATGAAGCTATGAGTGGAGCCGCTGTCGAGCAGGGCGATGAGGCAGGCCACACCGACGGACACCTTGATCTGGATGGTGTCCGCAACGGGGACGCCCGCGACGGCGTGGAGGGAGTAGCAGGGAGCTTCGGCCCCCGCGTCAGCCTCCGCAGCGGCCGCTGCGTCCACGGTGTCCACTGCGTCATCGACCTCCACCCCGTCCACGAAGAAGAGGCGTTTGCAGAAACGGTTATGGCCCCTGGTGTATGGTTCATTGCAGTTGAAGCAGAGGCCTTGGCGGCGCCGTTCCGCCATCTCGGCCGGGGAGAGGCGGCGGAGACTGCTTTCGCCGCAACCCTGCCCCTGTTGGCCGCCCGCCGGTGGAGCCGGAAGCGCCGGTTGTGGCGCCGGGGCGGACAGGAGGCCGCGCAGGGGCGCTCGGGGCGGAGGCGGCGCCGGCCGAGTCTGCTCCATCAATTCCACCTGGCGCGCCAGGCTCATGGCGGCGGCGAGAGTGTCCGGGTTATGCAGCCGGACGGCGTGGCTGAGTGGCGGAAGGAGGCCCCCGGTGTAGAGCTGGACGCGTTGCGCCTCCTCGAGCCGACCCGCGCGTGGAAGGAGGGCCTGGAAGCGGTTGGAGTATTCTTCCACGGTGCCCGTGTGGCGGCACTCGGCGAGCTCGAACATGGGCGCGGAGCGGAGAGGGGGGCCGAACCGGAGGTTGAGGAGGTCCTTGAAGTGACTCCAGTTCGGCGTGCCTTCATCGGTTTGCAGCTGGGTGAACCAGAGCTGCGCGACCTCATCCAGATGGTACGACGCCATGGGGACGCGTTCGTCCACCGTGCTGCGATGCTGGCGAAAATAGGCCTCGCACTTGTTGAGGAAGAGCATCGGGTCGGACGTTCCATCGAAGCGGGGGAAATCCCACTTCTTGTGCTTCGGGTGGAACTCCTGTTCGCGCGGTCCCTCCGCACGACGATCGCCCCCGCTGCCGGACGACGACGAGGAAGTGGCCTTCATGGTCGCCATGTCGGATTTTATGGCGGTCACATCCGCGGTGAGGGCCTCCAGCGCCTTCAGGAGATCGGCCATGGTGGGTTCTGTCATGGTGACGGAGGCGGCTGAGGTGGGGGACGATGGGGGCGTGGAATTGTGGTGAGCGGCGGCGGCAGAAGTGGAGGTGTTGCGATCGGCGGCGGCGGATGAGGATCGACAGCTAACCGATACCAGGTTGTCAAGGGCCTGGAGATCGAGGGTAGGCGGCCCTCGGCTACGTAGGTCGTAGCCTCCTGCTGTGGTCTTCCGATCCGGAGGTTATGCCCCTCACAGCAATCGGGCTTGAGAGTATTTAGGGAGAGGAAGATATTAGGGTAATTGATCTTGCTTAATGAATCAACTTGGTGTCTCTCAATACAAATAGCCTCTTGGCGGTGCATGCAAAAGGAAACTACTCACACCTTAATTCTAGGGAATTTCCTAACAAATAAAATCTTATCTTTCCAACTTAACCACTGGAGGACTCAACGGCCTGTTGCACGCGCTCTGCGCGTTCAGCGGCGCGGCGGACGTCACGGGCGCGCCTGCGCCGGATGTAGGATTTGCCCCACATGACAATTAATAGGCAAACATACTTCCTTTGTTTAATATTCCAGTGCCTTCTATTTGTGTTTGTAAAAACCTAATATTCTTGTTTTTCAACTCATCGTATCAAAATTTCTCTCACTGTTATGCAGTTCTTTGTCTTGAGAGACTATGCAAGAGAAACTCTTTCTTTGAGATGGCGATCTTGGATGACAAGTTATTATATGAAGCGTTACTTTAGAAACAGAACCTTTTACAAGATTCAATCTCAATCAATAATTGACAATCCAGATCAAAGGATAAATGATGATCTCAGTGCATTCACTGGAACAGCACTTGCATTCTCTCTCACACTTTTCAATGCTGCTGTGGACTTGGTATCATTCAGCAACATCCTCTATGGAATCTACCCACCATTGTTTATTGTTCTTGTTGTCTACTCTCTTGGGGGTACTGCTATTAGTGTCTTCCTTGGTAAGGTATGTACTTTTCAATCATATATAATTTGCATAGAGTTATGTCAACACAACCAATAGTTGCTTATGCTTGCATCAACAGAATTTGGTCAACTTGAACTTCATGCAAGAGAAGAAAGAAGCTGATTTTCGTTACGGACTTGTCCGTGTTAGAGAAAATGCTGAATCGATTGCTTTCTATGGTGGTGAGGAAAATGAATTGCAACTTTTGTTGGATCGGTTCAGGAGGGCTTTTGAGAACCTAAGTGTAAGCATTACTGTACTTTTTCCATCTACTCTTGTTTATTATTTCTTCATTGCCTTTTTTTAGTTTCAAATACATTTCAAACCATGTTAAACTAGTTATCTTTCAGTGATGGCAACCATATTAATGGCAGTTGGAATAGAGTATGAAGCTTGGAAACTGACCATAGCTAGAACAAACAGAACTTGCTTGTTTTCAGTCCTTCCTTTGTCTTTCTAGAAACAAATATTATGTAATTTGCTTGGGCTGTTCAAATACGCAGACAGCGCTGAGTTAGCAGAAATATCTTTTGTCATTTTCTTTTGCCAAATGATGTTCGGCGTTAGTATAGCAGATTACTTGTATTTGTATATCTTGGCTTTCTCTGCAACAAGATCTGATAATCATGTAAATCATACCTCTTGGGCAATAAATTTTCTTTTGTAATAATCAAATACAAGTCGTTGATTCTGAGACATTCCAACAAACTGGTAATAATGGTGATACTGTGGCAGGTGAGGAACAGAGCCTGGGAAGGTGTGGGTCTACACCCCTACCACCCAGGTTCGAGTCCTCTTCAACTTGAATTTGGGTGCCTATTTTATACTTATTTACATGCCACATAGTTCTTTGTAGGTTGGTTGAGTTCTTTTTTTGCTGGAGTAACTGGCTCTTTATGTGCTTTACCATTGAATTATCACCACGCAGCTGCTCTGTATTTTTATATTTGGCTATAAATTCCTGCTGTTAATTATTTTTCCAGGCCGGCTAGTTCATATATTTTATTCATGTTGCAGGAATTGCTGATAGCTTCTCGGAATCTGGAGTTTTTCACCAATGGTTATCGATATTTGATTCAAATTCTGCCAGCTGCAGTTGTTGCTCCAATGTACTTCTCAGGGAAAATTGAGTTTGGAGTAATAAACCAATCGGTGTCTGCTTTCAATCATATCCTCAGTGATTTTTCTCTCATTGTTTTCCAATTTCAGTCAATTAGTGCATTCTCAGCAGTTATCGATCGTCTAGGTGACTTCTCTCTCCTCCCTTCTCTCCCTTCCTCCCTTTCTGCCTCCCTCCCTCCCTCTGTTAACTATAAATTCTTCGTAATATAGGTGAATTTGATGACCTATTGGATGGAAATGAGTCCTCTCCATCATCTCAACGTGGTAGCATTGATGGGATCAACATTGTTTTCAAAAGCAATGGTCCTTCTGTTCTTAGTTCTAATGGATCACTAACACAATCTGATCAAAGCATGGTTCTGGAAGTTCGTAACTTGACATTGTTAACACCAAGAAGTGGAAATGTTCTTATTACTGGCCTCGCTATGGAACTAAAAGACAAGGACCACCTACTGGTATTTCATTTCTTTAACTACTTGCACATTTGGCAAAATAAATGTTAGCTCTGACACTTGACTGAGGTGCTATGCTTATTTTCACATTAGGTGATGGGACCTAGTGGAAGTGGGAAGACCTCACTATTACGTGCTTTGGCTGGCCTCTGGACTAGTGGTACTGGGGAGATCATATACCATGTGAGAAGTTCTATGCAGCTTCAAAAATCAAATTCAAGTTCTGATGAGCCATCCAACATGAATTTAGAAGGCGGAGAATTGTTGCGAAGTTCCAAGCAAAGAAGAGATAATGGCATATTCTTCGTCCCACAAAGACCATATATGGTTTTGGGAACACTTCGTCAACAGTTGCTCTATCCTACATGGACTGAAAAGGCTCATCACTCACCAGATAATGATGCTCAAAATTCAGGTAGCTCTTCTTATGTTGCTCAAAATTGTTAGCTGTAGGATGTCGAACAAAACTACTTAAATCTGTTTGGAGTGTGTTCAGGGAAAAAAAACTATTAAATGTACGTGCAAAGATACTCATGGCAGCATTTTCCTGATATATGCATGTGCATTTATCCTAAATCCTTTTCCTTTTAAAATGAATAGCAGATCCTCTTCCTTTTCTGTCTGAAGTCTCCACATCAGATGGAATCAGTGCCAAATCTGAGGTGCCCACAACGTCTGAACTGATCAAAGTCCTTGAGATTGTTAAGTTGGGCTACATATTGCCTCGTTTTAATGGTTTGGACTCTATGCATGACTGGGCCAGTGTTCTTTCGCTGGGGGAGCAGCAGCGTCTTGCATTCGCCCGGTTGTTACTTGCTACACCCACTTTGGTCCTACTGGATGAGTCGACAAGCGCACTTGATGAAGCAAATGAGGTAAACTGAATTCTTGTTACTCTGCTATACTTTTTTTTGCTTGCTTGTTATGAAACACTGTAGTATTAGATTCATAGCCCACCGAGTGGCACAAATGTTTTCACCCCATCACAGAGTAGAAGAAAAGGTAGGGGTTTGGTGTTCCAGGGCATCCCTTTGTATGGATGAAGAACTAATGTACTGTGTACTCACACCTTACTTTGAAGTCAACTCTAACTATTTTTATTTGTGCCACAGGCTCATCTATATAGTCAGATTGAAGCTGCAGGCATTACTTACATAAGCATCGGACACCGGAAAACACTTCACAAGTTCCACAACAAGGCCCTGTACATTTCGAAGTCTGATTCGACAGACACAAATCTACGCAGCTGGGAGCTAAAGCCCACAGACCAGCTTCCACTTGAAGAGCCATCTCCATTCCCTTCATGATAACTTCAGTATTTGTCCCCCTGGTTGCCCCTTCCTCAGTTTTCGTCCAACATTTGGCCCCAACCAGAAGTATGGCTCACCCGTTACTCTGTCAAGTATCGCCAATAGTGCTACAAGCTGAAGTTGGACTGTTTTGGGAGTTACTCTTCAGTTGGATCGTCAAGATTGTAATTGTTGCCATGCTACGACTGGCCGACCCGGGCTTCAGGATAGGATAGCTCATCTTTCCATGTGCACTCAGACCTTAGAGAGAACAGTATAGAATATACATAACTCGGATGCAAGTACTTATGGTATTGGTGTTAGTCTTTGATCTGTATCTTAACTTGCTCTTATTCCAGAAGGAGCAACGGAGTCTTTTAATCGCAAAAAAAAAAGGAGTCTGCTCTGATTTTTACTCGATTCTTTGTTTGATTTTTTTTTGAGGGGAATTCTTTGTTTGATGAAGCTGTGCTAGGAGTTCTTAGACTCTGGAGTGTGCTGGGCCGACCTCCCCCGTGAGTTGCGCTAACTTGGGCCTAATTTTGTGTCCTCATGGGCTGTTCGATTAAAGGCCGGTAGCAGGCCGTTGGGTGGGGTCTCGAGTGCAACTACGGCCCGCATTCTTCTCGTTCTCTCTCAAAGAAAAAAAAAAGCAGCTACGGCCGTTTGTTTCCCTTCGATAAAAGGAAAGGAAAGAGAAGGTACACACGTTCTTCCCCAATCCATCATCATCTGATCCCTGCCCTTGTTGTCCTCCAGATGATTTATCTGTCTGCTCGATTGAGTGGCTAGCTTTTTTTTCCTTTCCTGGGCACGTGGTTAGCCAAGCCACTTCTGAAGACGGACTCAACAGAACTTCTGCCGACAGATCACAGACTAGCTTACAACAGTAAAATGCCCACTCAACAAATTCCATGTACCCTTTTTCTGGCACATGGTTAAACAAGACTTAAATGGTGAGAAGAAGCAGCTGCTCATCTCCCTTGTGTACCTGTCGACATTTGTGGGTTCATTTCTCTGCATGCATGGCTAGCTGCATCCAGCAGCTCGACCAGTCAGCTAGCAAGCATGCATATAGTAGTCATCAGATGATCTAGATAAGTAGTCACAGTATAAAGGAGAGACAGACATCTCCTTTTGTGAATTGTGATGTTAATGTGAGGGAGAGACAGAAATCATGTTGACTGATGTGGCTGAGCCCTCTATGCATAATATTGCTTGCTTTATATATAAATAAATACATATATATAGTTATCAAATATATGCGCCACAGAATGCGCCAATCTGCCACAAATAATATCAGATACACTCCACCCCAAATGTAACCAAAGGCTAGCATATGGACTAACTGCACTAATTAGACAATATATAGTTCATTTTGGAGTTATTTTTTTAAGCAGACATCTTGCAGTTTTTTAAAATTTTCTCCATGTTATCACACGTATATACAATATACCCAACTACGTACCCATCATCTTATTTCACCCGGATCGAGTTCACATTCTTCTCCCACCAGTTCCGGACTCCCTTTGGCCGTTGAAGTAGACAGCGGCGACCGGCAAGCCGAGGTTGTAGAGCTCGGCGAAGTCACGGGTGCTGAAGTTCTGCCGCCACCCTGGGGCGTAGACCGTCTGCCGGCCGAGCTGTTGGAAGAGCAGAAACACTATCCTGTGGATTCCCAGCACCGGCCGTGGGCTCTCGTAGCACACAACCTCAGTCCCTGTTTGTTCAAGCAAGAATATCCAATGGCATTAGCAGCTACCAATGGGAATCAATCTGAGAGTATGTTGGTTCCTAAGATCGTTTGTAGTACATACCAAAAGAAACTCCAGTCGTCGCCGGAATGTCAGTGACCAGCCTGCAACAGATGATCAATGTAATTTTGATTTAGCACATCTTCGTATACGGATTGAGGTACTTTACCGAGGAATGGGCCCCACCTACATAGCAACTCGCTTGCGTTTTCGTCTTCATTTCGCGCAAAATAGTTAACCAAAGGTTAAACTGGTCTGGCGAACTCAGAATTCACGGGATGGTACTAAACATCTGCCTGCACAGTGTTTGCGACGCTACATCAACGTGCATAAACAGTGACCGAGCTACAGTAACCTACATTTGGCCAACCCGTTTCGCAGCTACAGTGCCGCAGCTACAGTACTCACTCGTGTAGCTACAGTAGCCCCAGCCGGAATTCGGCCCACGAGCTAGGATGTTACATACATACACCCACCCTAAAGAAACTCGACGTCTTCGTCAAGCCATCGAACCAGCTTACCCATACAGGACAAATGTTCAGGATCGACTCTCTTGGCCACGTTTGTATTCCCAGCTCTCCCGCCCCAAGTGCCATGCTCTTGCAAAGCCATGCGCAATCTGTCCAAGCTCCCGAGTCATACGTCCGTGAAACCGTGAGAATTGGCTCTGAATACAATTTGTAACGCCCCGAGGCTCGGCACACGGCAGAGGCCCACTCTACCGAGGGATGGGCCCCACTAACGTAGCAACCCGTTTGCGCTTTCGTCCTCGCTTCGCGCAAAACGGTTAACCGAAGGTTACTACACGTTCTTGGCCTGGCTATTTAAGCTGGTCTGGTGAACTCAGAATTCACAGTATAGTAGTAAACATCTGGTTGGCCAAACGAGTGAGTACATATTCATCTAAAGTCGAGGTTGGGCACTGAGGATGAAATGGTTATGGCTATCATTATACAACATGAGTACAAATTAAGGATGCAGGTGGGTACCCAATGGTGTTTTTTAGGTTAGCTAACTAATTATGGTCAAATGCCATTCTAGTTCATTTCTCCCCTCGCTCAAGTTACATGAAATGCCATTCTAGTTCGCTCTAGGACATTGAAAGTCCTATATTTGGTGTTGGTAATTAGTGACAATGCCTAAGTACTAATCCTATGCCTAAGTTGTATGTAGCATATGAGGATTAGTACATTCCAAGGTTGGTGGCAAGATGGACATGGTGATCATGATGGCCACACTTGGATTTGGACGCAACCCTACGTGATCAAGGCAAAGGTATATGCTTAAGGGTTGTGTTTTAGTAACCAAGACACCTAGTGGGTGTGGTTACATTATAGGTTAGATAGCCGTACTATAAAGAGGGGAATGACGCGGCTATTGAACTCCTAAGTGCCTCTAGGTGTGCATTCCATAATCATATGCATTTGGATAGAACTAATAACGCCTCAAAAAATGATTGTGAAAATGCTAACACACTCACACATGACAAGATCACTTGGTGGTGTTAGCACGTTTGCGAAGGCGGTGGAGTTTGAGCGGTAGAGAGGGTTTGGGGTCCTCTCTCCCTCCCGCCGAGCTTGCGTGGCGGGATTCAGGCGTTTTCGAGGAGTTGAAACGACTATTTTCCATTACGCCAGAAGTCGGAAAAGAAACGGAGGCGAACGGAGGTCACAGAGGTGACCGGACGCGGTCTCTGTTTGACCGGACGCGTCTGGTCAGCGTTCAGCGTCTGCGCGTGTTTCAGTTTGATGATCGAACGCACAGCGCGTCCGGTCACTGACGATCGGACGCGTCCGGTCGTTCAGAGAGCTTACTAGACTCAAACTGGACGCTGGCACTGTGGCATCTGGTCAGTTCTGCAGCGTGTCCGGTCACTGTTTCGTTGAGCGCTGCTCAGGCTTGACCAGCGCGTCCGGTCAGTTACGGGACCAGCGCGTCCGGTCGCACCCAGCGCGTCCGGTCTGCGTGACCAGCGCGTCCGGTCGGTGCTTCGCATCTTAGCCGTTGTGCGACCAGCGCGTCCGGTCAATGTGACCAGCGCGTCCGGTCAGCGCGACTTCGGCTGTTTCAAGTTTCTAACGGCTATATTCGAAGGGGTACGTCTATAAATACTCGTTGGCCGGCTCAAGGCTCCATCTCTTGAACATTTGACATACTTGTGAGCACTTTGAGCTAAGCAACTCCCCTCCCACTCATCTCTCTTGCTTCTTTGCATATTCGAAGTGAGATTGAGTGATCCAAGTGCATTTGCATTGTGAGATTGCATCTAGTTGGCACTTGGTGGTTGATTTGCTGTGGGATTCTTGTTTCTCTTGGTGGTTGCCGCCACCTAGACGGCTTGGAGCAGCTTGGAGGCGTTGGCAAGAGTTGGTGATTGTTCTTGGCCACCTCCGGTGATTGTGAGGGGTTTGTGCCTACCTCGGCGAAGCGCCAAAGGCAACGTTAGTAAATTGCTCGTGTCATTGCAACCTTTTGCCATTTGGTAGGTTCTTGTGGCGCCTTTTGAGAGGCTCGGTGTGAGAGGGACTAGCGTGCCAGCAAGCACGTGAACCTCAGGATAAATCTTCGTGTCATCACTTTCATATTGTGATTGATTGATCCCGGTGTTCGGTTGTCTTGGTATTCATTGTTGATCATATTGGTTGGCTCAATACTTTGCCCCTCGGTAAAACTCTCCTAACTTAACTCCGCATTACCTTCTTAGTTATCTTTGCTAGCTAGTTAGCTTTGCTAGAGTAGCTCTTTTGTGTAGCTTGCTAGTTGTAGGTGTAGTTTCCTTCTCGATTTGACTTGCAGTTGAGTGCAAATACTAGAATTGTGAATTGGATAGGTGGCTTGCAAACACCCCGTAGGCTAAGCAAAACTCGCATCTCGCTATTTGTTATATTGATAAACTTGTTTAGCTTGTCTTTGTAGAATTTTAAAAAAGGCTATTCACCCCCCCTCTAGCCATCAAGACCTTTCAAGTGGTATCGGAGCCATGGTCACCGTTTGTAAGGCTTAACAACCTCGGTGTAAGATGGCTCAAGTTATGTTCAATCATGTTAATGGCAAGCCTCCATTCTTTGATGGTGTATCTTCCTTTGATCATTGGAAAAGGAAGATGAAGAAATATCTAGGCAATATACATGAGAAGGTTTGGGATGTGACCAAAGAAGGATACATCATTCTTGATGAGGAAAATCTCACTCCAAATGACCGCATCAACAAACAATGCAACACGGCGGCACTTGACACAATCTACCGTGCCATTGATGACAAAGTATTTGAGCAAATCAAAGATCTTGAAAAGGCAAATGAACTTTGGATAAGGCTTGAAGAAACATATGAAGGCACTTCAACGGTAAAAAGTGCCAAACTATATATATGCTCAAGGACAAGTTCTCCACCTTCAAGATGAAGGATGATGAATCCATCCCGGAGATATTCTATAGGCTCCAAGTCATTGTCAATGATCTCAAGGGGCTTGGAGAGAAGGTTGAGGACAAGGACTTCTCACACAAGTTCTTGATGTGCTTACCCAAGAAGTTTGCCACCTTAAGAAGAATGATCTTTAGAGAGGGAGTGGACAAGGTCAAACCAACCGATGTGCTTGGAGATATAATGACCGATGCCCAATACAATGATGATGAAGATGAGGTAGATGAGAAGGAGACCAAGGTCAAGCAAGAGAAGCCCATTGCATTCAAGGCTTCATCTTCTAAGGGCAAGAGCAAGGTGGAGAGCGATGATGATGATCCATTCAATGATGAGACCATGGCTCTCCTAGTGCACAAGATGGGGAGGTTCATGAAGAAGAAAGGATATGTCGATGTAGTGTCAAAGATGGATGGCTTGTTGGAGAGGGAGATGCTTGCAATGGCTCGCCGAGTGGTCCTCTCATCATCACTAGAGCTATCATCATCACTATCGGAGTTATCACTATCCCAAGTGACCACATAGCCACCACCCTTCTTCTTCTTATTGATAGTGAAGCTCTTCTTCTCTTTCTTCTCCTTCTTGTTCTTCTTCAACTTCAACTCCCCATCATGATATCTTTTGTCTTCATAGGGGCACTTTGCCACTATATGATCGGGGCTATTGCAATTGTAGCAAAGCACCTCCTTTGCCTTCATGAAGTCCCTTCTTTCTATACTGGTTTTCTTCTCATTTCGCCAGAGAGAGAGCAGTAGCAATAACGACCCACCGACGGCGACCTCCTCGCATCAGGTGCGCCGCGCCTCATCGACGAAATCCCGTGAAAACTAGGAGAGAGGCTTCGGGCAACGACGCCGGTTCGATTGACCCACCTTGCAGAGGTAATCTCTCACTCCTCACCGCTTGTGGGCGTGTTTCGCGGGTTGTGCGTTGGGTCGGGTTGCTCTGTTTTCGGGTAGTCGCCGGCGAAGAAGGGCGGCCGTTTTGTTAACTTGCAGGGGGCTGCGTTTCTTTGTTGGGGGAGAGGGTGTCAATCTGTTACAGGTTCGGGGGGAGCCTTTTTCGCCATGAATCAGAACAGGAGGCTTACTCTGGCTGCGCCGCCAGGGAAGTCGCCTTGGAATTTTCGCAATATTGCTGTTCAGAAGCCTAATTCTGATACCTGGTTTTCGGATGAGGTATGGAGCGAGCCGGGGGGCAGGGTGGGAAGACGTAGATCAACAAAATGGGACTCGAAACAGCAGAAGAAGCAACAAGCGGATGAAATCAGGAAATCTCTGTTCAATTTTGGCTCATTTGTGGAGAGGGCAGAGAGTAGGAGGGAGGAAGATCGTCAACGCAATCGTAACAAGGTAGCGGAGGAGATAACCATCAGGGAAAGAGAGGTGGAGGAGCTTGAGCGCTCAGCCATGGCGCTAGAAGCGGCTCTGTCCTGGCTGCCGGAGCTAGGGACGAAACAGAGCGGTACGCGGGAGTCATCTGACCCAGGCCAAAAGAAAATTGGGCCATCAAAAAAAGGGGGTGAGCCGGCCCAGGAGACGGGCTTTGGGTCCAACATTGAAGACCTTTTCATGCACTCCTACGAAAGGCCCAGAATACACAGATGGCTATGGGTTCCCAGTGCTAGGGTTCTTGAGGCCGCCATCATTGGGGTTCCGGCATCCTCAGAGGAAGTAAGAAGATACGGGGAGAGGGCGAAGAAAATCACAACGATGAGTGCCAAAACAGTAGACGCCAGATCTTTCGTTCAAGTTACTGCAGAGAAAGTGATGGAGATCCGTGGAGGAGGAAGGGGCAACTTTCGTGGGGAGCGCGAAGATGAGCGCAGGGAGTTCGGCCGAGAGGATCGTCTCAGGATTCGCGCAAGGGAAGGTGAGTTCGGCAGGCAGGGGGAACGTTTCAATCAATCATCAAACAACTTTAGAGCTGAGCAGAGGAGGGATGGAGGAAGTAGAGAGGGTTACTGAGAGTATAGGAGGGATGATCACAGGAGGTGGGAAGATGCTGACCGTGAGGAATATAGATGGCGTGCTGAGAATAGGGGAGCAAAGCGTCGCCCACTGGAAGGAGGGCCATCACATTTTGAGGAGGAGGATTTGCGCCACAAGTTGATCAGAGATCAAACAAACAGAGGAGGTTTCAATAGGGATGATAGTGGAGGAGGCCTGATTGATAGATGCTTCAGATGTAACAAGACAGGGCACAAGAGTTTCAACTGTCCTAACCCACCTATCTGCTACAACTGTCATGAGTCAGGGCATATGTCTACAAATTGTCCAAGTGCTAAAGAGAACAAAGGTTTGAAGCTCTGTGGATATGGGTTGCCTAGACAGCTTTTCTACAGCATACATGTTCCCATTGAGGAAGAAGAAGTGGCCAATAGCCCCATTATAGCTCTGATGATAGTAATTGAGGGGAGGGGATCAGTCAACAAAGTCACCACTGAGCTCAAGTACTTGATCAATTCTACTTGGGATTGGCAGGTCAAGAAGATGGGCAATAATGAGTTTATGTTTGTGGTTCCCACAACGAAGGACCTAGATTTCTTAACCAAGTTGAAGGAGTTCAAGTGCAAAATATCTGACATGGTGGTTTCAGTTGAGAAGTCAGACCTGATGGTAGGTTGTTGTGATGTGCTCTCTACTGCTTGGGTCCAGATCATGGGAGTTCCATATTGGGCAAGAAAAGAAAAAACAATTGAGGAGGTTGCTTACTTGGTGGGGGATTTTGAGGAGTTGGATGTCTCTTCTCTACCAGGGCTGGGGCCGATTAGGGTGAAAGTCTCTTGCAAAGACCCGAAGCAGATAAAAGGGGCCTCAAAGGTGTATTTCAATAACAAGGGTTTCATGGTATCTTGGCTGGTCGAAAACGAGAAAACTCAAGAGTCTAAGCACATTATCAATGATAAGCCTGCAAATAGGGACAGTGAAGAGGAGGAAGAAGAAGATGATGAGGAGTTCTCTGACAATTATTTTCCTTTCAAAGATGGAAGTCAGAATGATGTTGATGGTTTTCCAACCGAGTCAAGCAATCAAGGGGAGAATAGGGGCAAACAGGTGGCTCCTGGAGACACTGATATCAGTCAAGAAACACAGGGAGTGGAGCAGAAGGGCAAGACTTCACTGCATAAGGTTCAAGAGAAGGTGGTTTTGACCTCTGAGGGCTCGCTGGTGTTAAAGGATTCTGAGGCCACAGATCAAATGGAATTATGCCTTGACTCTGAAGACCCAATCCTGTTTCAGTCACAGGCTTCTGACATGATGGTGGAGGAGAACTTTAATCAGGCTTTTGGGACCACAACTCAGGATAAAGTGTCTTTGGAGGTTTCCAATCAACCAAAGCAAGGCCCGGATCCACCAATGCAAGCTGAAAGGAGGAGCGATAGACAGGCAGGCAGCAGTACCCCAATATTGGAGAAAGCAGAAAAGCTGAAGGCGAATAAGGATCTCCAAGGTACTTCTAACAACCCCTTTACTATTTTGCAGAATATTGAAAATAAACAATTAGCAAAGGTAGCAGCAGCCTGTAATATTGTGCTGGGAGTAGATGATTGTAAGATAGATGAATTTATTGTTACTCTTAAGGCTAAAGAAGCGGCGCAGGCAGAAATAGCAAGATTAGAGAAAGCTAAGTCAGCAAGCACAAAGGTTGTGATTGTAGAAGAAATTGGTGAATCAGATGATGAATACCCTGAGGGGCATGTTGAGTTAGTGGAGGAGTTATCCAGATTAGAGGAGATTTCACAGATGATATCTTCGCCAAGGTTAGTGGAGGAGTTAATTGGTCCGAGGGGCGAACGTCCTGAAGCTCAGGTTGTGCATGTGGAGGAGATGTCAGATAAAAGAAGAAGTGCACAAGTGATCCCCTTGCCAGAGGTGGGCAAGGGGAAACCAAAGAAACGTTCCAAATGAAGATCCTGTTTTGGAATATAAGAGGGCTGAACAGTGGGGGGAGAAAGAAACAACTAGGGGAGTTGATGTCCAAACATCAGGTAGATGTGGTGTGTTTACAGGAGACTATCAAGCAGAAATTCACAAATAGATAACTTTCTAGTCTAGCTAGAGGTCAAGACATGCATTGGGAATGGATTAGCCCCGAGGGGAGGTCGGGTGGTTTCCTTGTTGGGGTGGATAAGGACTGCCTGGAGGTTTTAGATTACAAAGCGGGAAGGTTTTGTCAATGTTTAACAGTGAAGTCTAAGGAAGACAATTTTAGTTGGGGGATCATCAATGTCTATGGGCCTGTTCAGGTGAATTTAAAACCAGATTTTCTGCGGGAGCTCTTGGAGACAAATTTGGCTTTGGAGGCTCCTGTTATTGTGGGAGGGGATTTCAACCTTGTCAGGGATAGTACAGAGAAATCTACTGGCAATGTTCATATGAGTTTGGTGAATTTGTTTAACCATTTTGTTGATGATTCTAGCTTGAGGGAATTACACAGACATGGAGGGACATATACTTGGACCAACAAACAGGAAACACCTATTATGGTCGTTCTAGATAGGGTTTTTATTTCAGAAGACTGGGAGGAGCATTTCCCTTTAGTTATAGCTCGTTTGCTGACAAGGGTGGGGTCAGACCATAACCCTTTGCTGGTAGAAACAGAAAGTGGGGGGAGCATCAGGTCCTCTATTTTTAGATTTGAGAATGCTTGGTTAAATCATGAAGGTTTCAGAGAATGGGTGTTACAGAAATGGACTCAAAGATGAAAAGGCTATGTTCTTGACCACTAGAATTTAATAGCTTCGAGCTTAAGGAAAAGCATGAAAGGGTGGAGCAAAAATTGGGGGAGTGACCAGAGGAAACTCAAACAAAATTTGCTCCTACAAATCAAACATTGGGACAAGCTAGCGGAGGAGAGGGCTCTAACTAACAATGAGTGGCTGGACAGGTATGGAAAGGAGGACGAATTAATGAAGATCTACGAAAATGAAGAACTGATTTGGCAAAGAAGGGGAGGAGAAAATTGGTTGTTAAAAGGGGACACCAATACAGGATATTTTCATGGCATAGCAAATGGGAGAAAGAGAAAATGCTGCATTAAGAACTTACTGGATGGGGACAGAATCATTGAAGATAAAGAGGAACTCAAGGTCTATATAACCAATTTCTATAAACAACTTTTTGGGGGAGAACCTGACCCGGTGATTCATCTGGGGGAGAACTTTTAGAGGCACAGGAGGAGTTTGGGCCGTGAAGATAACATCCTGCTCACCATACCCTTTACTATGTCTGAGTTGGAGGATGCTGTGAGAGAGATGAAAACCAATACTGCTCCAGGCCCTGATGGTTTCTCGACGTCCTTCTTTAAAAACTTTTGGGGACAAGCTAGAGAAACTATTTTAGAAATGCTTCAGCTTTTGCATAAGGGGCAATTGGATATTGCAAGATTGAATTATGGCATTATAGTTCTACTTCCCAAAATAAAAGGAGCCAATCAAATTAAACAGTTTAGACCGATTTGTTTGCTCAATGTTATATATAAGATCATAACCAAAGTCCTCACTCTTAGACTTAATACTGTCATCAATAAGATTATTAGTGAGGCCCAAACAGCTTTTATTCCTGGGAGGTATATTCTTGATGGAGTTTTGATTGTGCATGAGATTTTACATGAGTTGAGAGTGCAGAAGAAAAAAGGCATCATCTTGAAACTGGATTTCGAGAAAGCATACGACAAGGTGAATTGGAAGTTTTTGCAAGATGTGTTGATAAGGAAAAATTTTGATCCATTATGGATAGAATGGATCCTGAAAATTGTACAAGGGGGAAGAGTTGCAATCAACTTGAATGGGGAGATTGGTCAGTATTTTAGGAGTTATAAGAGGCTAAGACAGGGGGACCCCCTTTCTCCATTACTTTTCAACTTAGTGGCAGATGCCTTATCTGAGATCTTGAGCTGTGCCAGTGAACAAGGGTTGATCAATGGATTATGCCCAGAGTTAGTGGAGGGAGGGCTTACCCATCTGCAGTATGCAGATGATACTGTGTTGTTCTTACAATACTCTGATACAGACATGATCAACTTGAAATTTTTGCTGTTCTGTTATGAAGAACTTTCAGGGATGAAGATTAATTACTCCAAGAGTGAAGTTTTCACAGTCGGCCTCTCTGAGCAGGAGAGTCAAAGCGTTGCCAATGCTTTCAATTGTAATTTGGGGGAGTTTCCTATGAAGTATTTGGGGTTGCCGCTAAGTAATAAGAGACTATGTTGTTGTTGTTGCTAAGTAATAAGAGACTGTGCAAAGCTGAACTTAGTGACTCACCAGAGAAGATTGAAAAAAGGCTTCAGACATGGAAAGGTGGGCATCTCTCCTCTGGGGGGAAATCAATTCTCATCAATTCAAGCTTGACAAGTATTCCCATGTACACCATGGGTTTTTACTGACTTTAGGAAGGTATTCACCAGAGGTTCGACACTTGCAAAAGCAAATTTTTCTGGGAAGGTGTGGGGAACAAAAAGAAATATCACATGATTAAATGGGACGCACTAGATAAACCTAAGGAATTTGGGGGCTTAGGCTTTATTGATACCAGGGCAATGAACACCGCTCTCCTGTGCAAGTGGATATTTAGACTAGAAAGCGGGGATACCAGTCTTTGTATGGAGCTGTTGAGGAGAAAATATCTTGGAGGAGGTGGTTTTTGTCAGAGCAAGAGTGTAGGTAGTTCCCAATTCTGGCAAGGTTTACACTCTGTCAAGGAATGGTATGAAAAAGGTAAGGCTCACAAAGTGGGAAGTGGGCACCAGACCAGATTTTGGAAGGATGTCTGGTTGGGGGAGGTTCCTCTGAAAATCTGTTGTCCTAGGCTTTTCAAAATCTGTCATGACCAAGATATTTCAGTGAGTTCGGCTAGAGAGCTGAGTTGGAGTCTCAGTTACAGAAGAAAATTTGGGGAAGTAGAGATGGAGGAGTGGAAAGTTCTAATGAGTTTGCTGGAAAATGTGAGGCTTGATGACAACAGAGATATGGTTTGCTGGAAATTAGAGAGGTCAGGCAAATTCTCCACACGGAGTATGTACAGGTTCATCACTTTTGCTGGGGTCATTGATGTGGAGATGATGGAGATCTGGAGCGCTAAGATTCCACTGAAAGTTAAGATATTCTTATGGATGGCGTGGCACGATAGGATTCAGATAGTTCAACAGTTGAGGAGAAGGAATTGGGATGGGGCGTGTTCTTGCAAGTTCTGTGATGCAGAAGAATCAGTCAATCACCTTTTATTCCAGTGCCCCATTGCTGTTGCAACGTGGTGCTGGGTACGGGATAGCCTAGGATGGCCTAGAATTCCAACTTCTATACTTTCTTTTCAGAATCTGCTTTCTGCTAGTGGGGGAGTAGAGGGTAAAATGAAACTGTGGTGGGTTATGGCGACTGTAGGGTGGGCGTTATGGAAGACTAGGAATGACTTAATTTTCTCCAATATTATGATCAAATCCCCTAAACAGGTTGCTTACTTGGCGCTTGGATTTTTGAAGCAGTGGACCGTGATGGAGAAGAAGGAAGGATCCAAGAAGGAAGCGTTGGTGGAGCATCTGAAGGAAGGAATGGCGCGGTGGTGACCTGTGTCTAAATGGGGCTTTCGTTTAGTCTCTGTTTTCAGTAGCTCAGGTCTTTTGGGGATGTTTTCTTATCATTGTTTTCTGGATATTGCGCTGGTTTGGCAGGAGGTGTGTCCTATGTTTCTGCCCGGGTGGCAGTGCTTTTGTTTCAAATGCTCGATGTAAGAGCTGGTAACCCCAGCAGAACCCTGTGACGTTTTCAGCTTTCAATAGAAGCTGGGCTGAAAACCTTTGGTCTAAAAACACTACATCGACATGCCTTATGGCCAAGCCTACCAAGGTAAAATGTGATGATAGTGATGATGATTCTTGTGCTAGTGATGGTTGTAGGAGTGATGATGAGGAGGATGAGGACTACTCCAAGGATGATCTATTAGGCATAATAGATCAAATGAGCAAGGGCTACAAGAGGACCACCAAGAAATACAAAATCTTGGAACAAGAGCTCATTGCCAAGAGCAATGAAAATGATGCCTTGATGGAGGAGCTTGTTGCTCTCAAAAAGAGTAAGGAGTGCAAAGGAATTGAACAAGAGCTCAAAGCTCTTAGGAAATCCTTTGATGAGCTAGAGGCCTCTTGTGAGTGTCTAAAGGAAGACCATGAGGATCTTGAAGTTGCTCACACTAGGCTTAAGGAAGCCCACTCCACTCTACTCGAGCTCATCAAGGAAAAGGACCTCAAGTTGGAGAAGCTCATGAAGGAAGCTAAGGAGGAGCAAGTGATTATCACTTGTGATATTGGACTAACATATGATATTATTGATGATTCTTTATTTGTTGGTCCTGCTAATGCTTCATGTAGCTCATCATCATCCACCATGACCAACCCTACCTCTACTACTAGTGATTCATCACTTGTGGTTGAGAATGATACTCTCAAGAGAGAGGTGGATGATCTCACCCGCGCATTAGACAATGCCTATGGTGGGGATGCCCGCTTGCTAAAATGCTTGGGTAACCAAAGGTTCTCTCTTAACAAAGAGGGTTTGTGCTATACTCCCAAGAAGGGCATGGCGGCCTTTGCTACTCTAAAGCCTCGCTTTGTGAAGGGCAATGGTCGTTATTATAATAGATGCAAGCAAGTTGGGCATCTAGAGATTAATTGCAACAAAATGAACAAGAACAAGAAAAATGCTAATGTACCTTACATTCCTTTTGATTCTTGTTATGTGCTTACCAAGGGTGAGAAAGGTGTGCATGCTAAGTTTGTTGATACACCAATTGTGGGTCCAAAGAAGAAGGCCATTTGGGTACCAAAGAGCTTAGTGACTAACCTCCAAGGACTCAAGCAAGTATGGGTACCTAAAAGACATTAAATTGTTTTGTAGGTAAATTACAAGGCCGGAGGAAGGCATTGGGTGCTTGATAGTGGGTGCTCTCAACATATGACCGGTGATTTAAGAATGTTCAACTCTCTCAAATCAAATGATAGTGGCATTGATAGCATCACTTTTGGTGATAATAGCAAGGGTGATGTAAAGGCTCTTTGAAGGATTGCAATCTCAAATGATCATAGCATCTCCAATGTGCTACTAGTTGAAAAGCTAAATTTCAACTTGTTGTCGGTTGCTCAATTGTGTGATCTAGGTTTCAAGTGCATATTTGGTGTTGATGATGTGGAGATAGTTAGTGTTGATGGCTCCAATTTGATCTTCAAGGGTTTTAGATATGAGAATCTATACTTGGTTGATTTCAATGCTAGTGACACTCAACTTTCAACATGCTTGCTCACCAAATCAAGTATGGGTTGGTTATGGCATAGAAGACTTGGTCATGTTGGCATGAAGCAATTGAACAAGTTAGTGAAGCATGACTTAGTTAGAGGCTTGAAGGATGTCACATTTGAGAAAGATAAGCTATGTAGTGCATGTCAAGCCGGAAAGCAAGTGGGCAACACTCATCCATTAAAGAGCATTATGAGTACTTCCAAGGCAACAAGTATGGTTTTGTGATTGTGGATGATTTCACTAGATATACATGGGTATTCTTTCTTATGGACAAAAGTAATGTTTTTTACATATTCAAGAAGTTCATCAAGAGAGTGCAAAATGAGTTTGAGACCACAATCAAGAAAGTGAGAAGTGACAATGGAAGTGAGTTTCGAAACACAAGAGTTGATGAGCTATGTGGTGAGCTTGGAATCAAACATCAATTCTCGGCCAAGTATACACCTCAATCAAATGGCTTAGTTGAGAGGAAGAATAGAACCTTAATTGATATGGCAAGATCAATGTTGAATGAGTATAATGTGAGTCATTCTTTTTGGGCCGAAGCAATCAACACGGTTTGCTTCTATAGCAACCGCCTCTATTGCCACAAGTTCTTAGAGAAGACACCATATGAGATCTTAAATGGAAGAAAGCCCAACATTGCATACTTTCGGGTATTTGGTTGCAAATGCTACATCTTGAAGAAGGACACTAGATTGAGCAAGTTTGAGAAGAAATGTGATGAAGGATTCCTACTTGGGTACTCCACTACTAGCAAAGCTTATAGAGTTTGGAATTTGGCTAGTGGTTTACTTGAGGAAGTTCATGATGTTGAGTTTGATGAAACAAATGGCTCTTAAGATGAGGAAGATAACTTGAATGACGTGAGAAGAACTCAATTGACCAATGCTATGAAAGAAATGGATATTGGTGATATTAGGCCAAAGCAAGTGATTGATGTGGATGACAAAGATCAAGTGCTCCAAAGTCCAATTACACAAGCTAGTGGTTCTCTAATCCAAAATCAAGCTAGTACATCATCTCAAGTGCAACAAGATCAACAAGTGGCTAGTTCATCATCTCCAACTCATGATCAACATCAACATCCAAGCAATCAAGTCCAAGTGCTTCAACCAACCAACATTGCTAGAGACCATCCATTGGATTCCATCATTGGTGACATACAAAGGGAAGTTCAAACTAGATCAAGATTGACATCATTTTGTGCTCACTCTTCTTTTGTGTCAATGGAAGAACCCAAGGACATTGATAAAGCATTGAGAGATCCGGATTGGGTAAATGCAATGCATGAAGAGCTCAACAACTTCAAGAGAAATGAAGTATGGGAATTAGTTGAGAGGCCTAAGGATCACAATGTCATTGGAACAAGATGGGTCTTTCGCAACAAGCAAGATCAAGATGGGATAGTAGTAAGGAACAAAGCAAGACTAGTGGCTCAAGGTTACACACAAATAGAGAGTCTTGACTTTGGTGAAACATATGCCCCGGTTGCAAGATTGGAAGCAATTAGGATCTTACTTGCCTATGCTTGTGCTCACAATATCAAGCTATATCAAATGGATGTGAAGAGTGCATTTCTCAATGGGTACATCCAAGAGGAGGTGTATGTGGAGCAACCTCCCGGTTTTGAAGATGACAAGAAACCCAATCATGTATACAAGTTAAGGAAGGCTTTGTATGGATTGAAGCAAGCACCTAGAGCATGGTATGAAAGATTGAGAGACTTCTTGCTATCCAAAGGATTTGTCATGGGCAAAGTTGATACAACACTATTCACCAAGAAGATTAGGAAAGACTTGTTTGTGTTGCAAATATATGTTGATGATATCATATTCGGTTCAACCAATCAAGATTATTGTGATGAGTTTGGGAAAATGATGGCAAAGGAATTTGAAATGTCAATGATTGGAGAACTTAGCTTCTTCCTTGGACTTCAAATCAAACAAATGAAAGAAGGTACATTCGTGAGCCAAACCAAATATATAAAGGATATGCTAAAGAAGTTTGGTATGGAAGATGCAAAAGGAATCACTACTCCAATGAGCACTAGTGGAAGCTTGTATAGTGACAAGAATGGCAACATGGTGGATCAAAAGCTATATAGATCAATGATTGGTAGCCTACTCTATGTGACGGCATCAAGGCCCGATGTAATGTTTAGTGTATGCATGTGTGCAAGATTTCAAGCCTCACCAAGAGAAAGTCATTTGAAGGCAACAAAGAGAATATTGAGGTACTTAAAGCATACACAAGATGTTGGATTATGTATCCCAAAGGTGCAAGTTTTCATCTAGATGGATATTCGGATTCTGACTATGCCGGTGACAAAGTGGAGAGAAAGAGCACCTCCGGGACTTGTCAATTGTTGGGAAGATCATTTGTCTCATGGTCATCCAAGAAGCAAAATAGTATTGCACTATCTACCGCCGAGGCCGAATACATCGCCGCGGGTAGTTGTTGTGCACAAATCTTGTGGATGAAGGCAACATTGAAGGATTTTGGAATCAATTTCAAGAATGTGCCATTGCTATGTAACAATGAAAGTGTCGTGAAGCTAACCAACAATCCGGTTCAACATCAAAGAACAAAGCATATTGATGTTCGCCATCATTTCATTAGAGATCATCAACAAAAGGGTGACATTGCTATTGAGAGTGTGGGCACCGAAGATCAATTAGCCGATCTATTCACCAAGCCACTTGATGAGAAGAGATTTCACAAGCTAAAGAATGAGTTGAACATACTTGACTTCTCCAACATGAGTTGATGCACCTCCATAATATGACAGGCCTCTCCTTCGAGCCCCAAGGTATAATTGGTTGAAATGTCATACATTCTATGTTAAGGACTTGTTTAGTGCATCTAGTCATAATTTATATGTTCTAGGCTCATTCATGAAAATTGAATGAATTTGAAGTTTATATGGTGCCACTATTGTTTCCATGACTTGTATGATCTAGTGGTAGCATATAACTTGTTTAAGTAGCTTATGATCCTAAGTGTTTAATCTAGAAAACTTGACTAAATATTTGCTTCAACATGGTGCATGATAACCCTTCTAGTGAGGTGTGAAGAAGCTTGCCCTTGGATCAAACCGAAGCATTTTATTTATGCAAGCAATCTAGGTTGAATCACAAACTTGATCCTCACCCCATATTTCAACATGATAATCTATCTAAAATTGGTCCCTTGTGTTCATTGGTGCCAAAGGGGGAGAAAATGATGTTCACAAAGATAGAACTCAAAGGGGGAGAAGCACAAAGGGGGAGAAAATGTTGTTCACAAAGGGTGAGAAAAACCTAAAGGGGAGAATTGATAAAAGAAGGGGATCAATTAAAATTTTGAGCACACAAGTAGGGGGAGCAAGCTCTTAAGCATGAATGTTGCATTTCCATGTGCACTTCATATGTATGATGCATAGTTATGCATTTCTTTTTCTCCGATACATTGCCTGTGTGGTGACTTGCTAGTATAATTTGAATGATATATTGAGGTACTAGCATGAATAGGAAGTAGTTAGATTTTTCTTGCCTCATGTTTTTCAAAGTAGTACTAGAACCTTGCTTATAATGTTGATCTCACAAGGTTTCTAGTTATGTTTGTGTTTTTACAAGTGGTATCTAACTACACAAGGTGCTAAGATGGTGTTTATCGCTACTCCGATGGTATCACGCTTCAAAGGTTTATAATCTTAAACACTTAGCACCTATTGGTAGTCAATGCTCCTATACTGTCCTATCTAACATGTATGCTTCCAAAATCCAAACATATAGCATACATGTAGGGGGAGCTATTGCTATCAATTTGAATTCATAATCACATGTCCATAATTCTTACACATGGTAATATACTTGGACAATGTGACATGGGTTCAATCAAAATTCTATCATAATATCTTTGTGAATGGCTTGTCACCAATTACCAACAAGGGGGAGATTGAAAGTCCTATGTTTGGTGTTGGTAATTAGTGACAATGCCTAAGTAACAATCCTATGCTAAGTTGTATGTAGCATATGAGGATTAGTACATTCCAAGGCTGGTGGCAAGATGGACATGGTGATCATGATGGCCACACTTGGATTTGGACGCAACCCTACGTGATCAAGGCAAAGGTATATGCTTAAGGGTTGTGTTTTAGTAACCAAGACACCTAGTGGGTGTGGTTACATTATAGGTTAGATAGCCGTACTATAAAGAGGGGAATGACGCGGCTATTGAACTCCTAAGTGCCTCTAGGTGTGCATTTCATAATCATATGCATTTGGATAGAACTAATAACGCCTCGAAAAATGATTGTGAAAATGCTAACACACTCACACATGACGAGATCACTTGGTGGTGTTAGCACGTTTGCGAAGGCGGTGGAGTTTGAGCGGTAGAGAGGGTTTGGGGTCCTCTCTCCCTCCCGCCGAGCTTGCGTGGCGGGATTCAGGCGTTTTCGAGGAGTTGAAACGACTATTTTCCATTACGCCAGAAGTCGGAAAAGAAACGGAGGCGAACGGAGGTCACAGAGGTGACCGGACACGGTCTCTGTTTGACCGAACGCGTCCGGTCAGCGTTCAGCGTCTGCGCGTGTTTCAGTTTGATGATCGGACGCGCAGCGCGTTCGGTCACTGACGATCGGACGCGTCCGGTCGTTCAGGGAGCTTACTGGACTCAAACTGGACGCTGGCACTGTGGCGTCCGGTCAGTTCTGCAGCGCGTCTGGTCACTGTTTCGTTGAGCGCTGCTCAGGCTTGACCAGCGCGTCCGGTCAGTTACGGGACCAGCGCGTCCGGTCGCACCCAGCGCGTCCGGTCTGCGTGACCAGCGCGTCTGGTCGGTGCTTCGTAGCTTAGCCGTTGTGCGACCGGCGCGTCCGGTCAGTGTGACCAGCACGTCCGGTCAGCGCGACTTCGGCTGTTTCAAGTTTCTAACGGCTATATTCGAAGGGGTACGTCTATAAATACTCGTTGGCCGGCTCAAGGCTCCATCTCTTGAACATTTGACATACTTGTGAGCACTTTGAGCTAAGCAACTACCCTCCCACTCATCTCTCTTGCTTCTTTGCATATTCGAAGTGAGATTGAGTGATCCAAGTGCATTTGCATTGTGAGATTGCATCTAGTTGGCACTTGGTGGTTGATTTGCTGCGGGATTCTTGTTTCTCTTGGTGGTTGCCGCCACCTAGACGGCTTGGAGCAGCTTGGAGGCGTTGGCAAGAGTTGGTGATTGTTCTTGGCCACCTCCGGTGATTGTGAGGGGTTTGTGCCTACCTCGGCGAAGCGCCAAAGGCAACGTTAGTAAATTGCTCATGTCATTGCAACCTTTTGCCATTTGGTAGGTTCTTGTGGCGCCTTTTGAGAGGCTCGGTGTGAGACTGATTAGCCACCAAACCACGTGGTGAAGAGGGACACAACGGGGACTAGCGTGCCGGCAAGCACGTGAACCTCGGGATAAATCTTCGTGTCATCACTTTCATATTGTGATTGATTGATCCCGGTGTTCGGTTGTCTTGGTATTCATCGTTGATCATATTGGTTGGCTCAATACTTCGCCCCTCGGTGAAACTCTCCTAACTTAACTCTGCATTACCTTCTTAGTTATCTTTGCTAGCTAGTTAGCTTTGCTAGAGTAGCTCTTTTGTGTAGCTTGCTAGTTGTAGGTGTAGTTTCCTTCTCGGTTTGACTTGTGCGGTTGAGTGCAAATACTAGAATTGTGAATTGGATAGGTGGCTTGCAAACACCCCGTAGGCTAAGCAAAACTCGCATCTCGCTATTTGTTATATTAATAAACTTGTTTAGCTTGTCTTTGTAGAATTTTTAAAAAGTCTATTCACCCCCCTGTAGCCATCAAGACCTTTCAGACATACAAAGGATCTTTTGGTGGTGCTTTGTCCAAATATCTTGACATTTTGGACCTTCTATACCTAGAGTGATTTCCAAGCTAAATTGTCAAGGACTTGGGATGATCAACTGATGTTGTCATCTTCTAGTTATTAATACTTCACAAAATTAGCTCATTAGGCCTTCTTCTTTGTTGTTTTAGTTTCCTTTGCATTTTGGAAGCAAATCCATAAGACTTGGGCCCCTTTAAAGTGTCAATTCTTTTTGTGGTTGGCTACCTACAATAGATAGACAAAGAACCACCTAGTTATGTGGAGAGGGCTTCCACACCTAGAACATGCCCTTATGTGATCAAGAAGAGGACATTATGCAACACATTCTCATTTCATGTGTGTTTTGGTAGATAGGTGTGTGGTTCTACATGTTTTAGCAAGTAGATCTCCAAGTATTGTCACCCAAGTTTAGAGGATGATATGTTTATTAGTTATTGCCTAACTGGTAGATTAAGATCGACTCCTTGGTGAACCAGACACTCAAGAAGGGTTTGGATTCACTAATTGTTCTCTTGGATGACCTAGAAGCATTGGAATGTTTATGTCTTCAATGGACCGTCACCTAATGTCCAACGTTACTTGTTACTTATTGCTAGAGAGTAAGCACATCTTTGGGGTTTGATTGGTGCTAGTGATTTTTTGAAGTTGGATGTTCGATTTAGGAGCTGTGTTTTCTTTGGGTCATAATTTACCTTTTTAAGTGGCGATTATGTTATCTAATATGTTATTGGGTGTATCTATCTTGGGTGGGGGTCTTATGTTTCCTTCTCTTCAAAGCAATAGTATAACTCTTTTCCCACCCTCTCTTACATATAGTTACTTTATTGCTTTGATTTGTTCTCTGGAATCTTATAAATAGGGAAGGAATTATTTTCTCCTACTTCATTCTCCCTTCGTCTCAGAATAGAAGGTATGATTTGGCTTGGTGCAGTCTTCAAGACCACACTTTGACCATTAATTTCTCTATAAAAGTATCATTAGAATGTTTTTCTAAACACAAATCTAATGTTACCACTTTCATACTAAAAACCTTTCATATGATTAGGCTAATTGTTTGACTCAAAGACACAAATAAAGTTGGAATTTTGAAATATGTGCATGCCTCATCTTTCGAGACGAAGGGAGCATAAAGAAATTGTATCCACTCGGCTCCCTTGAGTACAAATATATATTGAACCAATAGTTTTACATGGCTACTCATGGTTTAGGAATTTGATGTTTCCAAAGAATTATGGATGGAGGACACGTTAGTGATATTGGGGCATCTGTACGTAGATTATCCACTTCATTTTTCCCACAAATGGTATTGCTATAGTATTATCTAAATCTAATGCACTTGCAGGGTATATATATTTGATATGATTTTTGGAAAGCCTTGCACACTGCCAAACTCTTTATATTCGTTGGCACTCAACTACCACTAGTCTAAAAGATGTTTGGAATGAGTTAGCACCTCACATAATTTGCTTGAGAAAAAGGTGCTATGTTAAATATTGATGCATGTGCTTTGAGCTAGTAAAACATCATATCATGTGGCAGTAGCATGCATCAATATCTTCCACGGTTCTGGACAAATCTTTGAAAATGCATAAACTAACATTCTAGTGTGATCAGGGCAATTAGTTAACGTCTTTACTTGGGATAATGTTTTTTTACAAATATACCCTTGGGTACATTTTTAATACTCTAGGTAGATATATATCAAATGTCATTCACAAATAAAAAAAAGGCTCTGGATGGCATATGTTTTAATATAACACACACAATGGCACATGGGATACCTGAGGATACTATATTTCTTTGTATTCACACTAAACTGACAAAAGGGTCAGGCAATGGTTGATGAGAGTCACTACATAAGGGGTTAGTTCCTTGTATAATAATGTGGGAGAATGCTGAAGGAATATTTAGGATTTTGCAAATTTAGACGTACACCCCAGCTTCTTATCCAGACAGATATACCCTGCTATAGCTAGTCGTTGAAAATCCAAGGCATATATGTGCACCATTTTTAGTTGTCAGGAAATTGTTGTTTTCTTGCAGGTGTTAGGATACCACCAAGACTAGTTGAATTATTCCACTTCGTTGTCAAAATTTCACTTGAGGTAGTATAACATAGATACTGTCAGAACTAACCATGCATTATCTTGAAATAAAGTACTGTTCTTGTGCAGGTAGGATAATAAGGATGTTAGTCGTACTTGCAGGATTGCACATGAAAAACTGTGATTTTAGATATTTATGTGAGGATTTGATTACTTGTAAGCTGTATATGATGGTGCCTAAATAAATGATCTAAGTAATGAACAAAAACCGTTGTGTGTGCTTGTGCATCCCGTCCCTCAAAAGTCAAAAATACTGTGATGAGATACTGAAATGCATACTTGTCTACATATATTTGATCTACAGCAGGCCTTGTTTAGATGCCAAATTTTCCCCCAAATTCCACTATGCAAAAAGAAGATTTCCCATCACATCAAAATGTCGGCACATGCATGGAGTACTAAATGTAGATGAATTCAAAAACTAATTGCACAGTTTAGTTGTGCTTTGCGAGACGAATCTTTTAAGCCTAATTAATCAATGTTTGGATAAAAATTCACAAATACAAACGAAATACTGCAGTGCGGAATCTTGTACTGTGCAGATTTTGGACATCCAAAATGAGACTGGGACGGGAGGCTGGATACTCTGGGATTAGTTTATTAATTTATTATACAGTACACAGCACCACGCCACTACCGTACGAGGTGGAATGTGGACAGTTACGTGTGTTGTATGATGTCTTTCCAAGAAAGAGACGGGAAGGGTGGACAGCAAGTTTATAACATGGCGTGAGCGTGATGGTGACCTTACCGGCTGGTTACCATATGCAAGACGCTGTGCGTACAAAAGATTCACGAACGAACACGAACGAAGCAGTAGGTAGCAGATTACCAGTGCAGGTACTCCCTGAGGTTGGGATCGCTGGGGCTTGGCGCATCAGGATCCACCATCACCTGCAGATCGGTCAGAATCAGATCAGGCATGCGGTTAAGCAGCAGGCTACTAGCTAATTGCTGGCTTGGAATAATGTGCATGTAGCAGATGCAGTGAATCTGTGAATGAATGAAATTATCCTAGGCCTTGTTCAGTTCCAAAATCGGGCACCCCCGATTTGGAACAGTTCGCTACAGTGCGCATTAAATGTGCACTGTAGCGATTCGTTTGTATTTGGTAAAAATTGTTCAAATTTTGACTAATTAGGCTCAAAATGTTCGTCTCGCAAAGTACAATAAAACTGTGCAATTAGTTTTAAATTTCATCTACATTTAGTACTCCATGCATGTGCCGGTATTTTGATGTGATGGGAATCTTCTTTTTGCATAGTGAAATTTGGGGTTTAATTTGGGAACTAAACAAGGGCCTAGATTCCTAGCTACCTGCTTTGTGTAGCTACTAGGTGGTCGCAGCTAGCAGCAGTAGACAAGAGATCCTCGATGCTGTGACGACTGCGAATGATCGATCGATCGAATGAGCTACAGTACTATAGTACGTACGAGGGTGTAGAAGGTGCGCATGTCGGGTCCGCCGACCTCGACGCGCGGCTGGTCGGCGATGGCGGAGGGCCTGAGCTCGCAGCCGTTGGAGATCTCGCGCGCGGCGTAGGCGACGCGGAGCGGCACCCGGCGCACGAAGGGGTCCACCACGTCGCCGATGATGCGCCCCACCACCAGCGGGTCCCCGCGCTGCATGGCCCCGCCGCCGCTGCTGCGGTGCTGCGTGCCGGTCGATCGAGCCCTCCCTGCCGCTAGCTCGTCGCTCCTCCGGCCACGGCCAGCCCCCCAGAAATAATGGGTCACCGACGAGGCGACGACGACCGCACCTCCTCACCCCACCAGCTCGCGGCGCGCGCACGTCGTTGCACCACGCACCACTGCACACGACCCAGGGGAGAGGACTGGGAGGTGGGAGCTCTCTTGCCGCTGCTACTTATAGAGAGAGAGGGGGCGGCCGGGCCGCGCCGGAACCCGGAAGAAGCTAGGCTCGCTAGCTAGCTCTCGCAGCTCAGCAAGCTATTTCCTGACGCGACTGATGAGCGAGCTAGCAGCAGTCCTAGCAGGCAGAGCGGGCGCGGGGCAGATGGGGGTCCGGGTCCGGCCGGCGGGGCCGTGGTCCCGCGGCCGGATTGGACAGGGGGTGATCGAGGTGTCGTCGGCCGTCGTCGATGATATGCGCAGCCGCGGCGAGTGGAGTGGGGAATCGGCCGGCCGGCGTCCATCCGGGTGGGGTGGGGGTGGGTGCTGGCTGCTAGCTGTCTGGTGTCTGCAAAGGAAGGAAAGGGGGGTGGGGTGGGGAGCGGCCGGTCAGACGATGGAAATGGACTGTCCGTGCTGCTGGCTGCTGTTTTGTAGCTCGTCTAGGGAAGCAAGGACAGCCAGGATAACCCCCACCCCACCCCAGGCCATCCATCCACCAGACATCAGATCCATCCATCAAAGCAAACCCCGGCCCTCCCCTCTCCACGTAGGGAGGACACTGTTCCATTGAGCCAGCCGAGCCAACAACTACTACTGCAGCTAGCTGTTAGTTGGGTGAGAGTGAGTGATTTCATCTCCTGCACCACATACATACATACATACATCAGTATAGTAGTAAGTAGTTCAGTATATTGGCAGTTCTACACCACATGCCTGCCGGCGTAATTTACATCTTCTTCTTCAAATTCAAGTGAAAGTTTTAATCTTTGGGGGTGTGGAGCGAGAGAGAGACGAAGACTTTATTTACCTGAGGTTGAAGATGAAGACCGAAGAGAGAGGTGAGGCTCAGCTGCTGCTGCCTTGAGCGCCTGACGAGACCGCGGATTGGTGCTCCAGGCCACGTTTAGATTGGAAAAAAATTTCAAACCGATGAATAGTACCACTTTCGGCTTATTTGGCAAATATTGTCCAATCATGAACCAACTAGGCTCAAAAGATTCATCTCGTGATTTTCAACTAAACTGTGTAATTAGTTATTTTTTTTACATACATTTACTACTTCATGCATGGGTCCAAAGATTGATGTGACGAAAAAAGAGTAAAAAATTTTAACTTTTGAAGTGCATCTAAGCAAGGCCACAGTACGAGGAGGGGGGCCGGGCCGGGTCGGGTCGTCCTAGGTCCTTTTTGTCACCCCGGGACGTAGGCATCAGGCCCATCATGTCACCCCGGCCTCTGTCGAGTTTCCATTGGCCGCCCGCCAGACTTTGATGGCCCCCAGCCACCCCGAGGTAACAACGACACAGGCCGGGCCGTACGCGCCCAGGACGTCGACACCTCACCCGTTTATCCGCACAGTAAAAGAAAAAACCCCGCCTTTGACGTGTCGATCTCCTGCGGTGCCTGCCCGGCGGCCGGTTTGCGGTGGAGGCCGAATGAGCACCCACAGGGATTGCTACGCGTTCGCCTCGCGTCTACGCCTGCCTGCCGGTGTCTCGTTGGGTGATGAATTTTATTACGCGCTAATCATGTGTGTGCACTCTTTATGCTAATTAGATTATCTCTAACAGTACCAAAGGAATAATAATAATATAGTTTTGCGACATTTCCCAACAATAAAAGGCCCCGTTCGCTTCGCTGAAAAGTCATTGCTAAAAATATTGTTCGCTGATTTGTTGTGAGAGAAAAACACTGTTCCGACTGAAAAAACAAACTGAAAAAGTATAGATTATAAGATAAGCGAATAGGAAAAAAACCTTCATTCATCCTTCCAAACCAACTAACAAATTTCAAGTGTATACCCCAGCCCCCACCCCCCCTCATAAAAAGGGCACTGCTAGTGCTCGGACGTCCCGACGAACGCTAACGTCCAGACATCCGCCCCTGCAGTCTGTTTTTTCGTGCCATTTCGCGCATCCACGCGGGGCCCATGTCGCGCGGACGTCGCCCCCACACGCCTGTAGTCGCACACGGGAATGTGTGCGCCCTCTCGGTGGCACCCTAAGAGCTGCAGCATGTGGGTCCATTGCAACATGTGCCGTCTTTTTTGTTTTTTTGCCCTTTTTGGAAAGATTCTCTCAAACATGCCCCTGACCGAAAGAATTCAAAAAATGGACCATGATCTTGGCGCCACAGTAATTGGCGCCAAGATATAACGTCTTGGCGCCAGTGACATTGGCGCCAAGACCATGCGTCATGGCGCTGACATGGAAGGGCCTGGCAACCTGGCGCGGGGGCTTGACGTCGTGGATCTTGGCACCAAGCCCCCTGTAATATGTTGTTTCGTTTTTTTCTTCCTCCTCTCTTCCTTTCTCTTCTCACTGAAATCCACCGCCGCCGCGCTCTGTGCCGGCTCCTGCGGCCGCCCGGCCGGCCGGCCGCCGCCGCCCGCCCGGCCGCCCTCCGCCGCCGCCAGTGAGGCCGCTTGCCACGGGAGGGCGCGGCTGCCCCTGTGCCGCCCGCTCGGTCGGCCGCCGCCGCCCGCTCGACCGCCCTCCACCGCCACCGGTGAGGCCGCTTGCCATGGGAGGCCGCGGCCGCCCCTGTGCCGCCCGCCCGCCCGCCCGCCGCCGCCGGTGAGGCCGCTTGCCACTGGAGGCCGCGGCCGCCCCTGTGCCGCCCGCCCGGCCGGCCGCCGCCGGTGAGGCGGCCCTCCCCATCCGCCCTTGCCACGGGAGGTCGCGTCGGCATCTCCAGCGCCGCGCGCTGCTGCCCCTCCCTCCATTGCCGCGCGCTGGCATCTCCGCTTCTCCTACATTGAAGCAAGGTAAAGTACTTTGTTGTTCTTACTTAACAATAGTTAGTTAGTTAGTTAGTTAGTGTATTAGAGATTAAGATTTGAAGAAAGATATTTAGATAGATATGTAGATTGATGGATACTTTATATAGGTACTTAGTTATTTAGTTAGTTAAATAGTTATATAGTTAGTTACATAGATAGTTACTTGACATAGTTAGTTAGTAGTACTGAGCAGTTAGTAGTAGTTATTAGTTATGAATACTTAGTAGTTAGTAGTACTTAGTATTTACTTTTTATGTATTAGAGACCTTGTACTTAGTATGTTTCATTTATATTGAAGTAAAGGAATTGTGCTTCGTTGTGTTTTGGAACTAGATAGACAACCTAGTGAGCATATATCATGGAGGCACTGTGGAACGAGATCGTTATGGATATGTTGAGTTTGTTGACATGCAAAGTGTGCCTGTGCTATTCAATGAGAAGCCATCATTTAGTGAGTTGACTGCAAGGGCTCGTGAGGAGGTACATTGCCATGGAGATGATGACATCATAGTTGAGGGTGTACTTCACCTAGGTTTCCCTCCCAACATGCTAAGGAAGATGATCCCAATAGGGTGTGCAGATCAGTGGGAGAACTATGTGAGATCGGCTATGAAAAGCTAGTTCCAAAGTTTGGACGTGGTTGTGCATCGGGTGCTAGTTGATCCCATCCCTCTTAGGTTCTCCTCGCCAATGGGTGAGCAGGCATACTTTGACCCTCCCGTCCCGGAACGTGATGTGGATGCGGAGGTTCCGCCTACCGTTTCCGATGCCCAATCTGCCCCCAATGATGTGGCATATCCTCCTAAGGAGATCCCTTTGACACAGAATCATCCGAGTAAGTATCAATTAGATATCGTTTTATCTTTGTAGCTTAAGTCTCTTCTTTTTATCCACTCTTCTTATTATCTCCTCTTATTTGTGGCTATGTTGCAGGAGACGTTCCTAATAATAAGGGCGCTCCTCCTGCTGATGCTCAAGTCCAGATTGGAGATGGAATCCATGCCTCCAATAGTGTTGAAATTATGAATGATTCAGAGCCATATAAGACCGCAAGGGCTGTTGATTCTGACGATGATCGTCCCGTTGGAGAGCTCACGGAGAGTGACGTTGAGATGTTGAGGCATATTTTTCCCGACCGTCGTGATCCTATGGTTCATGAGTTCAGTGATCTTACTCATTCAGATTAGGCGTTTGCCGAAGGACGTGATGATGAGCTGCAGGAAGCTCTAGAGGCTGGTCCTAATATGGAGATAGAGAAGGGGAGGGTTTTCAATGACCTCCCTGCATTGAAGAGGTGGTTGCAGGCGTTTGCAGTGATACATAAGAGACCGTACAAGGTCCTGCATTCCTATACAGAGTGGCGTTACATGGTTGTGTGTGACAAGGAACGCTGTCCATGGAGGGTTTGTGTAAGGAAGCAAAAGGTCTCCAGAAAGTGGAAGATCACAAGAGTTGTCGGGCCACATACTTGTGCTTCACATGACCTCAGCACGAAGCATCGGCAGTTGACATCTACCCTCATTGCCAAGCGGTTGATGAAAGTATTACAAGGAGAGCTGAACATGAAGGTCAGGACAATTATCAAAATAGTTAATGAGGTGTATGGAGGATATAACATAACTTATGGCAAAGCCTGGAGGGCTAAGCAGCGAGCGTGGAAGATGATATATGGGGACTGGGAGGATGGCTACGAGCAGCTTACAGTACTTCTCAATGCAATCAAAGCAGTGAATCCAGACATGCATTATGAGTACATCCCTAGGCCAGACGCATGAAAGGATGGGAGACAGATATTCTTCCGTGCTTTCTGGTGTTTCCCTCAGTGTGTCGAGGCCTTTAGGCACTACCGTCCAGTCTTCTCCATTGATAGTACATTCTTGATTGGTAAGTATCGTGGCACACTTCTCATAGCCATATCGTGTGACGCAAACAACAAGCTTGTTCCTTTGGCATTTGCTTTGGTTGAGAGGGAGAATAATGATAGCTAGGGATGGTTCTTGAGGCTAATCTGGATACATGTGGTTGGACCTGGCAGGGAGGTGGGCGTCATATCTGATAGGCACCAGGGCATACTTAATGCTATGCGAGAGGAGATAGAGGAGTATGCACCTTTGCACTATCATTGGTGTACTCGGCACCTTGCTGAGAATCTACTCCGAAAGGATGGTGTGAAGGATAATTTTGATCTTTTCCAGGAGGCTGCTCAACAGCTTGAGGACAGGTATTTCCAGAAGAAGTTAGAGGAGGTTAGAACCGCATCTAATGGAGAAGGTAGACAATGGCTGACAGGTTTGATGAGAGATGTGGAGAAATGGACAAGAGCTCATGACACAGGTGGTTGGAGGTACGAGTTTCAGTGCAGCAACATGGCCGAGTCTTTTAATAAGTTGCTGCTGGGGATTCATGGTATGCCCGTGAACGCTATCGTTCAATTCACATTCTACAAGCTTGTTGTCTGGTTCAACGATCGGCACGCCCATGTATTGCAGTTGCAGAGTGAAGGTAAGATTTGGGCTCCAACACCACAAACACATCTAGACAAGGCGAAGGAAAGGGCTGGCACACATGAGGTCACATGTTTTGACCATGCCACAGGAAGATATGAGGTGAAGCATATCGGTGGTACTACATCTGATGGTGAGGTCCGAGAGTCGAGGATTCATGTGGTAGTCCTCCAAGATTTCTCATGCACTTGTGAGAAACCAAGGCAGTATCACTTTGTATGTTCTCACCTTGTAGCAGCTGCTAGGCATCGCAACTATGATATTGAGGCTAGGATACCTCACGAGTTCAGTGTCGACACGCTTGTCCAAACATGGAGGCCCCGCTTCGTGCCTTTCCAGGACCCTAGAGAGTGGCCTCCATACGACGGTCCAACGTACGTTGCAGATCCAGCTTACCGTTGGGACAAGCAGGGCTCTAGAAAGAGGACAAGGCACATGATGGTTATGGATCAGATACCCGGTAGAACGTGACATGGGAGAGCAACGCCATTTCTTAATGACCCAGAGCAGTACGAGTGTGGCAAGTGCGGTAGACTTGGCCACAATTCACGCACTTGTCATTGGCAAATTAGTAAGGTGCGACTTGTTGTTGTTTCTATTATTTAATACCTATCGTATTGATTGTATAATTCTTGCTTTATGTTTAAATGCATATTTATTTTATAACTTACTGACTATATTTTTTTGTAGGATGGCGCAATTCCACCTTCTGGACCCGGTGTACGACGAGACCCACCGAGGACATCTCGTAGCGTTGAGGCAGGTAAGATTTTACACTCCCATATCACATACCTCGAATTATAAGTGCATATGTGTGTGTCAAGTAACATTTGTATTTCGTTTAAATGCAGGGCCTTCCTCTCCTTCGTTCTAGAGTACATAGAGGGTTCTTGGAAATGTAGTACGACGATAGGTACACACCTTACCTATCGAGAGCTGGCCTAGACGTCATATCTTTCCAGGTTCATCGTGGGCTGCCTTTGTTCAACTCAGCGGGCTTAACTTCGTTGGTTGATAGGTATTTTATGAACACATAGGTTGTATTAATAATCATTTGTTCACGCGGTTATATTTCTGAGGAGCATTTTTGTACCAAGCTTGGTACCACCAAGTGACTCATCCGAGGCTTAAGCTACAGTGGACACACGATGACTACGCTGACATTGAGTCGTCCGAGGATGAGGACATGGCGTATGACCACTCTACTCGTGTAGGTCACCAGGTGGGAGCAGGACTGATCTTGGACAGAGTGGTATGTCATTTGCTCTACTTTTATATATCTATTTGCGTAACAATGAATTATAACTTAAAACTTTATTGTAGGGCAACTCCCTCAGGATGTCGGTCCAAGAAATAGAATGCTTTCGTCTGAGGGTGAGGGACGATAACACATGTAGCTTCCTTGACGTAAGTATCTATAAATATGCAAATAGTATATTACTAACACGTTGAATACATTCAGTTGACATGATTTTGTGCACCAGAGACTGGCACGTCGGCTACGCCGCACCGCTGCGCGCTATGGTTGCAGGACAGCCACGGTGTAGGACGTGCACGTGCCTTCTGCACCCAGAGGTGGCGTAGGTTCGTCTAGCCACCCACCTACAGGGTCGCGAGGCATTTGCACCGAGGACGACGACGACCATGAGGACATGGACCAGGGGCATGAGGAGCTTGTACCGTCTCAGCTAGACGATGCTCACTAGACTCAGCCTACACAGCAGGTCGGTACCAGGCGACGTCGACCACCTGACCCTAACACTCTAGGCACCCACGCTCTTGGACACAAGGGCAAGGGTAGGTCTAGGAGACAGTGAGGGACTGTAGCCGACTTGTGGACTGTATGAACTGTATGGACTATTATTATGGACTGTTATATCCTATTATTATGTACTGTATGAACTACTATGAAGTTTATGGCACATGCATTGTATACGCTTTGAGGCTGCTCATATATATTGTTTTAGGTGAATGTCATATATAATTGTTGATGACATATGTTAATGTGATATTTGTGTTTGGATTGAATCAAAAACAGGGAAAACTCTGCCAAAATTTTCTGCAACATGTCAAGTCATGCAGTACACCGATAGCATGTAGCCTTTTCAGTGATTTATCATGTCACTATCCTATCGTACATCCTCTTTTACAGATGAATTGATTGATCAAGGAATCTAGTATTTACAGATGAGTTTTCAAATAGGCTTCTCATTAATTCAAATAGGCTTTTGAGGGATGACATCTAAGCTTTTTAGGAGCATTAAAGCCACAATACAACGCCTCTCCACTCTACTGCTGGCTATATATACACCTTCCTCCATACAATGCTAGTCACTTGAAACCAGAAGTTGGTTATCTATGAGTAGTAATGTCTGGAGGGTCATCTAGAGGGAAGGGAACAGGGGGGACTAAGGGAACTCCCATTGTGTGGGAGGGGTCTCTGGGTCCGGAAGACTTTGATGAACCAATGTATTATTTTCCTGTCGAGACCAAGAGAGATTTCACCAAAGAGTGTCCACTCCGAGGATATGATAACCGGAAAGCAGATTGGCCAAAATGTAGGCATGATAAGGACTGCTTAGTGCAGATGTTCATAGAGGGTTTGGATGGAGGTCGCCGATTCTTCAAATGTCCACGAGCAGAGGTAATTGGTTTTAAAATTTATTACTCAAATTTTTTCTCCATTATTTTGCATCTCATAGGCGAAACTAACTGCATGTTCACTAAAATCTTTGAAATGCAGTGTTCAGAGTCCAAAGAAAATTGTGGCTTCACTAGGTGGGTCAATCCTAGATCAATCTATCCGCACGCACAATACATCTACTACTTGCAAGACCGTATCTTCGAACTAGAAAGGGAAGTTAGTAACGGTTACAAGGACGACGAAGCAGACGATACCAGTAGTGGTGCTGTTTCATAGGACGAACTATGCCATGATCTATATTGCACCTACCCTAACCACAAGAACAACGGGCCTCCGCCACCACCCCCGCCACGTCCACCATCAACAATGAGAGGGTACTATGGAGAAGGGGCTACACAATTTTTTATATGGCCGCACTACTAGATAGAACAAATCTATCGTGTACACATGCCATGTAATGTGCTTGTTGTTCGCTCTAATTACCTAAGGCATGTTAGGTTTAGTCCAGGATATATGTTCCCTAGTTTGGTACAAGTTCTGACATGTCATGTCCTATGTTATGCGTGTTGAATTGTGAAATCTAGTACTTATGTTTTATGTGCACCTCGAGAACTAGTTTCAGTAACTCAATAACATTAAACCTAATATATGACAACACTATGTAAGGTCCAAAAACTTAAAGTGCATATGAAGTACATGACGACGAAATAAATAACACATAATACTACTAAGTACATTAGATTAAACACATTGCATACTACATCGACCATATTGTCTATGATTAAACCATACAACTAGCATACTACTGAGTACAACGAGGCCACTTTCCCTTTTTCTGGTCATCGGGATTCTCCTCCATCGCTGCCTTCGCTCGGCGCACGCGCTCAAGCATCTTCTCCCTCTCCTCCCTACATGCAGCAACACGCCTCCTTTCCTCCTCTTCCTTGTGCTCCTTTGCTGCTGCCTCCTCTCTGCGTCTCTTCTCTAATATCTTCAGGCGCTCCTCATCCCACTCCTTCAGGCCTTGTAGAAGCCGCATGTCGGCCTCCTTGATCTTGGTGTCAATCCACTGCTCAAAATCACATAGCGGTGGAGGGGTCTGCAGCAAATGCAATTGTTTCAAATCCAATTAATATGCAAAACTTCATATGACACAAAATAATTAATAAACAAAAGCGATTTCTCACAATAAATATACTGCGGCGCTGACGCTCTGTAGGCGCCCATGCAAAATTGGAACACATCCAATATATCTGCTTATATGTTGCCTCATCTTCGAAAATGTCTACCTTGCAAGGATCGTCACAGAAGCACATGGGTATTGGCACACCGCTAGGGAGCGGCTTTGGGGCATACGGACTTTCGGTCATCCGTCCATAGCTACAATTCAACAAATTATGTTCTAATATAACAAAACAAATAACAATAAGCCTTAAAACTAAAGGTTTAATATATGATGAAAAAGATCTGTGCATACCTTTGTTTTCTAGCTTTTCCACGCCTAGGCATCCTACAGTTGTACAATACATACGAATTTTAAAAAGTACATGAACAAATAACATGTGAAGTTCATAAGTTAAGAATATGACTTCATTTTACTAAATCGATTCGAAATAAACAAGGAAGGGTGAGATGATACCTAGCTCTCGAAGATCGACGGATAAAATCTAACTTTTCACGGTCCAATAGGTCGATTTAAGAGGTTGGCCGAAGTGTACAAAGGAAAAACCCGAAGAGGAGGAGAAAGAAAACGAGAATGACTCGGAGAGGAAGAGGGGGTTGGCTAAAATGTGGGCTCTTGGCGCCAAGATCTATGGCGCCGAATCTATGGCGCCAATGATGATGGCGCCAAGCTCCCTGCCACGTCAGCGCCACGACGCTAGGGTCTCGGCACCAATGACCCTGACGTCATGCCGTTATATCTTGGCGCCGACGATTATGGCGCCAAGATCAGGGTCCATTTTTTAAAATCTTTCCGCAAGGGGCATGTTTGAGAGAATCTTTCCAAAAAAAGGGCCAAAAAAACAAAAAAGAACCCGAGATCTACTATTGCAACATCCAGTCAAGCACATGCAATATATGTCCGAAACAGTTGAAACACTTGTAAAAAGCACCTGAAAAGACTTGAAAGCCATTGCAAAACATACGTGATATCTAGATAAAACACTTGCAGCATATGCCACATCCAGATAAACACACTTGCAACATACGTCTGAAAGAACAAATGAAATATTTGGAACAGACGCTTCCACCATACATGTATAGCCATTGCAACATATGCAACATCCCGATCTAGTTTTGCAACATCCGTATTAAAACACTTGCAACATACCTCTAAAACACTTGAAACATATGTTTTCAACATGCGCTTTCAGCAAAACTTGGTAGGCGGGCGGGCAGGGCACTGCACAACGGGATCTGGCTGTGTGGTCGCGATGGAGAAGGAGGATGACAGCGGACTAGAGGTTGCGCTGCTCCCGGCGATAGGGCGTGTGCGGTACCCCCGGCGAGCGATGCCCGTGGTGGAGGTGACAACAGCTGTCGGCGTTGGTGCAGCCTCGCGCGGCGAGGAGGCAGCAGGTGTGCGACCGCAGGGGAGCACGTTGCGGCGATGTTGGCGCGGCTGCGATGGAGAGGAAGCCGGTGGGAGGCACGGTGGAGAGGAACGCGAGTGGGAGGCAAATACTACCTTGATTTTTAAAAATTATATATAGTTTCATGTAATAAGATTTATATATTTCTAGATTTATTATGAGAAATACTATCATAATATACAATACATATATTGTGAAACTATAAGGATTTTTAAAAATTGTTGGTCAAAGATTGCAACGTTTAATTTAGGACAAACCAAATGTGCGATGCTGATAATAGCGATGCTTGCGGGCATCATATACCTCGGTGGAGGCATTGTCATGTGTCCTCATCCTTTCCTGCCTCTACCTTGGGCTCTTTCCTGGTCGTAAAACCAGTGCCAATATTTTGGCTGGCGTTGACAACATTTGCGGATGCCGTTTTTCTCCATGGAGGCATCGCTTTTGAAATCCCCTAGTAGGTGCTACTGCATTGGGCTGGGTGGTTTGTGGTTTCGTGGACAACTTTATTCCTGGTAGTCTGTCTTTGCTATTGTCGTGTGTGGTTCTCGATGGTGTTGGTGTGGAGAGTTTTGTTTTTATATTTATTACTTGTTTACTCCTTCTTTATTAATACATAGACCGGCAGTTTAACCTGCTGGCTTCTCTTGAGATAAAAACGGAGGCAGTAGATATAGATACTCGCACTGCATTGGTGGCATCATAATCTCTACAGTAAAAACGTGCAGCAGATGTGGTGGCCACGTTTGCACGTGCACCCTCCGTCCTTAAATATCTGTCGTTTACACCTCCCGAGAAATAACTTTAGCAAAATATATATTAAAAAATATTAATATTTATGGTACATAATTAATATCATTGGAAATATCTTTGAATCTAGTTTTTTAATAAATTTATTTAGAGATACAAATATTACACGTATTTTCTAGAAATTGAATTAAATTTATAGCACGCACATCAACAGCGATATATATTCTGACACGGAGGGTGTGTACGTATACCTAGCTAGCGCGGAGAAGAAGCGATCGATCGACGATGCAGGCGTCGCAGGTAGCCCCTTTCATCCTCGGCCGTGTTTAGATGCCGAATTCGGCGCTTTGAATTGACCGCTGCTGCTATAACTTTTGTTTTTTAGTATAAAAAATTATCTAAAAATTGATTAATTAGACTGAAAATGTTCGTCTCACAAAGTACAACAAAACTGTGCAATTAGTTTTTGATTTTATCTACATTTAGTACTCCATGCATTTGCCGGTATTTTAATGTGATTGGAAATCTTCTTTTTACATAGTGAAATTTGGAGGAGAATTTAAGAGGTAAACAAGCCGGAATGGACACACACGTACGGAGTGGAGTAGGTAGTGGACGTACGCGTCAGGTACACGTCACGTCCGCCCGGCCCTGCAGCCGCTGCAGCATACAGTACAGTATTGTACAATTTTCTCTTCTGCGTGCTAGCTAGCTAGCTGCTCCGGCTGCGAGAGAGTATCGGTCGAAGCGGCCGCAGTGCGTGCATGTCCTGCGCGGCTGCGCGATCGAGTCGAGCGCGACGCACGCCGCCAAAATCATCCCGTTGGCTTCGGCTACTTTTTCAGCCACGCAACAGGATTCTTCTCTCAGTACAAGCATTAACGTAACCTAAATTTCAGCGTATCCGTGCCGTATGCACGTACGATAGATACGACGGTGGCCGGCCGGGACGGTGGTAGGAGTACGTACGAATGTCGAATGGGGCGTCGACGTGTCGTGTGCGGGCCGGCAGAAGGAGACAAGGGAGCTTGGCAGGCCAAGGACCAACTAGCACACACGCCCGGACACGTCCCCCAACTTTGGTGTCATGTCTCGTGTCCCCTTGCCCTGCCGAGGTGGTGATAGCGATGCAGAGATCAGCTACTGTTCCATTCCGTACAGCCAGCCACCGGCTGCTCCTATCTACTTACTCCGTCGTCGGGGAAAAAAAATACAGTTCACACATTTTACTCAATATCTAGACATGATATATTGTACTCTAAGTCATTCAGACTAATCTAGAGAGAGTGCGGAGGACCGGAGAATGAAACGTATACGAAACTCTTTTTTTTTTGCAAAAGCCACGTGGAGCTGTGATTGCACGTGACCTATTATCCATGTTGTATTGTCCACGTCAGGTCTAATCACAAAACAGAATGGTATAAACTATTTGTGGACCGCTTAAATATGTTTTATTTGGACCCAGAAATGCAAATTTAAAGTTAATGGACCTAACAGACACAGACTGGCAAGTTAATGAGCTAACCATGTATTTTGCTGTAATATATATCTAGGTAAAAAAAAGAGAGCAAAAACTATGTATCTAGAAAGACAGAATGACTTACAATTTTAAATAGAAGGAGTAGTTCTTTAGAGACGTGGGCTATATGCATAATTTAAACGTCCTTATCCTTCACCTGCAATGTCACTTGTTATGCTGACTACACGATTGGCTTTCAAAGACCTATGGTTGCATTCCTTCCAAATATTTCAAAAGATAAAGATCACATAGTTGACATTGAATAAATCTGAAATGAATCATGATACAATATATTTTACTTCCTCCGTCCTAAAATAACTACACTTCTAGCGTTTGAATTTGTCTCACAATAAATGCACTTTTAGGATATAGACAACCAGTACTACTATTTTTTTTTGCTACTTTCACCATTTCCAAGGTGCAATTATTACATGTTCCTATAACTTTTGATAGAGGTATTTTTATAATTTTGTTTGGATATTGGTTTCCCCCCTTCATCGTAGAAGTGTATTTATTTTGCAACGGATGGAATACACATTATAGATGATAAAACACCAGAGTTGAGGGAGCTTGCACGCTCCAAAGTTCAGACCGCCAAGCACGCACACAGAACCTCGACAGTACAACCGCTAGAGAAGACGAAGAAGCAGGACGCAGTGCTAATGTGCTAGTGCTGCTCCTGAGACGTGCAGGCCCAGGAGGCCTTCCTCGAGGCCACTCGCGTTCGCGTAGCCACTCCCGCTTGCTCCCGACGCGACCTTCATGGGAACAGGTCCGTTCCCATTCTCAAGGCTAGCAGGGCTCTGCAGCATGCCGGCGTCCAGTAACCCTGACGACGCAGCTATCAGCCCTGAAATCGACAGGTACTCGTCATCACGTTGCAATCCATATATTATTGTGAATCGGGCATGAGAGCTACAACTTATTGATAAAGAAGACAACCCAACGACGACTAGGACTACTCTGTGACCTCTGTCAACAACACACTCACGACGAGAGCACACAGCAGAAGAACACCAGCAAAAACAAAAACGAAGATTGGTTCATCGTTTACCCGTGAATAATGGAGAAGGTTTGCCTGGCCTGGACCTGAACTCCGGATGGAACTGGACGCCCACAAAATACGGGTGCCAAGGCAGCTCCAGTATCTGCAGAAAATTCAGTGCCCAGCATGCAGTGAGATCTCCGTGCAGAACAGCCCATAACCATTCCGCAAGAAAGACTGTGCGTCGTTGCATGATGCTTCGTTACCTCCATTCTGTCTCCGGTTTCATCCGTGCCCACGAACTCGACACCCGCGCTCTCGAGCTCGCCCACCATGCCAGGGTTCACCTAGAAATCGTCAGGTTACAGAATGGGAATGAGAGTTGGTTTCTTGGCATGGCATGGATCATGTCATACGTGGGCCATGTTATCTCACCTCATACCGACGCCGATGGCGTTCATCCGTGTAACTTACATTACCATAGCTGTTGAGAGAAAAAACACACCCTCAAAGTAAAATCCTACTTACAGTGTAGACTGTAGAGACTAGATAGGGATGACCTAATCTGAATTCTGAAGAAAGCATGCATATTTCTTGGTACTTACAGTTTAGCAGATTTACTGTCCATCGTTCTGAAGAAAGTCCTCCTTGATCCTACGCACATCTGCATCTTCGAGTCAGTATACATTCAGAGCATGCAAAAGTCCACAGAAACGCTGCCGCTACTGTTACCTCAGGCATTTCGATCAGACAAGGATATCTCGTGCCAGCGTCAAACTCTGTGCTGTTGGCGTCCTTCAGGCCAAGAACAGATCGTGCAAACTCTATGATGGCAACCTGCATCCCTAGGCATATGCCTAGGTACGGAACATTATTTTCTCTAGCGTATTTAGCAGCGAGAATTTTGCCTCCAACTCCTCCGTGACCAAAGCCTCCTGGAACTAGGACTCCGTCTGCACCCTGAGAAAATTGGTGTGCCTTACACATCGTTACTCTGAAATCTGAACGTACAGTGCTCTGTGACTGTGATATCTAGTATGCAGTTTCATGAGTGTCACCTTCAGTAGGCCCCATGCCTTCTCATGGAGGTCAGGTGACTGCGACAGCACATTCAGAGAAGCATAAGGATTAGATCATGACAGCACCTCTAGTGACAGTGAAAGTTTAGAATAGAACAGAAACTTGTGAAACCTCATGTGCAGTCTCTTTGTCGAGGTCAGAAGCAGAGACCCAATCAACAACAAGCCTTCTCTGGCACACAACCGATGCATGAAGCATAGCCTGAAAGAAAAAAAATTTACACCCTGGATTGATGTATACTGACATATTTTTACCTGCCAAAAGATTGTACAATAACTTTTGTGTAGAAATGAGACACAGAACTACTGCATCATTACTAGAATCAGTCAGTATCAATGGTCTTATCCAGTATCTGAGAGACCAGATGACTCTAAGCATGTTCTACGATAAGGTGAAAGAGACGATGCTACGGACTAGTCACCCAAATTTTTCATTCACCTCGAGGATCGATTGGTAGCCATTGGAAACATTAGTGTATTTTCCAACTACTGCTATTCTGACCTGCATAAATTTGAGCTCCAATCAAATAGGAAATAAAGAGAGGATCATGTGTGATAAACTGAAGACTGACAGAAATACTACGAAATAAGAAGATATATAGCATACAGGAGCATGTAATTGGTCACACGTTCTAGCTATGTCCATCCACACATCCAACTTAGGTTCCACTGTTAAACTGTGTAATATAAACGGGAATGAGAACTTGGTGAACTTAGGAGGGAGAACAGAAAGGAAACAAAAGAGGTTGGTGGCATTAGGTTCTGTTCCGGAGAATTTGAACAACCGACCGTGCAAGTCCTAGAATACCCAAAATAGCTTCATGACACTTCTGATCCTGACAACAATAATGGGGATTGTTTTAGTAGCGATGGATGTTTCAAAATTAGTATTTCATCAGATTATGGTATAAGGCACATGAAGAGTAGAACATACTATTAGAAGCGACGGAACGTGCCAAATATTTGGAACATTGTTGAGACTAATAATGCAATTATCCTGAATAAATACTTTGACGGATCAATACAAAACACAGATAAAAATATGAATTGTGATGCTTCAGACTCTCATACCGGAACATGGCAAGACTGGGAAAGTTTCTCTTTGACATTTTTATTCAGAGGCTGCATATCATAGGTGATAAATTAGACGCTCCAATGTACAGTAAAGGTTTAACTGAAACATGTGAATAGAAACGAAAACAGTATACTGTTGTGCTACGACAAGCCAGAAGGTTTGGCTTCAATCCAAGCTCTCGGAGGCTCTGAACGCTGCACTGGGTAGGCTTCGTTTTCTGCATTTTTCAGATAGAGTAACTCTTGATCTTCAGTAAAACTAGTAATATATTGAAAACTGGCAAAATTTAATATTCAATCCTGTTACCTGTTCGCCAACTATATCTATAACAGGGACAAGGCTGACATGAACCAAACAAAAATTATTATCCTCTGAAAACAAGAGGTAGCCAATTAGCCTGATCAAACTTTGAGCAAATCACCAAGCCACCAAATATTCAGAGAATGTTACCAGCTCGGTATGAAAACTGGCTCAAAGCTTCCATAAATGGCCTTGACTCTATATCTCCTGCACAATTAGGGATAAATTTTCGTTTTCTCAAATGAACAAACACAAGCGGATCATAAAAAAATCTGTATCTGAATCCCCAAACCTATAGTCCCTCCCAACTCCACTATACAAACTTCAGGCCGCCCTTCTCTCCCATCAATAGGGATCAAGGCGACACGCTCAATCCATTCTTGAATCGCATCCGTAATGTGGGGTATAACCTTAGGAGGTTTTCAAAATACATGTAATAACTTCCTTCAGCATTTTTTATTATATATGAGAGTTCAGCAATTTTAATTTTTTAATAGGCAGCGCAGTACTGTACTGACAAACCTGTACTGTTTTCCCTAGATAATCACCTCTTCGCTCCTTGTCCAGCACATGCTGCAAGAATCGGACAAGGGCATACCACATCCGAGAAAACGGATAAGAACTTGCCCACGTTGGATGTTGCAGAGAAAATGACATGTTCAGTACCTGATAGATCTTGCCGGCTGTTATGTTGTTGTCTCCGGTTAATTCAACATCAAGGAATCTCTCGTAGTTTCCAAGGTCTATGCCAACCTAAAATAACGTGATTTATTAGCCTGGAAGACAGGAAATCTCGTTGTTATCGATGTTTTGTGGATCAGCATCACTCACAAAACCATTCATCCAAAAATTATATTTCCACCACAGCACCTTGTCCAACTGGTGCAATGACAAAACTACTGAAGTAGTGCACAGGCACAGATTTGTATTGTTCTTACCTCGCTGCCATCGTCCAAAACAAATACCTCTCCGTTTTCAGAAGGAGACATCGTTCTAGAATCAGTATTTAAATATGGATCTGCAACATGAGCTAAGTGAAAATGTCATAATCAACATATACTGTTATGATCGGCCAAACATATCAACGGAAGCGACGCCACAGTGGCTAGGACGGTGATGGACGCGGTCACCAGATAGTTTGTTAGCATGTGAGAGATTTCAGGAGATTAGTTTGTTAGCATGTGAGAGATTTCAGGAGATTGGTTATTGCCTTGTAAACATTCGGTCTATATGGCCTAACTTGCGATTAAGGATTTGGTTAGCCTGGGATTGAGATTCATTCTCCCCTGGGCCCCCGGGCATCACTGTTCACCTTCATCGTTCTGTCATCCTCATCCAAACCTTCGACTACAGCACGGCGCCGTCCCGCCGCCGTCCTGCCAAGCCACGGCACGCCTTCTCCCCGCCATACTTCCTACGCAGTAAGGTGCGCCGTACCAACCTGGTATCAGAGATGTCCTCTGGTTCTGGGACTCCGTCGGTGTCCGTGCCCGCAACCACCACCGTTCCGCCCACCTCCGGCACACCCGCGCCGGCGGCCACATCCGCTGTCCTTGTGCCAGCCATACCACCAAACATCTCCCTCCCACCTCCCCCACCCGCATCCTCTGATGTCATCGCTGCTGCCCTCTACGGCCTCCAGCAGCAGATGCACTTCCAGTTCGGCCCATCAACGCGCGTCTCGCGGCTCTAGAGGGCCACACATCCTCGCCGCCACCCGCGTCGCTCCCGTTTGGCCTTCCCGGTTACGGCGGCGTGCCGCAGCTGCCGGCACCGACTTCCGGTGGTGTGCCACTACTCATGGCGTCCGGCGTCATCACCTCGGCACCGCCCGTGGCGCCACCGATTTTCCCATCTGTGCCTCCACTCATGCCCATGTTCTCCTCCGTGCCGCCCTCCACCATCACCACCACCACCATACCCTCGAGACCCATCCCGATCACACAGATCAACTTCCCACACTCACCTTCCCCGCTGCCACCATTTTCCTCCATCATGCAGGCCCCGGTGGACTCCACGGCCATGCACAGCCCTCCACCGCATACCCACATCCCCCCGGCACCGGAGGGCCACACCGTGCCGCGTTACCAAAAGCTATCGTTTCCGACTTATGACGGCGAAGTGGAGCCGCTGGGGTGGTTGAATAAATGTGAGCAGTTCTTCCGTGCCCAGCGAACGCCGGATATCGACCGCGTCTGGTACGCGTCCTACCACATGAACGGCACGGCGCAGCAGTGGTACCTCGTGCTTGAGCGCGACGCCGGCGAGCCCACTTGGGACGACTTCAAGATCCTCTGCCATCAGTGGTTCGGGCCGCCAATCAGCACCAACCATCTGGCGGACTTGGCGCGTCTGCCGTTCACCTCGACGGTCGAAGCGTACCTGAAGGTGTTCCAGGCGCGTCTCGCTCACGCTGGTCCCCTGGCGCCCCTTCAGCAGGCCCAGCTCTTCATGGGCGGACTGCCTGAGGCCCTTCGTGTCGACGTGGAGCTCCACGAGCCCCAGGATCTCCAACGGGCATTGCGTCTGGCTAGGGCGTACGAGCGCCGGAACGCACCAGCGCCACTCGCGCTCCCCGCACCACCCCATCGACCACAACGCCGCGCGCTTCCAGCTCCTGGAGCCGGCCAGACCGTGCCCCATGCGACGCCGACGTCGTCGTCCACGCCACCACGTGTCTTCAAACAGCTCACACCTGACGAGATGGCTGCTCGCCGCAAGCAGGGGCTGTGCTACAATTGCGACGAACCTTATGTGCGTGGCCATAAGTGCGCGCGGCTGTTCTTCTTGGAGGCGGCTGACTACACGGGGGACGAGCCGGACGACGTCGACGACACCCCGGCGCCCACCGACGCCACGGCCGCGGCGACCGCGACGTACGACCCAAATGCTCCCTTGATCTCATTATCGGCGATCACGGGCGTCCGCACGGAGGACACGATGCAATTGCGCGTGCAAGTTGGCGCGCACGAGTTCACGACGTTGCTCGACAGTGGGTCTACCCACAACTTCATCAGCTCAGTGGCGGCGCGCCGCGTCGGCCTTCACTTCAAGGAAGCAGGGGGCGCCCATGTCGTCGTGGCGAACGGCGACCGTGTGCTGTGGACGGGCATCCAGATCGGCAACGAGCGCTTCACGGTGGATTGTTTCTCCATCCCTCTGGACTGCTACGACATGGTCTTGGGGATCGCCTGGCTGCGTACCCTGGGCCCCGTCCTCTGGGACTTTGACGAGCTCAGCATGGATTTCACACGCCACGGTCGCCGGGTGCTGTGGACGGGCATCGGCTCGACGCGCACTGCCACTCCGCCGACGGGCCGCCTTCATTCCGGCCGCCTCTACTCCGCCAAAGGCACCGAGCCGGCCCTGCTCGAGCGGCTGCTGGACACGTATGCGGACGTGTTCGCCGCGCCCACGGGTCTCCCTCCGGCGCGGCCCTGTGACCACCGAATCCACCTCAAGCCGGCCACAGAGCCCGTTGCCATCCGACCATATCGATACCCCCAACTGCAAAAAGATGAATTGGAGAAACAGTGCGAGGACATGCTACAGCAGGGCATCATTAGGCCCAGTACATCGCCATTTTCTGCACCGGTCCTCCTCGTCAAGAAGCAGGACAGTACATGGCGCTTTTGCGTCGACTACCGGGCGCTCAATGCAGCGACAGTGAAGGACAAATTCCCCATCCCTGTGGTGGAGGAGCTCCTCGATGAACTCCATGGCGCGAAGCTCTTCACTAAGCTTGACCTCCGATCGGGGTATCATCAAGTTCGTGTGCACCCCGAGGACATGGCCAAGACGGCGTTCCGCACTCACCATGGCCATTTTGAGTTCTTGGTCATGCCTTTCGGCCTCTCCAACGCGCCATCGACATTTCAAGCACTAATGAATTTTGTGCTCAAGCCTTTCCTCCGCAGGGGCGTCCTTGTGTTCTTCGACGACATCCTCGTCTACAGCGCCTCCTGGACCGAGCACCTGCAGCTGCTCCGGGCGGTCCTCAGCGTCCTCCGCGACCATCGCCTCCACATCAAGCGCTCAAAATGCTCCTTCGCCACACCGTCGGTCCAATACCTTGGCCATGTCATCACGGCGGACGGCGTGGCCATGGACAGTACCAAGGTGGCTGCTGTGCAGTCCTGGCCGCAACCACGGTCGGTCCGGGGCCTGCGCGGCTTTCTCGGCCTCGCCGGGTACTACCGGCGGTTCATCAAGAACTACGGCTCCATCGCGGCGCCATTGACACAGCTGCTGCGCAAGGAGGCTTTCTCTTGGACCGACGCCGCTACGACGGCGTTCGCAGACCTCAAAGCTGCACTATCCGCCGCGCCCGTGTTGCACCTGCCCGACTTCTCCACGGAGTTCGTCGTCGATTGCGATGCGTCGGGGTCCGGCTTCGGGGCGGTCTTGCACCAGGGATCTGGCCCCATCGCGTTCTTCAGCAGGCCCTTTGCCGCGCGTCACCTGAAGGTCGCGGCTTATGAGCGTGAGCTCATCGGCCTCGCGCAAGCAGTCCGCCATTGGTGCCCTTATCTTTGGGGTTGCGCCTTTGTGGTGCGGACAGATCACTATGCATTGAAGTTTATGCTGGATCAAAGGTTGTCAACGATCCCGCAACACCATTGGATTAGCAAATTGATGGGGTTCGACTTTCGGGTGGAGTATCGCCCGGGCCGCCTGAACGTCGTCGCGGACGCACTCTCGCGTCGAGACGGTGACGCACCGCTCCTGGCCCCCCTCGTGTTGGCGGATCAGCACGCGCGGGAGGCTTCTTCTGCCGGCGTTCCAGCTCTTCGACGACCTCCGGCGCGAGATCGACGCCTCGCCCGAGCTCCGCACACGCCGTGACACCGTGGCTGCTGGTGACCACGGCGCCGATTGGCGCGTCCACGACGGCCTGCTGCTACGCGACGGGCGCGTGTTCGTGCCCGCGTCATCGGCGGTCCTAGACGACGTACTGCAGCTGGCCCACACGGGGGGCCATGAAGGCATCCAGAAGACGCTGCAGCGCCTCCGCTCAGAGTTCTACGTCGACCACGATCGGCGCGTCGTCCGCGAGTTCGTTCGCTCGTGCGCGACGTGCCAACGCAACAAAACAGAGGCGCTGCATCCGGCTGGTCTCCTCCAGCCTCTCCCTGTCCCATCGCGCATATGGGCGGACATCTCCATGGACTTCGTGGAGGCGCTTCCTAAGGTACATGGCAAAAGTGTCCTCCTAACAGTGGTTGACAGGTTCTCGAAGTTCGCCCACTTCTTTCCCTTGGGCCACCCGTACACGGCGTCGTCCGTGGCTCGAGCTTTCTTCGCGGAGGTGGTGCGCCTGCATGGTTTCCCGGAGTCAATTGTGAGTGACCGGGACCCGGTCTTCACGGGCCATGTGTGGCGGGACCTGTTCCGCCAAGCCGGCGTGAAGTTGCGCATGAGCACGGCATTTCATCCGCAAACGGATGGCCAGTCTGAGGCGGTGAACAAGACCATCGCCATGTATCTTCGCTGCCTCACCGGCGATCGTCCCCGCGACTGGCTGGAGTGGCTTCCGTGGGCCGAGTACTGCTACAACACTTCATATCACTCGGCCCTTCGGACGTCGCCCTTCACCGTGGTCTATGGCCGCGAGCCGCCCGAGCTGCTGCCCCACGCGCCGGGACGCGCGCGTACAGAAGCCGTCGACACGCTGTTCGCAGACCGCGACGAGTTCCTGGCAGAGGTGTGTTCGCGCCTTCTACAGGCCCAAGAATATGCTCGTCGCCACTACGACGCCAAGCATCGCCCCTGGAGTTCGCCGTGGGGGACTGGGTGTGGCTGCGCTTACTACACCGCCCTACCCAGTCCTTGGAGCCAACCAGCCGCGGCAAGCTCGGTCCTAAGTACGCCGGGCCGTACAAGATCGTTGAACGCGTCGGCACGGTGGCCTATCGTCTTCACCTACCAGAGGGAGCTCGCATTCACGATGTTTTTCATGTAGGGGTGCTCCAGCCTCTGCGCGGGCCTCCGCCATCGTCGGTGCCTGCGCTGCCTCCTCTTCGCCATGGTCGCCCTCTACTTCGTCCAGCCAGCGTGCTGCGCGCCAGCCTGCGACGCGGCGTGTGGCATGTGCTGGTGCAGTGGGCTGACATGCCCCCCTCCGATGCAACCTGGGAGCCGGTCGACGAGTTCCGTGCTGCGCATCCCTCCTTTCAGCTCGAGGACGAGCTGTTCTCCGAGGGGGGGAGATGTTATGATCGGCCAAACATATCAACGGAAGCGACGCCACAGTGGCTAGGACGGTGATGGACGCGGTCACCAGATAGTTTGTTAGCATGTGAGAGATTTCAGGAGATTAGTTTGTTAGCATGTGAGAGATTTCAGGAGATTGGTTATTGCCTTGTAAACATTCGGTCTATATGGCCTAACTTGCGATTAAGGATTTGGTTAGCCTGGGATTGAGATTCATTCTCCCCTGGGCCCCCGGGCATCACTGTTCACCTTCATCGTTCTGTCATCCTCATCCAAACCTTCGACTACAGCACGGCGCCGTCCCGCCGCCGTCCTGCCAAGCCACGGCACGCCTTCTCCCCGCCATACTTCCTACGCAGTAAGGTGCGCCGTACCATATACAGAGAAAAGCATGTGAAATAAAAGCACATGCAACCAAGGATAGAAACAAACGTTGAAACTGTGGAAACTGTGAAATGAAGATGCCTATGGTGCAACCAAATGTCCTTGGTCAAGTAAACCTACGAGAAAAGGAACTGGCCATGTCTGTCTGTTTGTAAACTCTCTTCTATCTTTTTTTGAGGCAACAACTCTCTTCTATCTTAATACAATGATATGAGACACTCTTGCATATTGGAGAAAAAAAGGGGAAGTGGAGAAAATAGTTCTAATCCTTGGAGAACCCAGTTCAGAACTAGGGAAATATAGTTTCCTTCAGAGGTAGACGTACATAGCGGAGTAGAAAAGGATAAAGTAGAACACAATGCATTGTGAACTGAAAACTGCTGTTCAGGATTCAGAAGACATGGAGCTGTGTGAGTGATCTGCCGAATAAGGAAGACATGGAAGAACTTGCCTATCTTGATGAAGGTGACTCGCAAACCGCAGGCCTTGAGGACGGCGCCGATGCTGCTGGCGGCGACACCATTCCCTAGCCCGCTCACGACGCCGCTGGTCACCACCACGTACTTCATCTTCTCCACACCACCCATGCCAGGCCTCACCGAATGATGGCAAGATCAGTTTGTGTGCATATGTGGTATGAAGGAGGAGCTGAATGATCAGCACAAACCTCTTAATATAAGAAGTGCAGTGACAGTGATGCCTCTTTTCTACTTAAACCCTCCTTCATCGGAAATTCAGAATCCGACAACAACAGCTTGCTAGCTTACGAATTCAGTGATACAATCAACTGGATTTTTCTTGGTGATTTCAATTTTTATAGATCTCTGGATAATCGAAACAGGCTTGGTGGTAACGTATCTGACATGCTAGTTTTCAATGATGCTATTGGCCATCTGGGCTTAGTAGAGCTTCCACTCAAAGGCAGAGCGTATACGTGGAGTAACATGCAGAAGGAACCACTCCTAGAGCAGTTGGATTGGTTCTTCACGTCGGTTAACTGGACTTTGGACTTTCCGAGTACTGAGGTACTCCCCATGGCAAAGATTACCTCAGACCATATACCTTGCAAGATTGCCATCAACACAAAGATACCACGTTCAAGTATTTTCAGGTTCGAGAATTTTTGGGCTGAGCATGATACCTTTCTGGAAACTGTCCACGGATGCTGGGAGTCATGCCCAAGTCTCCCTGTCGCCACAAGAACCATCTCTTCTAAGTTCAAGAAGCTGCGCTCAGAACTCAAAAGTTGGAGCAGAAATCTGTGCAATTTAAAATTGCTTATTAGCAACTGTAACACTGTCATTGGCTTCTTGGATTCCCTAGAGGACAGCAGACCTCTTTACAACAAAGAAGCTAACCTCCGTTTACTTGTCAAGGGACAGCTTAAAACTCTCTTGCACTACAAAAAGCTGTACTGGCGGAAGAGGTACACGGTGAACAGAATCAAACTCGGTGACGAGTGCACCAAATTTTTTCACAGCATGGCGACAATCTCCTTTAGACGGAATTCCATCTCGCAGATCTTTAACGATCAAGGTGTTTGGATTCAAGACCATGCTGTCAAAGCTGGTTTATTGTGGAATTCCTTTAGAAATAGGATGGGAGTAACTTCTAACTCGAACATGCTCTTCGATCTTGCAAACCTCATAATCCCATCTGAAGAGCTCCAACACCTTGAAGCCCCATTCCAACAAGATGAGATCGATCAAGTTGTGAAAAAAAATGCCTTCAGATAAGGCGCCAGGACCGGACAGCTTCAATGGGCTCTTTATGAAAAAATGTTGGAATATCATCAGAGGGGACTTCTATGATCTCTGCAAAGATTTTTCTCTGGGGACTGCTAATCTGCAATGCATCAATAAGTCCTACATAACTCTAGTGCCAAAAACAAACAACCCTGAGACAGTCAGTGATTACAGGCCCGTCTCCCTAATGAACATCAACTTCAAATTGATCACCAAGATCTTGGTCGATCGTCTACAGTCAGTAATAACTAGGCTCATCCATCAAAACCAGTACGATTTTATCGTCTCATAGCATTCAAGACTGTCTTGCTTGGAGTTTTAAGTATATACACCAATGCCATCAATCGAGAAGAGAAGCTTTGATTCTTAAGTTGGACTTCGAAAAGGCTTTTGACACTGTTGAACACATCGTGATCCTCCAGGTGATGGGACACATGGGCTTTCCAGAGAGATGGATTAACTGGATCCGAAGCATTTTGACAACCGTTCCTCTGCGATCCTTGTCAATGGAGTTCTTGGGAATTTTTTCAAATGCAAACACGGGGTGCGTCAAGGTGACCCTTTATCACCGCTGCTTTTCGTTCTTGCCGCAGAGCTACTTCAGATCATTGTCAAAAGAGCAGCTGCTATGAATCTCCTCACTCCGCCAATACCGCAGCCTACTGATGATTTTCCAATTGTTCAATATGCCGATGACACGCTTATGGTTATACAAGTTGATGCGAGACAACTATTTTTTTTCTCAAAGCCCTCTTGAACAGCTTTGCGGAGTCTACAGGTCTCAAAGTAAATTACAGAAAGTCCCAGATGATTGCTATCAATGTGAATCAGGAAAAGACTCAACAGCTAGCAAACACTTTTGGATGTGATATTGGAACTATGCCGTTCACATACCTTTGGTCTACCAATGGGCACGACCAAGCCTAGGATGGAGGACCTCACCCCTATGATGGACAGAATTGAAAGGCGCATGTCTTCCTGTTCCACCTGGTTGTCATATTTAGGCCGACTTGAAATGCTAAACTCAACCATCACTCCAATCACAACATATGCTCTATGTACTATCAAGTTGCCGAAGGGTGTTATAGAGAATATTGATCGGGCTAGAAAACAATGTCTATGGCGAGGAAATGATGAGCAGAAGAGAGGTGGAAATCTAGTAGCATGGCCAAATGTGATGAAGCCAAAAGAAAAAGGAGGGCTAGGAGTCATCAACCTCTGCCTACAGAATGATGCTTTGCTCATGAAGCATCTCGATAAGTTCTACAATAAGACTGATGTCCCTTGGGTGACTCATCTGGTTCAGATATTACACGGCTAAAGTACCACATGCAGCGAGAGAAGTTGGCTCCTTCTAGTGGAAGGATGTATTCAGGGTAAACACCATCTATCGGGGTATAACCAAATGCACCATCGGGGATGGATCAACAGTATGTTTCTAGGAAGATTTATGGACAGATTCCATCTTGGCGCACACATACCCGAGGCTTGCCTCCTTTGCAAGATCAAATACCATATCAGTTTACGAAGTTATGCAGGCACAAGATCTGGACACCTTATTTATACTGCCTCTATCACAATAGGCTTTAGAGGAGCTTGATGACCTGCAGAATCATTTGCAGGTTCTACCCTACGTAGCAGACAGCCAAGATCAGTAGTCACCCATCTGGGGGAATGCCTACACGTCACGACACTTTTATACATACATCTTTAGTAACGTGGAAGCTCACCAGATTTTCAAGGAACTTTGGAAATCATGCTGCACCCCAAGGATAAAGTTTTTTACATGGCTCATACTGGTGGACCGTCTAAACACGAAGTCAATGCTCCGTCGGCGTCATTTGAACATACATGATGATGATGATGATGACCTATGTGTGATGTGTGGCTCAGGAGAGAGAAAAAAACCATTGTGCATCTGTTTTTCACCCGTCCCTTTCGCTTTGGACTGTTGGCAATCAATTCATATTAACTGGGAAATGTCCATGGATCTCATGGACAGATTAAGCACGGCAAGGCAAGTTCACAAACTGGGCTTTTTCACACAAGTCACTCTAATTGCAGCCTCGGAACTGTGGAAGTTAAGGAGTGATTGAGATCTTCCAGAGGAGACAACCGAGTAGATTTATTTGGTTTTGTAATTTTAAGAATCAATGCTTACTTCAATATGTTAGATTAAGGAGAATCTTAGATCATCCTTTTGCTTCTGGTTAGATGCTTTCAATTAATTTTATCCTGCACCTCTTTTAATTTTATAGAAGTTTTCACACACTGTGGGGATCTCCCACCCCCAAGTCTTTGCCGTAAAAAAAACAGCTTGCTAGCATGTTCCTCTCTTTGTCAGAGCTTTCTTCATTCATGCATGTGGACTGTGGACTGAGGAAGCAGCCGGAGGGATGAACACAAAATTCTAGCACCACCTGTAATGCGATTCCATTGTAGCACGATCCGGGATGGTTGAACTGAACTGAATCTGTGACCGCGGCTCTGCTCTCTGATCTGATTCCGGCGAATTGGCAGACGCAGACCGCTTCGTTTTCTGTAGTCGAGCCGGTTTCCCCACGTTGACAAGTGGTCATCAGATCGCGTCAGATCCGATCAGGAGGACGCCATGGCTGCCAATCAGGAGGAGCAGGAGCAGGAGCAGCGCCACCGCCTTCTCGCCGTCGCGACCCGCTTCCCTCTCCCAAGAGGTACGTGCTGCTTCCCCACTCTGCTGCGTCACCACCAACGCAACGAATCCGCACAGACCGGAGGATGAGATGGGGTCGGGGGCGCAGGCTGCAGGTTCTCCTATGGCACGGCGGGCTTCCGCGCCGACGGCGCCACCATGGCGCCTGCCGTCTGCCGCGCCGGCATCCTCGCCGCGCTCCGCTCCGTCAAGCTCGCGGGCGCCGCCGTCGGGATCGTCATCACCGCCTCCCACAACCCCGTCGGCGACAACGGCGTCAAGATCGCCGACCCCGACGGCGGCATGATGGCCCAGCACTGGGAGCCCTTCGCCGACGCCCTCGCCAACGCCCCCGACCCCGACGCTCTCCTCCAGGTAACGGATTAGTCCTCGTCTACTCCTCGAGCTTCGTTCCACTTGTTTCAAGTAGGATGCAGGATCCGTTGCAGAAACTGAACTGAGCACTAGCACTTGTTTGGAGGAGTTAAAAAAATAATAATCACGATGCTGGGAGGGAGCATCCAAATCCAAATTGCAGCCAGCAAACATTTGTGAACGATGCAAACCACTGTTTCTTCCCTCTCACAGTTGGTGCTTCAGTTTGCCAAGGACGAGGGCATTCCATTGGGGGCCCAAGACACAGCGCAAGTGCTGCTTGGTAGAGATACCAGACCTACAGGAACTTATCTCCTCGATGCTGCACTGCAGGTATGCCATGTCCATCTGTTCCTTCAAAATTCATTCTAAATTGGATTGCTCTTCAAAGTTGCTCTTCAAACTCTAGGGGATAAATGCTGTAGTTGGCACACGCGCACTTGATATGGGAATTTTGACCACCCCTCAACTGCATTGGATGGTCCGGAGCAAAAACAAAGGTGTCAAGGCTTCTGAGTCAGATTATTTTACGCAACTTATCGGATCGTTCAGGTTATTTTCTAGTCATTGTCCTGCTGCTTTTAGTCTCTCACGAACTACTAGTGTCTTTAATGATGAGTTTCTCACTTCAAATTTCATCAGGCGTATGTTGGAATTAGTGCCAAAAGATAAAGGTGGGGATGAGGTTGCCAAGAAACTAATTGTGGATGGAGCAAATGGCATTGGTGGGGTGAAGCTCGAACAAATAAAGGCGGAGCTTTCAGGCCTAGATATTAGTGTGAGGAATTTGGGCAAGGAAGGAGAAGGGATACTAAATCACATGTGTGGTGCTGACTTTGTTCAAAAGGAGCGAGTTACTCCGCATGGGTTTAGCCCGGAAGATGTTGGTGTCAGGTGAGATGATCGGTTGTTGCCCATGCTTGATGCTTGCCTATCATTATTTGTTTAGTCAACTTACCATTTTCTTCTAGCATTTTAGGTGTGCAAGTTTGGATGGTGATGCTGATCGACTCATCTACTTCCGTTTGTCATCAGCTAGTGACAATAGGGTTGATCTTGTTGACGGAGATAAGATACTATCTCTGTTTGCCCTATTTATCAGAGAGCAGCTAGATATCATTAATAACAATGGTGATCAAGCAAACAAATCATTGTCTGCAAGGCTTGGAATAGTTCAGACAGCTTATGCAAATGGTGCATCCACGCAATTTCTAAAGAGCCTTGGCCTAGAAGTGGTATTCACTCCTACAGGAGTGAAATATCTGCACAAAAGGGCATTGGAGTATGACATTGGTATATATTTTGAGGCCAATGGACATGGGACTGTGGTATTCTCAGAGGACCTCATCTCTCAACTAGAGTCATTAAGCAATGAGCTTGCCTCTCAAGCTCCCACTGGTAAGCTCTTACCATCGGTTCTACTCCTTAGGCCCTGTTTGGTTTGCACATGTTAAAGTTTAACTACCATCACATCAATGTTGCGGCAAATGCATGGAGTACTAAATGTAGACTAATTGCATGCATGTCGGCACATATTAGGAGTAATTTACGAGACGAATCTATTAAGCCTAATTAGTCCAAGATTGGAAACTTTTTGTCAAATAAGACGAAAGTGCTACAGTGTTTGTTAAACTTTAACACCCCAAACCAAACAGGCCCTATTCTCCATGTTAACAATTTGTTTGATGCGGTTGATCTAATGCCCTTCCTAGGTTCAGCACAGTATCATGCTGTAATGAGATTGTTGGCAGCAAGTCAGCTGATCAATCAGGCAGTAGGTGATGCTCTGAGTGGTTTGCTTTTGGTGGAGGCTATTTTACAGTATAAGGGATGGTCGTTTCAGAATTGGTGTGAACTGTATATTGATTTGCCCAGTAGACAGCTGAAAGTAAGTTCTTGACTGAACTCCTTTTTTTTTCTTTTCCTTTTAAGTCACCTTATGTTGACTGAAGATGATTGAACCATAAATATTGCACACATTTTTTTTTCATTCAACTACTCACCTCTCATAACCAAGTGTTCATATAACTTTGTTTCTCTTTTTCAGGTGAAAGTTAAAGATCGAAGTGTAATTGTTACAACAGATGCAGAGACAAAAGTTAGTCAACCTTCTAGTTTGCAAGAATTGATAGATAAGGAGACCGGTAAGGACCAACTTAATTATATCTTGCAGGGTGTAACAGTTCTGCATTGCGCCCTTTGAAGTCTAATTTACTTCGTGTTAGTATGATTGATATTCAAATTGTGATATCACTGCAGCCAACTACACCCATGGGCGATGCTTTGTGCGTCCATCTGGTACCGAAGATGTGGTACGGGTATATGCAGAGGCGTCTACGCAGGTGGAAGCTGACAGTCTCGCAAAATATGTGGCATGCCATGTGGAACGCATTCTTGGATAAACCTTTTGCAGTCTTGTTTTGCGATCTTGACTAGACTAGTTTCTAGGATCATGCCCTGTGCATTTTGATTTGTAACTTTTTTTACACCCTGTGATCCAAACTTCTGAATTTTGTGGTTGACATGCACTGAACAGAAATCAATTGGTTCTTGTATCTAAACATGATAAGAGATTTCAACGACAGTAAAATCATTCCGTTGCAGTACTCGTTCTTCCTGATCTGTCTGCACTCAATTCATGGAGTCTGCGCATATGCTGCAGCGGATCACAATCGTTATTTGGCTGACATATGTGCACCTCTCTCCCCTGCATGATGAGATCATTCTGTACAGTTCCTTATCTGTTGCTAAAAGTTCCCCCATCCCATATTTGTCATCCATTTGGTCAATAAGACAACATCATCTTGGGTCTGGACTGGGCCCACCTAATCATAGACAAAAGCATGAATTAGAAAAATTAATGGTAAATTAGGAGTCTCCCAAGATTGTTAATGGAAGTACATACTAGTAATTAGCAAGATGATGCTAATTACTGACAGAAGCACTGACGAAATAAAGGCCAGCATGGCATCCATTTTTTTTCTTCCGAATCTTTCTATTATAGATGTTGTATGCAAGATGATGCATCAACAGGTAAAGAAGTGCGGCCTGTTCCGGGATCTACAAGAAAGGACTGCGAGTCCGCATGTGGGCGTGTGGAGAGATGGTGATGGGACAGAAATGTATGCCCATCTTCCATCTGGAGGGAGAGGAAATGCCAAAGCAACCGGTCTCAGCACGGCCTTGTCTCGACGTTGACATGTCGACCTCATGGATGCCGGGCCCACGTGTCGGTGCCAAAAGTGCAGAGATCAACGAACTAATGGGTCAACAGTCCTCAGGTAAAGGAGGAATCCCAGAACCCAGTATATTCTTCTAACGGGAATGCATTTGCAGAAACGAGATTGCAAAAACCATGCGAAAACTCCCATTCACAAAATCTTGGGAAAAAAATCATAATTTTCTTTGGAGGAAAGGCCATGAAGTCTGAAGGCTCATACTTTTAACTTTCCGTAAGGTTTCCTCTGTAATTTCTGCAGGTTAAAAGTATTTCCTAGGAGTTACTGTACATGGAAATTTTACAGGGTTGAGTCAATCCTCTGTTCCAGATGACCATAAAGAAAAAGATCACATATAATTCAAACGTAGTTATGCAGTGCTAGGCTAGTATGGAACTGCGTTGAGAGAGCATGTAGAAATACGCAATTCAGGACTGACAGTGCATCAGTAATATCGATTGAACTTTCGTATACAGTTTCTATACTATTAGTATTTGAATACAGGCTAGAGCATCTAAAGAGTTCCCTATATCTCTTCCTAATCCTTGGTTTTTAGCAAGACGAGAAAAAATCTCTCTTCAACAAATCATAATCTATCCTCTTAATCTTTTAGAACTTGGAAAAAGTCACCATGTTCCACGTAAAGTTACGTGCTTCCGAGTCGCGTGTATCTTCTCTCTCGTGCGTGTTTGTCGAGCAATCTACAGGTGAAAGGGCATCAAAAGAATAAAGAATAGGAAACAGTTCTTGATGCAAATGTACAAGAGAGAAAGAATATATAAAAATGGTTAGGATAATTTAGAAATAGTATAAGATTTCTGATATAAAATTGTCTTCTATATTTTAGGAGTGGATTATTAGAAACTCTTGAAGATGACCTTCTTTATTCCTTCCAATATTTTTTAGAGTTGTAAAACTTCATGTTTTTAGGGAGAAAATATTAGGTACTCTTGGAGATGCTATAAGGTTGGTAACATATTTGTATACAACTCCATTCTACTCCCATCGTCCCAAAAAAGTCATTTTTTCACGAGTCAATCAATTTCGAATTTTATCAAATATATACAAAAATACCAATATTTATAACACGTAAAAGTTTATCTAAATATATACAAAAATACTAATATTTAATAAATACTGTTGGATTTATCATGGAATAAGTTTTTATAATAAATCTATCTAGAGATATTGTTGGGAATTTAACTTCGTCCAAAAAACTCAAGCCCAAACTTTGGAGTAAAAAAGATATAAAAATATTATGATGAGATTCACTTGCAGAAAAAATACAACGAAGAATGTATTTTGACTTCGTCGCCAAGAAATTCAGCTTCGCATATCGACTTCGTCGTCAAGAATTCAACTTCGCCTATCGACTTCGTCGTCAGAAGTTCAACTTCGACTGTCGACTTCGTCGTCAGAAGTTCAACTTCGCATATCGACTTCGTCGCCAAGAATTCAACTTCGCCTATCGACTTCGTCGTCAGAAGTTCAACTTTGACTGTCGACTTCGTCGTCAAGAATTCAACTTCGCTTATCGACTTCGTCGTCAGAAGTTCAACTTCGACTGTCGACTTCGTCACCAAGAATTCAACTTCGCTGGACAAAGAAGTGAACAAGAAACATAAGATGATATGAAGAAAACAAGTTCGTTAAAGGAAAAGAGGATCGGATGCGAAAAAGAAGATTGAATTAGGAAAAAATGACCACTTCACCCTTATGTAAATAAAGGGTTGTAAATAGTTAGGTCAGGGGTAAAATAGTCATTTCATGTAAAATACGAAGGCTAGGGCCCTATAAATACCCCCTCTGACATGTATGGAAGGATCATGAAATGAATGCAACTTTGCACGCAATTTTGTCTTGAATGAAATTTTTCTGATGATTGTGTGAATTGTGTCATCTGACCTGAACTTTTCACCCAACATCTGGTGCCCACCGTTTGTGCGTGCATCTAAAGATCTTCACGACCACAAGAAATAAAATGACAAGACCAAACAAGAAAACCGTCAATGAAGAAACAGAAGATGAACAACTACTCGGAGAAGACAGAGGTCTTACAAAAGGAATCTCTCAAGGTGCAAATTCTTCAAGAACGGCCGAAGCTGAAGAACAAAGACTTAAAGAACTTGAAGAACAAGTTTTACGAAGGTGAAAAGAACTTGAAGAATGTCGCGCAAGAGCACGAGAAAAGACACTCAAACAAAGAATAGAAGAGGCCGAAGTTACCCTTCGCAAATTAAACGAGCAACTGCAAAATGCAAATCATGAAGTTATAAATCAAAAAGAATCGCATCCAGCAACAAGAATCTCTCAAGAGAGAAATATTCAGAAAGCATTCATATCAATTGATACAAGCTCCCCACTATCAACAAATTTGCAGCTAGCTCAATGGCCTATAGGGTACAAGTTCAACATGATACCAACATTTGATGGTGAATCAGACCCGAGACAATTCCTAATGAGTTTTGAAGCCGCAGTAATTACAGGCGGAGGGGATGAAACCACACTTGCAAAATCATTTTTCATGGCAGTAAAAGGTCCAGCACAACACTGGTATTCATCTCTGAAAGCAAGATCCATACATTCATGGGAACAATTAAAGACAAATCTACTTGTTGACTTCTAGGGATTTCAACCAACTGGTCTTACAGACATGGATTTATTCAACTGCAAACAACAGCCCAAAGAACCTCTAAGTCAATATTACAAGAGATTCATTCAAATCAAATCTCAAATCACAAATATCCCAGACGAAGTTGTCATAATTGCAGCAATCAAGGGACTTTAGGCAGGACAATGTGCAGCACACCTTACTCGAGAAAAGCCAACTTCACTGGCTCAGCTTTACGAAGAAATCCAAAAGTACTGCAAGTCCGATGAAGATTATAGAAAAAGAATTGAGGAAGAAAACAGCTTCAGAAATCAAAACAAAAGCAACAATTTTCAACCCCCGAAGCAAAAGAACTTTGAGCGAAGACACTTCACCCAAGTCAATCAAGTTGAAAATAGCAATTCAGCTACTGAAAACACTTTCTCACCTCAAAATCAGTACATCAGTCAGTACAACCAAAGGACATTCGAAAGAGGTGGCTTCAATTCAAGAGGAAGAGGAAGAGGAAGAACACCCCTAAGACCAGAAGACATGTATTGCATCATTCATGGCAAAGGGGCTGGACACACATCAAAAATATGTCCAAAAGTAAAGAAAAGCATCGAAGAAATACAAGAAGAAAACAAAATCTCAAGTCAATCAAAAGCTGTCAATCATATGATTCAAGGCCAACAAAACTCTTATTACCCAATTCAGTTTGGACACTCCCAAGCAATGATCCCAGGTTCATCATCATATAGCTATGGACCAGTGGCAATATACGACCCAAATCAATGGAGGCAAAATCAACAACAAACAAATTTTCAAATACAGCCTGAATCCTCTGTGGCAAATAGCAACCCATAAGGAAACAACAAACAAGACAACTCTCCATCAACTTTAATGGCAAGCAAAGGAAGAATCATGACAATCATCGGAGGAAACAGTATTGATCATGAAAACAACAATCAAAAGAAGAATTACTTTCGAAGAGTAAACTCTATCTCAACAGAAGGCCCATACAAAAAGACAAGATGGTCTCATCTACCAATCATATTCTCAGAAAAAGATTTGCAACTGAAAGACTATCCACACATGGATGCAATGGTAGTTGAAGCAAATATTGATGGATGGGCTGTCTCAAAAATTCTAGTTGACGATGGAAGTTCTGCAGATATTATATTTACAGCAACAATTGACGCCATGAAAATTGATCGCAAACTTTTAGGAAGAGCTGAGCACCCACTCTACGGCTTCGGTGGGAAGCCAATTCACTCAATAGGAATAATAATTCTTCCTGTATCATTTGGAACAGTAAACAATGCAAGAACAGAACAAATTACATTTGATGTGGTGGACATCCATTATCCCTATAACACACTTTTTGGAAGGGGAACTCTGAATGCATTTGAAGCAGTAATAAGCTACTCTTACTTATGTATGAAGATGCCTGCAATTAATGGAGTTATCACAGTCCATGGAGATCAAACCGAAGCAAGAAACATTGAAAAAGAATACACTTCTGGTCGGAAAAATGTACATACAATCAAAGAAGAAGAGAAAGAAGAAACAGAAAATGCGAAGCCACAAGAAAAAGCTCAAGCAGTCGAAGAAACAAAGAAAGTACCCCTTGACTCATTAGTTCCAGACAAACAAGTAATCATAGGGACAAGACTTTCTCAAGAAGAAGAAAACAGACTCATAGAATTTTTTCAAAGTAACAAAGATGTCTTCGCATGGACATCTAATGATTTAGGAGGAGTCAGCAGAGATATAATTGAGCACAAACTTGACATCAATCAAAATTTCAGACCCAAAAAACAGAAGCTGAGAAAATTAGCTGAAGATAGAATACAAGCTGCAAAAGCCGAAGTCCAAAGGTTGCTAGATGCAAAAGTTATAAGAGAAGTCCAATTCATAACTTGGCTAGCAAATATCGTCATGGTCAAGAAAAAAACGGAAAATGACGAATGTGTATCGATTTTACAGATCTCAACAAAGCATGCCCAAAAGATAATTTCCCACTACCAAGAATCGACACATTAGTTGATCAAGCGGCTGGAAGTGAAATGCTAAGTTTCCTAGATTGTTTCTCAGGATATCATCAAATCTGGATGAGAAAAGAAGATGGAGAATTTGCAAGTTTCATCACACCATTTGGAGCATACTGCTTTGTAAGAATGGCAGAGGGGCTTCGCAATGCAGGCACAACATTTGTCCGAATGACTTCAACAGTGCTCAAAAGTCAGATTGGCAAAAACTTGCTAGCTTATGTCGACGATATAGTTGTCAAGAGCAAGAAACGACAAGATCATATTCAAGACCTTCAAGAAACATTCTCAAGTTTGAGAAAAGGAAATTTGAAACTAAATCCCGAAAAATGTACCTTCGGAGTTCAAAAAGGAAAAATTCTAGGCTGCATTGTATCAGCAAAAGGGATAGACCCAAACCCAGACAAAGTTCAAGCAATTTTGAACATGAGAATTCCTGCAAGTATAAAAGATATTCAAAAATTGACTGGAAGACTTGCAGCTTTAAACAAATTTATCTCAAAATCAGCAGAACGAAGCTTACCAATATTTCAGGCACTCAAAGGATCCAAAAGAGACTTCGTATGGGGACCTTCACAGCAACATACATTTGAAGAGATAAAAAAATATCTACTACAGCCAAACACATTGATTTCACCAACACCAGGAGCAGATTTGCTATTATATGTCTCAGTCACAGAAACAGCAGTAAGTGCAGTACTAGTCCAAGAACAAGAAACAAATCATTCAAAATATCAAGTACCAGTCTACTATGTTTCAGAAGCATTATCTGGATCAAAAGTATACTACTCTGAGATTGAGAAAATCGCATACATAGTTTTAACAGCATCAAGAAAGTTGAAGCACTACTTTCAGGCCCACAAAATCAGAGTTCTCACAAATTACCCTCTGAAAGAATTATTACAAAGTTGCAGAACAACAGGAAGATTGGGAAAATAGGCAGCAGAATTATCTCAATATTTTATAGAATTTAAAAAAAGAACATCAATAAAATTCCAAGTCCTAGCATACTTCTTAGCAGATTGGACATCCTCCCAAAATTTAAGAGAAGACAAGAAACAACCAGAATAGACAATATATTGCGATGGCGCATGGGGCTTCGCAGGGGCTGGAGCAGCTGCAATAATCACCTCACCTTCAGGCATAAAGATGAAATATGCTGCAAGACTAGAATTCCAGTGCACAAACAACATAGCAGAATACGAAGCCGTTTTACTGGGACTTCGCAAAGCAAAAGCAATGAGAATCCAAAAATTGGTAATCAAAACAGATTCACAAATTGTAGCAGGACACATTGAAAAAGACTACAAAGCAAGAGATTCAGAATTAGCAAAATACTTACAATTTCTCAGAGATCAAGAGAAACATTTTGAAGGTTTCACAGTCAAAAACATCTTAAGAAATGACAATTCAGAGGCAAACGAACTAGCAAAAGCTGCAGCACAAAATTCAGGTCTCCCTCAAGATGTTTTCTATCAAATCTTGAAACAAGCATCCATCAAAGCATTGCAAGCTTCACCCAGAGAAGTCCATATAATACAAAGTGAAGACTGGAGAGCTCCAATTATGGCTTACCTTCGTGGGCACTATAAGCCTGAAAATAAAGTCAACAACATAAGAATGAAGCAAAGAACAAGAAATTACAAGATCATCAACAATCAGCTATACAAACAAGGAATATGTGCACCATTACTCAAATGTATATCAGTAGAAGAGGGAAGAAAGCTATTATTAGAAATACACGAAAGAATTTGCGGCACACATCCTGGAGCAAGAACAATGGCAGGAAAAGCATTCCGCCAGGGATTTTATTGGCCATCAGCCCAAAATAACAGCAAAGAAATTGTCAAATCTTGTCATAATTGTCAAATGTCTGCAAGCAAAGTAAAGGCTCCAGCAACAAATTTACAAATAATAGAACCAACTTGGCCATTGGCGAGATGGGGAATTGACATCATTGGAAAGCTACCTACAGCACAAGGAAACCTTCAATATGCAGTAGTAGCAGTGGAATATTTCACTAAGTGGATTGAAGCTAAACCAGTGACAAACATGTCATCTTTCACAATAAAGAAATTTCTTTGGCAAAACATCATTTATCGTTTCGGAGTCCCAAGACACATAACAATAGATAATGGAACTCAATTTGACAGCCAAAATTTCAGAGAATATTGTGAAAGTCTAGAAATTCAATTATGTTTCGCATCAGTAAAACACCCACAGTCAAACGGTGCAGTCGAACGAGCAAATGTAATTATATGCATAGGCATATCAAAATGCCTCGTGGGACTACCAAAAGGCAAATGGGTGGATGAGTTACCTAAAGTTATTTGGGTACATAACACCACAGTTTCAAGATCAACAAACTTCTCCCCTTTCAAATTGCTTTATGGAGAAGAAGCGATGACACCTGAAGAGATACAATTTCAAGGACCAAGAACAAATATTGAAATGATAGATGAAGACCAACAAATGACAAGCAAAGATTTACTAGAGGAAGAAAGAATAAAGGCAATTCAGAACCTTGAAAAATATCAAAAGGAAACAGAAAGTTGGTACAATAAAAAAGTCAAACCAAGACAATTATCACCAGGAGACTTTGTCTTGAAAAGAAAAAGAAATGAAGACATAGTCGGCAAATTTCAGCAAAAATGGGAAGGACCGTTTCTCATCATAAGAACCAACAAGTCAGGAGCATTTTACCTGGTAGACATGAGTGGGAAGAAAATTGATCACACATTCAATATTCAAGATTTATGAAGATACTATCCCTAGAATTTGCTTTCATCTTTGTACAAAATAGATTAGCTTTTACATTCTGAGAAATTTCAATTCAAATGTAAACGAGCTGCACTCTTTTTCCACTCAAGGGAAACCCTTCGCAGGGTGAGTGGTTTTTTAACGAGGCAGTCTCCATTGTAAATTCTCATCAAAGTATAAATGAGAAAGCTAGTTTTCCTAAAAAAACAAATTTTATCAACGACCAAAGAGTATACTTTAAATATACTCATGTATCGGCAAAACAACCAAAGTAGATAGCATCAATTTTCGAACAAGCAAAAAACGATGCTAACCTATCAAAAGAATCATAAAATACATTCACTAAGGTGAATTTCTTCGCCAAAAGAGCGAATAATATTTCAAATTCACTAAGGTGAATTTTGACTTCAAAAAAGAAGTCTGCATATTATCTTCACCAAAAGAGCGAACAATATTTCAAATTCACTAAGGTGAATTTCGACTTCAAAAAAGAAGTCTGCATATTATCTTCGCTAAAAGAGCGAACAATATTTCAAATTCACTAAGGTGAATTTCGACTTCAAAAAAGAAGTCTGCATATTATCTTCGCCAAAAGAGCGAACAATATTTCAAATTCACTAAGGTGAATTTCGACTTCAAAAAAGAAGTCTGCATATTATCTTCCCCAAAAGAGTGAATAATATTTCAAATTCACTAAGGTGAATTTCGACTTCAAAAAAGAAGTCTGCATATTATCTTCCCCAAAAGAGCGAATAATATTTCAAATTCACTAAGGGGAATTTCGACTTAAAAAAGAAGTCTGCATATTATCTTCGCCAAAAGAGCGAACAATATTTCAAATTCACTAAGGTGAATTTCGACTTCAAAAAAGAAGTCTGCATATTATCTTCGCCAAAAGAGCGAACAATATTTCAAACTCACTAAGGCGAATTTCGACTTCAAAAATAAAGTCCACATGTTATCTTCGCCAAAAAGAGCGAACAATATTTCAAATTCACTAAGATGAATTTCGACTTCAAAAATGAAGTCCACATGTTATCTTCGCCAAAAAGATCGAACAATATTTCAAATTCACTAGAGAGAATTGTTGATTTAAAAAATGAAGTCCCCATATTATCTTCGCCAGAAAGATCAAATAAGTATTTTTCAAATTCACTAAGGTAAAATTTAACTTTAAAAAAGAAATCAGATAAATTTTTACCAAAAGTGAAATTTAATTTCAGAAAATACGAAGTCAATTCATCGCCTTCGCTTAAAAAGTAAGGGGACGGTGTTTTCAAATTTACCAAAAGTGAAATTTGATTTCAGAAAATACGAAGTCAATTCATCGCCTTTGCTCAAAAAGTAAGGGGACGGTGTTTTTAAATTTACCAAAAGTGAAATTTGATTTCAGAAAATACGAAGTCAATTCATCGCCTTCGCTTAAAAAGTAAGTGGACGGTGTTTTTAAATTTACCAAAAGTGAAATTTGATTTCAGAAAATACGAAGTCAATTCATCGCCTTCGCTTAAAAATTAAGGGGACGGTGTTTTCAAATTTATCAAAAGTGAAATTTGATTTCAGAAAATACGAAGTCAATTCATCGCCTTCGCTCAAAAAGTAAGGGGATGGTGTTTTCAAATTTATCAAAAGTGAAATTTGATTTCAGAAAATACGAAGTCAATTCATCACCTTCGCTTTAAAAGTAAGGGGACGGTGTTTTTAAATTTACCAAAAGTGAAATTTGATTTCAGAAAATACGAAGTCAATTCATCGCCTTCGCTCAAAAAGCAAGGGGACGGTGTTTTCAAATTTACCAAAAGTGAAATTTGATTTTAGAAAATACGAAGTCAATTCATCGCCTTCGCTTAAAAGTAAGGGGATGGTGTTTTCAAATCTACCAAAAGTGAAATCTGACTCCACAAAATACGAAGCTTAGGCATTGCCTTCATTAGAGAATGATGTTCTCAGATTCACCAAGGGAAAATCTGACTTCACCAAATACGAAGTCAACACACTGCCTTTACTTAAGACTGTCTTCAAAAAATAACAAAGTATATAAGTTGCCTTCGCTTAATAAAAAAACTGCATTTTGCCTTCGCAAAAAAATAAGGGAACATCATTCATTTCACTTAATAAATCATATTACATAAAAATATATGTATAAATACACACATAAAATTTATTTTTTGTATCAACAAATATTCATATCAAACTTTTTCTAAAGCAACAATAGCTGCTGCTTCATCAATCAAATCTTCAACAACTCTATCTAAAACTTGATCTACGGTAAGGTCCAAATAGGCTAGAGGGGGGTGAATAGCCTAATTAAAATTTCTACAAGAATTACTTAACCACACGTTAGTATGAAAGGTGGCAAAGCAAATGCACTAGCTCTAACTAATTAAGCAAGCCACCTACACAAGTCTATAACAAAGCTATTCACTAAACACAACAACAACTAGAAGCTAGAAACAAGAAGTAATATAAGAGAAGAGCTTTGAGTGATTGTACCGCCATGTAGAGATAAGAAGTACCAATCAATCAATCACACAAGAGAAGTCCTCGGGAAAAGAATGACACAAGAATTTATCCCGAGGTTCACTTGCTTCCTGGCAAGCTACTCCCCGTTGTGGCGATACACCCATTTGTCGGTTCGCGAGCTAATCAACTATCAAGAGTCGAGCCCTCGGCGGGCGCCGCACAACCGCACACAAGATGGGAATCCTCCAAGCCACGAGCTCCACTAGAGTATCCAATTTACGAACTCCCGCGGGGAAGGATCAAGAATCCCTTACAACACTTGGTGAAGGCTCCAACAATCTCCAATTGTGAGCTCAATCACCTCCGCTGCTCCAAGCCATCTACCGTGTCGGGAAACATGGAAGAGTAACAAGAAATCCGCAGCAACTCGAAGATCAAGTGCCTCTAGAATGCAACTCTCAAGCGAACTTGAATCTCACTCAATCTCACTCAAGATGTGCATCTAAGCAAAGAGATGAGTGGAGGGGTTGTTCTCTAGCTCAAAGGATGCCTCTAGTTCTCAAAATATGCAAGAGTTGCCCTCAAACCCCGGCCAACGACTATTTATAATGAAGGGGTACGCAGCTAGCCATTACGGACGACGCAGTTCAAAACGTGTTGACCGGACGCGTCTGGTCACTACAGGACAAGCATGATCAGTGCACGTCAGAAGTTACCGTTGCTATGACCGGACGCGCTCTTGCGTATGACCGGACGCGCCCTAGCGTATGACCGGACGTGCTTCACCTGGCGTCCGGTCAGAGTCCAGTAAGCTCCCATCACGACTGGATGCGTCCGATCACACATGACCGGACGCGCTGCGCGTCCGATCACCACTTCGCTGCTCTCTGCCCCTCTGGACGCCTACCGGACGCGCCGGTTCCGTGAAGGACCGGACGCGCCGGTTCTGTGAAGGACCGGACGCGCCGGTCGCTCACTCTACTTTTGCGCATAGGTGAACTGACCGGACGCGCTGGTCAGGCCAGACCAGCGTCCGGTCATTAACCCTAGGCGCGCTGACCGGATTGAACTGACCGGACGCGTCCGGTCATACCGTGACCGCGTCCGGTGCAGCGTCCGGTCACCACAGTGACCTCCGTTCGCCTCTGTTTCTTTTCCGACTTCCGGCACAGTAGAAAATAGGCGTGTCACTTCTGCAAAAAGCGCCGAATCAATCACCAAGTGCATGTGTGTTAGCATTTCACAACCATTTTCCAAGGCGTTATGTTAGCTCTTTACTAGATCCTAATGCATATGCTCAAGACAATGATCTAGTGGCACTTGATTCCCGAGCAAACCGTGATTGCCCCTCTTGATAGTCGGCTATGTATCCTAAACCCGGTCAATCACTTCTCTACTCATCTTAGACCGGCAAAAGGAAAACCCTATGGTTATACCTTTGCCTTGAGCTCTTAGATCCTTCTCTTCCACTTGATCATCATGTCCATCATATAATGTGCATCTTCACCATGATCATCATTTTATGTCCATGCACCATCTTTGTGATCTTGTGGCTACCACTCCTTGCCACATACACCTTCATCACATGTGTTGCTTATGCCTAACTCAAAACACTTAACACATGGCATTAGCAACTTGGTGTCATTAATTACCAAAACCAAACTTGGGCTTTCAATCTCCCCCTTTTTGGTAATTGATGACAACCATCACAAAGATATAAAATGAAATCAATTTTCAATTTCGATAGTATTAGCTCCCCCGACATATGTGCTTCCATGAGTTTGGTTCAATTGTGCACGTATGTATGGATTTGAATTTTGGGAGAGTTATTACTATCAAATTGGTGCTAAGGTATATAGAATGGACCTTTGAAGCGTGATACCAATCGGAGTTGCCTTTATATACCATCCTTAGCATCGATGTAGCTAGACACCACTAGTAATACATCACTTGTAAAAGATCACAAACACTAAAGTACACCGTGAGATCAATATTATAAGCAAAGGTGTCTAGACAACACTTGTAAAGCTACTCTTAACAAATCACCATTCAAGTTCTATTTCTAGCAATCACCATACAATCATGAATATCGAAATTAAATTTACAATGCAACACATCATTATGTTAATGCACATACAAATGCAACAGATAATTCATGAGCTTGCTCCCCTACTTGTGTGCTCAATTTTAATTTCTCTCCCCCTTACACTATCTTTCTTCCTCTTTGTGACTTTTCTATCTTTGTGACTTTTCTCTCCCCCTTGTTATATCTTATTCTCTCTTTGCAATATCTTTGTGACTTTTCTCTCCCCCTTTGTCAACAATCACCAAAAAAGGTGCCAATATTAGTGAGAGATAAGTCAATCAATATGAGGGAGTCCAAATTATGGTTCAATCTAGATCACTTGCCTAGAATATGTGACCATATTGAATTACACATCATGAGCTCGTTTACTAGATTTGACACTAGGTTTGCAAGCCCACAAACATGTCATATGCTACCACTAGATCAATCAAACATAGAAGCAATAGTGGTAGCATATATACATCAAAATCATTTGATTTTCATGAATGAGCCTATTTGTCATGTAAATATGTCTATATGTTCTAAACATGTCCTTATCAAAGTATAAATGATATGCCAAACAACTTTACCTTGCTTTGTCAGAGGAAAGGCATGTCATATAAAAATGTGGGGGTGCACTCATTTCAAGTTGGAGAAGTCAAGTATGTTCAATTCATTCTTAAACTTGTAAAATCTTTTCTCATCAAGTGGCTTTGTAAATATGTCAGCTAGTTGATCTTCGGTGCCAATGCTCTCAATGCTAATATCACCCTTTTGTTGATGGTCTCTTATGAAGTGATGCCTAATATCAATGTGCTTCGTTCTTGAATGTTAAACCGGATTTTGTGTCATCTTGATAGCACTTTCATTGTCACAAAATAATGGCACATTCTAGAATTTGATTCTAAAGTCATTCAAAGTTGCCTTCATCCAAAGCAATTGTGCACAACAACTACCGACACTAATGTATTCAGCCTCGGCGGTAAATAGTGCAATACTATTTTGTTTCTTTGATGACCATGAAATAAGAGACCTTCCAAGCAATTGACAAGTGCCACTTGTGCTCATTCTATTAATCTTGTATCCACCATAGTCGGAGTCTGAATATCCAATCAACTCAAAAATTAACCCCTTTGGAAACCATAATCCAACATCATGAGTGCCCTTAAGATATCTCAATATTCTCTTGGTTGCTTTCAAGTGACTTTCTCTAGGTGAAGCTTGATATCTTGCACATTTGCACACACTAAACATCACATCTGGCCTAAAAGCGGTGACATAGAGCAAACTTCCAATCATAGACCGGTATTGCTTTTGATCTACCATGTTTCCACTAGCATCAATATACAATTGATCATTTGTGCCCATTGGTGTACTTATTGGTTTAGCATCTTGCAATCCAAACTTCTTGATCATGTCCTTGATGTACTTCCCTTGACTTACAAAAGTGTCATTCTTCATTTGCTTGATTTGAAGTACAAGAAAGTAACTAAGCTCTCCAATCATAGACATTTCAAACTCATTAGCCATCATATTTCCAAACTCTTCACAAAAGTCTTGGTTGGTTGATCCAAAGATAATGTCATCCACATAGATTTGCAACACAAATAAGTCATTTCCAAGCTTCTTGGTGAAGAGAGTGGTGTCAACCTTTCCCATCTTAAACCCTTTAGAGAGAAGAAAGTCCCTCAATCTCTCATACCATGCTCTAGGTGCTTGCTTCAAACCATACAATACCTTCTTTAGCTTGAATACATGGTCGGGCTTCTTGTCATCTTCAAAACCGGGAGGTTGCTCAACATAAACTTCTTCATTGATGTAGCCATTAAGAAATGCACTCTTGACATCCATTTGATAGAGCTTGATGTTGTGTGCACAAGCATATGCTAATAAGATTCTAATAGCCTCCAATCTTACAACCGGTGCATATGTCTCTCCAAAGTCAAGACCCTCAACTTGAGTGTATCCTTGTGCTACTAATCTTGCTTTGTTCCTCACAACCATGCCATTTTAATCTTGCTTGTTTCTAAAGACCCACTTAGTACCAATCACATTGTAGTTCTTTGGCCTCTCAACAAGTTTCCAAACTTGATTTCTAGCAAAGTTGTTTAGTTCTTCATGCATGGCATTTACCCAATCAGAATCCTTCAAAGCATCTTCCAATTTTTTAGGTTCTTCAAGTGACACAAATGAGTAATGTTCACAAAAGGATGCTAGCCTTGATCTAGTTTGAACACCACTTTGAATTCCACTAATGATTTAGTCTAATGGATGATCTCTTGCAATGCTAGTAGGTTGGAGTATTGGGAGTTGATTGCTTCTACTTGTTTGACCTTGAACTTGAGCTTCATCATGAGTACCACTTGAGTTTGCTTGATTTGTATCAATTTGCACACTTTGATTGATCACATGAATATCATCATCATCGACTTACCTTGGCCTAACATCACCAATGTCCATGTTCTTCATTGCATTTGACAATTGATCTCCTCTCACATCATCAAGGTTTTGAGCTTTATTTTGAGATCCTTGGGTTTCATCAAACTCAACATCATGAACTTCTTCCAAGGTGCTATTTGTGAGATTCCAAACTCTATATGCTTTGCTTGTGGTAGAATAACCAAGTAAGAACCCTTCATCACATTTCTTTTCAAACTTGCTCAATCTAGTGCCTTTCTTGAGAATATAACATTTGCAACCAAATACTCTAAAGTATGCAATGTTGGGCTTTCTCCCATTCAATAGCTCATATGGTGTCTTCCCAAGCTTCCCATGGCAATAAAGACGGTTGCTACAATAGTAAGCCGTGTTGATAGCTTCACTCCAAAATGAATGACTCACATTGTATTCACTAAACATTGATCTAGCCATATCAATCAAGGTTCTATTTTTCCTTTCAACTATGCCATTTGTTTGAGGAGTGTATGTTGGTGAGAATTGATGTCCAATACCAAGATCATCACACAAATCTTCAATTCTTGTGTTCTTGAACTCACTAACATTGTCACTTCTAATCTTCTTAATGGTGATTTCAAACTCATTTTGCACTCTCTTGACAAAAGACTTGAATAGATCATAAACATCACTCTTGTCATAGAGAAAGAACACCCAAGTATATCTAGTGTGGTCATCAACAATCACAAAACCATACTTGTTGCCACCAATGCTAGTGTATGTTGTTGGCCCAAACAAGTCCATGTGCAATAGCTCAAATGCCTTTGATGTGCTCATTTCACTCTTACTAGGATGTGTATTTCCAACTTGTTTGCCGGCTTGACAAGCACTACATAGTATATCCTTTTCAAAAGTGATATCTTTCAAGCCTCTAACTAAGTCATGCCTCAAAAGTTTGTTCAATTGTTTCATTCCAACATGACCAAGCCTTCTATGCCATAACCATCCCATACTAGATTTGCTAAGCAAGCATGATGTCAATTGTATCTTACTATCATTGAAGTTAACCAAGTATAAGCTACCATGTCTAAATCCTTTGAATATCAAGTTTGATCCATCAACACTTATAACTTCAACATCATCACTACCAAATATGCACTTGAAGCCAAGATCACAAAGTTGTGCCACCGATAAAAGATTGAAATCCAAGCTCTCAACTAGCAACACATTAGAAATGCTCATGTCATTTGAGATAGCAATTTTACCAAGCCCCTTGACCTTGCCTTTCTTGTTGTTGCCGAAAGTGATAGCATCAAAACCACTATTTTGACTTATATCAATTGAATTGAACATACAAGAGTCTCCGGTCATATGTTGAGAGCACCCACTATCAAGCACCCAATGCCTTCCTCCGGCTTTGTAATTGACCTACAAGATAAGATCAATTCTTTTTAGGTACCCAAACTTGTTTGGGTCCTCTAAGGTTAGAGACTAAGCTCTTTGGTACCCAAATGGCTTTCTTCTTTGAGCCCATCCATGGTGCACCAATGAACTTAGCATGAACATCATTTGTACCCTTGGTAAGCATATAGAAAGAATCAAACTTAATTGAGGATACAATTGCATTGGATTTCTTATTCATACAATGTTGCTCTATGTGACCAACTTGCTTGCAACTTTTGCAACAGCTACCATTGTTATTCACAAAACGAGTCTTGTGAGGAGCAAAAGCGGCCTTGCCTTTCTTAGGGTTATAGCCCAATCCCACTTTGTAGAGAGACGCTCTTTGGCTACCCAAGCACATAAGCAAGTGGTCCTCACCACCATAGGCTTTAGCTAAGGTGTGATTGAGCTCTTTTACCTCCTTCTTGAGATTTTTATTCTCAACTATAAGTGTGGAGTCACAAGTGAAACTGCCACTACTAGATGAGGATGATGTAGATGAGCTACATGAAGGGTTAGTGGGAGCAACAACAATAGGCTTATGAAAAGTTTCATCAATTATATCACATGATATGCCTATGTTGCAGTTTTAGCTTTCTCAACATTAGTTGGCATGTTTTCACATTTTTCAACTAGAGAGGAATGAGCTTCTTCAAGCTTAGTGTGAGACTTTTGAAGCTTCTTATGGTCTACCTTTAGACTCTCATAAGATGCCCTAAACTCATCAAGTTCTTGCATAAGGTTTTTCTTTTCCTTAAGCAAGCCCTTGCACTCCTTTCTAGATTCTTTAAAATATTGAGTGCAATCTTCTAGCATAGTGATTAGTTTATCTTTAGTGAATTCTTATTCATCACTATCACTATCACTAGCATTATCATGATCACTCTCATCGTCAGATGATACCTTAGCGACCTTAGCCATGAAGTACGATAGAGTGTCAAAGAGGGAGACCTTCTCTTGGATGGCAATGCTAGCATGTCCCTTCTTCTTGCTCTTGTTGTCATCCTCATCATCACTTGAGAAATCATCACTATCCCAAGTAGCAACATGAGAATCATTCTTCTTCTTATAAGAGCTCTTCTTCTTTTCTTGCTTCTTCTTCTCCTTCTTGATAGCATCTTCATCATCACTATCATAAGGACACTTTGTAATGAGATGGTCCTTGCTATGGCATCTAAAGCATCTCATGGTATGCTCACTCTTCTTGGATGAGTTCTTCCTCCTTGCACGATAGCCTTTCTTCTTCATGAATTTGCCAAATTGCTTGACAAAGAGAGTCATCTTCTCATCAATGTCATCACTATCACAAGAGCTTGAGTCTTCATCACTTGATGATTCAATCTTGGATTTACCCTTGGATATGGTGGCTTTGAATGCCACACTCTTCTTCTTTTTATCATCTTTCTTCTCATTTTTCTTCTTCTTCTTGACCAACTCCTCTTTCTCATCATCTTCTCTATATGAATCATCGGTCATTACTTCTTGAAATACTTGTTGAGGAGTTAAATCCTTCAATGTAGTCCTCACTAGCACGGTGATCAATGTATCAAACCTCTTGGGCAAGCTTCTCAAGAACTTCATAGAGAATTGGTTATCCTTGACCTCCTCACCAAGTGCCTTGAGCTCATTGACAATGACTTGT